>JAFJYJ010000097.1:0-1200000 GCA_019022615.1 Acacia melanoxylon
GATGGTTTTCCAAAATTGAAACTATATTGAAGACGTTACGTTCACGGGAAATTGAGTATTGCGCTGATGGCATTTTTGTTTTCCGGAAAGTCTCTACATTCGTGAAGATGGGTTTTGTATTGAAGAATATAATGCTTGTTCACGCATGATAAGCTTCAATAATGGCTGCACTGAGCAGCATGTCTGAGTTGCCCGAGCATCATCAAGGCATGAAGATGAAGTTAAGAGTCTTGCTCGAGCAATAAAGATAAACTTGCTCGAGCAACATTGAGCCAAGAGATAACTTTGGACGGAACATCATGCTCGAGCATGAAGTATAAGATATAGCCTACTCGAGCATCCTCCATTTAAGAGTCATACCAAGAAAACCGGAAAGCATGCTCAAGCATGCTCAAGCGTGATGAAAAAGTTGCTCGAGCAAAGTCGAGCAACCAGGTCCTCACACAGAATTTGTGCCTCGCAAAGCTGGTGGATGCGCTCGCGGATCATACTCGAGCAAGGATAACCGGATTGCTCGAGTGAGTCGACCAACCTGTTCGGTCCTCCGGGGTATAAAGGTTGCCCAAGCAAACCGTAGCTTGCTCGAGCATCATCGATAAAATCTCTTTTCAAAGTCTTTCTAAAGACTTGCCCGAGCATACCTTTGCAACTTACCTCGAGCAACTACGTGACGTGATTAAGTTTCGTAAGAACCTTTGCCCGAGCAAGCTTGGTTTCATGCCTCGAGCATTGGGTGATCTCGCTCCTTGAAAATACACTTTCTCATAGCATGCCCGAGCACACTACTTACTCATGCTCGAGTACGATCATTCCCGCTTTCAAAATCACCGTCTACTTTAAATCTTAAATCATTGTCTCTGTGGATTTCATTTCTACATATCATTACTCATTACTATTCCAAATTGCTTTTAATCAGTTTGCTAATGAGTTTAAGATGATTAGATCGATGGATTAACAACAAATTTGCATAAAGCAATTTGTGTGTCATAATTGAATGATGATTAGATCATGGATTAACAACAAATTTGCATAAAGCAAAAACAATAAAGAGTGAGGACCAAAAGACTAAAATAGTAAACTTACACTACTTGCGTGTATTTATATGTTTTCTTGTGTATCGAGGTGCATGATTTCTTTGCTTGCTTGTTTATGTGTAACATAATTGAATGATTGGAAGCTCTGCTTTTATTGATGATGTGACCATAAGTAAGAAATGTGAATCATTGAGCACACAGAAATGTCATTATGTTAACATGAGCCTATGTAATTGAAAGACTATCATGCACTAGCATTTATCTTGCATGCATAGTTGGATAGCCATTTATTGAGATTCCCTCTAATCTCACCTCCTCAACCAACCATACAGGTATACAGCACAAAAGTGAAGCGCCGCATTTAAGTTGCGCTAGAGAAAATGGAATGAGAGAACCAACGTATATAGCGATCATAGTTGTATATAAACTGGGGCATGTCTATTATTTGTAAAAACATGACATAGTTTGTGTATGTACATGCATGAATGAACAAAGAAATGAGGAAAAGAGATACCGATAGTAATGAGGATGATCCTTAAGAATATTGGATGCTTTCGAAGAGTAATTTTAGGACGTGTGTGACATTTCGCTTACAAAAATAAAGGGATCAACTTTAATGTATTTGTTAAGGCATGTCTCGCCCGTGGACATTGCAGCAAGTAAGGCTTAAAACAATCATTTGATCCCGAGCGTTGTACATGTTGGTATAATTTCTTGATGGCAAGTGAACCAATTGAACAAGTAATAAAGAGTAAGTAAAGTATCATCCCACGTAGATCGAGATGCCAAATGATAACGCCGAATTAGTCAGCTGTTTAACAAGAAAATAAAATCCTAGTTGGTTTGGGAGTTGTATGCAGTTATACTAATAAACAGGAAAATAACCAAATGATCGTAGTCGAAGAAGATATCAACAAAAGATAAGGCCGAGTAACTCTTCCTAAGCATGACACTCCCCCCAGCTTGCCTATACACATTGCTATAGCATCACGCTCAGCATGCCCTTTGCAAATGCTACAACATAAACACCTTTTGCCAATGTTATTCAGCTTAACCCACCACTCCACCCACCGAAGCTCTCGTTCGATATGTACAATCCTAACTTTACTTCTCTCATATGCCTATAGCGATTTTCTAGTTAGATTATCATTACAAATCAAGGTGTTATGGTTACGAGCGGTAGACCCATTCCTAAAGTTCTCAATAATAGGTCAAGCCTTGAGCTACCAGCCTAGCAAAACATCGTTTCCCAAATGTCTAACCCCGACTCCCTCTCGAAGTTTTCGAGACCACCGATTTAGCCCTTAGCTCTCACTAATCGACAAGAAATTAAATCACCGATAAGCAAAATGAATGTATTGGATTAAAAACTAGCAACTGGTTCATTCAAACTTAGGAAATCATCCTCGCTAGGCCACATGAGATTTAGTTCATGATCATGAGGGAATCACTAAACAGATCACTACAAAATAGCCCATGACAAAAAGATTAACTAAAATCAAATAAAGAAGAAAAACAGTAAAGCTTGATGGAGGTTCCGACGCGTGGAAGAAGCCCTCCCATGTCACGACTCCACGTCTTCTTTCTCCGTCTCACTACAATGAAGGATGCCGGGTTCTCTTGGAGTTCTCATGCCTTGTAACTTCTCTCACTCTCTCGAGTCCGGCCGCGCGGGGTTAGTCTTTGACTCTCGACGACTTCTCGACCCCTTTTGTGGTGGTCGTTGTTTCCTTTTACAATCCGTGGCCTACTTGCTACGTACGTCTAGCGAACCGGCCTTTCCAAATCTATCAAGGTCCAATCATAATCTTCTTTCAAATCTCGATAGATTGATTCCCCGTGATCCCGCGGGATTCTTCAAATCTTAGTTTCGATCATCCAGCATCTTCTATTCCAATACGTCAATAATCTAACCATTGTTCTCTTCCACTTAACGACTCGCACTATATTTCCCTTAAACAACCTTGACAATAGATCATAACATATGCCGCATAGCATTGCGTCACTTACTCTACTATAGCTTCGTGGATGATCATTGTATTGCACTTCGATAAAGTCCGTCTCGATGTTATAGCATTATATCGACTATGTTATGCGCTCTTTCTAATAAAACCTCAAAACTCGCTCTTTCCTCGCGCATGTTTAGGATGGACGTAGAATTCATCCTTAAGTTCCCTATATAATAAATCAATGCCTTTTTGCTCAAATTAATGCGCTTAAGCTCCTATTCACCATACAATACAATCATATAATATAGGAAAAAACATGGCATAAACAACACTCATCAAGCATACGTATGGCCACTAGGACAAACACCCATTTGATTCGACACCCGATCGATAGACAAGTACAATGTTTTTATTCTATTACATTATTATTAGTAAACGGGTGTCTTAGAGACAATCTCTTTCATTGCATGAACACCATTCTACATTTTAGTATTTCATGATTAATATAAACGAGCACATTTTATCTTTATCATATTTAAGTGTTGCCTTTATTTTAAGGTAAATATGCGTTTAAAGATAAAAGCCTCTAGAATAGAACATGTGTTAACTCGAGGAACTATGATAAGGATCAAGATCATTAGGAATTGAGGATACCGCATGTCATTGCCGTAAACTTGTTCCTAGTCTTGAATCACCAAGAACCGGTATCGATGATCTCAATAAGACTAGTATGACATCATCTACTTATATGCAGATACAAGGTAGGGACCTCATAGAATACATGCAATGGCATACCTTAGCCGATGTCGTGGGTGGATTTGTTGGAGAATAGATAGCACTAAACCGACTCATTGAGAGACTCAACAATGATTCATCGTAGAAAGTATCATGGATATGTAAAGCCTATCATTGTTTAGTAGTGCGGATCATCCCGGGACTTGAAGATGTCATCAAACATTATGTCCTAGGGTTATACTTTAACCGCACAACTATATCCGCCTTTAAAAATGGAAGGGAACAAAGGTACTCTTGGGTGTAAATCGAATACATGAGCGTAGATGAACATTCGAAAGCGACTCACTACCCCTTACAAGCGGATTAGTAATCTATAAGATTGGTAGGCTGCTAAATCACTTCTAATTGACTCGTGAGTCTCTAAGACAACAAGTGATAATAAAGAGTCATGATCCATCATATAGTAAATAGAAAAAGGTTCCTAGTTCATGGAATTAGCTACATTTAGTCAATCAAGAGAGATGATACTCTTTGTTTGCTCTCAACTAAATGTGAATGACGACGCGAGGAATGATGCTAGCACGGTGATCCAAATTAGAAAGGTAAATCACGTAATCAACTCATTTAGTTTTGGGGCCACGAGTATCGCTAGTGTCTTATGTGGTCATTATATGAATTTGGCCCGTTAAAAGAGTTTAATTGGTCCAAGTTTATTTATGTCGTTGACTAATCGGGCCTACTAGGTCGTCACACACTCAAGTTATTCTTGATTGCTTAAATTTAGCAACCTTTGGTCAATAATTGTTATTGGGCTTTTCTAGACAATAGGTGTAATTGGGTTAGAGTGAGAGTCCAAGCCCAATAAGGTAATATGGCACAATATATATTCTACTAGTGGGAAATTAGCCCACTAATTGGCCCAAAATATGTTAGAAGACCAAACGGGTCCTTTGGCCAATTTGAAATTTGAATTTAAGTTTGAAATTTAAATTTGAATTTTAAATTCAAGAGGTTAGGATATAAAAGATAATTGTGAATTATCTAATATGTGTGTGTGTGTGTGTGTGTGTGTGTCCAATAAAGATTGGATCGATATCCAATAACGATTGGATAAAGAATGGATAAAAAGTAATCTTGAATTTAAAATTCAAGATATAATTTAAAGATATGGATATAATCCATTATCTTAAATTTTTAATTCAAGATATATATCAAGATAAGGATAAGATCCATTATCTTGAATTTTAAATTAAAGATATATTTCAAGACATGGATTGATTCATTATCTTGATTTTTTCGATTCAACCTTGAATGAGCTTTTCCTCTAATTAATTTAATTAGGGTTTAACCTTAATTAAGTAGCTGAAATTAGGGCACCAAATTTTGGACTTTTTAGAAAGATGGTTGTGTAGTCTTGGATAGTTATCGACATCTCATCCAAGAGAGAGCAGCAAGATCCAAAGTTTGATCAAAGAAAGGTAAGATCCAATCCCGCTCATCCCATCCTCCACCTAACCTCAAGACACAATCAATTTCTTGAGAAAAAGAAAACCCAAGAACTTGGATCCTCAACCTTGCCATCGCCTAGCAAGCATCCAAGGAAAAGGAGTGAGTGTGACGCCCCTAGCTTAACATGCCTTTATTTATCGAGTTATAGCACACGTGCATCGAAGTAGTTTGGACGACTTAATTGCGAATAAAAACTTTCTTAAAATAACTTAGTTTGAAAACACGAGGATAAATTTTTTGCGAGCGATATCTATCCCATAGGGGATCTTAATACAATAATCCAAAAATAATCAAATGATAAATGAATTAGTACAGTCCAACTACTTATACTATCACAAAAGTCCCTTCTACTCGTAACCCCATACCGATCTTTCCTCTTGATCCCGATCCACTACATGTCTCTTTCATGCGATCTGGATTTCAAATAAATGAACCCCAAGGGTAACAGTTAATCTTATATGCAAATATGAAGTGTAATTGACAACATACAACATGTTAAGCATAGAATAATTCACTATAAAACAAGTCACACCGTAACCGTAGTTAACATGACCAAGAACCGACCCTTTAGGACACGCATGACCCTATTACGAGACATGCGCCTCAATCCATAGGTGGGATACACACATGCAAATTATCTAACAAACATGGTTAGTCATACATAAATACATACAAGCTAATAAGATAACAGTTACCCACCTCAAGCTTGAATCCTTAATTAGTCCGAAGGGGTGATGAGATCAATAGAGGTGTCAAGGTATGTCTATAAATGTTTATCATTGTTGCTGGGATTGAGTTTGGATGTGTTGATGTGTTGAGTTGTGGTTGGGATTGAGTTTGTGTGTATGAGTTGATGTGTTGAGTTGTGGTCTGCAGGATTGAGTTTGTGTGTATGAGTTGATATGTTGAGTTATATTGGTTGGGATTGAGTTTGGTTGTATGTATTGATGTGTTGAGTTGTGGTTCTTTGGGATTGAGTTTGGTTGTATGTGTTGATGTGTTGAGTTGGGTTGCGGATTGAGTTTGTGTGTATGAGTTGTGGTTGTTGGGATGAGTTGGGTTGTATGTGTTGATGTGTTGAGTTATGGTTGCGGGATTGAGTTTGGTTGTATGTGTTGATGTGTTAAGTTGTGGTTGGCTGACGGAGTTTGTGTATTTGAGAGTGGAAGATGGACGGGTTAAGGAGATTTCGGGATCGCGATATATTATATGAGCCGAGTTGATGATCAGTTAAGAGAGGATGTCGAATCATTTCCCATGGTTTTCCAATATACACATAAACACACTACCCAAGTTTCCCTTCCCTTATTCTCCGCATATACAACGTTGATATATGTATTTTGGAAACACAAATCCATATCTCTTCAACACGACCTCGCATTTACATTTTATGCAAATGAGAGTTCTTATGGCTTGGTTTCTATGGTGCTTTTTTGCATAAACTTCATGATTTACTCCTACGGTTTATTACTCAAAGTTTCGTTGGAAGAACTAATAAAAACTAGAAAGAAGAGAGGCCGATGATTACCTTCAGTGGTGATCTTGAATGATAGATCTAGCTAAAACCAAAGCCTCTCGCTCCGCTAGATCAAAACGGGGAATGAAGTTGGTTGATACTCTTATCGCCTCCCACATTCCTCTCTATCAACTCTCACGCTCACTCTCGGCATTAGTTTTGGTTATAGAAAGATGAATGAATGAAATTCCAAGAACAACACTATATAAGGACTTAAGGGTCCGGCTCGACTAGAAGCAATCAAAGGTAGGCAGGCGCTGAATTCAAAATGTATGGTGAGGGTCTCGGAGAAGAATGGCACCGCCGGTCTTGCGTGTTCAAAAGGCGAGTTAATCACGTCGGTAAGGTATGGTTAATGACTTTTCTTGATAGCTTTTCTCTTCCGTTCTAATTCGCGTTTTGACACGCCTAAAAACAAATAGGCTAGAGGAGTAGGTTAAATGAATATTGAAGAAGGCTATATTGCCGTTGCACGTTTTGGGTCCAATATGTGTTGGACCACTATAAACAAATTATCCCACTTGATCCTTTTCAAGCCTCATCTTTGAAAGTATTATTAAAATTAAGTCCTTAGTCCCATTTAAATATTCTCTTTCCTAATTAAATTTCTTTTGGCCTTGAAATATTATCTCTAAAATATTTATGCCAAAATTTCATAATAAATCTCCATATATTATTCAAACTTTAAAAACCCAAAATTTGGGACGTTACATTTCCCCTTAATTTAAATTTTGTCCTCGAAATTTGCTATACATCTTGTAAACTTTGGGCCATAAATTTTGGGTACTTCTCCTTCATGCATTCCTATATTTCCCATGTTGCCTCCCTAGGAGATAATCGCGACGCCCCTACCTTAATATGCCTTTATTTGTGAGTTTTTAAGTGCAGGCATCAAAATAATTTGACGATTTAATTACGGAATAAAAAACTTTCTTAAAATAACTTAGTTTGAAAGCATCACGATAAATTTTTCTCAATTTGAATCTATCCATAGGGAATCTTAATACAATAATCCAAGAATAGACAAATGAACGTTAATTACAGTCCAACTACTTATATTATGACAAAATATCCCTTCGTAGTATCCCTTACAACAAGGTCTTTCCTCTTGAACCCGATCTACTACCTATTTCTTTCATGCAATGCTGAGTTCAAATGAATGAACCCTAGGGGTACAGCTTAATCTCATATGCAGGTATGAAATATAAACAACAATACAACACATGTTAAGCATAGAATAATTTACGTAAATAAGTCGCATCGTGAATCGCAAGTTATCGGCCAAGGACCGTAGCCCTTTTAGGACATGCACCCTATGAGACACGCAGCCTCAATCCAAAACTAGGATACACACATGCAAATTATCTAGCAACCATGATCAGTCATACATGAATACATACATACAAGCTAATAAGATAACAATTACTCACCTTAACTTGAATCCTTAATCCGATTTCTGGCTTTTGGGATCGTAGAGGTGTCGAAGTATGCCTATAAGCGTTTATCATTGTCATTAGTCACTTTTGGCGTCGCAATATACCCTACTACGCGACTTAATAATAATACCCATTTTTAATATAATAATATTATTTATTATTATTTATTCTTTTTTCCTAATAATAATAATAATATTTATTAATTATTATTATTATTTTCTTTGCAATTATTTCTCCGGGTTGAGGGGGTTGAGGGGTTGGAGGTCTACTGGGACGGGGTTGCCGGGATAGGTTGTTGAGATGACGATTCTTTGCCGGGGATGGGGTTGCCGAGATGGGTCATTGGGATAGGGTTCCGAGATAGGGTGTTGGGATCCGAGATAGGCTGCCTGGACGGGATGTTGGGACGGGGTATTGGAATCCGAGATAGAGTGTTGGGATCCGGATAGGGTTGCCGAGATGGGATGTTGGGATGGGTGCTTTGAAACCGAGATGTGGTGTTGGAATTCGAGATAGGTGTTGGAGTCCGAGATAGGGTGTTGGGATCCGGATAAGGTTGCATGGATGTGATGTTGGGATGGGGTGCTCAAATCGAGATAGGGTGTTGGGATCCGGGATAGGGTTGCTGGGATGGGATGTTGGGATGGGGTGCCGGGAATCGAGATAGGTGTTGGAGTCCGAGATAGGGTGTTGGGATTTGGGATAGGGTTGCCAGGACGGGATGTTGGGATGCCGAATCGAGATAGGGGTTCTGGGATTCGGGATAGGATGGGGGGGTGTTGAATCGAGATAAGGTGTTGGAATCCGAGATAGGGTGTTGGAATCCGAGATAGAGTGTTGGAATCTGAGATAGGGTTCACACTAAGTTTTTCCTTATACTTATATATATTTCTATGACAACAACGTTTATATATCTTGGCATGTTTTAGTTTCATAGCTGATATATATCTTGGCATGTTTTAGTTTCATAGGCGATATATATATATATGAGCAACAACAACATTTGCTATTTCCGAGCAAGTTTTCTCGGTTCTCTTCTTATAAACATCAACCACAAATATCTTTCAAAAATCTATAAGCTCCCTTCACTCTTCCTTATATGCGCAGAGATTATATATATATAAATATCAACTCAGTAATGGCTAATTTGTTTCATTATGTATATATGACCAACTTCTTAACTTCATATAACCATTAAGCTTTGTTTTCAATATGCTAAAACTTCCTTTGTTTAAACTCCTAAGAACAGAGTCCCATAAGTAGCAACTAAACCATGAAAGCAAGGTTGAAAGATTACCTTGTGCAAAGCTCAAACTCCTTATTATTGTTGCTTCTCAACGCCACACTTACCTCTCGTTTTTGTTTGAAAATAGAGGAAAACGAATGGACTCTCTCTCTCTCTCTCTCTCTCTCTCTCTTATTCTCAGTTTTGGTTGCAGGAAGATGAATGAGTGAGACTTCAGGAACCACACTTATATAAGGACCCAAGGGTCTGGTCCAACTGGAAATATTCAAAGATAAATGGTGTTGAATTCAAAATGTATGGGGGGTGCGAGAAGCATGGCATCGCCGACCTTGCGTGTGCGTAAGAACCGTATGTTAAGGGATTATGGGAAAAATATGATTTTAGTTGGTTAAATGAGACACAACGGGCCGAGAGAGAATGATTAATAAAGGAACATAGGTACATTTATATTAGCCACGTGCTTCGTTGAGGGAAATAATGGGCTGGTATTTCATACAATTGGCCTAATGGTGAATTTTGTGTTGTGAGGCCCATTTTATTACCTAATTGATCCTCTTCCAAACCTTTATTTGCAATTAGGTACTTAATTCATTGCAAATATTGGAATAATGATAACATAAAATCCTTAATTCCATATAAGGATTCGTCTTCTTTGTTAATCAATTCCATAAATGTTTAGGCCTGAAATTATCCTTTATGAATATTCCTTAATCTTTTCCTAAAATAAATTTAAGGAAAAATAGACCTTAATTTCCAAATAATTATTCTCATAATTATTTTAAGCCAAAATTTCATAATTAATCTCCATACATTATTCAAACATAAGAATCCTAAAATTTGGGATGTTACATAATCCCTTCTAGACCACTTTCACAAATGGGATACTTTTGTGCCTCGAGCCGCTTCTCCCGATGATCAATGATCCGTATCGACTCAACCATGAAAGTATTATCATATCGGAGTTCAACATCCTCATACTCTATGACATGCTTAGGGTCCAGCTTGATACTTTTTCAACCGTAGAAACATAGAATACATCATGAAGTTTACCCATGTTTGGGGTAGGGCTAGTCATTGGTAGGCTACTAGTCCACGTTTCGCCAATATTTCAAATGGACCAATATATCAAGGACTTAACTTTTTCCTCTTTAATGTTCTACCTACTCCCGTAATCGTAGATATTTTCTTAAAAACATGATCTCCTACTTCAAACTCTAGAGGTCTTCTCCTTTTATCCGCATAGCTTTTTCACATTTTGTTTTTGCGCCGCTAGGAGCCTCTTCTTGATCGGCTCAATACGTTCGAAGGTTTTGTTTACCACATCTTGTAAAATCCCAAACTTTGGATCCGAGAATCGAGAACAAGCCTAAAATAGGCGAACGACTAAGCCGGTTCGGGAAGATTGTAAGAATGTCGAGAGATAGGAAGCCTTTTAGCGACTAAGTAACTTGGCTATACGGGTCGAGACCTAGTATGTATAAGCCGTGAAATTGAAAGTGCTAATGGAAAGTAGGGCATAGAAGACCTATACGGTGTTAATCAATTAGTAAAATGCCCTTTAGCCATGTCCTAAGGTATGAGACAATTAGCTGAGCAAAAATATGCTAAAATAAGTGTGCACATGACCTTCCCCGGTCGTAAGGATTTCCGCGTTTTTGAAAAGATAAGAATGAAAAGTCGCTTGTAATAATTACCCGAGGACACGTGTCACTACGGGATTAAAAAGCAAAAGGTAAGTAATGATTACATGGGAGAAATGGTCAAATCCTCACCCCTTAAGCATTCAATTTCGTCCACCCAAGATGAGAAGGAAAATCAGATGATTTTATCTCGTACTGTGCCCAAACACAAAATACGGGTCCCATAGGATGTTAACAGTAGAAAGTGGACCGATAGAGACCAGGCCAGGGCTTCTTTGGGACCGAATGAGACAAATGTGGGGCCACTTTGGGAAGTCAATATGGCGCCACATATAGATGGGTATTCGGGGAAAACATCCGAAAATTTGAAGAAAAGTACAAAGGAAAGCACCCGATTGACTAGCGGGGCCCAAAAAGGACCTAGAAGGAGACTGGACTAAATAAAGTGGAAAAATCATGATAAAATGGATGAGGTAAGATTTGGTGGGGCTCCTTATGGGCCACCTAGCCCTTATAATTATTAAAAATTTACTTGGAGGAAAAGAAAAGCAACATCGTTCAAAAGTCAAAGTACGGGTCTCACTTTCCGGATAAAAAGGGAATAAATCAAATAAATTGGGAAAAATAAAATAAAATCGTGGGATCTGATTTGTGGGCCCAAAATGGTGCCACATGGCCCTAGGAAGAGTCTAGAAATATTGGGGAAAAAGAAAAGAATAATAAAGAAGTTTCGGGCCACAATTAATAATTTTCATAAATTCCGGGCCAAAGTAGGTAATTTTCCCCAAATGAAAAGTAAATATCTAGATATTTACATGTAGAATGCGCCACATGGCAGAACAGGGAAGCCTCTGGAATTTCTTGGAGAAAAATTCAAAAAGCCGATGAATTCCATTAATTATGGGATGGTTTTACCACAATTTTTGGGATCGAATGGTTACTTTTCCTATTATTAAATATGCATGATTTCTCTCTCCTAAACTAAGGGAGCACGAAATTTCTAGAGTAAGGGAGAGAAATTTTCAGCCAACCTCCATAGCTAATCAAGGTCCAAGCTCCATAGATCACCAACCGGACCTCCGATTCAGGTAAACACCGAAAACCCGAACCGTTGAACTTGAACTTGTGATTTTCGTTCAAGGGGTTGGGACATGGTGTTGCAATCTGATTTTGGTTCTTGATGGTCTAAATGTGTTTAAAACATGATTTTTCATGGGGTTAACTCATGGTTTGATTTTCCGAACTCAAAAACACCGAAAAACCCCTAAGAACAAGCTTATTGTTGATTCGGAAATTCCCGCGCCGAGCCTTCAACTCGGGTTCTAAAAATAGTAAATGAACTTGAAATAATCCTAAATTTTACAGGTAGAAATTAACCTTCCTGAGCTTCACCTTGATGTATAAGTTTGCTTCATTTTGATTTTTCTACTAAGAGATAAAATTTATTAAAGTTAGCTTAGAAGCATCAGACCGAATCTGGACCAGAGGGGAGAAAATTAGTTACATGCCCAAACATATGTCCTTTTGGTCTCTGAAATTATTTTTCTTGAAAAATAGACATTTCAATGGTTCAGATGGCGCTGGTTCCATGCAAATATTATTTGTTTGGAATTTATTAAAAATCTTGGAAGTTGTTGCATTCACAGAATTTTTGGAAAATTCTGTGTGGGCTCGGTTTTGACAAAAGAAATGTAAGGGTATTTTTGGAAATACTAAAAAGGGTGTATTTTGGTGTTATTAGGTCAAGGGAATTTTTGGAAAAGTCGCCGGGCATAATAAATATTAAGGGCGTATATAGCACACCAGGTAGTAACCGCTATACTCAGATATCTTTATATGTTTTATTGTATGTTTGTGATTGCCATGTATGTTTTGTGTGGATTATTGCCAAATATGCAATCATAGTGTGTTGGGGTTTGAGTCCCTCACTATGTGGTTCTTAGTACTGAGGACGATCGGTCCCGAGGCCAGCCTTAGTTGGCGGCTGTACGGGTTGATAGGTCCGGGTCGTCCTGGTGCGGCGGCTCTACGGTCATGACTCCGTAAGTCCGGGCTTGCCTTGGTAAGCAGCTCGACAAAGACGTGGTAGTCGGTGATGTGTATATTCTGTTTGCATATGTGGTAGGTTTGGCATATTACCCGTATTTCTCAAATCGACATGGTTACGTACATACACTCTACACATTTAGTATTTGAGTATTGATGGTTACCGGGGGCCAATATTGGACTCCGAAGCCTCTCGTATTGGGCAGGGGAGCGTGCGACGATATAGAAGACCCTTTTTCGAAAGGTAGGGCCCGGCGGTGCAGAGAAGATTAGGGAATGCCCTTTCATTTTGTACTTAACTTTTTGGATGACTGTATTTATTATTTTGGTATTTACTTTTGATAACTATACCCTTAACCCTTCGGGGACTTGTATTCTCTGTTGTTTTTACTTTTACCAGTACAATAGAACATCCAAACTGGTCTTGTGCTCTGTCGCGCTTACTCTGATATATCTACTAAATGGACTTAATAATGACAGAAGGGTAACTAATTAAAGAAATCCCTCTAACCCGAGTTTTGCTTCGAGAATAGTTACAAACTCCGGTTTTGATGAACAAACTCGAGTTTGTGTCACTGGTTTTGAAAATCAACTTGCTCGAATTTGTGAAATCTTCCCGTTTGATTTCAATACTTCTTATCATCACTCATTACTATTCCTAGCTTTATTTAATCAGTTTGTTAATGAGTTTCAGATGGTTTAGAGAGTGTTAAATGAGGATTTAAACCAAAAGCAAAAGTGATGTCAGCACATTAAATGCAAAGTGCAGAAAACTTGCATTCTTTTGGACAATCATTCTACACACGTTGCAAAGGGATTAATGTTTTCTTTCCACATCTAGTAGCTGCTCTTCCAACGGATTAAAAGTCAAGATGTCAACCACAAACTTCGTGCAACCGGATTAAGCAAAGAAGAGAGAGAAGACCAAAGCTTGTGCTAATCCTTCCTTAATGTCTCCAATGGTTATATTGAAAATTACAACGGTCATTTAATGCTCTCTTTGTATAAATAGAGTTGCATTCAATTCTTCTCAACAACCAATCTGCTTTGAAAACGAATTGCATTCAAGTTTACCAACTACTCTTTCAGTTTTCACTTGTAAAGTATCTTTTGATACATTGATCTTCAGTGTTTATCTTTATCTACTCTTAGAGAGAGTTCATTGATTGTAAATCATTTATTGTAAGTATCTCAAGTCTGAGGACTTGAAGATTGAGATATTGATTGCAACTTGTAAGGGGGGAGTAAATTCTAGTGAGAGAATTACTCTTGAGTTACGAGAATGTAATCAATTGAGATAGTGAAAATCCCGAGAGTCGGGACCGGACGTAGGTCAAGAGGTTGGACCGAACTAGTATAAATCCTTGTGTCTTGCTCTTCTTCCCTATACTACTCCGCTTAGCTCTGTTTTAGTGTTCAAAAACATAGCACTTAGGAAAGATTTTTAAAATCCCCAATTTACCTCCTCTTGGTGATTAAGCTCCACTTTCATTTGGTATCGAGCAGTCTTCTAAAGAGCTTAACATCTCGAGAAGGATCAATATGGATGGTATTCTACCCGATGGAGCTTCGATTAACCAACCACCGGGATTCAATGGAGAGCATTATTCCTTCTGGAAAGCCAAATTCAAAGTCTTCGTATTGGCTTCTGAATATGGCCTTTGGAGAGTATTTGAAAGAGGAGATTATGCTCCTGCAACAATCGAAGATGGAGTTAGAATCCAAAGCTCGAAGAAGAATATGATGAGAATGACAAGAAATTGGTCACCCTCAACAGTAAGGCCATTCTCATGCTATGAGAGTGCCTTAAGTCAAAGTGAATAATTTTGAATATGCACTTTAACCTCTACTAAGGCTATGTGGGAGACCTTGGAGATAGCTCATGAAGGAACCACCGAATCAAGGAGAAAGAGTCAATATCCTCATGACAGAATACGATCTTCTTCGTATGAAGTCTGGGGAATCAATTGGTGAGTTCCAGCTTAGATTCACTCATATGATCAACCAACTTGCTGCATTGGGAAAAATCTATGATCAACCGGTTCAAGTCAGAAAAATCTTAAACATTCTCAGCAAAGAATGGGAAGCCAAGGTTACTGCTATCGAAGAAGCTCGTGGCGAGTCGATGGCATCTGTGGCAACCTTGTTTGGCAGCTTGTCTGAATATGAAGGCAAGATCAAGTTCAGAAAAGGACTTGATGAGATCAATGGCAAGAGCAAAGGCATTGCTCTTAAAGCTGTCAAGGAGGCAAAAGAATCGGAGGATGATGAAGAAGAAGACGAAGATGGTGAGCTTGGCATGATGGTCTGAAGATTCAGAAGATTCTACAAGAAGGACCAAGGATACAAAAGGTTTCACAAGGGTAGCTCCAACACTGAGGGAAAGTAGCCAATTATCTGCTACGAATGTGAAAAGCTTGGCCACATCAAGTCAGAATGCCCCCAGCTGAAGAACAAAGACAAAGAAAAGAAGAAGTTCAATAAATACAAGAAGAAAGCCTATGTCTCAACAATATGGGGAGATAGCTCATCCGATGAAGATGAAGAAGATGAGGAAGAGAAAGCCAATATCTGTTTAGTTGCTAAAGAAGAAGAGCAACTTAAGAACAATAATGAGGTATACGACTCACAACCTTCTTATGATGAACTATTCGCCGAATATAGTGTTCTGCGGTCTGAATTTGAAAAACTTGCTGAAAAATATATTTCTTTGAAAAAGAAGAATGTTACTCTTGAACTACAAGTTAAAAATCTCTCTTGTGAAAACTCTGATTGTGAAGATTGCATTGATTTAAAGAAAAATAATGTGCATCTCACAAAGGCACTTGAGAAATTCACTAGAGGTAGTGAAATGCTCAATGTCATTTTGAAACAGCAAAGATTTACAAATGACAAATCAGGAATTGGCTATAAACCTGATTTTGATAAAAAGAAAGGCAAAAAGAAATTTGGAGAAAAATCCTATATGAACTATTTTAGAAAATCCGTTCATTCTTCAAACCCTTTTGCTCATTGCAATTATTGCAATCGTAAAGGTCATACTACTTCTTCTTGTTTTCATAAAAAGGAAAGAAAGAGTAAACCTATAGGAAATTATCAATGGGTGCCTAAGGGATCCTACAAGGTTCCTAAGACATAAACTAACCCTAAAAGACCCAAGAAAAGATGGGTACCTAAGACCCGATTTCTCATGTTTTACGGAGTTTGTCTAAGGGCATTGAAATCCAACAAATGGTACATCGATAGTGGATGCTCTAGACACATGACGGAGATCAATCCAAATTTGCTTCAATCAAGCCCAAGGATGGTGGCAAGGTGACCTTCGGTGGAAACCAATCCGGAAGGATTGCTGGTATTGGTGAAGTTGGAAACAATGAAGGACCACAAATCAAAGATATCTACCTCGTAGAAAGACTTTGTCACAATCTCCTCAGTGTAAGCCAAAGCACTGATAAAAGTAACTTAGTTATCTTTGATTCTGAGGAATGCTTGATTGTAAGTAAGGATATTCTCTCTCTGGAAAATATAAAATCAAAAGCTTTATTTAGAGCCCCTAGAGAAGGAAACTGTTATACACTATGTCTTTCTAAAAATGATTCTGTCTCTGAAAAGTGTTTTATTGGTAACTTGGATGAGAGTTGGTTATGGCATAAGCGTTTGGCTCATATCAATATGATCCAACTTGATAAGTTGTGAAAAAGGATTTGGTCATTGGTTTACCAAAACTTCATTTAAAAAATGACATGATTTGTGATGCTTGTCAAAAGGGTAAACAAACCAAATCATCTTTCAAATCTAAAAATGAAATTTCAACTAATAGACCTCTTCAACTACTCCATATGGATTTAGTTGGACCAGCCAGAGTAAAAAGCCTTGGTGGCGATCTTTATACTTTGGTCATAGTTGATGATTTCTCTAGATTTGCTTGGACTATATTCTTATCCTCTAAAGATGAAACATTTGATCAGTTTGTTGTTTTTGCCAAGAAGGTCCAAAACGAGAAATAGTTCTCTATTTCAGAATTCGAACCGATCATGGAGGAGAATTCGAAAATCATGCATTTACAGAGTTTTGTGACAACATGGGAATTGATCACAACTTCTCAGCCTCGAGGACTCCTCAACAAAATGGTGTTATGGAGAGAAAGAACAGAGTCCTCACCGAGATGGCAAGAGCTATGCTGAATGAGAACAATACTTCTCAAGTGTTCTGGGCTGATGCAATGAGTACGGCTTGCTACATTTCAAATCGGGCATACCTCCTAAGAAATTGAACAAAACTCCCTATGAGCTCTACAAAGAAAGAAAGCCGAACTTGGCCCATCCGCATGTTTTCATATATAAGTGCTTCATCCACAATAATGGTAAGGACAACTGGGAAAATTTGATGCCAAAGCGTATTGAAGGTATATTTTTGGGTTATTCAAATAGAAGTAAAACTTATAGAGTCTTTAATACTCGTACTCGGATTGTTGAAGAGTCTATGCATGTTGTTTTCTCGTGAATCCAAAACCGATAAATCCTTGGATGATGATGAGGAAAATGTTTTCAAAGATCAATTCTTTTCAAAACCGCCCTCGCCTCTATTGACAATCTTGAAAATGTTTTCGAGGCTGATCCTCAAAATAATTTTGAAAACTCCGATCAATCTCAGCCTAGAGCTTGGAGGTTCATTAGGAATCATCCTTTGGACTAAGTGATAGGTGATAAATCGGGTGTAAGGACCGAAATAGTACTTTGAATGAAGTGACTTTTTCTCGCCTTTATATCACACATTTAACCCTCTAAGATTGATGAAGCCCTTTCAGACAATGATTGGGTGATAGCAATGCAAGAGGAGTTACACCAATTTGATAGAAATCAAGTTTGGGATTTGGTACCTAGGCCTAAAGACCATCCGGTCATTGGCACTAAATGGGTATTCAAGAACAAACAAGATGAGTCAGCAATCATTGTCCATAACAAGGCAAGATTGGTTGCTAAAAGCTATAATCAATAAGAAGGAATTGATTATGAAGAAACTTATGCTCCAGTGGCAAGATTGAAAGCCATAAGGGTTCTTCTAGCCTTTGCTTGTGTCAAAGGATTCAAGCTCTATCAAATGGATGTAAAAAGTGCTTTCTTAAATGGTTTTATTCAGGAGGAAGTTTATGTTCAACAACCTCCTGGTTTTCAATGTGATCATCATTTGGATCATGTTTATTGTCTCAAAAAGGCATTATATGGTCTTAAGCAAGCTCCTAGAGCTTGTTATGAGTGATTAAGCAAATTCCTTCTTGATTAAGGATTTATTAGAGGAAGAGCAGATACAACTCTCTTCATAAAGAGTAATAAGCTTGGTGAAATTTTAATTGTTCAAATATATGTCAATGATATTATATTTTGTGCTTCTAATGATGCTATGTGTGAAGAGTTTCCAAAGAATATGCAAAAAGAGTTTGAGATGTCCATAATGGGAGAACTCAACTATTTCCTTGGTCTGTAAATCAAGCAAAAGAAAGATGGAATCTTCATCTCTCAGACCAAGTATCTCAATGATCTGCTGAAAAAGTTTGAGATGGATCAATGCAATGGAGCTAACACTCCAATGAGCTCAACCACTTCATTAGATGCTGATGAGAAGGGCAAGGACTTCAATATTACAAGATATAGAGGAATGATTGGATCATTACTCTACCTTACTGCACGTAGCCCTGACATCCAATTTAGTGTGGGGATGTGTGCAAGGTTCCAATCTGCTCCCAAGGAATCTCATGCTGAGAATGTGAAGAAAATCTTCAGATACCTTGCTGACACAAAGACCCTTGGATTGTGGTTTCCCAAAGGTCAACCTGAACATTTGGTGGCATATTCAGATTCAGGTCATGCTGGATACAAGACGGATAGAAAGAGCACAAGTGGCCAATGTCAATTTCTTGGTGGTTCACTTGTGTCCTGGTTCAGCAAGAAGCAAACAAGTGTGGCGTTGTCTTCTTCTGCGAAGCTGAATATGTATCGCCTCAAGTTGTTGTGCTCAAGTCCTATGGCTCAAGCAACAACTATCCGACTTGGGAATCAACCCGAAGGAGATCCCAATATTGTGTGACAACACTAGCACAATAAGCTTGGCCAAGAATCCAAGGCAACATACTACCAAGCATATTGATGTGAGGCACCACTTCATAAGGGATCATGTTCAGAAGAAGGATGTCAAATTCATGTTCATTCCAACTCATCTTCAACTTGCTGACATCTTCACCAAACCATTGGCAAAGGAACAATTCAATTTCATAAGCAAAGAATTGGGAATGGTAAATCCCAATGAGTTGTAAGTATTTCCTACCCAATGTTAGTTATGGTTTTGATGATTGTTAGTTACTAACTTAAGCATCGAGTATCTAGTTGTAATTTTTGCGGGATGCTTGAAACCGGAAGTTTCGGGAAAAGAAGAAAACTCGAGTTTTGGACTCTAAACTCGAGTTTGTCGGGTCGAGAGAGCAACCTCGGGTTTTGGCGAAGTTCAAAACTCGAGTCATTAAGTGTGAAACTTGATTTTCCGAAACTCGAGTTGGTAAGTATGAAACTCGAGTTTTGATAGCAGAAGTTCAAAGGTTCACCATACACCTTTGAAGTCCAGGTTAGTGAAACCTTATGAAAACTCGAGTTTTGCTAGAGAAAACTCTAGTTCGCATCGTCATTATATATAAGTTGTTGTGTTTGTTCGTCTACACTCGACTCAAAACTCAAGTTTTTCCCTAGCCTCTCTCTTGTTTCTTTGACTCTCGTCTCTCTCGACCAAACCCACATCTTAAACCTAGAATGGCCTCAAAATCACCTGCAAAATCAACTCAGGACACAGGTTCTGACCAAGAAGGGACAAAATCATGGTCACCTCATCCTCCTCAGCGACCTAGGAGGACGAAATCGACACCCAGACATTTCCATTATGGGGTTGATCGTTCAATCAGAGGAGTGAGCGAATCTATTCCTGAAGCTTCTCCTACATCGAAGGGGGGTCTCTTTCAAAGAACTAACGCAACGTCTTCGAAGAAGAAGAGGATTGAGCCTCGAACCGGTGGAAGGAAGAGGAAAGAAGAAAGTAGTTGAAGCCTCCAAACCTGCTAGGAAGAAGAGGGCCACGGTTTCTAAGTCTCAGGACACTGAGAGAGGACAAGCTTCCTCCAAGGCTACATCTTCTGCTCACACTCAACTAGATGAAGTACCTTCTGTTATGACCAATGCTATTGAAGATATTTAACGCCATCCCTTTCCTCCTCAAGGTTTCACTATTACTTCTTCCACTCTTTCCCCTGAACAAAATGCTAGATTTAAAGATTCCTTCGTTAAGAAAGAATTATGCCCCGTAGTTGCGTAGATTTAGTCAACTTCATCAAGATTCTTTGTGTTAATCTTTCCCCTTGGCTCAAACCTTATGATTCATTTGTGTCTATCTCTGCTCCTTACACTTCAAACCTTGTTAAACTATTCTATTTCAATATGGAATGGGATAACTTAGAGGACAATAAACTTAACCTTGTGGAAGAGAGAGTAATCACTTCTGTCAAAGGAGTCAAATTCCATCTATCTGCTTCAATCATTAACTCCATACTGAAAATAGACAATCCTCCTCCTGTTCCCACAATTAAGTTCAGTAATAGGGAAATCTTCTCAATTCTCAGACCAAACGAGCCAATTCCCGAAGAACAACTGCATTTCCTATCATTCAACCTTGTGTCAATGCCTCCCATAAACAGAGTCCTTTGGTACATTTACTCAAGAAACTTTATCACTTTAGTCAAAAGGATTACCCTTTGTTTGTTGATCTAGTTAAATAGATCCCTCTCAATCTTGGCCACTGGATCTTCCGGGGAGATGGTCAAGTTCAAGTTCTCATCTAGGAGGCCCTTTCACATACCATTTCCTTCATTAATTTCAGTCATCCTCTTTTATCACAAGATCTGGTATGTTAGTCCTGCTGAGTCTTTGAAGTATCCTCCATTCTTTGGCAAGGCTCAACTAAATCTCATGAGGCTTAACTTTGAAGCTGAAGGCTTTGGACAATCTCGGCTCCTCTAGGTCACAAGCAAGAGCCTCTCAAGCAAGGGCACAAGAAGCCCAATCCACTCCTCCACCTCCTCGTGCATCTCGCCATTTGATTTTGAGGAAAGAGTTAAGGCCATAGTGGATGCTGCCATTGCAGCCATGTCTATTTGAATTGAGTTTGAAGTAGGCAAATTGGTGCATGAAGTAACTAGAGGCAATCACGAGATGATTGATGCTCAGGACGCAATGAAAGAACAAATTGAGGGACGCTCCGGACAAAATACCGAGTTAAAAGAAAAGACGAGATGATCTCATCGGACACATAATGGACCACTATGCAAAGCTAACCACTCGATGGCTTGCAATGTTAGCTTGGATGACAAAGTGGACAAGATATTGGAGCATCTCCACATTGGGTCGTCTTCTCCGGTTTTAAATCTTCCGTTGGTCCGAGTACCTCGATATTAAACCCGATCCCGAGCCATCTCCTCTCCCTCATTCACATTCACTAATCCTCAAGGATCCTACCTCTTCACCTGAACCATCCACTCCCATATTCTCCTCTCCTATACCTACTTCCACTCCAACCACAGAGATTCTATCTTCCACTTCTCCAATTACCCATGCCACTGAAGTTCTTCATCCATCTCTCACACCAGCTACTGAGGTTCTACCACAATCCCCTCCTTCTACTCCTCTCATAGATCCTCTCCATGAACCCACTATCTCAGCTCCACCCTCATTTGAAGATGACAAAGGGGGAGAGAAACACCAAGAGTAGAGTTTGAGTTGAGTAAAGAGTAGAGAGTCTAGAGTAGTCTAGAGTATTTTGGCACTCAATTTTAATTATGTTGCTCCTAATTGATACATCCGATGTAGTTGTGCATTTTGACTTAGAATGATTAAATGTATTTTCTCTTGCTGAAATGAAATGTTAATTATCTTTTGCTTCTGCTACTTATGCTTTACTCTAATATCCTAACTCAATCATAAGCATTTCATACAACCAAGTGTTCTCCAAAATGAATTGTCAAATGCAAAACTTCACCTCAAGTTCCAACTCTCTCTAATTTTTGAAAATGTGGTTTACAAGTGTTGTCATCATCAAAAAGGGGAGAATGTTAGTTCTCTATGGGTTTTGATGATAACTAGTAATTGTAAACTTATAGTGGTTTGTCTTTGGTAAGTTGGAAAACTTATTGTCAAAGGCAAACTCGAGTTTTGGCAACAAAACTCGAGTTTTGATTTGACAAGAGAGTAGCTCAAATTTTTCAAAGGAAACAAAACTCTAGTTTACATAGCAAAACTCGAGTTTTGTAACATGAGAGAGCACTCCAAGTTTTTCATAAAGACAAACTCGAGTTTGGGATCACAAACTCGAGTTTACACCATACAGAAAGCTCACTACGTTTTTGAACTAAAGCAAAACTCCAGTTTTGATAAGGAAACTCGAGTTTGTGCCAAATCAAAAGTTTTGTCAAGTATTCGTAAAAGAGACAAAACTCGAGTTTAGGTTTCAAAACTCAAGTTTTGGCTTGGCCGAGAGCCTCAATGCTTTTCATGATAAGAAAACTCCAGTTTGTTCTTACAAACTTGAGTTTGTACATGGCCATAAGTTTTTACATGTTTTCCAAAGTGTGGAAAACTCGAGTTTACACTTGACAAAGAGCTTTCATGTTTTGTCCATTTTAGAAAAATCCAGTTGACTTTAGAAAACTCCAGTTTTCACTTTGCATAGTTTTTCAAAAGTTTTCAAACTTAATTAAAAACTCAAGTTTGGACTAGAAACTCGAGTTTAGGCTAACTCGAGAGCTTTTGTCATTTTAATGTGTTTTGAAAACTCGAGTTTACTCTGAAAACTCTAGTTTTGAGGTTTTTGACTTGAACATCATTTTCACCGCAAAAGTCCAAAACATGAGTTTGTCATTAATCAACTCGAGTTTTGAACTTGTGTCCAAAGATGTGCTTTTAAACTCAAAACACGACATTCTTCTCTTTGAGAAGAAAACTCGAGTTATGAAATGGAAAATCGAGTTTTGCTTATGAGAATAGTTACAAACTCTAGTTTTGATGAACAAACTCGAGTTTGTGTCGCTGGTTTTGAAAATCAACTTGTTCGAATTTGTGAAATCTTCCCATTTGATTTCAATACTTCTTATCATCACTCATTACTATTCTGGCTATGTTTAATCAGTTTGTTAATGAGTTTCAGATGGTTTAGAGAGTGTTAAATGAGGATTTAAACCAAAAGCAAAAGTGATGTCAGCACATTAAATGCAAAGTGTAGAAAACTTGCATTCTTTTGGACAATCATTCTACACACGTTGCAAAGGGATTAATGTTTTCTTTCCACATCCAGTAGCTGCTCTTCCAACGGATTAAAAGTCAAGATGTCAACCACAAACTTCGTGCAATTGGATTAAGCAAAAGTAGAGAGAGAAGACCAAAGCTTGTGCTAATCCTTCCTTAATGTCTCCAATGGTTATATTGAAGATTACAACGGTCATTTAATGCTCTCTTTGTATAAATAGAGTTGCATTCAATTCTTCTCAGCAACCAATCTGCTGAAAACGAATTGGATTCAAGTTTACCAACTACTCTTTCAGTTTTCACTTGTAAAGTATCTTTTGATACATTGATCTTCAATGTTTATCTTTATCTACTCTTAGAGAGAGTTCATTGATTGTAAATCATTTATTGTAAGTATCTCAAGTCTGGGGACTTGAAGATTGGGATATTGATTGCAACTTGTAAGGGGGAGTAAATTCTAGTGAGAGAATTACTCTTGAGTTACAGAGTGTGTAATCAATTGAGATAGTGAAAATCCCAGAGAGTCTGGGGACTGGACGTAGGTCAAGAGGTTGGACCGAACTAGTATAAATCCTTGTGTCTTGCTCTTCTTCCCTATACTCTGCTTAGCTCTGTTTTAGTGTTCAAAAACATAGCACTTAGGAAAGATTTTTAAAATCCCCAATTCACCCCCCTCTTGGTGATTAAGCTCCACTTTCAATTTTCAATGTAAAAACAATAGCCACGAGCTCCAAATCATGAGTTGGATAGTTTGACTTGTGAGGCTTCAGCTATCGAGAGGCATAAGCCACCATTCTGCCTTGCTGCATCAGGACACATCCCAACCCATGCTTACTAGCATCACTATAGACAACATATGTCTCACCTGGATTTAGGATAATCAACACTAGTGCTGTAGTCAATCTCTCCCTCAGTTCTCTGAAGCTACCCTCACAACGCTCATCCCAAACAAATGATTGGTTCTTTCGCGTCGGCTTTGTTAATGTCAAGGCAAGTCCGGAGAAATCCTTTATGAATATGCGATAATATCTCGCGGACCCAAGAAACTCTGTATTTTAGTTACCGTCTCTCGGTCTCTTCCGGTCTAATATCGCTTCCACTTTACTATGATCAACAGCGACCTTGTCTCGTGATATCACATGGCCCAGAAAATTAACTTCTGAAAGCCAAAAGTCACACTTGCTCAGCTTAGCGTAGAGTTGCTTCCCTTTCAGTACCTTAAGTACCTGCCGCAAATGGTGCTCATGTTCCTCCTAATTCTTGGAGTAGATCAAAATATCATCAATGAAGACTACTACAAACCGATCCAGATACTCACGAAAGATTCAATTCATATAGTCCATGAATACTGTAGAGGAATTAGTCAAGCCATGGCATAATCATCCAAAACTCATTAGCAAACCGGTTAAAAGCAATTAGGAATAGTAACGAGTAATGATATGTAAAAGAAAAAATTATATATGATGATTTATGATTTACGAAGATGGAGATTTTGAAAACGAGAGGATGATCATGCTCGAGCATGACTGATTTTATGCTGGGGAAACCAAAGAGAAAAACATGTTATAAGGTGGAGGATCTTCCTATGCTTGAGCATCCATGAGCATCGCTTGAGCACCCCGCTCGAGCACTCAACTATGCTTGCTCGGGCATGCTTCAATTGTTACATTTAAATCGTCTTTTCTCCGATGCTCGAGCATGTGAGTCTTTTTGCTCCGACATCATTCTCGAGCCGTTGTTGCTAGTGTTCGAGCATACCAAAGACGATGCTCGGGCATAAGACATACGAGGCGAAGACCAATGATTTAGTAATGCCGCTTTCGAGTATGGATTCTCTTATGCTCGAGCATGCCATAATCATGCTCGGGCACGAGTCACTCGTGAGACAAAGGATGAAGGGTCAATTGATGTTGCTCGAGCATGTTGTTTACCTTTTCTCGAGCATGGTGCTCGAGCATGCCTTTCACTCGCTCGAGCATGGCCTTTAACTTTGTAGATTTTGCTCTCACTCGATGATGCTCGGGCATGCCGAGATACTCTGCTCGAGCATGAATAGATCAATTGTGAAATTATGCTTTGGCATCACGATCTGTGCTCGGGCAGCCTTTCTAAAATACTTGAACAATCTATCAGAACGAGTATGCTCGGGCATGATATAACTCTTGCTCGAGCAACCAATAACTTAACACATAAATTAATTCAATAACTTAGAATTTGTGATCATCAAAACACATCGAGAACTAACATTCTCCCCCTTTTTGATGATGACAACTTTGAGATGGGATTTTGAGATATAATAGAAACAAAAGTTATTGAATTTAATAATGGAATGTTCAAGGTAGATAGGATTGCAAAAATATTGAAACTGAACTTTTAATTTTCATAAACTAACAGTTAGTACACATAGTTCAGGACGTTAGATAACATAGTGCAATAAAAAACATTTAAGTAAATTAAACATAACACGATAATCTTTAAACATAACAAAATAATCTATCTCAAAAGCATCGCTCTCTTTCTCCCCGTTGGCATCACTCAAGAAGGGGGAAGATCGAGATGGGAAGGAGACTCAAAGGCAAAGGCTATGAGGATCGAGATGGAGCAATATGTCATGGGAGCAAGAGACGGGAGATGTATCAGAAGTAGAAGGAGGAGCCATATCAGAAGCAGAGGCAGGAGTAGGAGGCTTCTCAGATGTAGAGGCAGGAGGCTTAACTGAGGGACCGTCAAGGCTAAAGCTCGTTGCAAAGGCATCCAAAGACGCATCAATATCATGTACGGTTTCTTGAAGACTAAGTTGCTGTTGAGCCAAGTCTTGAACTTCCTTTTTGATCTCTTGTTGATTGGTCCTTCCCCGCCTCGTCCCGGCCTCTACCTTGGGGCTCTAGTTCAGTCCGGGCCTCCGGTTGACTCTTGTTCTAGCCATTTGTATTACCTTAGTACTATACGTCAAGAAAATTTATTGTTAATAACAAATTTATAATAATCATTCCGACATTCATATGCATTTAATACATGCATCATACTTGTTACTAATATTTCATAAGACGTCAAGTACTACTATTACAAAATGCCTTCCTTTAATATAACTTCCTTAGGACTTTAGAGTGGTTGCTACATCTTGACTACACTTAATCCGATTACTAGATTGGGTTTCCTTCTTCTCCTAACCCTTAGCCATATATGATTAGCTACAAAGGTCTTCATGAAATTGACGAGAGATTTTCCGTGATCTCCCAAAATAACCAGCATTAGAAAAGGATTTGCGTATAATGTAACCTGGGTCGTTTCCCAACGAATTCACAATCGGTTTAAATCGGTAACAACAAAATGAACAAGAACAAATTGGGGGTTTTTGATTCAAAAGAGATTAAAACGAAAATATGCGTAAACAAAATGAAATATGCGTAAAGCATTAACAACGATCAATCATATTAAAAATGATTAACCCGCAATGGGATTCCATAACCTTCATCGACAAAAAGATAATAACCGAACTCGTGATTGATTCTCGAGAAATCGAAATCTCTCGTATTTGTCCGAGATATTCCTCGACTAGACGATCGTCTAGCCTTTGATCGAACACGTGGCGAGCTCGTCGTGCGATCGCATAACGCTCTCTAGAACCCGGTCCGACCTATGTCCTTGGGATATCAATCTAGGTATTAAATCTAATACCTAATCCGTAATTATAATCGGATCCGATTAAAATAAACGAAACGAATTACGTTACCGATTGAAGCGTGTGTCCTCTGGATTCGTGGAATCCTCAATCCATGGGTCAATCACAGAAGCCTAGCCTATCATAGCTATGCAGAACGAAAATGGGAAAGAGATGAAGAAGTTCATCATGAACACGAAGAACACGATGAACGGATGAAGAACAGTTGAGAGAAAATGAAACTTCGTATTTTAATCCAAAAGCGAGTAAAAACGTCAATGAATAATCTGTTTGTGGCTGCCGCCTCACTTAACCTAAAATGGAAAAACGAAATGGGGCTCCAATCCACAATTCAGGCCCAAAACGGAAAATAATTAAAAATGGGCTTTAATTACAAATTCGAGCCCAAATAAAAATCCGACTTCGGCTCCAAAATCGACCGCCCTCTTGTCCGAATTTGCCCTTCATGTCTTCATAACAATTGTAGCTTTTCGAATCATCGAGATATGAAACAAAAATGAGGCAAATCCGATGTCTAGTTCAAGAGTTATGGTAGGAATAGTGAAGCAATGTAAAACTGGAATTTTATCATTAAAAATGGCTAAAATATAATCAAAGGCCCAAAGCCCAAATAAGTATAAAAGCCATTATTTATTAACTAAAGAGTCCTAAATTATTAATCAAGAGATAAAAAGAAGAGTATGAAATATTCAATTATCGTAAATCTATAAAGATCTCCAAGTCATTGAAAGCATACTCCTTAAAGATTTCCTCTATCTTATCACACCAAACTTCGGTATGGGGAAAGAAGAATAAGGTCGTCCGTATCCATGTGTCAAGGTCATTATCCTCATATCCATGCATTTTCTTGTTGGCATACAGGTTGTTGACCTTCTCTAGGTATAACTTATATAGGTCAGCTTGGATCTCTAGGTATGGTGCATATAGGTCAGCTTGCTAAGTTATTTCCCAATGAGCCCGTGAATGAAGGTCACTAATGTGACCCTACAAATCAGTATCTACGATCTTAAACATTGTAGGTTGGGAGGTTCAACTTCTGGGTTCCCTACGTATGGATGATCCACAAGTATGTCAGCCTTACGCTTCTAGTGTAGTTTTTTGGGCTTAGGTACGGGTGGTACTCTTTTCCTAGTAGTTCGCGCTCTCAACGATCCTCTGCGCGTACGTAGAACCCTTATTGTATGTTGGGGGTAATTCTCCCTCGTAAATTCTCCTCATCCTGTTTTTAAAATAACGAAGTTTTGTTAAATCCTTTTTCAAAAACTTTGTCCAAACTGATATTCTGATACCAAACTGTGATGCCCTAGCTTAACATGCCATTATTTATCAGAGTTATAGCGCATAGGCATTGAAGTAGTTTGGACGACTTAATTGTGGAATAAAAACTTTCTTAAAATAACTTAGTTTAAAAACATGTGGATAAATTTTTCGCAAGTGATATCTATACCATAGGGGGATCTTAATACAATAATCCAAAAATAAGCAAATGATAAACGAATTAGTACGGTCCAACTACTTATACTATCACAAAAGTCCCTTTGTTGTAACCCTTATGGCTACATTTTTCCTCTTAACCCCGATCCACTACCCTGTCTCTTTCATGCGATTTGGAGTTCAAATAAATGAACCCTGGGGTAACAGTTAATCTTGTATGCAAATATGAAGTGTAATTGACAACATACAACATGTTAAGCATAGAATAATTCACGAGTAAAACAAGTCACACCGTAATGTAGCAAGAAGTTAACGGCTAAGGACCGCAGCCCTTTAGGACAAGCAACCCTATGAGACATGCAGCCTCAATCCATAGCTAGGATACACACATGCAAATTATCTAGCAAACATGGTTAGTCATACATGAATACATACAAGCTAATAAGATAACAGTTACCCACCTCAAGCTTGAATCTTTAATTCGTCCAAAGATGATGGGATCAAAGTAGAGGTGTCAAGGTATGTTTAGAAACATTTATCATTGTCATTAGTTACTTCTTGCATCGCAAAGGAACTAACTACGCGAATTATTTTTGGAGGATTAAAAGTGGTTATAAATCCCTAAAATTCCCTTAATAATAATACCCTTTTTAATTTATTACTTATTTCTTTCCTAATAATAATAATAATTATTATTATTTTCTTTGCAATTATTCCTCCGGGTTGAGGGGGTTCCGGGTTGGGGGTTGAGGGGTTCGGGATGGGGTTCTTTGGGATCGGGTTCTTTGGGATGGATTGCTGGGATCGAGTTTGGTTGTATATGTTGATGTGTTGAGTTGTAGTTGCCGAGATTGAGTTTGGTTGTATGTGTTGATGTGTTGAGTTGTGGTTGCCGGGATCGAGTTTGTGTGTATGAGTTGATGTGTTGAGTTGTGGTTGACGGGATTGAGTTTGTGTATATGAGTTGATGTGTTGAGTTGTCGTTGCCGAGATTGAGTTTGGTTGTATGTTGATAAATCCCAATTTTAATATATTTATCTTGGTTTATTCATATATTTTAGGGACTATTTTAGGCTAATTTGGAATTATTAGATAATATTTGGATTGTTAGCCAATTTTAGGAAAAAAAATATAAATCGAATGTCTATGAGGTAGGCAAACGGGAGAACATAGGATCACCGTACACGAGGAGGCTCTCGCCCGGGGGTGTTGTGTGTGTACGGTGATGATCGTATGTAAATATTTCAAAGTTAGAATGTATGTACCTTAGGGTTTGACCCTCGTATTTATAGAGTGTACCTTATATTGAAACTCATGGGCCATATGTGATTCATGGCCCACGTATCATAACTACGAGATCTAGGTTAAGATCTCCCTTGATTATAGATAAGATAGAATCCCCTTTATTGTAGGCGAGATCCCGATATGCGGTATATTCCCCGGGCCTGGGCCGTCCCGCTTGGGCACGACATATGTTCATAACAGTTGCCCCCCAGCTCGATAACTTAAGGTTTTGAGCTGCCGGGATGTATTTTTCCCCCCAAACAAGTTATCCTAGCTAGGTTGCTGTGAAACTTATCCTCTTGCCTACTTACCGCACCTTTTCGAGTTGGGTTATGCTGGCCTTGGTTACCAATGCCAATTGCTCAAAGATCCGAGGTAATGTTAAGGGGCTCGCTTGATTCCGTGGTCAGGATCCTTCTGCGAACATCATCATGGCGGATTGACGCGTGGCAGCCCTTGGTTAGCAAAAGACTTCAATTGCCACGCCTAGCCGCCTGCAGTTACTATACGCATTTAATGCACCCATCACGTCACATACGCCACCACTGCTTTTCTGGTGAATAGTATCTTTTACCCTTGATGCTTCGGTATCGAAACGTTTATTATTCATATTTCCCTCCATTCGCTAACTCCCTAACTTTGTTGTTTCCCCTTTTTTCCCAGAAACCACTCGCTTTCGTACGATATCTTCCCTCTCGCATTTCCTGGAGCTCGCCATTTCAGAATCTTTCCACCATCATTGAATCAGGTATTTCTGCCACTCCTTTCCATTCATTTGGTTATCACCCTAAAGTTTGCCGATTCTGCAATATTTGATTCTTACTTTCATCCATACTTGCGAAGGAAACGGGTTTTGGTTTCTAGATTTTCCGGGTAATTCTTGACAGGACTTTTGTTTTCTAGGTAGCCTTTCGTCTCGGCCTTGTTTGGATGAATATTACCTTCTGGCCTTGGGTGTAGTCGCCTCCACCGTCTGTCTTTCCATAGTTGTATTTCGTCTCTTTTTGTTTCTTTTCACCGATAGTTTTGTGCCCCTCTAGGTCTTGATTTCTGGTGTCGATGGGTAGGGTTAACCATTTGCCCTCTTCGAGTCAGGACGTAGTTCCCGAAGAGGAGGAACCGCTGCGTGCATGTTATCCTAGAACCAATTTTTGGTTATATGGTTCTCCTCTTACCGAAGAGAAAAGCCACCTTACTTCGTGGAGGGTCCGGTAGGAGGAGTGTTGAGGGATCCCGAGGCCGCCATTGCCAGGTCCCGGTGAAAATACTTTGCCTCGCGTCGGGGCCGGGTGTACCCGATGCCATCCTGGCACTGCCCATCAACCTTTCCAAGGTTCCTCCTCATGTTAAGTCGGAATCCCTTTCGGAAGGATACCTCGGTCCATGCTGGGATTGTATCGCCCTAAGCTCCCAATATATCACGAGTGGTCAAGATTCGCTGGCCAACGTCACTTTATGAAAGTTTTATTCCGCAATTAAGTCATCCAAATTATTTCGATGCTTGTGCGCTATAACTTTGATAAATAAAGGCACATTTAGGATAAAGCGTAACAAATTCACGATTCCTCATTTGGTATTATATTATATTTTATTAATTGTGTCCTCTTTTATTCCATAACTTCATAACTTTATATTAAGTTGTTTATTATTTGACTTATTATTTGTTACTTTAATATTTAATTAGTTACTTTTTTTCCTTTAATTATTATTTATTTATCGTAATACATCTACTTTATCATATGTATCGGTAAATTCTTTCTTTTACCAATGAGCCTTTTTTGCCAGTTTCTTCTCATGTGTCCGGTTTTAAATTATTTGATTGATTTGTTATTTTATTGTCATATTTTCTTCTCATCTATTTTTTTTGCCAGTTTCTTCTCCTATATCTTGTTTTTTTACTTTAATTATTATTTATTTATTGTCTAATAGATCTATTTATTGTTTATTTATTTTACTTATTATTTGTTATGTTAATATTTAATTAGTTATTTGTCATATTTTTGTCATGTGTCTGGTTTTAAATTATTTGATTTAGATTTGTGGGAGAAAAAATAAATAATTTAATGTGAAAAAGAAGAAAAAGAGAGAGAAAAAAAGAGGAGGATGAATATTAAAAACAAATATGGCAACAACTCCATTTAAATAATTTAATGCGAATGTCGATAAGTCCAATTATACAAAAGAGAAAACTATTAAAATGATACAAAACAAAGACGGGTGAATTAGAAAGAAGCATACGAAGATAATAATTATGAACGGTCATAATTATAATTATAACTAAAAAATCATAAGAAAAAAGAGGAAAACCATCAAATACAAATTCACATATAAAAAAAAATAGCGCATTTAATTCAAGTAATTTAAATAATACAAACATATTCATCAAATCCAAGTGGGGAAGAAATAGAATAAGAAAATAAATATTAGTCATCATAGCTAATAATTTAAATCATAAATATATATTCACTATTAAATAATAAATAACTTGATATCAAACAATTTAAATAGTACAAACAAGAAAAAAATAGTAACAAATAATTTAAGTCAAATATGACAGAAAAATAGTAACTCAAAAGCAAATATGACAACAAAATAGTAAATCTAAATCAACATAAGAAGGAAAACTGGCAAAAACAAAGAAGACAATCATGGATAAAAGAGAGAATTTATTGTACATATGATAAATTAGTATTACAATAAATAAATAATAACTAAAGAAAAAAACAAATTTAACTAATTAAATATTAATGTAACAAATAATAAGTCAAATAATAAACAACTTAAATAATTTAAATAGCACAAACCAGAGAAAAAAATAGTAAGAAATAATTTAAGTTATGACAAGAAAATAGTCACTCAAAACAAATATGACAACAAAATAACAAATCTAAATAAAATAATTTAAAACCGAGACACATGAGAAGAAACGGCAAAACAAAAAAAAGAGTCATGGATAAAAGGAGAAAACAAATAAAAATATAATACCAAATGAGAAATGGTGTATTAGCATGCAAACAAAAATTAGAAACAAACTAAAAGAATCTAGTAGTGGAAAAAGTATAAAAGTAAAATAATTGTTAAATATATAAATAATAAGCAAATAGTAACTATTAATGGATAGAATAAGAAAATAAATATTAGTGGTCATATGTAATAATTCTAAATCATAAATATCTAGGAACTATTAAATAATAAATAACTTAATATGCACAAACAAGAAAAAAATAGTAAGAAATAATCTAAGTTATGATAGAAAAACAGTTACTCAAAGCAAATATGACAACAAAATAACAAATCTAAATTATTAATAATTTAAAACCAGAAGTGGCAAAAAAAAAAAAGAGTCATGGGTAAAAAAAAGAGAATTTACTTGATACATATAATAAATTAGATATATTACAATAAATAAATAATAATTAAAGGAAAAAACGTAACAAATAATAAGTCAAAGAGTAAACAATTTAATACAATTATGAAGTTATGGAATAAAAGAGGGCACGGTCAATAAAATATAATACAATCATAGTGAAAGAAAGAAAGAGATAAGGAAAAAAGGAGGACCAATATTAAAAACAAATATGATAACAGAAGCCCATTCATCGCAAAAGCCCATAATTCCAATTGAGAAAACTCCTAAAATTATACAAAATGAAGAATGTTTAATTCTTAATGGGTAAAATAATAATTATAAATCACAAATAAATGATAAGGAAAGAAGAAGAAGAAAATCGTCGAATACAAATTTACATATAAACAAAATAGCCCATTTAACTCAAGTAATTTAAATAATACAAACCTATTCAATAACTCCAAGTGGGGAAGAAATAGAATAAGAAAATAAATATTAGTGGTCATAGGTAATAATTCTAAATCATAAATATCTATGAACTATTAAATAATAAATAACTTAATATTAAATAATTTAAATAGCACAAACACGAAAAAAAATAGAAAGAAATAATTTAAGTTATGATAGAACAATAGTCACTAAAAGCAAAATATGACAACAAAATAACAAATCTAAATCAAATAATTTAAAACCAGACACATAAGAAGTAGAAAAAAAAGTCATGGAAAAAGAGAGAAGGAAAAGAGGAGGACGAGTATTAAATATGACAAGAGAAGTCTGTTTAAATAATTTAATGCAAAAGCCAATAGATCCAACTATACAAAAGAGAAAACTACTAAAACGATACAAAATGAAGAAGGGTGAATTAGGAAGAAAGCATCATAAGATAATAGTTCTTAATAGGTAAAATAATAATTATAAATCACAAATAAATCATAAGGACAAAAAGAGGAAGATCATCGAATACAAATTTACATATAAACAAAAATAGCCCATTTAACTCAAGTAATTTAAATAATACAAACATATATTCAGCAACTCCAAGTAAGGAAGAAATAAAATAAGAAAATAAATATTAGTGGTCATAGGTGATAATTCTAAATCATAAATATCCATTAACTCTTTAAAAATAAATAACTTGATATCAATTAATTTAAATGGCACAAACAAGACGGAAAATAGTAACAAATATGAAATGAAAAAAGAGTCACTCAAAGAAAATATGACAACAAAATAACAAATCTAAATTATTAATAATTTAAAACCGACGGAAGAAAGAAGAGAGAGAGAGAGAGAGAGAGAGAGAGAGAGAGAGAGAGAGAGAGTCATGGGTAAAAAAGAGAGAATTTACTAATACATATAATAAATTAGATGTATTACAATAAATAAATAATAATTAAAGGAAAAAAACAAATTTAACAAATTAAATATTAACATAACAAATAACTTGTCAAATAGTAAACAATTTAATAAAGAGTTATGAAGTTATGGAATAAAAGAGGTCACGATTAATAAAACATAATATAATACCATATGAGGAATCGTGAATTGGCAAAAATCAAATAGAAACACCTCTGAAGGGAGACATGAAAAAAGTAGAAGATAAATTTAACTAAGTAAATAGAAAGAGTTGTTCGGAATGATCAAATACAAATTTAAATATAAGTAAAATAACCCAAATAATTTCAGCTCTAAGTCACGGAAAAAATAGAAGAAAATGCCCGTTAATAACAAATAGTACATCAAAATTTACATAGTACAAACACTCAAAACTCCCAAAGTTATAAAGTTATAGAAAAAAGTGAAAAACAAATAAAAATATAATAACAGATGAGGAATGTTGAAGTAGTATAAAAACAGTAATTAGAAACAAACGAATTTACTAGTGGAAAAAGTAGAACACTAAAATAATTGTTACATAGATAATATTTTTGAATAATAAATATTATAAATAAAAGATAATAAACAAATAGTAACAAATAATGGATGGCAAAACGAAAAGTAACAACTAATAAATAAAAGACAACAAATAGAACAGTTTGAAAATTTCATGACAATGAAAGAAAGAAAGAGATAAGGAACAAATGAGGACCAATATTAAAAAAAAAAATGATAATGAAGCCCATTCATCGCAAAAAGCCCATAAGACCAATTATACAAAAGAGAAAACTCCTAAAATGATACAAAATGAAGAATGGTTAATTCTTAATGGGTAAAATAATAATTATAATTCATAAAGAAATAATAAGAAAAAAAAAAGAGAAGAAGACAATCATCGAAATAAAAATTTACATATAAACAAAATAGTCTATTTAAATAAAGTAATTTAAATAATACAAACATATATTCAAGCAACTCCAAGTAGGGAGGAAATAAAATAAGAAAATAAATATTAGTGGTCATATGTAATAATTCTAAATCATAAATATCTATGAACTATAAATAATAAACAACTTAAATATAAATAGTCTAAATAGAAAAAAAAAACAAAAAATAGTAAGAAATAATTTAAGTTATGACAGAACAATTGTCACTCAAAAAAAATATGACAACAAAATAACAAATCCAAATCAAAAAAATTAAAACCATACACTTGAGAAGTAGGAAAAAAAAGTCATGAAAAAAGAGAGAAGGAAAAGAGGAGGACGAATATTAAATATGACAAGAGAAGTCCGTTTAAATAATTTAATGCAAAAGTCGATAGGTCCAATTATACAAAAGGGAAAACTACTAAAACGATACAAAATGAAGAAGGGTGAATTAGGAAGAAAGCATCGAGAAGATAATAATTTTTTAATGGGTAAAATAATAATTATAAATCACAAATAAATCATAAGGACAAAAGAGAAGAGGAAAATCATCAATTACAAGTTTACATATAAACAAAATAGTCTATTTAAATAAAGTAATTTAAATAATACAAACATATATTCAAAGCAACTCCAAGTAGGGAGGAAATAAAATAAGAAAATAAATATTAGTGGTCATATATAATAATTCTAAATCATAAATATCTATGAACTATAAATAATAAACAACTTAAATATAAATAGTCTAAATAGCAAAAAAAAAACAAAAAATAGTAAGAAATAATTTAAGTTATGACAGAACAATTGTCACTCAAAAAAAATATGACAACAAAATAACAAATCCAAATCAAATAAATTAAAACCATACACTTGAGAAGTAGGAAAAAAAAAGTCATGAAAAAAGAGAGAAGGAAAAGAGGAGGACGAATATTAAATATGACAAGAGAAGTTCATTTAAATAATTTAATGCAAAAGTCGATAGGTCCAATTATACAAAAGGGAAAACTACTAAAACGATACAAAATGAAGAAGGGTGAATTAGGAAGAAAGCATCGAAGATAATAATTTTTAACGGGTAAAATAATAATTATAAATCACAAATAAATCATAAGGACAAAAAAGAGGAAAATCATCAATTACAAGTTTACAGTAAACAAAAATAGTCGAGTAATTTAAATAATACAAACATATATTCAAAGCAACTCCAAGTAGGAGGAAATAAAATAAGAAAATAAATATTAGTGGTCATATATAATAATTCTAAATCATAAATATCTATGAACTATTAAATAATAAACAACTTAATATTAAATAGTCTAAATAGCAAAAATAACAACAACAAAAGTAAGAAATAATTTAAGTTATGACAGAAAGCAAAGGTCACTCAAAACAAAATATGACAACAAAATAACACATCTAAATCAAATAAATTAAAACCATACACTTGAGAAGTAGGAAAAAAAGTCATGGAAAAAGAGAGAAGGAAAAGAGGTGGACAAATATTAAATATGACAAGAGAAGTCCGTTTAAATAACTTAATGCAAAAGCCGATAGGTCCAATTATACAAAAGGGAAAACTACTAAAACGATACAAAATGAAGAAGGGTGAATTAGGAAGAAAGCATCAAAAGATAATAATTCTTAACGGGTAAAATAATAATTATAAATCACAAATAAATCATAAGGACAAAAAGAGGAAAATCATCGATTACAAGTTTACAGATAAACAAAAATAGCCGAGTAATTTAAATAATACAAACATATATTCAGCAACTCCTAGAGGAAATAAAATAAGAAAATAAATATTAGTGGTCATATGTAACAATTCTAAATCATAAATATCTATGAACTTTTAAATAAAAAACAACTTAATATTAAAAAGTCTAAATAGCAAAAACAGCAAAAAAAAAATAGTAAGAAATAATTTAAGTTATCACAGAACAATAGTCACTCAAAACAAAATATGACAACAAAATAACAAATCTAAATCAAATAAATTAAAACCATACACTTGAGAGGTAGGGAAAAAAAGACAGGGAAAAAGAGAGAAGGAAAAGAGGAGGACGAATATTAAATATGACAAGAGAAGTCCGTTTAAATAATTTAATGCAAAAGCCGATAGGTCGAATTGTACAAAAGGGAAAACTACTAAAACGATACAAAATGAAGAAGGGTGAATTAGGAAGAAAACATCGAGAAGATAATAATTCTTAACGGGTAAAATAATAATTATAAATCACAAATAAATCATAAGGACAAAAGAGGAAAATCAACGATTACAAATTTATAGATAAAAAAAATAGCCGAGTAATTTAAATAATACAAACATATATTCAAAGAACTCCAAGTAGGAGGAAATAAAATTGGAAAATAAATATTAGTGTTCATATGTAATAATTCTAAATCATAAATATCTATGAACTATTAAATAAGAAACAACTTAATATTAAATAGTCTAAATAGCAAAAACAACAACAACAAAAGTAAGAACTAATTTAAGTTATGAGAACAAAGGTCACTCAAAACAAAATATGACAACAAAATAACAAATCTAAATCAAATAAATTAAAACCATACACTTGAGAAGTAGGAAAAAAGTTATGGAGAAATAGAGAAGGAAAAGAGGAGGACGAATATTAAATATGACAAGAGAAGTCCGTTTAAATAATTTAATGCCAAAGCCGATAGGTTCAATTATACAAAAGGGAAAACTACTAAAACGATACAAAATGAAGAAGTGTGAATTAGGAAGAAAGCATCAGAAGATAATAATTCTTAATGGGTATAATAATAATTATAAATCACAAATAAATCATAAGGACAAAAAGAGGAAAATCATCGAATACAAATTTACATATAAACGAAAATAGCCGAGTAATTTAAATAATACAAACATATATTCAAAGCAACTCCTTGAGGAAATAAAATATGAAAATAAATATTAGTGGTCATATGTAATAATTCTATATCATAAATATCTATGAACTATTAAATAATAAACAAAAACTAGTTTAAATAGCACAAACAGCAAAAAAATAGTAAGAAATAATTTAAGTTATGAGAACAATTGTCACTCGAAGCAAAATATGACAACAAAATAACAAATCTAAATCAAATAATTTAAAACATACACTTGAGAAGTAGAAAAAAAAAACAAAAACAAAAAACAAAAAGTCATGGAAAAAGAGAGAAGGAAAAGCGGAGGAGGAATATTAAATATGACAAGAGAAGTCCGTTTAAATAATTTAATGCAAAAGCCGATAGGTCCAATTATACAAAAGGGAAAACTACTAAAACGATACAAAATGAAGAAGGGTGAATTAGGAAGAAAGTATTAGAAGATAATAATTCTTAAGGGGTAAAACAATAATTATAAATTACAAATAAATCATAAGGACAAAAAGAGGAAAATCATCGTGTAACATTCTAAATTTTAGGGTTTTAAAGTGTGAATGATATATGGAAATTAATTACGAAATTTTGGCTTAAAATAATTATGAGAATAATTATTGAAAATTTAGGCTTATTTTCCCTTAATTAATTTATTTCGGGAAAAAGAATAAATTTGAGTAAGGAATAATTTAGGCCTAAAAATTATGGAATTGATATTTTAAGGCCAAAAGAAATTTAATTGAGAAGGAAAAATCGTTATAAGAATTAAGGATTTACTTCCCAGAATTATCCAATAATTCCAATTAAACAACCCATTATTTATCATATAAACCCAACCCATCACACCATTCATTTAAGCCCATACCCGTAAAAAGAAAAAGGAAAAAACAAAAACAAAAAACAAATTACCCTATTAAGCTAAAAACGCAGCAGCAGTAGGAAATGAATATATATCAACCAAACACGTTAGCGTGGTTCTCATCGGAAATCACGGAATGCAGAGCAGCGAAAGGAAATCAGATTACATAACAGTGGAAGGACCATACCTCTTGAGCTCCACAACGCAGGTGCCATTGCATCTCGAGCCTCGCAACACTGAAAACTTGTTGGTTCATTCTTCTCGGACTGGACCTTAAACCTACCATATAATCCATACTTGTCGACTTCTCTCCATCCTCGTTTCCGTAACTAAAAGCCAGCACCGAGTATGAGAGTGGAAGAGTGAGTGTTGTTGTTCAGAATGTATTGAGTAGATAGAGATAGAATATATGGTGAACAAAAATAGTATAAGAAGAATGTATTTATTAAATGGAGCAATCAAAGAGCATACAAGTAGTACGTATAATATAGAAAAGCTTTAAACGAACTCACAAACCGCCGATAAGGTAATGGAAAAAATGCGAAATCCGGCCCAACTTTCGTTGTGTCCTTAAGACAATATTGCTCCCTCAATACGGATGCCGAAGGTTTCGAGCAATTGCCTCCCGGATAGAGCGGATTATTCGTCTCCAGAAAGATGGCTCTGTCTATCTGAAGCCCAAGCGAATCCAACGAGTCTGCTTTCGGAACGCACAGAATGTATATGCAGAATGCAGAGAGAGAGTATGCAGAGAAAACGTTATCTAATCTGAGACTAGGGCGCCCTATTTATAGACTCTGAAAAAACAAGATCAGACGGACTCGTCTGTTGCTGCGAACTGGTGCATTGTGCAAATAGACACACCGTAACGGAACGAACGAGGTGACTGCGTCTTTTGTTAAAGAACGGGTGCGTCGTACGAACGTACGCACCAAGATGGAGCGAACGATCCGAATGGATCGCAAAACGCGCCTTTCCGATTGGAAAACTCGGAGAGGTACAACGGAATTATTTAAACGTTCGGAAATTCAAAAAATTATTTTAATAAAAAATTATTTTTTTAATACAAAAAATAATTTAATCAATATTTTATTTCACACGCGTTCCTTCTTACTTTTTCCTCTTCTTTTCCATCCTTCTTCTTAACCCATGAGATTTTCTCCTAAATTCTAACAATCCCCCACATGGATAAGAAGTAAGTCCATCATGATCAAATGCAAATGATAACTAATGTATGCAAAGTGCAGTTCCTCTACGAGAAACAACCGCATCGAGAAAGGTAGGAATTGCCTTTGAACCTTCTCTAGTAAAAACCTATCGGATATCTTGGTCAATCGGTGGACGCGTTGTCTTGAACTGTCGACCTTTTAGTGTATACCAAGACAATAGGAGTCACACAGTTGCTCCTCTAGCATCGTTGGTTCTCATGCTGTGTCCATTTTTGGCCCTGGACACCGCCTGGTTCTGTGAGTGTTCTAGAGAATTGGCCGTTTTAAATTCTCATAGAAGCGGCCCACACTTCACACTCACATAGGTGATTCCTGTGATGTAAGTCAACATACATCATCCGAACACAACAGATTAGGATATCATTAAAAGCTTAGAAGCTTACCCTTATATATATGCACCTTTGTCTTGTCTAGGAATGAGTATGAGTTTAAAACTCCACGGTGTTAACAAGTCGATCATCACTTAGTTGTCTCTTTGAACCTAGTTCGTGGGATCTCCACTCTTCTAGGTAGAGTTACCGCAATAATCAACAATGGATCAGCCTTAAACCCATTCCTTTGGACAATTTCCTAACTATCTTCCTAGGAATCCCTTTAGTCAATGGATCCGATATATTCTCTGTTGATTTCACATAATCATTTGAGATGATTCCATTCGAAAGTAGTTGTCTAACGGTATCATGTCTACGACGTATATGTCTAGACTTGCCGTTGTACATGACATTCTTGGCTCTACCAATAGCCGCTTGACTATCACGGTGTATACACACCGCCGGGTACCGGCTTTGGCCAATTAGGAATGTCTTCAAGAAAATTACGAAGCCACTCGGCTTCCTCACGCGCCTTTATCTAACGCAATGAATTCTACTTCCATAGTAGATCTTGCAATGCAAGTTTGCTTAGACGACTTCCAAGACACAAGACACCCCACCAAGGGTGAATACATATCCACTTGTGGATCTTGTGTCATTAAAGCTGGTTATCCAATTTGCATCACAAAACCCTTCTAGTACTGCAGGGTACTTCTCATAATGCAAAGCAAAGTTTTAAGTAACCCAAAACTCTTATCATAGCTCTCTAATGAAACTCATTTGGATTACTTGTAAAGCAACTCAACATGCTTACTGCATAAGCAATATCGGTCTAGTGCGTTCATAACATACATAAGACGCCTAGCACTTGAGCATATTCTTTTTGTTTAATAGCTTCGCCGTATTTCTTAACGGTCGAAGACTAGTTTCTATAGGGGTCGACACAGGAGTTATGTTTAAACTCTTGAATTTCTCAAGAATTTTAGAAATATAGTGTGTTTGCGATAAAGCTAACCCTCCAGATGTTCTATGGATTTTAATTCCTAAAATAACATCTGCTAGACCCATATCTTTCATGTCAAATTTACTGGTAAGCAATCGTTTAGTAGCTTTAATCATTTGATTAATACTACCTGTTATCAACATGTCATCTACATAAAGACAAACTATGGCAAACCCGTTTTCGTATTTCGAATGTAGACACACTTGTCACATTCATTAATACTAAAGTCATTTGATAACATAACTTCATCGAATTTCGCAAGCCATTGTTTCAGGCTTGTTTAAGTCCATAAAGAGACTTAATTAATCGATAAACTTTCCGTTCTTGTCCCGAGACAACAAATCCCTCAAAGTTGTTCTAGATAAATTTCTTCCTCTAATTCACCATTCAAGAAGGTGTCTTTACATCCATTTGATGTAACTCCAAACCATTCAATGCCGCTAACGCGATTATCATCGAATGGATGTAATTCTTGTAACAGTGAATAGGTATCAAAGTAGTCTAGGCCTTTCCGTTGTCTATAGCCTTATACTACCCTGTCTAGCTTTGTACTTATCAATAGTGCCATCTCGCTTTCATCTTCTTTTTGAAGACCCACTTAGTTCCTAGAGGCTTATTGCCAGGAGGAAGGTCAACCAACTCCCAAGTATGGTTTGACATAATGGATTCAACTTCACTATTGATAGCCTCTTTCCATAATGGTGCTTCAGGGGAACCCATAGCCTCTCCAAATGTTTGAGGCTTATTTTCTAGTAGATAAGTCATAAAATCAGGACCAAAGTATGTTGAAGTCCTTTGCCTAGTACTACGTCTAGGTTCCTCATTTTCAAGATTATCATTAGTCATAGTATCCTGAGATATCACAGTGTTGTTATTATCATTACCTTTATTGTACGGAAATATGTTCTCAAAGAACGTAGCGTTCCTTGACTCAATAACCGTATTCACATGGATATCCGATACATTAGACTTATAAACCAGAAAATGATATGCACTACTATTATGTGCATAATCAATAAACACAGATCTACTATCTTAGGTCCAATTCTTAACTTTTTAGGTTTAGGAATCTCAACCTTTGCCAAGCACCCCCACACTTTCAAATATTTCAAAGAAGGTCTCTTTCCTTTCCATATTTCATATGGTATACTTTGTATCGTTTATGAGGCACTCTATTAATTAGAAAGTTAGCCGTTAGTATGGCTTCCCCCACAAATTTTGTGGTAAAACCAGAATTAATTAATAATGCATTCATCATTTCTTTCAAAGTCCGATTTTTCCTCTAATATGCAATATTCAACCATAATGATGCTATAAAATTTCATATAATTTGGTAGTGATGCATACCCCAACCAAAAATATTTATCATCTTTGGGTATCTAAATAAAACTACCAACATTTATATTCAATAATTATAAAGACAAATAATCAACCTTTAAGTTGATCCATAAACACCTTATAATAACAAACTTTAATTCTCCCACAATACAAACATAAGATAATAGCATCAAGGTTATGGGTAATTGAAAAATCATCGTCATACTTGGAATTTTTTTAAAAAAATTGGCTACTTTGGTGACTAACACATCCACCGTACTTAATTCCAAAACTTAAATATTTAACTTATCATAATATTTGGAATTAAAACAATTCATAAAGAATTGAACACTTTGGTGATTAATAAATCCACCATATTTAATTCCAAAATTTAAATATTTAGAATTTATTTAAATACTATTCACAACATTTAAGCAAAAAGCATAAAATCATAGCCACAAAATCATCCATAATTATAAAATTAAGGCTATAATAACACTTCTACTAATATCGTGCAAGTCATTCTTATTATATTTAAATATTTCACGATATCATGAAATAATAATACTATGAAAATTAAAGCAATTTATCTCTACACTAGATAAATGATTAAATTTCCATATCACCACAAATATTTAATAATTTCACCACATTTACTTTCAAAAGAAAATAATAAATCCTTTTTTAATAAATTAAATAATGGCTAAGATATTCACCGATATCACTATTTTTATTCCGCCATTATTAATTCAAAAAGCTTCACAAGATTTTAGGAGAGATTATAGGAGATTAGAAATTATCAAACAAATTAATATCTCTATTAATAATAAATCTTTAAACGGACTAAATTCCCTTCCATTCTAATTAATAGAATTTTTCCAAATACATAACATCCTAAAATTTAGGACTTTTAATAAAGCTCATCATTTAATTGTTAAATATATTTAATTTCGCAACTAGAAGCATGAAATTAAATCATATCCATACAATATCTAATCAAACTAATAAAATCTCCCGATGAAATCAAGACATATTATCTTCACTTTATGAATTTAATATTCATAAAATCCTCATTAAACTAAGGAGAGATAATAGGATATTTATTAACTACCCTATCAATAGGATCTAATATATTTATTAATAATCAAATTTTCAACGAGATGTAAATTCACCGTGCAAGTGATCAATAATTAGCATAAATTAATTAAATAATATATTGATTTCTATAGACACGTCCATACTGAAACATCCGGCACGTTAAAAAGCTAGGATTATGAGAAACACATCGTTTAAAACAAACGACTTGTCCTTTTAGCGCTTAACACAAACGACGTATCTTTTGTGTCAATCTCTAACCTCCAGCCTGGTCACACTGATCCGACGGAGCGACAATGGTTTCTCATGTTTCGTTATCGATCTCTACTATATTTCAAGATCTTTATCCATGAAGCTAATTTCGTGGATATAATATCCAAAAATCAAACGCATCAATCAAAACAGATATACATCAAATTGTGAGATCTTTTCTATACACATATGACTTCTAGTCCCATCAATTAATAAAGTTTCAATTTTCAAGTAATCGCTATATCTAACAGAGGTATAAAGCGACTAGTAAAAGCAAAACTTTAATACATATCTATATCGTAAAACAAATTGAGATATATAAGCACGTAAATCATAATATTAGAAACTTTAAATTTTCAAGGTCAGGAATCCAAAAACTAACACAGATTCAAACCAATACAGAAATCAAGTTTATAAATTAATCTAAGTTGATTCCAATTTAATATTACTACCAACGTATGATATCAGCAAAGATATAAATTAATATAAACAGACTTTCAATCAATATTGTCTTAAGATTGTTGTTCGAATGTCTTGAGTAGATAGAGATAGAATATACGGTGAACAAAAATAGTATAAGAAGAATCTGTATTTATTAAATGGAGCAATCAAAGAGCATACAAGTAGTCTGTATAATATTGAAAAGCTTTAAACGAACTCACAAAATTGCCAATAAGGTAATGGAAAAAATGCAGAAATCCGGGCCCAACTTTCGTTGTGTCCTTAAGACAATATTGCTCCCTCAATACAGATGCTGAAGGTTTCTGAGCAATTGCCTCCCCGGATAGAGCGGATTATTCGTCTCCAAAAAGATGGCTCTGTCTATCTGAAGCCCAAGCGAATCCAACGAGTCTGCTCGAACGCATGAGAATGTATATGCAGAATGCGAGAGAGAGAGTATGCAGAGAAAACGTTATTTAATCTAAGACTAGGGCGCCTTATTTATAGACTCTGAAAAAACAAGATCAGACGGACTAGTCATTCATATCGCGAACCGGTGCATTGTGCAAAGAGACACACCGAACGTACGGGGTGACCGCATCTTTTTGCCGACAAAGAACCGGGGCGTCGTACGAACGTACGCACCAAGACGGAGCGAACGATCCGAACGGATCGTAAAAAACGCAGCTGCTAGTTGGAAAACTCGGAGAGGTACAACGGAATTATTTAAACGTTCGGAAATTCAAAAAAGTATTTTAATAATTTTTTTAATACAAAAAATAATTTAATTAAAAATTAAAATTTTATTTCAGACGCGTTCCTTCTTCCTTTTTCCTCTTCTTTTCCATCCTTCTTCTTATTCATAACCCATAAGATTTTCTCCTAAATTCTAACAAGTGTCGCGAAAAGAAGGGGGGAGAGTTAATTGTGATCGTCTTCCCCTGCATCTAATACCAAAAACAGGGGCAGTGGGCTACGGTAGCAATCATCACGTACACACCAAAAAGCTAACTAGGTGAGCCTTCAAGTTTTGTTTCTTCTAGTTTCCATGATTTTCCAATGCTAGTTCTGAGTTTTAAGTCTTTAGGAGCATAGCTACCATTCCACATGTGAGTCCCTGCTATATAAACACAAGAACAGGGAGAGTTTTGCATTTTTACGTTGGGCACTCCCAAAACAACAAATAACCCAAAGCATGGCTGTTCTTATATAGATATAACCCCTGCTGATATATATATTTGCGGTCATGAAAATACCTATTCAAACGTTGCACACATATGAAAAGAGAGAAGGAAACTGAGTTAGTTGCTTGTATATAATCACTGCACAGATAAGAAGAAAATTAAAAGAAGAAAGTTACTAAACTATATGCATATAGACGTGCGTGTGGGTTGGTGTGAGATGCTGTATGTATATAAGAAAAACTAAAACAGATATGTGAATTGCTGCCCATAGGAGTTAGAGGAAAATATTGCTGCATAATGATAATATATATATATATATATATATATAAAAGAGGAAAGGGGCATTTGCTAGTGTATGTGTGTGTGTGTCGTGAATTAGGAATAATATCTAGCTTAGAAAGAAATAGGAAATTGCTGCATCCATATATAGATATATCAAGTGGTAGTAAATATGTATATAAGACCGATGCAATGCAAACATATATATATATATATAAGAAAAGAAAAGCTTGCAAATATGGCTCTGTCACGTAAATATGATATCAAGGTGCTGTCGTACATTAGTAATATATAGGTGTTGTATATATACATAGATATTATAAATGGGTTATTCTGTTTCATTAAAATTTAAAAAAGAACATTAATAATTATAGAGAATGACAAGTATTGAAGAATAATCTGGGAAGCACTTGGAGGTTTTAAAATAATTGTAGAAAATAATAATAAATAGAAAAATAAAATAATAAAATAAAATAAAATTAAAACAATAATAATATTTAAAAATATAATAGTAAATTGGCAAAAATTCGGCCTAATAGTAAAAATGAAAATAAGGCCCAATAGCCTTACACTAAGCCTAGTGCCATGACGTTGGAGATTGTGAAGAGCTTGGGCAAATAATAACCTACCGTTTGTAAATGTATATTTATAGGACGCGATAATTCCGAGACAATTAATCGGACGTGAAACCATCTGAAGATTTTGGGAGCGGGTAGTAACCTTAATCCTCATATACTCTGTGTGACTTGTGTATGTATGTTTTAACTTGAAATTGCATACATTTGGTTATCATTTATTTCAAGTCATAATACCGGGTAATTATTTATCCGGAATATTATATTTCGATAAATAATACCTATTGAAAATAGGTGAATATGTGGTTTCAAATAATAAGTAATAATTATCTTATTTCCTAAGGTAATTTCTATTGAAATTAGGGTGAATAAAGAGCTAAAAATCCCTAAATGCAATTGTGGGCCATAAAATACCCCGAAAATATTATGATAAATCCTAAGAGGCAATGAAATATTTATTAAAAATTGGAGAATATGTTGTCTCTAATTTAGGTAATTTTTGGGATTAATTTCCTTGGAAAATATTGAGGCAAGATTTAATATTATTTTGGGGATCATAATTGACCCCATGATTTTTAATATTTTACATGGGATATAAAATACCAATGTAAGTAAAATAATTGTGAGATAATGATTTATCCTAATTAAGAAAATTATCAAAAATTAGTAAGTGGCTAATCTGGTAATTAATGGGATAATTAAGGTATAAAGTAAATGAATTAAAAATAATTTAAATAATTATTTTTAATTGGAGAAATTCGAAATTATTAAATAAATAAAAAATAAAAAAAATAAAATATTAATAAAATATTTCATGCTTAGAAAAATAAATAAAAAATAAAAGAAAAAAAAAAAATAAATATCATGATATTTTTGTAAAATTGTATTATTATATAATATAGTGAATAGTAATGGAATAAATAGGAAACGGATCCTATCTAGAGAACCAGGAATAGGAATTCCAAAGTCAAGGTAAAATATTGATCAGTGAGTTTTTACCTTCAAGTGACCTCTTAGGAAGTTAATTTCGAGGTCGGTAGCGCATTTGCCAAATAAGACGAAATAGGGAAAAATGCGATATTCACATTTTGGATTTGAAGAAAATAATTATAACTCAACATCTAGAGATGAGTTTATAATTATCCGGGCATATTTGGAATCAGTGAATTATTATCCAGAGATTGATGATTCGAAAGCGATTTCCGACACCGGACGTGTTCGGACACGTTTTTCGAGAAAACTTCAACTGATGTTGGAACCTCGTAAGGGACCGAAATCTAAGTTAAATTAGATATTATTGATGAGGAAGAGAAGATCTTCAAAGTTATGAATCCAGAATTCGAGGTTTTCCGAGACTACGCGAAACGGACACCGATCGGGGAAATTTATCGGGACCGGGCATAAAGTGAGCTTGAGTCACCATTCTTGGACCAATTGCTGCCACATCACCCCTTATGTCGACTAGGGCAGCCCATGGTCAAGAATTAACAACCATTTAGCCTTTATTTTACTTGGTTATAAGGTAAGAGAAAATTACAAGATTTGGAATATGGAAATTACCAAAGTGGCACAATTTTTGCCTATATAAAGGCATGAGCACCTTCATCATTTTTCAAACCAAAAATCTGCCCCTTAGAGAGAAGTTAGAGAGAGAAGCTGGAGAAAGTCTCGAGCAAAGTCCGGGTAAGTTCTTTGGTCCTTAGTCTTTAGTTTCGGTAGTTCTTTTTAGAGATATAGTAGGAATGCTAGATTTATCTTTAATTTTTCAAGATAGTCTAGATATCATATTTAGGGGTAAATATGATATATATTTCGAAAATATGATGAGGGAAAAGATCTGTCAAAATTCTGGAGAGATAGAGCGAAAAGTAATTTTCGCCCAAAGCTCGCGAAATTCCGTCCTTATTGCCGCCGTCATACCGCTTTTTTCCCATTTGTCGAATTTCACGTTTTTCCGTAAAAGTTCTGTTGTACCGCCAAAAAGGTACGTTCGCCTACTGGTAACCTTATCTCTGATGTTTATGGTTTACATATATGTGGTATGTGTGTTGTAGAGGTGTTATACTGTGCGAGTGCATATAGCGGTTAGAGGATATGTACGTATCTTTGGGTGCAATATGTCGTCTGGCTTTGGGTGCAATATGTACGTATCTTTGGGTGCAATAGGTCCGTATCTTTGGGTGCGTGTGTCCGCATGCATCGGGGGCAATACATATGCATGGGTTGTGGTAGAGTGATTGTTGTCTTGTTGATATTATGGATGTCGGTTGTCGTATGTGTATACATAAACATGAGGTTAACCGTTACCTGAGATCCAATGTGGTAAATTGGATCTCAGCTCTTAACTTAGCATCAAGTTCAGAAGGACCGAGGACCGAGGAGAGAGGAAAGCAGCACGCATAGGGACTCGGATGAAGACTTTCCTCTACTGCTATTTACTTTTGAAAACTCTCGGTCATTGTACCGCTTTTGTAATCAACCAAACTTACGGCATTTTGAATATAAGTATCAGTTACTCAATCGCTCCGATGCTCTACTCTGATCAGAAAAAAAAAATTATACTGCTTTTGAAAACGGGATGTTACACAAGCGCTATGGAATCGGAACATGTGTGGGCTTTCTTTGTGTGTTGTGCCCGGTGGTCGTCAGGTGTGCAATTAGGACCACTGCGATCGTGGCCGTGTGCTATTAGGGCTGCTAGTTCCGGATTTGGCCGTGTGCCTTGATACTGAATGTTATGCGGTATTTGTTTATTTATGGTTTTTCTTACATACATTATTTATACATTTTATATGAGATTAATGGTTACTCTGGGATTCAATTTTGAATCCCGGTCCCTTTTAAGCCTTCCGGCTCATCTAGATCTCGAGCGAGGGAGACAGAGGTAAGGCTCCGTATTTGGACTAATGTGGTGAAGGATGATGGTGATTTCTTTTGGATATATATATTTTGGTGTCCCGAATGACTGTATTATAATTATTTTGGGTAACAATACGGGATAACAATTATACTTGATCTCTACGGGAAAATTTATCTTTCCGTATTTTTATCGATATAATTTTGTCCAAACCGATGCATGCTCGGTTGCTTATACTACGATGGGTGACGATAATTAACTTGGAAAAATAAGCTAGAATTAAATAAAAAAAAGGACCACACTACCCGCCACTCGAAAGGGCGAGGGTGGGTGTGTAACACATCGAATAAAAATTTACATATAAACAAAAATAGCCGAGTAATTAAATAATACAAACATATATTCAGCAACCCCAAGTAGAGAGAAAATAAAATAAGAAAATAAATATTATTGGTCCTACGTAATAAGTCTAAATCATAAATATCTATGAACTAATAAATAAGAAACAACTTAATATTAAATAGTCCAAATAGCAAAAAGAGGAAGAAGAAAAAGTACGAAATAATTTAAGTTATCACAGAACAAAGGCCACTCAAAACAAATTATGGCAACAAAATAACAAATCTAAATCGAATAAATTAAAACCATACACTTGAGAAGTAGGGTAAAAAAAGTCATGGAAAAAGAGAGAAGGAAAAGAGGAGGAATAACAGAGAAGGAAAACAGGAGGACGAATATTAAATATGACAAGAGAAGTCCGTTTAAATAATTTAATGCAAAAACCGATAGGTCCATTTATACGAAAGGGAAAACTACTAAAACGATAAAAAATGAAGATGGGTGAATTAGGAAGAAAGCATCAGAAGATTATAATTCGTAATCGATAAAATAATAATTATAAATCACAAATAAATCATAAATACAAAAAGAGGAAAATCATCGAAACCAAGTTGACATATAAACGAAAATAGCTGAGTAATTTAAATAATACAAACATAAATTCAGCAACTCAGAGTTTGGAGGAAATAAAATAAGAAAATAAGTATTAGTGGTCGTATGTAATAACTCTAAATCATAAATATCTATGAACTATTAAATAATAAACAACTTAATATTAAATACCCTAAATAGTAAAAATAGAAAAAAAAATAGTAAGAAATAATTTAAGTTATGACAGTAACAAAGGTCACTCAAAACAAAATATGACAACAAAATAACAAATCTAAATGAAATAAATTAAAACCATACACTTGAGAAGTAGAAAAAAAGTCATCGAAAAATAGAGGAGGAAAAGAGGAGGACGAATATAAAATATGACAAGAGAAGTTCGTCTAAATAATTTAATGCAAAAACCGATAGGTCGAATTATACGAAAAGGAAAACTACTAAAACGATACAAAATGAAGAAGGGTGAATTAGGAAGAAAGCATCAAAAGATAATAATTCTTAATAAGTAAAAAAATAATTATAAATCACAAATAAATCATAAATAGAAAAAGAGGAAAATCTTCGAATACAAATTTACATATAAACAAAAATAGTCGAGTAATATAAATAATACAAACATATATTCAGCAACTCCAAGTAGGGAGGAAATAAAATAAGAAAATAAGTATTAGTGGTCGTATGTAATAACTCTAAATCATAAATATCTATGAACTATTAAATAATAAACAACTTAATATTAAAAAGTCTAAATAGCAAAAACAGAAGAAAAAAATAGTAAGAAATAATTTAAGTTATGACAGAACAATAGTCACTCAAAACAAAATATGACAACAAAATAAAAAATCTAAATCATACACTTGAGAAGTAGGAAAAAAAAGTCATGGAAAAATAGAGGAGGATGAATATTAAATATGACAAGACAAGTCCGTTCAAATAATTTAATGCCAAAGCAGATAGGTCCAATTATACAAAGGGGAAAACTACTAAAACGATACAAAATGAAGAAGGGTGAATTAGGAAGAAAGAATCAGAAGATAATAATTCTTAATGGGTATAATAATAATTATAAATCACAAATAAATCATAAGGACAAAAAGAGGAAAATCATCGAATACAAATTTACATATAAATAAAAATAGCCGAGTAATTTAAATAATACAAACGTATATTCAAGAACTCCTTGAGGAAATAAAATATGAAAATAAATATTAGTGGTCATATGTAATAATTCTAAATCATAAATATCTATGAACTATTAAATAAAACAAAAAATAGTTTAAATAGCACAAACAAAAAAAAAAAATTTAAGTTATGACCGAACATTAGTAACTCAAAGCAAAATATGACAACAAAATAACAAATCTAAATCAAATAATTTAAAAGATACACTTGAGAAGTAGAAAAACAAAAACAAAAACAAAAAGTAATGGAAAAAGAGAGAACGAAAAGAGGAGGAGGAATATTAAATATGACAAGAGAAGTCCGTTTAAATAATTTAATGCAAAAGCCGATAGGTCCAATTATACAAAAGGGAAAACTACTAAAACGATACAAAATGAAGAAGGATGAATTAGGAAGAAAGTATCGAGAAGATAATAATTCTTAATGGATAAAACAATAATTATCAATCACAAATAAATCATAAGGACAAAAAGAGGAAAATCATCGAATACAAATTTACATATAAACAAAAATAGCTTAGTAATTTAAATAATACAAAAATATATTCAACAACTCCAAGAAGGGAGGAAATAAAATAAGAAAATAAATAGTAGTGGATATGTAATAATTCTAAATCATAAATATCTATTAACTAATAAACAATAAACAACTTAATATTACATAGTTTAAATAGCACAAACAGCAAAAAAAATAGTAAGAAATAATTTAAGTTATGACAGAACAATAGTCACTCAAAGCAAAATATGACAACAAAATAACAAATCTAAATCAAATAAATTAAAACCATACACTTGAGAAGTAGGAAAAAAAAGTCATGGAAAAACAGAGGCGGAAAAGAGGACGACGAATATTAAATATAACAAGAGAAGTCCATTTAAATAATTTAATGCCAAAGCCGATAGGTCAAATTATACAAAAGGGAAAACTACTAAAACGATGCAAATTGAAGAAGGGTGAATTAGAAAGAAAGCATCGAGAAGATAATAACTCTAAATGGGTAAAATAATAATTATAAATCACAAATAAATCATAAGGAAAAAAAGAGGAAAATCATCAAATACAAATTTACATATAAATGAAAATAGCCGAGTAATTTAAATAATACAAACATATATTCACCAACTCCTTGAGGAAATAAAATATGAAAATAAATATTAGTGGTCATATGCAATAATTCTAAATCATAAATATCTATGAACTATTAAATCATAAATAACTTAATATTAAATAGTTTAAATAGCACAAAAAGCAAAAACAAAAGAAAAGAGGAAGAAATAATGTAATTTATGACTGAATAATAGTCACTCAAAGCAAAGTATGACAACAAAATAACAAATCTAAATCAAATAATTTAAAACATACACTTGAGAAGAAGGAAAAAAAAAACAAAAAAGTCATGGAAAAAGAGAGAAGGAAAAGAGGAGGAAGAATATTAAATATGACAAGAGAAGTCGCTTAAATAATTTAATGCAAAAACCGATAGGTCCAATTATACAAAAGGGAAAACTACTAAAACGATACAAAATGAAGAAGAGTGAATTAGGAAAAAACCATCAGAAGATAATAACTCTTAATCGGTAAAAGAATAATTCTAAACAAAAAAAAAATCATAAAGACAAAAAGAGGAAAATCATCGAATAAAAATTTACATATAAACAAAAATAGCCGAGTAATTAAATAATACAAACATATAATCAGCAACCCCAAGTAGAGAGAAAATAAAATAAGAAAATAAATATTATTGGTCCTACGTAATAAGTCTAAATCATAAATATCTATGAACTAATAAATAAGAAACATATTAATATTAAATAGTCCAAATAGCAAAAAGAGGAAGAAAAAAAGTACGAAATAATTTAAGTTATGACAAAACAAAGGCCACTCAAAACAAAATATGACAACAAAATAACAAATCTACATCAAATAAATTAAAACCATACACTTGAGAAGTAGGGTAAAAAAAGTCATGGAAAAAGAGAGAAGGAAAATAGGAGCACGAACATTAAATATGACAAGAGAAGTCCGTTTAAATAATTTAATGCAAAAACCAATAGGTCCATTTATACGAAAGGGAAAACTACTAAAACGATAAAAAATGAAGATGGGTGAATTAGGAAGAAAGCATCAGAAGATTATAATTCTTAATCGGTAAAATAATAATTATAAATCAAAAATAAATCATAAATACAAAAAGAGGAAAATCATCGAAACCAAATTCACATATAAACGAAAATAGCCGAGTAATTTAAATAATACAAACATATATTCAAAGCAACTCCGAGTTTGGAGGAAATAAAATAAGAAAATAAGTATTAGTGGTCGTATGTAATAACTCTAAATAATAAATATCTATGAACTATTAAATAATAAACAACTTAATATTAAATAGTCTAAATAGCAAAAAATGAAAAAAAAAAGTAAGAAAAAATTTAAGTTATGACAGAACTAAGGTCACTCAAAACAAAATATGACAACAAAACAACATATCTAAATCAAATAAATTAAAACCATACACATGAGAAGTAGGTAAAAAAAGTCAACGAAAAATAGAGGAGGAAAAAGGGAGGACGAATATTAAATATGACAAGAGAAGTCTTGTGTAAATAATTTAATGCAAACCCGATAGGTCCAATTATACGAAAGGGAAAACTACTAAAACGATACAAAATGAAGAAGGGTGAATTAGGAAGAAAGCATCGAAGATAATAATTCTTAATAAGTAACAAAATAATTATAAATCACAAATAAATCATAAATAGAAAAAGAGGAAAATCTTCGAATACAAATTTACATATAAAAACAAATTGCCGAGTAATAAAAATAATACAAACATATATTCAAAGCTACTCAAGTGGGGAGGAAATAAAATAAGAATATAAATATTAGTGGTCGTATGTAATAACTCTAAATCATAAATATCTATGAACTATTAAATAATAAACAACTTATTATTAAATAGTCTAAATAGCAAAAAAAAAAAAAAAAAAAAAAAAAAAAAAGTACGAAAAAATTTAAGTTATGACAAAACAAAGGTCACTCAAAATAAAATATGACAAAAAAAGTCATGGAAAAAAAGAGGCGGAAAAGAGGAGGACGAATATTAAATATAACAAGAGAAGTCCATTTAAATAATTTAATGCCAAAGCCGATAGGTCAAATTATATAAAAGGGAAAACTACTAAAACCATACAAAATGAAGAAGGATGAATTAGGAAGAAAATATCATAAGATAATAATTCTTAATGTGTATAATAATAATTATATACCACAAATAAATGATAAGGACAAAAAGGGGAAAATCATCGAAACCAAATTTACCTATAAACGAAAATAGCCGAGTAATTTAAATAACACAAACATATATTCAGCAACTCAGAGTAGGGAGGAATTAAAATAAGAAAATAAGCATTAGTGGTCGTATGTAATAACTCTAAATCATAAATATCTATGAACGATTAAATAATAAACAACTTAATATCAAATAGTCTAAATAGCAAAAAATGCAAAAGAAAAGGTAAAAAATAATTTAAGTTATGACAGAACAAAGGCCACTCAAAACAAAATATGACAACAAAATAACAAATCTAAATCAAATAAATTAAAACAATACACTTGAGAAGTAGGGTAAAAAAAAAACATGGAAAAAGAGAGAAGAAAAGAGGAGGAATAAGAGAGAAGGAAAACAGGAGGACGAATATTAAATATGACAAGAGAAGTCCGTTTAAATAATTTAATGCAAAAACCGATAGGTCCATTTATACGAAAGGGAAAACTACTAAAACGATAAAAAATGAAGATGGGTGAATTAGGAAGAAAGCATCGAGAAGATTATAATTCTTAATCGATAAAATAATAATTATAAATCACAAATATTTCATAAATACAAAAAGAGGAAAATCATCGAATCCAAATTTACATATAAACGAAAATAGCTGAGTAATTTAAATAATACAAACATATATTCAGCAACTCCGAGTTTGGACGAAATAAAATAAGAAAATAAGTATTAGTGGTCGTTTGTAATAACTCTAAATCATAAATATCTATGAACTATTAAATAATAAACAACTTAATATTACATACCCTAAATAGTAAAAATAGAAAAAATGAAGAAATAATTTAAGTTATGACAGAACAAAGGTCACTCAAAACAAAATATGACAACAAAATAACAAATCTAAATCAAATAAATTAAAACCATACACTTGAAAAGCAGGAAAAAAAAGTCATCAAAAAATAGAGGAGGAAAAGAGGAGGACGAATATAAAATATGACAAGAGAAGTCCGTCTAAATAATTTAATGCAAAAACCGATAGGTTGAATTATACGAAAAGGAAAAGTACTAAAACGATACAAAATGAAGAAGGGTGAATTAGGAAGAAAGCATCAGAAGATAATCATTCATAATGGGTATAATAATAATTATAAATCACAAATAAATCATAGGGACAAAAAGAAGAAAATCATCGAATACAAGTTTACATATATAAAAAAAATAGCCGAGTAATTTAAATAATTCAAACATATTCAGCCACTCCAAGTAGGGAGGAAATAAAATTAGAAAATAAGCATTAGTGGTCGTATGTAATAACTTTAAATCATAAATATCTATGAACTATTAAATAATAAACAATGTTATATTAAAAACTCTAAATAACAAAAACAGCAAGAACAACAAAAGTAAGAATAATTTATGTTATAACAGAACAAAGGTCACTCAAAACAAAATATGACAACAAAATAAAATATCTAAATCAAATAAATTAAAATCATACACATGAGAAGTAGGAAAAAAAGTCATCGAAAAATAGAGGAGGAAAAAGGAGGACGAATATTAAATATGACAAGAGAAGTCCGTGTAAATAATTTAATGCAAAACCCGATAGGTCCAATTATACGAAAGGGAAAACTACTAAAACGATATAAAATGAACAAGGGTGAATTAGGAAGAAAGCATCAGAAGATAATCATTCATAACGGGTATAATAATAATTATAAATCACAAATAAATCATAAGGACAAAAAGAAGAAAATCATCGTAAACAAATTTACATATAAAAAAAATAGCCGAGTAATTTAAATAATAGAAACATATATTCACCACTCCAAGTAGGAGGAAATAAAATAAGAAAATAAGCATTAGTGGTCGTATGTAATAACTCTAAATCATAAATATCTATGAACTATTAAATAATAAACAACGCAATATTAAATAGTCTAAATAGCAAAAAAAGGAACAACAACAAAAAGTAAGAATAATTTAATCTATGACAGAACAAAGGTCACTCAAAAAAAAAATATGACAACAAAATAACATATCTAAATCAAATAAATTAAAATCATACACATGAGAAGTAGGAAAAAAAGTCATCGAAAAATAGAGGAGGAAAAAGGGAGGACGAATATTAAATATGACAAGAGAAGTCCGTGTAAATAATTTAATGCAAAACCCTATAGGCCCAATTATACGAATGGGAAAACTACTAAAACGATACAAAATGAACAAGGGTGAATTAGGAAGAAAGCATCAAAAGATAATAATACTTAATCGGTAAAATAATAATTATAAATCCCAAATAAATCATAAATACAAAAAGATGAAAATCATCGAATACAAATTTACATATAAACAAAAATAGCCGAGTAATTTAAATAACACAAACATATATTCAAAGAACTCGAGTAGGGAGGAATTAAAATAAGAAAATAAGCATTAGTGGTCGTATGTAATAACTCTAAATCATAAATATCTATGAACTATTAAATAATAAAAAAATTAATAATAAAAACTCTAAATAGCAAAAAAAGCAACAACAACAAAAGTAAGAGTAATTTAAGTTATGACATGAACAAAGGTCACTCAAAACAAAATATGACAACAAAATAACATATCTAAATCAAATAAATTAAAATCATACACATGAGAAGTAGGAAAAAAGTCATCAAAAATAGAGGAGGAAAAGGGAGGACGAATATTAAATATGACAAGAGAAGTCCGTGTAAATAATTTAATGCAAAACCCTATAGGTCCAACTATACGAAAGGGAAAACAACTAAAACGATACAAAATGAAGAAGGGTGAATTAGGAAGAAAGCATCCGAAGATAATAATTCTTAATCGGTAAAATAATCATTATAAATCAAAAATAAATCATAAATACAAAAAGAGGAAAATCGTCGAATACAAATTTACATATAAACATAAATAGCCGAGTAATTTAAATAACACAAACATATATTCAGCAACTTTAGTCGGGAGGAAATAAAATAAGAAAATAAGCATTAGTGGTCGTATGTAATAACTCTAAATCATAAATATCTATGAACTATTAAATAATAAACAACTTAATATTAAAAACTCTAAAAAGCAAAAACAGCAACAACAACAAAAGTAAGAATAATTTAAGTTATGACAGAACAAAGGTCACTCAAAACAAAATATGACAACAAAATAACATATCTAAATCAAATAAATTAAAACCATACACATGAGAAGTAGGAAAAAAAGTCATCGAAAAATAGAGGAGGAAAAAGGGAGGACGAATATTAAATATGACAAGAGAAGTCCGTGTAAATAATTTAATGCAAAACCCGATAGGTCCAATTATACGAAAGGGAAAACTACTAAAACGATACAAAATGAAGAAGGGTGAATTAGGAAGAAAGCATCGAAGATAATAATTCTTAATCGGTAAAATAATCATTATAAATCAAAAATAAATCTTAAATACAAAAAGAGGAAAATCGTCGAATACAAATTTACATATAAACATAAATAGCCGAGTAATTTAAATAACACAAACATATATTCAAGCAACTCGTAGTCGGGAGGAAATATAATAAGAAAATAAGCATTAGTGGTCGTATGTAATAACTCTAAATCATAAATATCTATGAACTATTAAATAATAAACAACTTAATATTAAAAACTCTAAATAGCAAAAACAGCAACAACAACAAAAGTAAGAATAATTTAAGTTATGACAGAACAAAGGTCACTCAAAACAAAATATGACAACAAAATAACATATCAAATAAATTAAAATCATACACATGAGAAGTAGGAAAAAAAGTCATCGAAAAATAGAGGAGGAAAAAGGAGGACGAATATTAAATATGACAAGAGAAGTCCGTGTAAATAATTTAATGCAAAACCCTATAGGTCCAATTATACGAAAGGGAAAACAACTAAAACGATACAAAATGAAGAAGGGTGAATTAGGAAGAAAGCATCAAAAGATAATAAGTCTTAATCGGTAAAATAAAAATTATAAATCCCAAATAAATAATAAATACAAAAAGATGAAAATCTTCGAATACAAATTTACATATAAACATAAATAGCCGAGTAATTTAAATAACACAAACATATATTCAAGAACTCGAGTCGGGAGGAAATAAAATAAGAAAATAAGCATTAGTGGTCGTATGTAATAACTCTAAATCATAAATATCTATGAACTATTAAATAATAAACAACTTAATATTAAAAACTCTAACGAGCAAAAACAGCAACAACAACAAAAGTAAGAATAATTTAAGTTATGACAGAACAAAGGTCACTCAAAACAAAATATGACAACAAAATAACATATCTAAATCAAATAAATTAAAATCATACACATGAGAAGTAGGAAAAAAAGTCATCGAAAAATAGAGGAGGAAAAAGGGAGGACGAATATTAAATATGACAAGAGAAGTCCGTGTAAATAATTTAATGCAAAACCCGATAGGTCCAATTATACGAAAGGGAAAACTACTAAAACGATACAAAATGAACAAGGGTGAATTAGGAAGAAAGCATCGAATATAATCATTCATAACGGGTATAATAATAATTATAAATCACAAATAAATCTTAAGGACAAAAAGAAGAAAATCATCGTAAACAAATTTACATATAAAAAAAATAGCCGAGTAATTTAAATAATACAAACATATATTCCGCCTTTCCAAGTAGGGAGGAAATAAAATAAGAAAATAAGTATTAGTGGTCGTATGTAAAAACTCTAAATCATAAATATCTATGAACTATTAAATAATAAACAACGCAATATTAAATAGTCTAAATAGCAAAAACAGCAACAACAACAAAAAGTAAGAATAATTTAATCTATGACAGAACAAAGGTCACTCAAAACAAAATATGACAACAAAATAACATATCTAAATCAAATAAATTAAAATCATACACATGAGAAGTAGGAAAAAAGTCATCAAAAATATAGGAGGAAAAAGGGAGGACGAATATTAAATATGACAAGAGAAGTCCGTGTAAATAATTTAATGCAAAACCCTATAGACCCAATTATACGAAAGGGAAAACAACTAAAACGATACAAAATGAAGAAGGGTGAATTAGGAAGAAAGCATCGAAGATAATAATTCTTAATCGGTAAAATAATCATTATAAATCAAAAATAAATCTTAAATACAAAAAGAGGAAAATCGTCGAATACAAATTTACATATAAACATAAATAGCCGAGTAATTTAAATAAAACAAACATATATTCAAAGCAACTCGAGTCGGGAGGAAATATAATAAGAAAATAAGCATTAGTGGTCGTATGTAATAACTCTAAATCATAAATATCTATGAACTATTAAATAATAAACAACTTAATATTAAAAACTCTAAATAGCAAAAACAGCAACAACAACAAAAGTAAGAATAATTTAAGTTATGACAGAACAAAGGTCACTCAAAAAAAAATATGTCAACAAAATAACATATCAAATAAATTAAAATCATACACATGAGAAGTAGGAAAAAAAGTCATCGAAAAATAGAGGAGGAAAAAGGGAGGACGAATATTAAATATGACAAGAGAAGTCCGTGTAAATAATTTAATGCAAAACCCTATAGGTCCAATTATACGAAAGGGAAAAAACTAAAACGATACAAAATGAAGAAGGTGAATTAGGAAGAAAGCATCGAGAAGATAATAATTCTTAATCGGTAAAATAATCATTATAAATCAAAAAGAAATCTTAAATACAAATAGAGGAAAATCGTCGAATACAAATTTACATATAAACATAAATAGCCGAGTAATTTAAATAACACAAACATATATTCAAGAACTCGAGTCGGGAGGAAATATAATAAGAAACTAAGCATTAGTGGTCGTATGTAATAACTCTAAATCATAAATATCTATGAACTATTAAATAATAAACAACTTAATATTAAAAACTCTAAATAGCAAAAACAAGCAACAACAACAAAAGTAAGAATAATTTAAGTTATGACAACAAAGGTCACTCAAAACAAAATATGACAACAAAATAACATATCAAATAAATTAAAATCATACACATGAGAAGTAGGAAAAAAAGTCATCGAAAAATAGAGGAGGAAAAAGGGAGGACGAATATTAAATATGTCAAGAGAAGTCCGTGTAAATAATTTAATGCAAAACCCTATAGACCCAATTATACGAAAGGGAAAACAACTAAAACGATACAAAATGAAGAAGGGTGAATTAGGAAGAAAGCATCCGAAGATAATAATTCTTAATCGGTAAAATAATCATTATAAATCAAAAATAAATCTTAAATACAAAAAGAGGAAAATCGTCGAATACAAATTTACATATAAACATAAATAGCCGAGTAATTTAAATAACACAAACATATATTCAAAGCAACTCGTAGTCGGGAGGAAATATAATAAGAAACTAAGCATTAGTGGTCGTATGTAATAACTCTAAATCATAAATATCTATGAACTATTAAATAATAAACAACTTAATATTAAAAACTCTAAATAGCAAAAAAAGCAACAACAACAAAAGTAAGAATAATTTAAGTTATGACGAACAAAGGTCACCCAAAACAAAATATGACAACAAAATAACATATCAAATAAATTAAAATCATACACATGAGAAGTAGGAAAAAAAGTCATCGAAAAATAGAGGAGGAAAAAGGGAGGACGAATATTAAATATGACAAGAGAAGTCCGGTAAATAATTTAATGCAAAACCCTATAGACCCAATTATACGACGGGGAAAACAACTAAAACGATACAAAATGAAGAAGGGTGAATTAGGAAGAAAGCATCCGAAGATAATAATTCTTAATCGGTAAAATAATCATTATAAATCAAAAATAAATCTTAAATACAAAAAGAGGAAAATCGTCGAATACAAATTTACATATAAACATAAATAGCCGAGTAATTTAAATAACACAAACATATATTCAAAGCAACTCGTAGTCGGGAGGAAATATAATAAGAAAATAAGCATTAGTGGTCGTATGTAATAACTCTAAATCATAAATATCTATGAACTATTAAATATTAAACAACTTAATACTAAAAACTCTAAATAGCAAAAACAGCAACAACAACAAAAGTAAGAATAATTTAAGTTACGACAGAACAAAGGTCACTCAAAACAAAATATGACAACAACATAACATATCAAATAAATTAAAATCATACACATGAGAAGTAGGAAAAAAAGTCATCGAAAAATAGAGGAGGAAAAAGGGAGGACGAATATTAAATATGACAAGAGAAGTCCGTGTAAATAATTTAATGCAAAACCCTATAGGTCCAATTATTCGAAAGGGAAAACAACTAAAACGATACAAAATGAAGAAGGGTGAATTAGGAAGAAAGCATCAGAAGATAATAATTCTTAATCGGTAAAATAATCATTATAAATCAAAAATAAATCTTAAATACAAAAAGAGGAAAATCTTCGAATACAAATTTACATATAAACATAAATAGCCGAGTAATTTAAATAACACAAACATATATTCAGCAACTCGTAGTCGGGAGGAAATATAATAAGAAAATAAGCATTAGTGGTCGTATGTAATAACTCTAAATCATAAATATCTATGAACTATTAAATAATAAACAACTTAATATTAAAAACTCTAAATAGCAAAAACAAGAACAACAACAAAAGTAAGAATAATTTAAGTTTATGATGTAACAAAGGTCACTCAAAACAAAATATGACAACAAAATAACATATCAAATAAATTAAAATCATACACATGAAAAGTAGGAAAAAAAGTCATCGAAAAATAAAGGAGGAAAAAGGGAGGACGAATATTAAATATGACAAGAGAAGTCCGTGTAAATAATTTAATGCAAAACCCTATAGGTCCAACTATACGAAAGGGAAAACAACTAAAACGATACAAAATGAAGAAGGGTGAATTAGGAAGAAAGCATCCGAAGATAATAATTCTTAATCGGTAAAATAATCATTATAAATCAAAAATAAATCATAAATACAAAAAGAGGAAAATCGTCGAATACAAATTTACATATAAACATAAATAGCCGAGTAATTTAAATAACACAAACATATATTCAAAGAACTCGAGTCGGGAGGAAATAAAATAAGAAAATAAGCATTAGTGGTCGTATGTAATAACTCTAAATCATAAATATCTATGAACTATTAAATAATAAACAACTTAATATTAAAAACTCTAAATAGCAAAAACAGCAACAACAACAAAAGTAAGAATAATTTAAGTTATGACAGAACAAAGGTCACTCAAAACAAAATATGACAACAAAATAACATATCTAAATCAAATAAATTAAAACCATACACATGAGAAGTAGGAAAAAAAGTCATCGAAAAATGGAGGAGGAAAAAGGGAGGACGAATATTAAATATGACAAGAGAAGTCCGTCTAAATAATTTAATGCAAAACCCTATAGGTCCAACTATACGAAAGGGAAAACAACTAAAACGATACAAAATGAAGAAGGGTGAATTAGGAAGAAAGCATCCGAAGATAATAATTCTTAATCGGTAAAATAATCATTATAAATCAAAAATAAATCATAAATACAAAAAAGAGGAAAATCGTCGAATACAAATTTACATATAAACATAAATAGCCGAGTAATTTAAATAAAACAAACATATATTCAGCAACTCGAGTCGGGAGGAAATAAAATAAGAAAATAAGCATTAGTGGTCGTATGTAATAACTCTAAATCATAAATATCTATGAACTATTAAATAATAAACAACTTAATATTAAAAACTCTAAATAGCAAAAACAGCAACAACAACAAAAGTAAGAATAATTTAAGTTATGACAGAACAAAGGTCACTCAAAACAAAATATGACAACAAAATAACATATCTAAATCAAATAAATTAAAACCATACACATGAGAAGTAGGAAAAAAGTCATCGAAAAATAGAGGAGGAAAAAGGGAGGACGAATATTAAATATGACAAGAGAAGTCCGTGTAAATAATTTAATGCAAAACCCGATAGGTCCAATTATACGAAAGGGAAAACTACTAAAACGATACAAAATGAAGAAGGGTGAATTAGGAAGAAAGCATCAGAAGATAATAATTCTTAATCGGTAAAATAATCATTATAAATCAAAAATAAATCTTAAATACAAAAAGAGGAAAATCGTCGAATACAAATTTACATATAAACATAAATAGCCGAGTAATTTAAATAACACAAACATATATTCAAGAACTCGTAGTCGGGAGGAAATATAATAAGAAAATAAGCATTAGTGGTCGTATGTAATAACTCTAAATCATAAATATCTATGAACTATTAAATAATAAACAACTTAATATTAAAAACTCTAAATAGCAAAAACAGCAACAACAACAAAAGTAAGAATAATTTAAGTTATGACAAGAACAAAGGTCACTCAAAACAAAATATGACAACAAAATAACATATCAAATAAATTAAAATCATACACATGAGAAGTAGGAAAAAAAGTCATCGAAAAATAGAGGAGGAAAAAGGAAGACGAATATTAAATATGACAAGAGAAGTCCGTGTAAATAATTTAATGCAAAACCCTATAGGTCCAACTATACGAAAGGGAAAACAACTAAAACGATACAAAATGAAGAAGGGTGAATTAGGAAGAAAGCATCCGAAGATAATAATTCTTAATCGGTAAAATAATCATTATAAATCAAAAATAAATCATAAATACAAAAAGAGGAAAATCGTCGAATACAAATTTACATATAAACATAAATAGCCGAGTAATTTAAATAACACAAACATATATTCAGCAACTCAGAGTCGGGAGGAAATAAAATAAGAAAATAAGCATTAGTGGTCGTATGTAATAACTCTAAATCATAAATATCTATGAACTATTAAATAATAAACAACTTAATATTAAAAACTCTAAATAGCAAAAACAAAGAACAACAACAAAAGTAAGAATAATTTAAGTTATGAGAACAAAGGTCACTCAAAACAAAATATGACAACAAAATAACATATCTAAATCAAATAAATTAAAACCATACACATGAGAAGTAGGAAAAAAAGTCATCGAAAAATAGAGGAGGAAAAAGGGAGGACGAATATTAAATATGACAAGAGAAGTCCGTGTACATAATTTAATGCAAAACCCGATAGGTCCAATTATACGAAAGGGAAAACTACTAAAACGATACAAAATGAAGAAGGGTGAATTAGGAAGAAAGCATCGAAGATAATAATTCTTAATCGGTAAAATAAAAATTATAAATCCCAAATAAATCATAAATACAAAAAGATGAAAATCATCTAATACAAATTTACATATAAACATAAATAGCCGAGTAATTTAAATAACACAAACATATATTCAGCAACTCAGAGTCGGGAGGAAATAAAATAAGAAAATAAGCATTAGTGGTCGTATGTAATAACTCTAAATCATAAATATCTATGAACTATTAAATAATAAACAACTTAATATTAAAAACTCTAACGAGCAAAAAAAAAGCAACAACAACAAAAGTAAGAATAATTTAAGTTATGATTTAACAAAGGTCACTCAAAACAAAATATGACAACAAAATAACATATCTAAATCAAATAAATTAAAATCATACACATGAGAAGTAGGAAAAAAAGTCATCGAAAAATAGAGGAGGAAAAAGGGAGGACGAATATTAAATATGACAAGAGAAGTCCGTGTAAATAATTTAATGCAAAACCCGATAGGTCCAATTATACGAAAGGGAAAACTACTAAAACGATACAAAATGAACAAGGGTGAATTAGGAAGAAAGCATCGAGAAGATAATAATTCTTAATCGGTAAAATAATCATTATAAATCAAAAATAAATCTTAAATACAAAAAGAGGAAAATCGTCGAATACAAATTTACATATAAACATAAATAGCCGAGTAATTTAAATAACACAAACATATATTCAAAGCAACTCGAGTCGGGAGGAAATATAATAAGAAAATAAGCATTAGTGGTCGTATGTAATAACTCTAAATCATAAATATCTATGAACTATTAAATATTAAACAACTTAATATTAAAAACTCTAAATAGCAAAAACAGCAACAACAACAAAAGTAAGAATAATTTAAGTTATGACGTAACAAAGGTCACTCAAAACAAAATATGACAACAAAATAACATATCTAAATCAAATAAATTAAAATCATACACATGAGAAGTAGGAAAAAAAGTCATCGAAAAATAGAGGAGGAAAAAGGGAGGACGAATATTAAATATGACAAGAGAAGTCCGTGTAAATAATTTAATGCAAAACCCGATAGGTCCAATTATACGAAAGGGAAAACTACTAAAACGATACAAAATGAAGAAGGGTGAATTAGGAAGAAAGCATCGAAGATAATAATTCTTAATCGGTAAAATAATCATTATAAATCAAAAATAAATCTTAAATACAAAAAGAGGAAAATCGTCGAATACAAATTTACATATAAACATAAATAGCCGAGTAATTTAAATAACACAAACATATATTCAGCAACTCAGAGTCGGGAGGAAATATAATAAGAAAATAAGCATTAGTGGTCGTATGTAATAACTCTAAATCATAAATATCTATGAACTATTAAATAATAAACAACTTAATATTAAAAACTCTAAATAGCAAAAACAGCAACAACAACAAAAGTAAGAATAATTTAAGTTATGACAGAACAAAGGTCACTCAAAACAAAATATGACAACAAAATAACATATCAAATAAATTAAAATCATACACATGAGAAGTAGGAAAAAAAGTCATCGAAAAATAGAGGAGGAAAAAGGGAAGACGAATATTAAATATGACAAGAGAAGTCCGTGTAAATAATTTAATGCAAAACCCTATAGGTCCAACTATACGAAAGGGAAAACAACTAAAACGATACAAAATGAAGAAGGGTGAATTAGGAAGAAAGCATCCGAAGATAATAATTCTTAATCGGTAAAATAATCATTATAAATCAAAAATAAATCATAAATACAAAAAGAGGAAAATCGTCGAATACAAATTTACATATAAACATAAATAGCCGAGTAATTTAAATAACACAAACATATATTCAAAGCAACTCGTAGTCGGGAGGAAATAAAATAAGAAAATAAGCATTAGTGGTCGTATGTAATAACTCTAAATCATAAATATCTATGAACTATTAAATAATAAACAACTTAATATTAAAAACTCTAAATAGCAAAAACAAGCAACAACAACAAAAGTAAGAATAATTTAAGTTATGACAGAACAAAGGTCACTCAAAACAAAATATGACAACAAAATAACATATCTAAATCAAATAAATTAAAACCATACACATGAGAAGTAGGAAAAAAAGTCATCGAAAAATAGAGGAGGAAAAAGGGAGGACGAATATTAAATATGACAAGAGAAGTCCGTGTACATAATTTAATGCAAAACCCGATAGGTCCAATTATACGAAAGGGAAAACTACTAAAACGATACAAAATGAAGAAGGGTGAATTAGGAAGAAAGCATCGAAGATAATAATTCTTAATCGGTAAAATAAAAATTATAAATCCCAAATAAATCATAAATACAAAAAGATGAAAATCATCTAATACAAATTTACATATAAACATAAATAGCCGAGTAATTTAAATAACACAAACATATATTCAAAGAACTCGTAGTCGGGAGGAAATAAAATAAGAAAATAAGCATTAGTGGTCGTATGTAATAACTCTAAATCATAAATATCTATGAACTATTAAATAATAAACAACTTAATATTAAAAACTCTAACGAGCAAAAACAAGAACAACAACAAAAGTAAGAATAATTTAAGTTATGCATGTAACAAAGGTCACTCAAAACAAAATATGACAACAAAATAACATATCTAAATCAAATAAATTAAAATCATACACATGAGAAGTAGGAAAAAAAAGTCATCGAAAAATAGAGGAGGAAAAAGGGAGGACGAATATTAAATATGACAAGAGAAGTCCGTGTAAATAATTTAATGCAAAACCCGATAGGTCCAATTATACGAAAGGGAAAACTACTAAAACGATACAAAATGAACAAGGGTGAATTAGGAAGAAAGCATCGAGAAGATAATAATTCTTAATCGGTAAAATAATCATTATAAATCAAAAATAAATCTTAAATACAAAAAGAGGAAAATCGTCGAATACAAATTTACATATAAACATAAATAGCCGAGTAATTTAAATAACACAAACATATATTCAAAGAACTCGTAGTCGGGAGGAAATATAATAAGAAAATAAGCATTAGTGGTCGTATGTAATAACTCTAAATCATAAATATCTATGAACTATTAAATATTAAACAACTTAATATTAAAAACTCTAAATAGCAAAAACAGCAACAACAACAAAAGTAAGAATAATTTAAGTTATGAGAACAAAGGTCACTCAAAACAAAATATGACAACAAAATAACATATCAAATAAATTAAAATCATACACATGAGAAGTAGGAAAAAAAGTCATCGAAAAATAGAGGAGGAAAAAGGGAGGACGAATATTAAATATGACAAGAGAAGTCCGTGTAAATAATTTAATGCAAAACCCTATAGGTCCAATTATACGAAAGGGAAAACAACTAAAACGATACAAAATGAAGAAGGGTGAATTAGGAAGAAAGCATCAAAAGATAATAAGTCTTAATCGGTAAAATAAAAATTATAAATCAAAAATAAATAATAAATACAAAAAGATGAAAATCTTCGAATACAAATTTACATATAAACATAAATAGCCGAGTAATTTAAATAACACAAACATATATTCAAGAACTCGAGTCGGGAGGAAATAAAATAAGAAAATAAGCATTAGTGGTCGTATGTAATAACTCTAAATCATAAATATCTATGAACTATTAAATAATAAACAACTTAATATTAAAAACTCTAAATAGCAAAAACAGCAACAACAACAAAAGTAAGAATAATTTAAGTTATGATGTAACAAAGGTCACTCAAAACAAAATATGACAACAAAATAACATATCAAATAAATTAAAATCATACACATGAGAAGTAGGAAAAAAAGTCATCGAAAAATAGAGGAGGAAAAAGGGAGGACGAATATTAAATATGACAAGAGAAGTCCGTGTAAATAATTTAATGCAAAACCCTATAGGTCCAATTATACGAAAGGGAAAACAACTAAAACGATACAAAATGAAGAAGGGTGAATTAGGAAGAAAGCATCAAAAGATAATAAGTCTTAATCGGTAAAATAAAAATTATAAATCCCAAATAAATAATAAATACAAAAAGATGAAAATCATCGAATACAAATTTACATATAAACATAAATAGCCGAGTAATTTAAATAACACAAACATATATTCAAAGAACTCGAGTAGGGAGGAAATAAAATAAGAAAATAAGCATTAGTGGTCATATGTAATAACTCTAAATCATAAATATCTATGAACTATTAAATAATAAACAACTTAATATTAAAAACTCTAAATAGCAAAAACAAGCAACAACAACAAAAGTAAGAATAATTTAAGTTATGATTTAACAAAGGTCACTCAAAACAAAATATGACAACAAAATAACATATCTAAATCAAATAAATTAAAATCATACACATGAGAAGTAGGAAAAAAAGTCATCGAAAAATAGAGGAGGAAAAAGGGAGGACGAATATTAAATATGACAAGAGAAGTCCGTGTAAATAATTTAATGCAAAACCCGATAGGTCCAATTATACGAAAGGGAAAACTACTAAAACGATACAAAATGAACAAGGGTGAATTAGGAAGAAAGCATCGAGAAGATAATCATTCATAACGGTATAATAATAATTATAAATCACAAATAAATCATAAGGACAAAAAGAAGAAAATCATCGTAAACAAATTTACATATAAAAAAAATAGCCGAGTAATTTAAATAATACAAACATATATTCAGCCTTTCCAAGTAGGGAGGAAATAAAATAAGAAAATAAGCATTAGTGGTCGTATGTAAAAACTCTAAATCATAAATATCTATGAACTATTAAATAATAAACAACTTAATATTAAATAGTCTAAATAGGCAAAAACAGCAACAACAAAAAAAGTAAGAATAATTTAATCTATGATTTAACAAAGGTCACTCAAAACAAAATATGACAACAAAATAACATATCTAAATCAAATAAATTAAAATCATACACATGAGAAGTAGGAAAAAAGTCATCAAAAATATAGGAGGAAAAAGGGAGGACGAATATTAAATATGACAAGAGAAGTCCGTGTAAATAATTTAATGCAAAACCCTATAGGTCCAATTATACGAAAGGGAAAACAACTAAAACGATACAAAATGAAGAAGGGTGAATTAGGAAGAAAGCATCGAAGATAATAATTCTTAATCGGTAAAATAATCATTATAAATCAAAAATAAATCTTAAATACAAAAAGAGGAAAATCGTCGAATACAAATTTACATATAAACATAAATAGCCGAGTAATTTAAATAACACAAACATATATTCAGCAACTCAGAGTCGGGAGGAAATATAATAAGAAACTAAGCATTAGTGGTCGTATGTAATAACTCTAAATCATAAATATCTATGAACTATTAAATAATAAACAACTTAATATTAAAAACTCTAAATAGCAAAAACAGCAACAACAACAAAAGTAAGAATAATTTAAGTTATGAGAAGAACAAAGGTCACTCAAAACAAAATATGACAACAAAATAACATATCTAAATCAAATAAATTAAAATCATACACATGAGAAGTAGGAAAAAAAGTCATCGAAAAATAGAGGAGGAAAAAGGAGGACGAATATTAAATATGACAAGAGAAGTCCGTGTAAATAATTTAATGCAAAACCCGATAGGTCCAATTATACGAAAGGGAAAACTACTAAAACGATATAAAATGAACAAGGGTGAATTAGGAAGAAAGCATCAAAAGATAATCATTCATAATCGGTATAATAATAATTATAAATCACAAATAAATCATAAGGTCAAAAGAAGAAAATCATCGTAAACAAATTTACATATAAAAAAAATAGCCGAGTAATTTAAATAACACAAACATATATTCAGCAACTCAGAGTAGGGAGGAAATAAAATAAGAAAATAAGCATTAGTGGTCGTATGTAAAATTCTAAATCATAAATATCTATGAACTATTAAATAATAAACAACTTAATATTAAATAGTCTAAATAGCAAAAATAGCAACAACAAAAAAGTAAGAATAATTTAATTATGACAGAACAAAGGTCACTCAAAACAAAATATGACAACAAAATAACATATCTAAATCAAATAAATTAAAATCATACACATGAGAAGTAGGAAAAAAAGTCATCAAAAATAGAGGAGGAAAAAGGGAGGACGAATATTAAATATGACAAGAGAAGTCCGTGTAAATAATTTAATGCAAAACCCGATAGGTCCAATTATACGAAAGGGAAAACTACTAAAACGATACAAAATGAAGAAGGGTGAATTAGGAAGAAAGCATCAGAAGATAATCATTCATAACGGGTATAATAATAATTATAAATCACAAATAAATCATAAGGACAAAAAGAAGAAAATCATCGTAAACAAATTTACATATAAAAAAAATAGCCGAGTAATTTAAATAATACAAACATATATTCAAAGCCTTTCCAAGTAGGGAGGAAATAAAATAAGAAAATAAGCATTAGTGGTCGTATGTAATAACTTTAAATCATAAATATCTATGAACTATTAAATAATAAACAACTTAATATTAAAAACTCTAAATAGCAAAAACAGCAACAACAACAAAAGTAAGAATAATTTAAGTTATGACAGAACAAAGGTCACTCAAAACAAAATATGACAACAAAATAACATATCTAAATCAAATAAATTAAAATCATACACATGAGAAGTAGGAAAAAAAGTCATCGAAAAATAGAGGAGGAAAAAGGGAGGACGAATATTAAATATGACAAGAGAAGTCCGTGTAAATAATTTAATGCAAAACCCGATAGGTCCAATTATACGAAAGGGAAAACTACTAAAACGATACAAAATGAACAAGGGTGAATTAGGAAGAAAGCATCAGAAGATAATCATTCATAACGGGTATAATAATAATTATAAATCACAAATAAATCATAAGGACAAAAAGAAGAAAATCATCGTAAACAAATTTACATATAAAAAAAAATAGCCGAGTAATTTAAATAATACAAACATATATTCAGCCTTTCCAAGTAGGGAGGAAATAAAATAAGAAAATAAGCATTAGTGGTCGTATGTAAAAACTCTAAATCATAAATATCTATGAACTATTAAATAATAAACAACTTAATATTAAAAACTCTAAATAGCAAAAACAGCAACAACAAAAAAGTAAGAATAATTTAATCTATGACAGAACAAAGGTCACTCAAAACAAAATATGACAACAAAATAACATATCTAAATCAAATAAATTAAAATCATACACATGAGAAGTAGGAAAAAAGTCATCGAAAAATAGAGGAGGAAAAAGGGAGGACGAATATTAAATATGACAAGAGAAGTCCGTGTAAATAATTTAATGCAAAACCCTATAGGTCCAATTATACGAAAGGGAAAACTACTAAAACGATACAAAATGAAGAAGGGTGAATTAGGAAGAAAGCATCGAGAAGATAATAATTCTTAATCGGTAAAATAATCATTATAAATCAAAAATAAATCTTAAATACAAAAAGAGGAAAATCGTCGAATACAAATTTACATATAAACATAAATAGCCGAGTAATTTAAATAACACAAACATATATTCAGCCTTTCCAAGTAGGGAGGAAATATAATAAGAAACTAAGCATTAGTGGTCGTATGTAATAACTCTAAATCATAAATATCTATGAACTATTAAATAATAAACAACTTAATATTAAAAACTCTAAATAGCAAAAACAGCAACAACAACAAAAGTAAGAATAATTTAAGTTATGAGAACAAAGGTCACTCAAAACAAAATATGACAACAAAATAACATATCTAAATCAAATAAATTAAAATCATACACATGAGAAGTAGGAAAAAAGTCATCGAAAAATAGAGGAGGAAAAAGGGAGGACGAATATTAAATATGACAAGAGAAGTCCGTGTAAATAATTTAATGCAAAACCCGATAGGTCCAATTATACGAAAGGGAAAACTACTAAAACGATACAAAATGAAGAAGGGTGAATTAGGAAGAAAGCATCGAGAAGATAATAATTCTTAATCGGTAAAATAAAATTATAAATCCCAAATAAATCATAAATACAAAAAGATGAAAATCATCTAATACAAATTTACATATAAACATAAATAGCCGAGTAATTTAAATAACACAAACATATATTCAGCAACTCGTAGTCGGGAGGAAATAAAATAAGAAAATAAGCATTAGTGGTCGTATGTAATAACTCTAAATCATAAATATCTATGAACTATTAAATAATAAACAACTTAATATTAAAAACTCTAAATAGCAAAAACAGCAACAACAACAAAAGTAAGAATAATTTAAGTTATGATGAACAAAGGTCACTCAAAACAAAATATGACAACAAAATAACATATCTAAATCAAATAAATTAAAATCATACACATGAGAAGTAGGAAAAAAAGTCATCGAAAAATAGAGGAGGAAAAAGGGAGGACGAATATTAAATATGACAAGAGAAGTCCGTGTAAATAATTTAATGCAAAACCCGATAGGTCCAATTATACGAAAGGGAAAACTACTAAAACGATACAAAATGAACAAGGGTGAATTAGGAAGAAAGCATCGAGAAGATAATCATTCTTAATCGGTAAAATAATAATTATAAATCAAAAATAAATCATAAATACAAAAAAGAGAAAATCATCGTAATACAAATTTACATATAAACATAAATAGCCGAGTAATTTAAATAACACAAACATATATTCAAGCAACTTTCAAGTCGGGAGGAAATATAATAAGAAAATAAGCATTAGTGGTCGTATGTAATAACTCTAAATCATAAATATCTATGAACTATTAAATAATAAACAACTTAATATTAAAAACTCTAAATAGCAAAAACAGCAACAACAACAAAAGTAAGAATAATTTAAGTTATGACAGAACAAAGGTCACTCAAAACAAAATATGACAACAAAATAACATCAAATAAATTAAAATCATACACATGAGAAGTAGGAAAAAAAGTCATCGAAAAATAGAGGAGGAAAAAGGGAGGACGAATATTAAATATGACAAGAGAAGTCCGTGTAAATAATTTAATGCAAAACCCTATAGGTCCAATTATACGAAAGGGAAAACAACTAAAACGATACAAAATGAAGAAGGGTGAATTAGGAAGAAAGCATCAGAAGATAATAATTCTTAATCGGTAAAATAATCATTATAAATCAAAAATAAATCTTAAATACAAAAAGAGGAAAATCATCGTAATACAAATTTACATATAAACATAAATAGCCGAGTAATTTAAATAACACAAACATATATTCAGCAACTTTCCAAGTCGGGAGGAAATATAATAAGAAACTAAGCATTAGTGGTCGTATGTAATAACTCTAAATCATAAATATCTATGAACTATTAAATAATAAACAACTTAATATTAAAAACTCTAAATAGCAAAAACAACAACAACAACAAAAGTAAGAATAATTTAAGTTATGACGAACAAAGGTCACTCAAAACAAAATATGACAACAAAATAACATATCTAAATCAAATAAATTAAAACCATACACATGAGAAGTAGGAAAAAAGTCATCGAAAAATAGAGGAGGAAAAAGGGAGGACGAATATTAAATATGACAAGAGAAGTCCGTGTAAATAATTTAATGCAAAACCCGATAGGTCCAATTATACGAAAGGGAAAACTACTAAAACGATACAAAATGAAGAAGGGTGAATTAGGAAGAAAGCATCAGAAGATAATAATTCTTAATCGGTAAAATAAAAATTATAAATCCCAAATAAATCATAAATACAAAAAGATGAAAATCATCTAATACAAATTTACATATAAACATAAATAGCCGAGTAATTTAAATAACACAAACATATATTCAAGAACTCGAGTCGGGAGGAAATAAAATAAGAAAATAAGCATTAGTGGTCGTATGTAATAACTCTAAATCATAAATATCTATGAACTATTAAATAATAAACAACTTAATATTAAAAACTCTAAATAGCAAAAACAAGCAACAACAACAAAAGTAAGAATAATTTAAGTTATGACAGAACAAAGGTCACTCAAAACAAAATATGACAACAAAATAACATATCTAAATCAAATAAATTAAAATCATACACATGAGAAGTAGGAAAAAAAGTCATCGAAAAATAGAGGAGGAAAAAGGGAGGACGAATATTAAATATGACAAGAGAAGTCCGTGTAAATAATTTAATGCAAAACCCGATAGGTCCAATTATACGAAAGGGAAAACTACTAAAACGATACAAAATGAACAAGGGTGAATTAGGAAGAAAGCATCGAGAAGATAATAATTCTTAATCGGTAAAATAATCATTATAAATCAAAAATAAATCTTAAATACAAAAAGAGGAAAATCATCGAATACAAATTTACATATAAACATAAATAGCCGAGTAATTTAAATAACACAAACATATATTCAGCAACTCAGAGTCGGGAGGAAATAAAATAAGAAAATAAGCATTAGTGGTCGTATGTAATAACTCTAAATCATAAATATCTATGAACTATTAAATAATAAACAACTTAATATTAAAAACTCTAAATAGCAAAAACAGCAACAACAACAAAAGTAAGAATAATTTAAGTTATAACGTAACAAAGGTCACTCAAAACAAAATATGACAACAAAATAACATATCAAATAAATTAAAATCATACACATGAGAAGTAGGAAAAAAAGTCATCGAAAAATAGAGGAGGAAAAAGGGAGGACGAATATTAAATATGACAAGAGAAGTCCGTGTAAATAATTTAATGCAAAACCTATAGGTCCAATTATACGAAAGGGAAAACAACTAAAACGATACAAAATGAAGAAGGGTGAATTAGGAAGAAAGCATCGAGAAGATAATAATTCTTAATCGGTAAAATAATCATTATAAATCAAAAATAAATCTTAAATACAAAAAGAGGAAAATCGTCGAATACAAATTTACATATAAACATAAATAGCCGAGTAATTTAAATAACACAAACATATATTCAGCAACTCAAGTAGTCGGGAGGAAATATAATAAGAAAATAAGCATTAGTGGTCGTATGTAATAACTCTAAATCATAAATATCTATGAACTATTAAATAATAAACAACTTAATATTAAAAACTCTAAATAGCAAAAACAGCAACAACAACAAAAGTAAGAATAATTTAAGTTATGACATGAGAACAAAGGTCACTCAAAACAAAATATGACAACAAAATAACATATCAAATAAATTAAAATCATACACATGAGAAGTAGGAAAAAAGTCATCGAAAAATAGAGGAGGAAAAAGGGAGGACGAATATTAAATATGACAAGAGAAGTCCGTGTAAATAATTTAATGCAAAACCCGATAGGTCCAATTATACGAAAGGGAAAACTACTAAAACGATACAAAATGAAGAAGGGTGAATTAGGAAGAAAGCATCGAGAAGATAATAATTCTTAATCGGTAAAATAATCATTATAAATCAAAAATAAATCTTAAATACAAAAAGAGGAAAATCGTCGAATACAAATTTACATATAAACATAAATAGCCGAGTAATTTAAATAACACAAACATATATTCAAACAACTCGAGTCGGGAGGAAATATAATAAGAAAATAAGCATTAGTGGTCGTATGTAATAACTCTAAATCATAAATATCTATGAACTATTAAATAATAAACAACTTAATATTAAAAACTCTAAATAGCAAAAACAGCAACAACAAAAAAAGTAAGAATAATTTAAGTTATGACAGAACAAAGGTCACTCAAAACAAAATATGACAACAAAATAACATATCAAATAAATTAAAATCATACACATGAGAAGTAGGAAAAAAGTCATCGAAAAATAGAGGAGGAAAAAGGGAGGACGAATATTAAATATGACAAGAGAAGTCCGTGTAAATAATTTAATGCAAAACCCTATAGGTCCAATTATACGAAAGGGAAAACTACTAAAACGATACAAAATGAAGAAGGGTGAATTAGGAAGAAAGCATCGAAGATAATAATTCTTAATCGGTAAAATAATCATTATAAATCAAAATAAATCATAAATACAAAAAGAGGAAAATCATCGAATACAAATTTACATATAAACATAAATAGCCGAGTAATTTAAATAACACAAACATATATTCAAAGCAACTCGAGTCGGGAGGAAATATAATAAGAAAATAAGCATTAGTGGTCGTATGTAATAACTCTAAATCATAAATATCTATGAACTATTAAATAATAAACAACTTAATATTAAAAACTCTAAATAGCAAAAAAAAGCAACAACAACAAAAGTAAGAATAATTTAAGTTATGAAAGAACAAAGGTCACTCAAAACAAAATATGACAACAAAATAACATATCTAAATCAAATAAATTAAAATCATACACATGAGAAGTAGGAAAAAAAGTCATCGAAAAATAGAGGAGGAAAAAGGGAGGACGAATATTAAATATGACAAGAGAAGTCCGTGTAAATAATTTAATGCAAAACCCTATAGGTCCAATTATACGAAAGGGAAAACAACTAAAACGATACAAAATGAACAAGGGTGAATTAGGAAGAAAGCATCCGAAGATAATAATTCTTAATCGGTAAAATAATCATTATAAATCAAAAATAAATCTTTAATACAAAAAGAGGAAAATCATCGAATACAAATTTACATATAAACATAAATAGCCGAGTAATTTAAATAACACAAACATATATTCAGCAACTAAGAGTCGGGAGGAAATATAATAAGAAACTAAGCATTAGTGGTCGTATGTAATAACTCTAAATCATAAATATCTATGAACTATTAAATAATAAACAACTTAATATTAAAAACTCTAAATAGCAAAAAAAACAACAACAAAAAAAGTAAGAATAATTTAAGTTATGATGAGAACAAAGGTCACTCAAAACAAAATATGACAACAAAATAACATATCAAATAAATTAAAATCATACACATGAGAAGTAGGAAAAAAAGTCATCGAAAAATAGAGGAGGAAAAAGGGAGGACGAATATTAAATATGACAAGAGAAGTCCGTGTAAATAATTTAATGCAAAACCCTATAGGTCCAATTATACGAAAGGGAAAACAACTAAAACGATACAAAATGAAGAAGGGTGAATTAGGAAGAAAGCATCGAAGATAATAATTCTTAATCGGTAAAATAATCATTATAAATCAAAAATAAATCTTAAATAAAAAAGAGGAAAATCATCGAATACAAATTTACATATAAACATAAATAGCCGAGTAATTTAAATAACACAAACATATATTCAGCAACTCAGAGTCGGGAGGAAATATAATAAGAAAATAAGCATTAGTGGTCGTATGTAATAACTCTAAATCATAAATATCTATGAACTATTAAATAATAAACAACTTAATATTAAAAACTCTAAATAGCAAAAACAGCAACAACAACAAAAGTAAGAATAATTTAAGTTATAACGTAACAAAGGTCACTCAAAACAAAATATGACAACAAAATAACATATCAAATAAATTAAAATCATACACATGAGAAGTAGGAAAAAAAGTCATCGAAAAATAGAGGAGGAAAAAGGGAGGACGAATATTAAATATGACAAGAGAAGTCCGTGTAAATAATTTAATGCAAAACCCTATAGGTCCAATTATACGAAAGGGAAAACTACTAAAACGATACAAAATGAAGAAGGGTGAATTAGGAAGAAAGCATCAAAAGATAATAATTCTTAATCGGTAAAATAAAAATTATAAATCAAAAATAAATCATAAAAACAAAAAGAGGAAAATCATCGAATACAAATTTACATATAAACAAAAATAGCCGAGTAATTTAAATAACACAAACATATATTCACCAACTCAAAGTCGGGAGGAAATAAAATAAGAAAATAAGCATTAGTGGTCGTATGTAATAACTCTAAATCATAAATATCTATGAACTATTAAATAATAAACAACTTAATATTAAAAACTCTAAATAGCAAAAAACAGCAACAACAAAAAAAGTAAGAATAATTTAAGTTATGATGAGAACAAAGGTCACTCAAAACAAAATATGACAACAAAATAACATATCTAAATCAAATAAATTAAAACCATACACATGAGAAGTAGGAAAAAAAGTCATCGAAAAATAGAGGAGGAAAAAGGGAGGACGAATTAAATAAATATGACAAGAGAAGTCCGTGTAAATAATTTAATGCAAAACCCTATAGGTCCAATTATACGAAAGGGAAAACAACTAAAACGATACAAAATGAAGAAGGGTGAATTAGGAAGAAAGCATCCGAAGATAATAATTCTTAATCGGTAAAATAATCATTATAAATCAAAAATAAATCATAAATAAAAAAAGAGGAAAATCATCGAATACAAATTTACATATAAACATAAATAGCCGAGTAATTTAAATAACACAAACATATATTCAAAGCAACTCGTAGTCGGGAGGAAATAAAATAAGAAAATAAGCATTAGTGGTCGTATGTAATAACTCTAAATCATAAATATCTATGAACTATTAAATAATAAACAACTTAATATTAAAAACTCTAAATAGCAAAAACAGCAACAACAAAAAAGTAAGAATAATTTAAGTTATGACAGAGAACAAAGGTCACTCAAAACAAAATATGACAACAAAATAACATATCTAAATCAAATAAATTAAAATCATACACATGAGAAGTAGGAAAAAAAGTCATCGAAAAATAGAGGAGGAAAAAGGGAGGACGAATATTAAATATGACAAGAGAAGTCCGTGTAAATAATTTAATGCAAAACCCTATAGGTCCAATTATACGAAAGGGAAAACTACTAAAACGATACAAAATGAAGAAGGGTGAATTAGGAAGAAAGCATCAAAAGATAATAATTCTTAATCGGTAAAATAATAATTATAAATCACAAATAAATCATAAATACAAAAAAAGATGAAAATCATCGAATACAAATTTACATATAAACAAAAATAGCCGAGTAATTTAAATAACACAAACATATATTCAAGAACTCGAGTCGGGAGGAAATAAAATAAGAAAATAAGCATTAGTGGTCGTATGTAATAACTCTAAATCATAAATATCTATGAACTATTAAATAATAAACAACTTAATATTAAAAACTCTAAATAGCAAAAAAAAGCAACAACAACAAAAGTAAGAATAATTTAAGTTATGATGACAGAACAAAGGTCACTCAAAACAAAATATGACAACAAAATAACATATCTAAATCAAATAAATTAAAACCATACACATGAGAAGTAGGAAAAAAAGTCATCGAAAAATAGAGGAGGAAAAAGGGAGGACGAATATTAAATATGACAAGAGAAGTCCGTGTAAATAATTTAATGCAAAACCCTATAGGTCCAATTATACGAAAGGGAAAACTACTAAAACGATACAAAATGAAGAAGGGTGAATTAGGAAGAAAGCATCAGAAGATAATAATTCTTAATCGGTAAAATAATCATTATAAATCAAAAATAAATCTTAAATACAAAAAGAGGAAAATCATCGAATACAAATTTACATATAAACATAAATAGCCGAGTAATTTAAATAACACAAACATATATTCAAGCAACTCGTAGTCGGGAGGAAATAAAATAAGAAAATAAGCATTAGTGGTCGTATGTAATAACTCTAAATCATAAATATCTATGAACTATTAAATAATAAACAACTTAATATTAAAAACTCTAAATAGCAAAAAAAAAACAGCAACAACAACAAAAGTAAGAATAATTTAAGTTATGACAGAACAAAGGTCACTCAAAACAAAATATGACAACAAAATAACATATCTAAATCAAATAAATTAAAATCATACACATGAGAAGTAGGAAAAAAAGTCATCGAAAAATAGAGGAGGAAAAAGGGAGGACGAATATTAAATATGACAAGAGAAGTCCGTGTAAATAATTTAATGCAAAACCCTATAGGTCCAATTATACGAAAGGGAAAACTACTAAAACGATACAAAATGAAGAAGGGTGAATTAGGAAGAAAGCATCAAAAGATAATAATTCTTAATCGGTAAAATAAAATTATAAATCACAAATAAATCATAAAAACAAAAAGATGAAAATCATCGAATACAAATTTACATATAAACAAAAATAGCCGAGTAATTTAAATAACACAAACATATATTCAAGCAACTCGAGTAGGGAGGAAATAAAATAAGAAAATAAGCATTAGTGGTCGTATGTAATAACTCTAAATCATAAATATCTATGAACTATTAAATAATAAACAACTTAATATTAAAAACTCTAAATAGCAAAAAACAGCAACAACAATAAAAGTAAGAATAATTTAAGTTATGACAGAACAAAGGTCACTCAAAACAAAATATGACAACAAAATAACATATCTAAATCAAATAAATTAAAATCATACACATGAGAAGTAGGAAAAAAAGTCATCGAAAAATAGAGGAGGAAAAAGGGAGGACGAATATTAAATATGACAAGAGAAGTCCGTGTAAATAATTTAATGCAAAACCCTATAGGTCCAATTATACGAAAGGGAAAACAACTAAAACGATACAAAATGAAGAAGGGTGAATTAGGAAGAAAGCATCAAAAGATAATAATTCATAATGGGTAAAATAATAATTATAAATCACAAATAAATCATAAATACAAAAAGATGAAAATCATCGAAACAAATTTACATATAAAATAAATAGCCGAGTAATTTAAATAACACAAACATATATTCAAAGCAACTCGAGTAGGGAGGAAATAAAATAAGAAAATAAGCATTAGTGGTCGTATGTAATAACTCTAAATCATAAATATCTATGAACTATTAAATAATAAACAACTTAATATTAAAAACTCTAAATAGCAAAAACACAACAACAACAAAAGTAAGAATAATTTAAGTTATGAAAGAACAAAGGTCACTCAAAACAAAATATGACAACAAAATAACATATCTAAATCAAATAAATTAAAACCATACACATGAGAAGTAGGAAAAAAAGTCATCGAAAAATAGAGGAGGAAAAAGGAGGACGAATATTAAATATGACAAGAGAAGTCCGTGTAAATAATTTAATGCAAAACCCTATAGGTCCAATTATACGAAAGGGAAAACAACTAAAACGATACAAAATGAAGAAGGGTGAATTAGGAAGAAAGCATCAAAAGATAATAATTCTTAATCGGTAAAATAATCATTATAAATCACAAATAAATCATAAATACAAAAAGAGGAAAATCATCGAATACAAATTTACATATAAACATAAATAGCCGAGTAATTTAAATAACACAAACATATATTCAAGCAACTCGAGTCGGGAGGAAATAAAATAAGAAAATAAGCATTAGTGGTCGTATGTAATAACTCTAAATCATAAATATCTATGAACTATTAAATAATAAACAACTTAATATTAAAAACTCTAAATAGCAAAAAAAAGCAACAACAAAAAAAGTAAGAATAATTTAAGTTATGAAAGAACAAAGGTCACTCAAAACAAAATATGACAACAAAATAACATATCTAAATCAAATAAATTAAAACCATACACATGAGAAGTAGGAAAAAAAGTCATCGAAAAATAGAGGAGGAAAAAGGAGGACGAATATTAAATATGACAAGAGAAGTCCGTGTAAATAATTTAATGCAAAACCCGATAGGTCCAATTATACGAAAGGGAAAACTACTAAAACGATACAAAATGAAGAAGGGTGAATTAGGAAGAAAGCATCGAGAAGATAATAATTCTTAATCGGTAAAATAATCATTATAAATCAAAAATAAATCATAAATACAAAAAGAGGAAAATCATCGAATACAAATTTACATATAAACAAAATAGCCGAGTAATTTAAATAACACAAACATATATTCAAAGCAACTCGAGTAGGGAGGAAATAAAATAAGAAAATAAGCATTAGTGGTCGTATGTAATAACTCTAAATCATAAATATCTATGAACTATTAAATAATAAACAACTTAATATTAAAAACTCTAAATAGCAAAAACAGCAACAACAAAAAAAGTAAGAATAATTTAAGTTATGATGTAACAAAGGTCACTCAAAACAAAATATGACAACAAAATAACATATCTAAATCAAATAAATTAAAATCATACACATGAGAAGTAGGAAAAAAAGTCATCGAAAAATAGAGGAGGAAAAAGGGAGGACAATATTAAATATGACAAGAGAAGTCCGTGTAAATAATTTAATGCAAAACCCTATAGGTCCAATTATACGAAAGGGAAAACTACTAAAACGATACAAAATGAAGAAGGGTGAATTAGGAAGAAAGCATCAAAAGATAATAATTCTTAATCGGTAAAATAATAATTATAAATCCCAAATAAATCATAAATACAAAAAGATGAAAATCATCGAATACAAATTTACATATAAACAAAAATAGCCGAGTAATTTAAATAACACAAACATATATTCAGCAACTCAGAGTCGGGAGGAAATAAAATAAGAAAATAAGCATTAGTGGTCGTATGTAATAACTCTAAATCATAAATATCTATGAACTATTAAATAATAAACAACTTAATATTAAAAACTCTAAATAGCAAAAAAAGCAACAACAATAAAAGTAAGAATAATTTAAGTTATGACAGAACAAAGGTCACTCAAAACAAAATATGACAACAAAATAACATATCTATCAAATAAATTAAAATCATACACATGAGAAGTAGGAAAAAAAGTCATCGAAAAATAGAGGAGGAAAAAGGGAGGACGAATATTAAATATGACAAGAGAAGTCCGTGTAAATAATTTAATGCAAAACCCTATAGGTCCAATATACGAAAGGGAAAACAACTAAAACGATACAAAATGAAGAAGGGTGAATTAGGAAGAAAGCATCAAAAGATAATAATTCTTAATCGGTAAAATAATAATTATAAATCCCAAATAAATCATAAATACAAAAAGATGAAAATCATCGAATACAAATTTACATATAAACAAAAATAGCCGAGTAATTTAAATAACACAAACATATATTCAGCAACTCAGAGTAGGGAGGAAATAAAATAAGAAAATAAGCATTAGTGGTCGTATGTAATAACTCTAAATCATAAATATCTATGAACTATTAAATAATAAACAACTTAATATTAAAAACTCTAAATAGCAAAAAACTAGCAACAACAACAAAAGTAAGAATAATTTAAGTTATGACAAGAACAAAGGTCACTCAAAACAAAATATGACAACAAAATAACATATCTAAATCAAATAAATTAAAACCATACACATGAGAAGTAGGAAAAAAAAGTCATCGAAAAATAGAGGAGGAAAAAGGGAGGACGAATATTAAATATGACAAGTGAAGTCCGTGTTTATAATTTAATGCAAAACAAGATAGGTCCAATAAACGAAAGGGAAAACTATTAAAACGATACAAAATGAAGAAGGGTGAATTAGGAAGAAAGCATGAGAAGATAATAATTCTTAATCGGTAAAATAATAATTATAAATCACAAATAAATCATAAATACAAAAAGAGGAAAATCATCGAATACAAATTTACATATAAACAAAATAGCCGAGTAATTTAAATAACACAAACATATATTCAACAACTCGAGTCGGGAGGAAATAAAATAAGAAAATAAGCATTAGTGGTCGTATGTAATAACACTAAATCATAAATATCTATGAACTATTAAATAATAAACAACTTAATATTAAAAACTCTAAATAGCAAAAACAGCAACAACAAAAAAAGTAAGAAAATTTAAGTTATGACAGAACAAAGGTCACTCAAAACAAAATATGACAACAAAATAACATATCTAAATCAAATAAATTAAAACCATACACATGAGAAGTAGGAAAAAAAAGTCATCGAAAAATAGAGGAGGAAAAAGGGAGGACGAATATTAAATATGACAAGAGAAGTCCGTGTAAATAATTTAATGCAAAACCCGATAGGTCCAATTATACGAAAGGGAAAACTACTAAAACGATACAAAATGAAGAAGGGTGAATTAGGAAGAAAGCATCAAAAGATAATAATTCTTAATCGGTAAAATAATAATTATAAATCACAAATAAATCATAAATACAAAAAGAGGAAAATCATCGAATACAAATTTACATATAAACAAAATAGCCGAGTAATTTAAATAACACAAACATATATTCAAAGCAACTCGAGTAGGGAGGAAATTAAAATAAGAAAATAAGCATTAGTGGTCGTATGTAATAACTCTAAATCATAAATATCTATGAACTATTAAATAATAAACAACTTAATATTAAAAACTCTAAATAGCAAAATGCCAACAACAACAAAAGTAAGAATAATTTAAGTTATGAAAGAACAAAGGTCACTCAAAACAAAATATGACAACAAAATAACATATCTAAATCAAATAAATTAAAATCATACACATGAGAAGTAGGAAAAAAAGTCATCGAAAAATAGAGGAGGAAAAAGGGAGGACGAATATTAAATATGACAAGAGAAGTCCGTGTAAATAATTTAATGCAAAACCCTATAGGTCCAATTATACGAAAGGAAAAAACTACTAAAACGATACAAAATGAAGAAGGGTGAATTAGGAAGAAAGCATCAAAAGATAATAATTCTTAATCGGTAAAATAATAATTATAAATCACAAATAAATCATAAATACAAAAAGATGAAAATCATCGAATACAAATTTACATATAAACAAAAATAGCCGAGTAATTTAAATAACACAAACATATATTCAAGCAACTCGAGTCGGGAGGAAATAAAATAAGAAAATAAGCATTAGTGGTCGTATGTAATAACTCTAAATCATAAATATCTATGAACTATTAAATAATAAACAACTTAATATTAAAAACTCTAAATAGCAAAAAAATGCCAACAAAAAAAAAGTAAGAATAATTTAAGTTATGACAGAACAAAGGTCACTCAAAACAAAATATGACAACAAAATAACATATCTAAATCAAATAAATTAAAATCATACACATGAGAAGTTGGAAAAAAAGTCATCGAAAAATAGAGGAGGAAAAAGGAGGACGAATATTAAATATGACAAGAGAAGTCCGTGTAAATAATTTAATGCAAAACCCTATAGGTCCAATTATACGAAAGGGAAAACTACTAAAACGATACAAAATGAAGAAGGGTGAATTAGGAAGAAAGCATCGAGAAGATAATAATTCTTAATCGGTAAAATAATCATTATAAATCACAAATAAATCATAAATAAAAAAGAGGAAAATCATCGAATACAAATTTACATATAAACAAAAATAGCCGAGTAATTTAAATAACACAAACATATATTCAAAGCAACTCGAGTAGGGAGGAAATAAAATAAGAAAATAAGCATTAGTGGTCGTATGTAATAACTCTAAATCATAAATATCTATGAACTATTAAATAATAAACAACTTAATATTAAAAACTCTAAATAGCAAAAAATGCCAACAACAAAAAAAGTAAGAAAAATTTAAGTTATGATGAGAACAAAGGTCACTCAAAACAAAATATGACAACAAAATAACATATCTAAATCAAATAAATTAAAACCATACACATGAGAAGTAGGAAAAAAAGTCATCGAAAAATAGAGGAGGAAAAAGGGAGGACGAATATTAAATATGACAAGAGAAGTCCGTGTAAATAATTTAATGCAAAACCCGATAGGTCCAATTATACGAAAGGGAAAACTACTAAAACGATACAAAATGAAGAAGGGTGAATTAGGAAGAAAGCATCGAAGATAATAATTCTTAATCGGTAAAATAATCATTATAAATCACAAATAAATCATAAATACAAAAAGAGGAAAATCATCGAATACAAATTTACATATAAAAATAAATAGCCGAGTAATTTAAATAACACAAACATATATTCAGCAACTCAGAGTAGGGAGGAAATAAAATAAGAAAATAAGCATTAGTGGTCGTATGTAATAACTCTAAATCATAAATATCTATGAACTATTAAATAATAAACAACTTAATATTAAATAGTCTAAATAGCAAAAAATGCCAACAACAACAAAAGTAAGAATAATTTAAGTTTATGAGAACAAAGGTCACTCAAAACAAAATATGACAACAAAATAACATATCTAAATCAAATAAATTAAAATCATACACATGAGAAGTAGGAAAAAAAGTCATCGAAAAATAGAGGAGGAAAAAGGGAGGACGAATATTAAATATGACAAGAGAAGTCCGTGTAAATAATTTAATGCAAAACCCGATAGGTCCAATTATACGAAAGGGAAAACTACTAAAACGATACAAAATGAACAAGGGTGAATTAGGAAGAAAGCATCAAAAGATAATCATTCATAATCGGTAAAATAAAAATTATAAATCACAAATAAATCATAAATACAAAAAGAAGAAAATCATCGAATACAAATTTACATATAAACAAAAATAGCCGAGTAATTTAAATAACACAAACATATATTCAAGCAATTTTTTCAAGTAGGGAGGAAATAAAATAAGAAAATAAGCATTAGTGGTCGTATGTAATAACTCTAAATCATAAATATCTATGAACTATTAAATAATAAACAACTTAATATTAAAAAGTCTAAATAGCAAAAAAAAGCAACAACAACAAAAAGTAAGAATAATTTAAGTTATAATGAGAACAAAGGTCACTCAAAACAAAATATGACAACAAAATAACATATCTAAATCAAATAAATTAAAATCATACACATGAGAAGTAGGAAAAAAAGTCATCGAAAAATAGAGGAGGAAAAAGGGAGGACGAATATTAAATATGACAAGAGAAGTCCGTGTAAATAATTTAATGCAAAACAAGATAGGTCCAATTATACGAAAGGGAAAACTACTAAAACGATACAAAATGAAGAAGGGTGAATTAGGAAGAAAGCATCAAAAGATAATAATTCTTAATCGGTAAAATAAAAATTATAAATCACAAATAAATCATAAATACAAAAAGAGGAAAATCATCGAATACAAATTTACATATAAACAAAAATAGCCGAGTAATTTAAATAACACAAACATATATTGACAACTCAAGTAGGGAGGAAATAAAATAAGAAAATAAGCATTAGTGGTCGTATGTAATAACTCTAAATCATAAATATCTATGAACTATTAAATAATAAACAACTTAATATTAAATAGTCTAAATAGCAAAAAAAGCAACAACAAAAAAGTAAGAATAATTTAATTATAATGAGAACAAAGGTCACTCAAAACAAAATATGACAACAAAATAACATATCTAAATCAAATAAATTAAAATCATACACATGAGAAGTAGGAAAAAAAGTCATCGAAAAATAGAGGAGGAAAAAAGGAGGACGAATATTAAATATGACAAGAGAAGTCCGTGTAAATAATTTAATGCAAAACCCGATAGGTCCAATTATACGAAAGGGAAAACTACTAAAACGATACAAAATGAACAAGGGTGAATTAGGAAGAAAGCATCAGAAGATAATAATTCTTAATCGGTAAAATAATAATTATAAATCACAAATAAATCATAAATACAAAAAGAGGAAAATCATCGAATACAAATTTACATATAAAAAAAATAGCCGAGTAATTTAAATAACACAAACATATATTCAAGAACTCAAAGTAGGGAGGAAATAAAATAAGAAAATAAGCATTAGTGGTCGTATGTAATAACTCTAAATCATAAATATCTATGAACTATTAAATAATAAACAACTTAATATTAAAACTCTAAATAGCAAAAAAACAACAACAACAAAAAAGTAAGAATAATTTAAGTTATGACATGAGAACAAAGGTCACTCAAAACAAAATATGACAACAAAATAACATATCTAAATCAAATAAATTAAAATCATACACATGAGAAGTAGGAAAAAAAGTCATCGAAAAATAGAGGAGGAAAAAGGGAGGACGAATATTAAATATGACAAGAGAAGTCCGTGTAAATAATTTAATGCAAAACCCGATAGGTCCAATTATACGAAAGGGAAAACTACTAAAACGATACAAAATGAAGAAGGGTGAATTAGGAAGAAAGCATCACAAGATAATAATTCTTAATCGGTAAAATAATAATTATAAATCACAAATAAATCATAAATACAAAAAGAGGAAAATCATCGAATACAAATTTACATATAAACATAAATAGCCGAGTAATTTATATAACACAAACATATATTCAGCCACTCCAAGTAGGGAGGATATAAAATAAGAAAATAAGCATTAGTGGTCGTATGTAATAACTCTAAATCATAAATATCTATGAACTATTAAATAATAAACAACTTAATATTAAAAACTCTAAATAGCAAAAACAGCAACAACAAAAAAAGTAAGAATAATTTAATCTATGAAAGAACAAAGGTCACTCAAAACAAAATATGACAACAAAATAACATATCTAAATCAAATAAATTAAAATCATACACATGAGAAGTAGGAAAAAAGTCATCGAAAAATAGAGGAGGAAAAAGGGAGGACGAATATTAAATATGACAAGAGAAGTCCGTGTAAATAATTTAATGCAAAACCCGATAGGTCCAATTATACGAAAGGGAAAACTACTAAAACGATACAAAATGAACAAGGGTGAATTAGGAAGAAAGCATCAGAAGATAATCATTCATAATGGGTATAATAATAATTATAAATCACAAATAAATCATAAGGACAAAAAGAAGAAAATCATCGAATACAAATTTACATATAAAAAAAATAGCCGAGTAATTTAAATAATACAAACATATATTGAGCCTTTCCAAGTAGGGAGGAAATAAAATAAGAAAATAAGCATTAGTGGTCGTATGTAATAACTCTAAATCATAAATATCTATGAACTATTAAATAATAAACAACTTAATATTAAATAGTCTAAATAGCAAAAACAGCAACAACAAAAAAAGTAAGAATAATTTAATTATATGAGAACAAAGGTCACTCAAAACAAAATATGACAACAAAATAACATATCTAAATCAAATAAATTAAAATCATACACATGAGAAGTAGGAAAAAAAGTCATCGAAAAATAGAGGAGGAAAAAGGGAGGACGAATATTAAATATGACAAGAGAAGTCCGTGTAAATAATTTAATGCAAAACCCGATAGGTCCAATTATACGAAAGGGAAAACAACTAAAACGATACAAAATGAAGAAGGGTGAATTAGGAAGAAAGCATCAGAAGATAATAAGTCTTAATCGGTTAAATAATAATTATAAATCACAAATAAATCATAAATACAAAAAGATGAAAATCATCGAATACAAATTTACATATAAACATAAATAGCCGAGTAATTTAAATAACACAAACATATATTCAGCAACTCAGAGTCGAGAGGAATTAAAATAAGAAAATAAGCATTAGTGGTCGTATGTAATAACTCTAAATCATAAATATCTATGTACTATTAAATAATAAACAACTTAATATTAAAAACTCTAAATAGCAAAAAAAGCAACAACAAAAAAGTAAGAATAATTTAATCTATGAGAACAAAGGTCACTCAAAACAAAATATGACAACAAAATAACATATCTAAATCAAATAAATTAAAATCATACACATGAGAAGTAGGAAAAAAAGTCATCGAAAAATAGAGGAGGAAAAAGGAGGACGAATATTAAATATGACAAGAGAAGTCCGTGTAAATAATTTAATGCAAAACCCGATAGGTCCAATTATACGAAAGGGAAAACTACTAAAACGATACAAAATGAACAAGGGTGAATTAGGAAGAAAGCATCAGAAGATAATAATTCTTAATCGGTAAAATAATAATTATAAATCACAAATAAATCATAAATACAAAAAGATGAAAATCATCGAAACAAATTTACATATAAAAAAAATAGCCGAGTAATTTAAATAATACAAACATATATTCAAACCTTTCCAAGTAGGGAGGAAATAAAATAAGAAAATAAGCATTAGTGGTCGTATGTAATAACTCTAAATCATAAATATCTATGAACTATTAAATAATAAACAACTTAATATTAAAAACTCTAAATAGCAAAAAAAGCAACAAAAAAAAAGTAAGAATAATTTAAGTTATGACAGAACAAAGGTCACTCAAAACAAAATATGACAACAAAATAACATATCTAAATCAAATAAATTAAAACCATACACATGAGAAGTAGGAAAAAAAGTCATCGAAAAATAGAGGAGGAAAAAGGGAGGACGAATATTAAATATGACAAGAGAAGTCCGTGTAAATAATTTAATGCAAAACCCGATAGGTCCAATTATACGAAAGGGAAAACTACTAAAACGATACAAAATGAAGAAGGGTGAATTAGGAAGAAAGCATCGAGAAGATAATCATTCATAATGGGTATAATAATAATTATAAATCACAAATAAATCATAAATACAAAAAGAGGAAAATCATCGAATACAAATTTACATATAAAAAAAATAGCCGAGTAATTTAAATAATACAAACATATATTCAAGAACTCCAAGTAGGGAGGAAATAAAATAAGAAAATAAGCATTAGTGGTCGTATGTAATAACTCTAAATCATAAATATCTATGAACTATTAAATAATAAACAACTTAATATTAAAAACTCTAAATAGCAAAAACAAGACAACAACAAAAAAGTAAGAATAATTTAAGTTATGATAGAACAAAGGTCACTCAAAACAAAATATGACAACAAAATAACATATCTAAATCAAATAAATTAAAATCATACACATGAGAAGTAGGAAAAAAAGTCATCGAAAAATAGAGGAGGAAAAAGGGAGGACGAATATTAAATATGACAAGAGAAGTCCGTGTAAATAATTTAATGCAAAACCCGATAGGTCCAATTATACGAAAGGGAAAACAACTAAAACGATACAAAATGAAGAAGGGTGAATTAGGAAGAAAGCATCGAGAAGATAATCATTCATAATCGGTATAATAATAATTATAAATCACAAATAAATCATAAGGACAAAAAGAAGAAAATAATCGAATACAAATTTACATATAAACAAAATAGCCGAGTAATTTAAATAATACAAACATATATTCAAAGAACTCCAAGTAGGGAGGAAATAAAATAAGAAAATAAGCATTAGTGGTCGTATGTAATAACTCTAAATCATAAATATCTATGAACTATTAAATAATAAACAACTTAATATTAAATAGTCTAAATAGCAAAAAAAGCCAACAACAACAAAAGTAAGAATAATTTAAGTTATGACAGAACAAAGGTCACTCAAAACAAAATATGACAACAAAATAACATATCTAAATCAAATAAATTAAAACCATACACATGAGAAGTAGGAAAAAAAGTCATCGAAAAATAGAGGAGGAAAAAGGGAGGACGAATATTAAATATGACAAGAGAAGTCCGTGTAAATAATTTAATGCAAAACCCGATAGGTCCAATTATACGAAAGGGAAAACTACTAAAACGATACAAAATGAAGAAGGGTGAATTAGGAAGAAAGCATCGAGAAGATAATAATTCTTAATCGGTAAAATAATCATTATAAATCAAAAATAAATCTTAAATACAAAAAGAGGAAAATCATCGAATACAAATTTACATATAAACATAAATAGCCGAGTAATTTAAATAACACAAACATATATTCAAAGAACTCGTAGTCGGGAGGAAATATAATAAGAAAATAAGCATTAGTGGTCGTATGTAATAACTCTAAATCATAAATATCTATGAACTATTAAATAATAAACAACTTAATATTAAAAACTCTAAATAGCAAAAAAAGCAACAACAACAAAAGTAAGAATAATTTAAGTTATGAATGAACAAAGGTCACTCAAAACAAAATATGACAACAAAAAAATAACTAAATCAAATAAATTAAAATCATACACATGAGAAGTAGGAAAAAAAGTCATCGAAAAATAGAGGAGGAAAAAAAGGGAGGACGAATATTAAATATGACAAGAGAAGTCCGTGTAAATAATTTAATGCAAAACCCTATAGGTCCAATTATACGAAAGGGAAAACAACTAAAACGATACAAAATGAAGAAGGGTGAATTAGGAAGAAAGCATCAAAAGATAATAATTCTTAATCGGTAAAATAAAAATTATAAATCCCAAATAAATCATAAAAACAAAAAGATGAAAATCATCGAATACAAATTTACATATAAACAAAAATAGCCGAGTAATTTAAATAACACAAACATATATTCAAAGAACTCTAGTCGGGAGGAAATAAAATAAGAAAATAAGCATTAGTGGTCGTATGTAATAACTCTAAATCATAAATATCTATGAACTATTAAATAATAAACAACTTAATATTAAAAACTCTAAATAGCAAAAAAGCAACAACAACAAAAGTAAGAATAATTTAAGTTATGACAGAACAAAGGTCACTCAAAACAAAATATGACAACAAAATAACATATCTAAATCAAATAAATTAAAACCATACACATGAGAAGTAGGAAAAAAAGTCATCGAAAAATAGAGGAGGAAAAAGGGAGGACGAATATTAAATATGACAAGAGAAGTCCGTGTAAATAATTTAATGCAAAACCCTATAGGTCCAATTATACGAAAGGGAAAACAACTAAAACGATACAAAATGAACAAGGGTGAATTAGGAAGAAAGCATCAAAAGATAATAATTCTTAATCGGTAAAATAATAATTATAAATCAAAAATAAATCATAAATACAAAAAGAGGAAAATAATCGAATACAAATTTACATATAAACATAAATAGCCGAGTAATTTAAATAACACAAACATATATTCAAGACAACTCGAGTCGGGAGGAAATAAAATAAGAAAATAAGCATTAGTGGTCGTATGTAATAACTCTAAATCATAAATATCTATGAACTATTAAATAATAAACAACTTAATATTAAAAACTCTAAATAGCAAAAAAAAAACAACAACAACAAAAGTAAGAATAATTTAAGTTATGACAGAACAAAGGTCACTCAAAACAAAATATGACAACAAAATAACATATCTAAATCAAATAAATTAAAACCATACACATGAGAAGTAGGAAAAAAAGTCATCGAAAAATAGAGGAGGAAAAAGGAGGATGAATATTAAATATGACAAGAGAAGTCCGTGTAAATAATTTAATGCAAAACCCGATAGGTCCAATTATACGAAAGGGAAAACTACTAAAACGATACAAAATGAAGAAGGGTGAATTAGGAAGAAAGCATCGAGAAGATAATCATTCATAATGGGTAAAATAATAATTATAAATCACAAATAAATCATAAATACAAAAAGAGGAAAATCATCGAATACAAATTTACATATAAAAAAAATAGCCGAGTAATTTAAATAACACAAACATATATTCAAGAACTCGAGTCGGGAGGAAATAAAATAAGAAAATAAGCATTAGTGGTCGTATGTAATAACTCTAAATCATAAATATCTATGAACTATTAAATAATAAACAACTTAATATTAAATAGTCTAAATAGCAAAAAAAAGACAACAACAACAAAAGTAAGAATAATTTAAGTTATGAAAGAACAAAGGTCACTCAAAACAAAATATGACAACAAAATAATAATCTAAATCAAATAAATTAAAATCATACACATGAGAAGTAGGAAAAAAAGTCATCGAAAAATAGAGGAGGAAAAAGGAGGACGAATATTAAATATGACAAGAGAAGTCCGTGTAAATAATTTAATGCAAAACCCTATAGGTCCAATTATACGAAAGGGAAAACTACTAAAACGATACAAAATGAAGAAGGGTGAATTAGGAAGAAAGCATCGAAGATAATCATTCATAATGGGTATAATAATAATTATAAATCAAAATAAATCATAAATACAAAAAGAGGAAAATAATCGAATACAAATTTACATATAAAAAAATAGCCGAGTAATTTAAATAACACAAACATATATTCAAGCAACTCAAGTAGGGAGGAAATAAAATAAGAAAATAAGCATTAGTGGTCGTATGTAATAACTCTAAATCATAAATATCTATGAACTATTAAATAATAAACAACTTAATATTAAAAAGTCTAAATAGCAAAAAAAGCAACAACAACAAAAGTAAGAATAATTTAAGTTATGATAGAACAAAGGTCACTCAAAACAAAATATGACAACAAAATAACATATCTAAATCAAATAAATTAAAATCATACACATGAGAAGTAGGAAAAAAGTCATCAAAAATAGAGGAGGAAAAAGGGAGGACGAATATTAAATATGACAAGAGAAGTCCGTGTAAATAATTTAATGCAAAACCCTATAGGTCCAATTATACGAAAGGGAAAACTACTAAAACGATACAAAATGAAGAAGGGTGAATTAGGAAGAAAGCTTCAGAAGATAATAATTCTTAATCGGTAAAATAATCATTATAAATCAAAAATAAATCATAAATACAAAAAGAGGAAAATAATCGAATACAAATTTACATATAAACATAAATAGCCGAGTAATTTAAATAACACAAACATATATTCAAAGAACTCGAGTCGGGAGGAAATAAAATAAGAAAATAAGCATTAGTGGTCGTATGTAATAACTCTAAATCATAAATATCTATGAACTATTAAATAATAAACAACTTAATATTAAAAACTCTAAATAGCAAAAAATGCAACAACAAAAAAAAGTAAGAATAATTTAAGTTATGAGAACAAAGGTCACTCAAAACAAAATATGACAACAAAATAACATATCTAAATCAAATAAATTAAAACCATACACATGAGAAGTAGGAAAAAAAGTCATCGAAAAATAGAGGAGGAAAAAGGGAGGACGAATATTAAATATGACAAGAGAAGTCCGTGTAAATAATTTAATGCAAAACCCGATAGGTCCAATTATACGAAAGGGAAAACTACTAAAACGATACAAAATGAAGAAGGGTGAATTAGGAAGAAAGCATCGAAGATAATAATTCTTAATCGGTAAAATAATCATTATAAATCAAAAATAAATCTTAAATACAAAAAGAGGAAAATCGTCGAATACAAATTTACATATAAACATAAATAGCCGAGTAATTTAAATAACACAAACATATATTCAAAGAACTCGAGTCGGGAGGAAATAAAATAAGAAAATAAGCATTAGTGGTCGTATGTAATAACTCTAAATCATAAATATCTATGAACTATTAAATAATAAACAACTTAATATTAAAAACTCTAAATAGCAAAAAAATGCAACAACAACAAAAGTAAGAATAATTTAAGTTATGACAGAACAAAGGTCACTCAAAACAAAATATGACAACAAAATAACATATCAAATAAATTAAAATCATACACATGAGAAAAAAAAAGTCATCGAAAAATAGAGGAGGAAAAAGGGAGGACGAATATTAAATATGAGAAAGAGAAGTCGTGTAAATAATTTAATGCAAAACCCTATAGGTCCAATTATACGAAAGGGAAAACAACTAAAACGATACAAAATGAAGAAGGGTGAATTAGGAAGAAAGCATCGAAGATAATAATTCTTAATCGGTAAAATAATCATTATAAATCAAAAATAAATCATAAATACAAAAAGAGGAAAATAATCGAATACAAATTTACATATAAACATAAATAGCCGAGTAATTTAAATAACACAAACATATATTCAAGAACTCGAGTCGGGAGGAAATAAAATAAGAAAATAAGCATTAGTGGTCGTATGTAATAACTCTAAATCATAAATATCTATGAACTATTAAATAATAAACAACTTAATATTAAAAACTCTAAATAGCAAAAACAGCAACAACAACAAAAGTAAGAATAATTTAAGTTATGATGAGAACAAAGGTCACTCAAAACAAAATATGACAACAAAATAACATATCTAAATCAAATAAATTAAAACCATACACATGAGAAGTAGGAAAAAAGTCATCGAAAAATAAGGAGGAAAAAGGAGGACGAATATTAAATATGAAATAAAATAAGAGAAGTCCGTGTAAATAATTTAATGCAAAACCCGATAGGTCCAATTATACGAAAGGGAAAACTACTAAAACGATACAAAATGAAGAAGGGTGAATTAGGAAGAAAGCATCGAGAAGATAATAATTCTTAATCGGTAAAATAATCATTATAAATCAAAAATAAATCTTAAATACAAAAAGAGGAAAATCGTCGAATACAAATTTACATATAAACATAAATAGCCGAGTAATTTAAATAACACAAACATATATTCAAAGAACTCGTAGTCGGGAGGAAATATAATAAGAAAATAAGCATTAGTGGTCGTATGTAATAACTCTAAATCATAAATATCTATGAACTATTAAATAATAAACAACTTAATATTAAAAACTCTAAATAGCAAAAAACAAAGGGTGAACAACAACAAAAGTAAGAATAATTTAAGTTATGACAGAACAAAAGGTCACTCAAAACAAAATATGACAACAAAATAACATATCAAATAAATTAAAATCATACACATGAGAAGTAGGAAAAAAAAGTCATCGAAAAATAGAGGAGGAAAAAGGGAGGACGAATATTAAATATGACAAAGAGAAGTCCGTGTAAATAATTTAATGCAAAACCCTATAGGTCCAATTATACGAAAGGGAAAACAACTAAAACGATACAAAATGAAGAAGGGTGAATTAGGAAGAAAGCATCCGAAGATAATAATTCTTAATCGGTAAAATAATCATTATAAATCAAAAATAAATCATAAATACAAAAAGAGGAAAATCGTCGAATACAAATTTACATATAAACATAAATAGCCGAGTAATTTAAATAACACAAACATATATTCAAAGAACTCGAGTCGGGAGGAAATAAAATAAGAAAATAGGCATTAGTGGTCGTATGTAATAACTCTAAATCATAAATATCTATGAACTATTAAATAATAAACAACTTAATATTAAAAACTCTAAATAGCAAAAACAGCAACAACAACAAAAGTAAGAATAATTTAAGTTATGACAGAACAAAGGTCACTCAAAACAAAATATGACAACAAAATAACATATCTAAATCAAATAAATTAAAACCATACACATGAGAAGTAGGAAAAAAAAAGTAATCGAAAAATACAGGAGGAAAAAGGGAGGACGAATATTAAAAACAAATATGACAACAGAGCCCATTTAAATAATTTATCGCAAAAGCTCGTAAGCCCAATTATACAAAAGAGAAAACTGCTAAAATGATACAAAATGAAGAAGGGTGAATTAGGAAGTAATGGGTAAAATTTATAAATCACAAGGAAAAAAAAAAATCATCGATTACAAATTTAAATATAAACAAAATAGCCCATTTAACTCAATTAATTTAAATAATACAAACCTATTTAGCAACTCCAAGTGGGGAGTGGGGAGTGGCGAAGAAATAGAATAAGAAAATAAATATTAGTAGTCATAGGTAATATTTCTAAATCATAAATATCTATTAACTATTAAATAATAAATAACTTAATATCAAATAATTTAAATAGATACATATTAGAAGAAACTAGCAGGGAAAAAAAAGTCATGGACAAAAGAGAGAATTTTCGATACATGTGATAAATAGAAAGTATTATAATAAATAAATAATAATCAAAGGGAGAAAACAAATTTAACTAATTAAATATTAAGTACAATTAATAAACAACTTAATATAAAGTTATGAATATGGAAACAAAAAAAACATAAAGCACTTAATATAATATATTTAAATAAGTATAGACTAATGCTGAAACAATGAAACTCAAGTTGTAGCAAGAGATAAGGAATAGGAAGACCATGGAATAGGGAGCACAATCAACTAACTACCATTTACTAGTGAGTGGGTCACCTCCAACACTTGCTACAATCAATCAATCCAACATATGATTTCACAAGTTATTCAAGAGAGTAAAAGGAGGAAAGGGACAACCGGATGATTGAAATCTTCGTGGCCCCTTGTAAAAAAAAAAATCCAGCAGCAAGTATTGAACTCAAACTCTTAATGACAGATCATCAATGGCTAGTTGTCAACTCAATCTTGTTCCAGCAAGTTCCACAAATTCAGAAAGGTTCTGCAGAAACACAAGGCTCCTTAAATCAGAAATCTCAGCCAGATCAAAGATTCTATAAATCACATAACAGAAACGGATTCTGTCAAGACGAATTTTCTCAAACTTGGAAGAGTTTTAACAACAGCAGAGATGACTTATTTTTATCCTCAATGCAAGGTTCCAAAAATTCAATCGAGATTTCTCACAATTGTATAGCTATCAATTTTACAAAATTGCAAGTTGCTCAAGAAAATCCAGCAAGTTCTTGAAGCTAACATCAACTCCACTGCATTCACCACAAAAACACATCAACACCAGTGCACTAAATCAGTTCAAAAATAGTTGGAGATTTTTCCAAGTCACTCAACCCAAGCAACAGAATTTTCTGCAAAACGAGGAGTTCATGACAGCGCATGAAATGAGGCAAACAGGCACAAAACTCCCGGGCAATTTTCACACACAGTGACAGTACTATGAACTCTTCAATTTTTGTCAAATTCCGCAAGAGAACATGATTCACACACAAGCAATATTTATGAACCAACAATGCACCAATACAATATTTTTTTCAACAGCAGTAAATCAGCTTTCACCCAAAAAAATGCGACAATAGCAATCAAATCAGAGACAAACTTAAAGTTCGACCTCAACAGCAGCAAGAAATATCCTTACGAAAATGCAACTAACACTCACCAACCAGCCATAGAAACAGTGCCTACCCCAGAACACTAGGCACAACAACAGAAGTAAGCTTTAATTAAATTACTACAGCACCCTTTTACAGTAACCGAGTTCCTATGGCAAATGTAATTATTAACACAGCAAGTAAAATCAGCAATCAAACACTTTATCCACTGAACAATTGAATTGCAACAGCCAAGAGCCTAAATCCCAATCTCCTCACAGTTACCACAACAAAATCAAGCCACTGACAGTTCCTTAATTAGCATGAAAACAAAAATTAGAAAGAAATGAATCTAGTAGTGGAAAAAGTATAAGAGTAAAATAATTGTTATATATATAATATTTTTGAACAATAAATATTATAAATAATAAATAGTGAGCAAATAGTAACAAATAATGGATGGCAAAAAAAATAAAATAACAAATAATAAATGAAAGACAATAAATGGAATAGTTTGAAAATCTTCAATAATTTAAATATAAATAAAATAGCACATTTAACTCATAATTTAAATACTACATACCTGGCAAACAAAAAAACAAAACTTAACGTCTGTGGCATGGTTTAATCCTGCTCAATGCCTTCTCTCAACTACTTCTACGCCCGCATTGTCTAATATTTTTAACATCTCCTTTGGGTTTGTGATTTAATTGAAAACCAATAGTAATTGCAACTAAAGAAATTTGCACCGTCAAATACAGTCATCCATGAGAATCAAAGAAATCAATAACCAACAAAGGTATAAGAAAGTAGTAGCCTAGTTAATACTACCTTGCATACTATAGACTATTTTCAGTGCTCTTTCCATCTTCAATTGTCACCACTCCTCTCCTATCAACTTGTTCAAGATCTTCAACTTACAAATGCAGGGTGATGAATTCACAAATTTTAAAACTGCAGGTCAGCAAGCAAAAAAATACATAATTTAGTCAGCATCTACACCAAGATATTTGTCATTATAATTCTGAATTTGTACAATCGTCAAATCAATGGGATGTTAAAAAAGAAGAATATGTTCTAGAAATTTAGAGCGCATGACAAATACCAATGAAATTTTTAACTTATTCAACCCACATATAAGCCAGCTGCAACACCTCTTCCGACTTGGAAATCTAATGGATTTAGGCATCACCAAAAGAAAATGCCAACAAAATGAAATTACCATGGGTACCAAGAACCCAAAACCTCCCATCTTCCAGGCAACATGAAAGCTAAATGCTTTCTCCTATAGAGCCAAATAAGCAGCATGAATAAATAAGTATTATAAATAATATTAATAAACAATTATAAATTCATGTGAAAAGATAAAAATAAATATAAATAACAAATAGTAACAACTAATAAGGAGGAAGATGAGAGCAAATAATAAAGAAGAAAGGAGAAATAAATCAATACATCAAACTATAAAGCGTTAAGATGCAGTATGAAAATATATCTCAAACAATAAAGATAATTTGGTTCAGACATGCATTATCAAACAAGAGGTGGTATAAGTTACACCGTTGCTCTCTCATATTTAATAGCCGCCTCTTGCCTCCTCAATAATTAGCTGGAAGCCAAATTCCATTAGTAATGGAAATGAGTTCCTTTGGATTCAGCTTTCCTCCTGGTTGGAATTTCTTTCCAACCACACTAGTTTCATAATTACGCCTGCAATACAAACAACCACCAAATAGCCAATGTCCAAATCTGGAAATTCTACTAAATTGCTTCTAAAATAATCATTCTAATCAAAATCTCCTAACTATATGCATTTATCTTATTCATGGCTAATTAAGCAAATAATAAAATCCCACAAAAATGCTCACTTAACCATATAAAAATAATGGTTTATCAAATTCACCCACACTTGCACTTTTGCACTCCCTAGAAAAAGATTCAATGAAGGAAATCCAATACAAAATCGAATAGACATATCAGTGAGAATGTCGCAAGCTTAAATCAAAATATGTAAGCATAGTAGTATATCATACTTCAACTAATATCACAAGCAAAGTGTACAAATGCATGTACTTAGCCTAGCCAATAGTGAGTAATGCTTTAGAATACAACTTGGTCCTGTTTTGCACTTCTCACATTCCCCTCTTAAGGTAATTTCACTCCTCTCCACTAGTCCAACCCCTACCATAGGCTTGTAATGTGTCTACTATCTCCACCACTTATTATACACTAGAGTAATGAATCAAGAGGTCTCTGCTTTGGTTGTAATGTTGAAAAGGTCTAAGTGGAAATGGAAAAAAGAATGGCACAAAAACTGAAATATACGCAGGTGATGAGCGACATAAACAAATGAGTAGACATGGAAAAAGTAGAATAATAATATAATTATCGTTACATACAATGATAATTCATAAATATTACCAATTATTAAATAACAAAAAATATAATAAATAATATAATTAATAAATAAATAGTAACAAATAATAAATAAATGAAGGAGAAGGAAAAGAGAGGGAAGAATAATAATAATCAAATACAAATCAAATAAGAAAGAGAAGAGAAAATAAGAAAAAGCCGACAAAAAAAAAACAATAAGAAAAACGAAATCCATTTAAATATTTTAATATAAACCCACAACTTTAGATGATAAATAACTCTCTAAATGACTCCGATATTAAAAAGTCATCAATTAAGAGTCTAAACTTGACAACGATCAACATTTCCAACCATTAAATGCACACATTCTGTTCATGTAAATTCTTTTCATGCGCTGAAACAGGGATTCTTGAGATATCATGCTCTGTGATCTGAATAGAATATGAGAAATATTTTGCTATATGGAAAATAAATCAGATGCTTTATTAGAAATATTTAAGAAATCCAAAGAAAATGAAAAAGGTAAAGGCGTTATAAAAATGATTGCTTTTGAACAAGTAACATTAGAATATGAAGAATCGGAATATGAAAGAAGAAAATATAAAAGAAATAGGAAAAGAATTTGTTTATGCAACAATTATAAAAGAACCAGAAGAAGCAAAAATAAAATATGCAAAGAGAAGCAGAACAAGGACAAACATCAACTATAATGAAGAAGATACAGCAACCAAATTGCACAGTAGTAAGTGCAATTTTTTGACTACTCAACATAGAATTCTACTGAAGAATTTGCAAAATATAGTTAAGGTTACAATAAAATTCGGTGAAGTGACAAAAGTGTATAAGAACAACTAATATGCAAAAACTCAGATTCAAAGCCGATTTCAATGATGACAGGGAGTATATTCTGCAATGAGTCAACTACAGCAGCAAAATCACGTAATAAAAATATTCAAGGACTCACAAAAGTTTAAGTCCTGCAAGTAAAATATTAAGATTAGCAAGGACACAACAACAATTATGCAGAAAATATCTCAGGTCTGGACAGCAACAGAAGGACAGAAGGACTGGATGCAAAAGCAAGTCTAGCGAATTAATCACAATGGCAGAACAGAATTCCCAACTTTAAGCCACAATTCAATTCCATAAGCTTCAAAAATGCTCTGAGAATGCAGAGAAAGAGTTTATACTTTTCAGTGATTATATGGATGGAACGGTTCTGCTATTTATCATATGAATGTTCAATTATTATATGGATCATAGCATCAGCAATCACACTTAATCTATCACGGCCTCTCTACTTCACATCAATCCATGAATATACCACAAGCTAAAAGAACTGCAAATAGTACAAGATTAAAACCATGAGATTTCTTATGGAATAGTTTAATAACTATCCTAGGAATTAATGCTTATGAAAATTCACTCCATGAGATTGCTTTCAAAACCACAACAAACCAAGACGCAATTGCAACAATAAAAGGGTGGTTTTATAGATTTAATGATAACATCTAACTCAAGGAAATGAATTATTCAGCTAGTATAACATGATGCTTGAATTGCATGAGCATGCATTGATCATCATATGTATTGAGAAACAGATTCCAAAATCCCCAAACAATTTTACAAGTTTTTTCACAGAAGGTTAATATAAAGATAAAATAAAAACTGCTGGAAAGCTGCAAGAGACGAAGAATGTCCAACTGAAAAGAAGTTTATAACACATTGATCCATATGTAAATCTAACGCTCACCGGGATGATTCTTGTTTCATCAAGCTCCTGCTGGATTTTCAACAACTAGTCAGCATCAGCAGGGCCCTGAAGATTTGAAAATAGCAGGGAAAATGAGATAACTGCGTCAAAACTAACCATATTAACAGGGAAGCAAAAAGAAAACTTTATCGGTAGACAAGTGAAATAAAAGAAAACAACTTTATTGAGAATATTTAGTTGAAAACAAGGTAGAATTCCAAATAAGATGAAAACTGAAATGAAAGAAGGTAAACTAAAATGTCTAGATTTCTATGATCAATCTCTTGAAGTTTGAAGTATTTAGTAACTTGAAATACAAACTTTAGATGTTTGGCATTATTTAAATAAAAAAGGAATAATAACACTCAGCAAGCCAAATTTAATTAAACCTTACGTGATCCAACCAGCAAGAAGCAACCAGAGAATAAAGTTGACCAGAAAAGTAGGCCAATTCACAACAAAACTCCTAAGTGCAGAATCTCAGCTGAAACTTTACAAAGAACTCCCAAGGGTCCTACAAATTAAACCCCAAATAAAATGTAATATCTTGTAATTACAATAATAGACACCTAAGGAATTAAAGAAGTGTGTCAAATTAAAAATTAATCCATATAATCACTCCTAAACACAGTTATCTTCTAACTAACACATTTTAGCTCAATTAACGTGATGAAAGCCTAAGATTATACATAAAAATATATGAGAATAAAGGGTTCTACCAATTCCCCCCCCTCCAAAAAAAAAAAAAAAAAAACTAAGGATTTTACACTCCGGGCAAAATAATGGAATAAAACTGAATCTCAAACACACCACCAATTAAGAGTATCAAAGCATGCTCAAATATGAACTGCTTGTAGTCACCAACGTTCTACTTCAAATAGCATCAATCCAAAACAACTTCATGCCAAAAAAGGCAATTAAACTCATGCGATTTAATCAAGGAAAGCAAATAAAGGAGGAGATTTCTCACATGGTAAGTGTTTCCCTCTCACTCTCATTAATCAAGGATATTTCCCTCATGACCATCTAATTTAGGCTTCCCATAAGCTTGTAACTATCCTACATCTCCACCAATAAGTAGCCCATAGTCTTCGTGAATCAAAGGGTCTTTTTAGGGTTGTAATGTTGGAAAGGCCAAATGATGGGGTGGAAGTAAATGCCAATTATTAATGAAAACTGCACATGTATGTTACTCTCTGATACAATTTTCATGAAGAGTTGATGACACCAAACATGCACAAATCCAGATGTTCATGACAGCAAACTCAACATCAATCGCTTAAGTACAACATATGCACAAGTCAGAATCATTCGTCCCAACTATGAGTGAATCTTCTTTCCGTTTTACCCCTGCCACTTAGCTAGCTCTCATTCCTCTTCTTTCCTTTCTGTTTCTCATCTTTTTCTTCTTCTTCTTCTTCTTCTCCTTAGGCTTTTCTCTCTTCATTTTTTTGTTTTTTCATATAACTTTTCATTGCCTCTTTCTGCATTTTTTTTTTTTCATATTCTTTTTTCCTTTTGCTCCTTTTTTCTATTTTTTTTTTCAATCACTTTTTTTCTAGCATTGGAACAATAACTAAATGGCAAAAGAAGTTCATTCTGTCAAAAATTCCAGCCTCACTTAGTTCCTGTTACCAAGATTGCATACATCAACTAGTTTCAATAAACACAAATTCATTATTTATTCAATCAACTTAGCAAGTCATAACCTCCAAACGTTCAGCACATGCAGCATTCATTAATCATCGATGGAAAATGAAAGAATAAGGAAGGGCTCAAAGGGTTAAACAAGGGATTTAATGTGTATAGGCTGCTGTTTGGTCAAAGGGGTTTGATTAGAATGCCCTTATCATATTCACAATTCCAAGTGCTGATGTGGTCTCGAATTAAGGATTGAGACAAGTTCTAGGAAGTTATTAAGCTAGATGGTATCACACAAATTTTAAGAAAACTTCAGGCCCAAATCGTTCCAACTGGCTTACTCGCCCTCATTCATTCACCAAGACCAAATCGCATATGAATTGAACTGCATGAGATTATTCTGCCTTGATGCAAAATTCCAGAATTCATTGATTCAACAAGCAATTCACACTTCAACAAGCCCTAACGCTATTCAAAAGGACATGTTCCAGGTTCAATCAAATTCCATACCAGTCATGCAACCATCAAACCCGAAATTATAGTACAAAGTTCAAGCAAATAATCGCCAACACAGATCAGAAACTCCAAAATGGAATCAGATCAGACCAGAGGAATAGAATAGAACCTTATTAATCAAAGTCACATGAGAAGAACATTGTCCTCAATGTGAAATAACGGCAGAATAGAAATAGCACAAATACAGCTAGATAGAACCGAGGTACCAAAACCTATGCCACAACAACTACCTTTTACTACTAAACTAACCCCCCCCAAAAAAAAAAAAACTTGTGTTTAACAAAACAGCTCATAAAACAATTAATCAATCTGAAAAAACTAATGTAAAGTGAGGGAAAGGGACAACCGTGCAATGAAATCTTCTTAAAGTCATCAAACATAAATTCCCATCCCGGATGAGAATCAATATCCTACAATATTCAAGAACATTAGAGTAAATGATGATAAGATAGCCAAAACATAAATGTAACGATAGTTTACCCTTCAAATTATTTTTTCCTTTAATCTAACTTTTGACTCAAAGGCAAACAGAATGCAACATAAATATTCTATATAGAACAAAATCCTAATTCAAGGAGATAAAAGGGCTCAGGTTCCTTACATTATTCCCAGCTGCAATAAGTTCTTGCCTGCATAGATTAAGTAAAATGCAGTTATGAGAAATAGATGAACCATCACACTTGTGAGTCGTTAAGATAAGCAACGTGCATATATTTAAAAAAAATCAAATTATACAAGGAGAAGAAATAAGAAGCAAGACCTCACATTTGGGAGGACAACCCATCCAAGAACCCTACAATCCTTAGGAGAGATTTTGCTATGCAATCAGTCTAGGAATTAAAATAAATCAATGTTAACAAAGTTCAGCGTGACACAGAACAATGCTGGGCCATTGATATCATAAACAGATAACATATTTATTGGCATTTTGAAGATGAGCAGAAAAATAGATTATTTTCTGTGAATAAAACCATGACACAATTTACAAGGACATACTATATAAACGTTGCCCAAATTTCGCCATTTATAAGCTCCAATTCATTGAGATTGTGCACTAGATGACCTTTAAAGTGGACAACTTGTTTAGATATAACTACAAAAACAAGAACAAAGAAAATTCAGTGAAAATATAAAGCAATAATTAAACTTATTGAAGTAGCAGCAAGCCGTTAACTTTAAAAGCTGTATATAGATTCATAGACAAGTGCATGCGCACAATCTCACACTACATAGATGGAAATAAAACTAGAATGCGTTTGTGCGTGTGTGTGTGTGTAAGCATTGCTTTTATTTCCATTAAGTACAATACGTGAGTTGGGGGGAGGGGGAACCTTTGAATGTAGAAAGATCAATATGATACAGTGTTGAACTGCCATCGCTTCCATACAAGACTTTTCCATCAGTTGCAGACCCCAACCATCTTTCATCTCATGAGTGAATTGCTGTAACTACAGGAAAATTTAAAAACAAAAAACAATTTTTCAAACTTTGCTACTAATACGAACTGGCAATGTGAAACTTAACCTTCCTTGAAGATCTCAATAAAATATTTAAGAAAATAGAATAGGAGATTGGTAATTTAAATTTGGAAGGAAAAGTCTATAACCCAAAGTGTCAAAAAAATTATAAAGACATTTTTCAAAAAGTTTATACAGATTGGATCTAAATCAAACTCCCATCAACTGACCACCTAATGAAACTACATAAGCTTTCCTCATTAGTAGAACCAAGTTAACTGAGTCTGATATACACTGCCAAGGTTATATTCTCCAACCAAATTGTACAGAAAAATAATATATACGTATAATTAATGAATAGGTATAATTCAAGTTATGATCTTTCAGGCTCAAATTATTTTACAGATATTTTCAACTGATACCACTTATATAACCACCTGATAAATCTTTCAACGTCCTGCTTCAGGTTTGCATATTATTGACAATAAAAAAAGAGCAAATATAGTTTTTTGATGATACCATCTGCTTACACACAGTTCATAATCGGAAAGAAAAAGCACTGTTAGCAACAGACGATAATTTAAAATACAAACCTGCATCAGCATTACTGTTCAAACCAGAAAATAACCGGGTAATATCCTAGAGATCTTCACAAACGGAAAGAGCACTGTGTGCATTTGTATGAGTGTCGTCGAGCTCAGGACACTCATGAGCTGAGCGGCCGAAAGAACTGAGCTGAGATTGCGAACCAGAGAATGAGAGGATTTCGATTTGGGACAGAGGAGTGTCGAGCTCGACGACACTTATGAGCGGAGCGGCCGAAAGAATGGACTGAAGTTTTGGACTGGACTGAAGGTTAGGGTTTTCTCACACTCTCAATCAAATCTCAATGAAGGATGGAGGGAGTGACTATCATAAATGCATGCGGGTGAGTGATTATCATAAATGCGCCCTCAACAGAATTGCAAGCCCTCAACAGAATTGCAACGGTTACAAAATTGAGAATGAATTTTTCTTAATAATAAATGTAACAAATTTGAATGAACTTATTATCATTATTGATCTGGTAAAAAAAATCATTTTGGTTTGAAAACAATTTTAATTGAACTCGTGCTAGATATCCAGAATTAATAGTATTGAAATACAATGAATATTTTTCTTAATAAATATAAAGAAAGTGACTATCTCCCTTCTTAGCCGATTTTTTTTTTTTTTTTGCTAGAAAATAAATACTTTTGTTATGATAAATTTTTTTAAGTGGTAAAATAAATATTAATTTTTTTTCAGAAAAAAAATTCTTAACCAAAAAATTATAAATTTAAATGAAAATTATCACACATTATCACTTTATAAATTTTATTTAAAAATAAATTAAAACAAAACAATTTTTTTTTCTCCTTTCATTGTCTATCAAAATTATATTGTCATGTTTTATACAACCTTTTCAGCCTAAAGTTTGCATAATTGGATTTTACTAGTTTATATTATCTTTAGGGCTTGTTTGGTTCTTTGACAAACAAAAAAAGGAGGGGGCTTGTTTGGTATAAGGGGAGAGGAGAGAAAGGAAAAAAAAATATTTGAGTTGGATTTAAGAAAAAAAGGTTGGAAGTTGGGATAAAAGTTTTTAATTAATTTTTCTTATTCTTTTATCTTAAATCTTCTCTCTATTAAAATTTTGTAACCACACTTCTTCAATTTTCTTAAATCCAACCCATAAAAATCTCTCGTCCCCTCTAAATCCCCTCTATATCATATTTAGCTACAATTTTTTATTTTTTTTTATAAATAATCATTTTTTATTTTTTGGAATTATACGGAAATTATCTTTCTTTTAAAAACTTATTATATAATTAAAATCTAAAATTTAAATTTCACAAATCTATCTTTCATGAGACATGTTATTTGTTTATTTTATAATTAATGATTTCTTTGTTGTAAATTTATTACTAGAAAAATTATTTATAGATATACTTGATTAGTTAAGGTATGTCTTTTTCCAACTAATACAAAGATGTCTTGCACTAAGTGTTTACATCATAAAGTAAAACATTAAAAATACATGTAGGAGAGGTCTCAAAAACGATACCTCCCCCACGTTTAGGGCTTCCTTGGCTAAAGTATCTGCGACAACATTTTTTCACAAAGAACACCATTCTATGCGTGCCATTTAAAAACAAAAAATCAAATCAAATAGAGTAGTTTTTTCACCCCTTTAATATATCCAAGCCATTTAAAAATGGAGGAAAAATAAGTTCTTATTTTAACAAATTGCTTTGATTCAATAAAAAATAAAAAATAAAAAATCTTATTTTCCCTTCATTCTTATCCACTTTTATCATCAAAACAGTTTTCAAAATTTATTGGTTTGCATTTTGTGAACAAAGAAATCATTTCTCCATATTTTTTTCAAATAATTTGTTCCTTTTTTTTATTGAAAAGAGATTACCAATTCATTTCTTAGTGCAAATAATGCTAAATAATAAATTTTGAAAAGGTCTTTGATCAAGAAAGTGGATAAGAATGAGCAGATATAGAGTTTTTTTTAAAAAAAAAAATCATGAATAAATGCAATTTATTAAAATAATAGGCTATTTTTCTCCATTTTTGAAGGCATTTGGCTAATTAATAGGTAAAATGGAGGTATTTGATATGTTGTTTTCTTTTCATGTTTTTTTGTGTGGACGTGTCCCGAAAATAAGGAATCAATTTTTCGTCCTCACGTTTTTGACTTCCCGTCCTTGTTTTCGCTTTTTTCACTTGCTCCGTCCCATTTTATTGCAATGGAGAGTAACAAGGGCATGGTACTTATCCCGGAAATAGGGAATCATAAGAATGATCATATGATGTTTACTCTCCACGGTGCCACATTGAAGCAGTGGAGAGTAACCATCTGGTGAAATTCACACCCTTACAAATTTATAACAAGACCCGCAACTCAAAAGTCAAAACAGAATTTTCATCCCATTTATTTTTACTTTTATGCTTTCTTGTTTTCTGGGATATATACACACATCATACGTAAATCACCAAGGGCCTAGTACTTATCCCAAATGCATTTAAATACCCTGTACATTCTATTCTTGATTGGCCTCATATATTTAATTGGGACAGTATTGATTCGAATTTTTTCTATTTTAATTTTTCAAGATAAAACATCATTTTCTTAAAAAAGAAAATCATAATGAGAAGATTATGTTTTATTTTTAAGAAATAAGAACAAAATTAAAAATTAAGGTTAAAATAAAATAAAATATCTATTATTCAAAAAAGGGTGTGGTGGGGTTGGTTTTTTTCTTGTCTTAAAAAAGAAGGTGTTTATATAATTTAGTCTTTCATCTTTTTCGATTCAATGATGGAGTCATTGGGTGTGCCTTTTAATTTAGCTAAATAGGGAAAAAAATCAGAAATACATTTGGATACTTTAGAATGTCAATATGAGACAAGCATGGCTTAAGTCCCTTTTTTTAAGGAAAGTTTTAAATGCATTAAAAAAATAAAAGAATATAAACAAGAAAAGAAAACTTCAACTTAACATAGAAAAATAATAATAAAAAGTCAACTAAGCTATTACAACAGAACAATTACAAAAGCATTCTTTGATTCTTTATTTCTTGAAAATATTGCATTATATCTTCATCATCAATCTTATCAAACATATCGCGTTCAACATAAGTTAGCATGCATAAGTTAAACCAATCATCATTTATCTGATTGCGCAACTTATCATGAACAAAAGTCATTACAGAAAAAACCCACGCAATATTAGCAGTTGCTACCTATAGAACGAGTACCAACTTTATCAACAAATAGACCAATGGATAAACAATATCCTTTCTCTTCTCAACCATCTTCAAAGCAAGGTTAAAAATTGTTTTCAAATTGACAAAATCAAAATCAGCTCTTACATCAACAATAAAATTACAGAAACTTGAAGAAAGAAAAGGAATATCTCGCAAGCTCATCAAACTCCAAAGGATAGAATCTAGCAAACTCAATCAACTTTTCTTTGTTAAAATTAGCAAATGAATCACGAGGATCAAGACAACTCAAATACTCAAGCAACTTGGTATTGACATTATCAAATCGATCACCCAACTCTTGAACCTGAGTATCTATCACCGTATTAAATAACTCTACCTTAAATTAGTGCAAGAATGTGAATGATTCCAAGAATAAAACTTTATTTGGCTTAGAATAAAACTTTAGAGTTTCAAGAAATAAACCTTGTTGATTTGAACTTTTACATTCATCATGTCCCCGAAAAGGCTGACCATTTCGTAGTAGGTATTTAGCACAATCTAAAGAAGTTTCAGCCGAATACGATAATCAATTCTTTGTTGTTCAGAAATATTTGAAAAGGCAATATCAATATGTTGCTTTTGCTTCATCAAATCTTGACCAGCTTGATAACATCTATTGTGAACATTCTTATGGTCTCCAACATGAACTTTGATTCTATCATTCTTCGCGCAATTTTTGAACCCCACACCGACAAATGCTTCTGCGTCGAACAAGTACCTCCAACCTCCATATAAAGTAGATAACAATACAAGCAAAAACATGCATCTTTTGATACACTATACTCCAACCAAGAGCCAAATTCTTCATACCACTTAGGCTTGAATCTACACATTTTTTCATACATTTCCGTTTGAGGGAATGGTTTAAGAATTGGTTGAGTTGGCCCCTCGAGCAACTAAGCTCTTCGAATATCCTCTCTTTCTATAGGTTTTGATGCCATTCAATAAATTGAAGGTCTTTTTCTTGGATCCGCTTCAAGATTTTCTATATTAACTTTTGCTTGAGGTGGTGATTGAAAACTTTTAAATTGAGATTCTTGTGGTGGTTGATAGGATTCTTGGACAATTGAACCGAAATAGTATTTGAAACTTGCTCACTTTGATATTTGAGTTCTCAGTATTTGTGGGTTTTAGATGTTTGAAATAAGATTGTATCATTGACATTTTCCGAAAACAAAACAAGTAAAAATCACAACATTTTGAAATAACAAAAATCACTAGGGTTAGTCACCACAATACATACATATAGAGCGAAATTTCAGATTTTCAATGAAGGGCGGTTCGGTGATTTCTTTCAAAATGAAGGGCATTTTGCAACTGAAATATGAAAAAAAAAAAAAAAAAAACTCAAAATTTGTGTGTCCGCACGTGCGGCCATGTACGCAAGTGTGGCTTTACACTGTATGTATGTATGTATGTATGTATGTAAGTATATATGTATGTATGTATACATTTTCCGTTGTATATGATTGTTACCTTTTGACAACTTTAGCACAATAATGCATATTAAATAGAGTAAAATACTCTAACAACTCTTTGTTTTTGTTTTGATTATACAAATTTCTCTTCTATTATGAAAACATATATTTTAGTCCAAGCCATTAACACCTTTAAAGAATATTCTAAAAATTTCTTGAAGGATATTTTTTAATAAAAGAACATATTATAATACATCTTTTTTACTAATTTACCCCTCATTATACCGAATCCATATTTATGTTTTTAACATTGGTATTTATTAATAAGCTATTAAATATTTTTATTATATTTAGAAAAAAATTAAGCAATTTTTATGTGAAAAATATCAACAACTTGATCAAATATTTCAATAGTTTTTTTAACAAACATGTGTGTTCACTAAAAAACTTGTTGGTTATGATTAGTTTTGATGATGTCTTATATAGATGTCATTCTTAAGAAAAAAAAGTTTGTATACTACATTTATCTTATACTTTGACTAATTCTCATACTTAATGTAGATGCAAAGTTTGATAGTGAAGAATGATCAATAAAGGAGGCTAAAGAAAGAAGAACTTGCACTATATGTGATCTTGGAAGTCTCTATAATCAAACGAAGTTAGAATGAAGCTTCATCATAATTGAGCTACGGTGCAAAGATACATGAATAGTGCTAATAGTAAAGTCAACACATGAAATTCTGGAACAAGTTCAGCATCCCTCGGCTTTCTGGATATTGAAGAAGGTAGAAGCTGTAGAGAATGATGAAGAATGATCAAGTTGGGAGATGGAAGAAGGAAGAACTTGCTAAATGGAATGAAGATATCATCATTCAAGTTCTAAAATTGATTCTAGAAGCTTCCATGATCAAATGGAAGTTGAAATGGCTCGATTCGGAGTTAAAATAAGCTATAATTGAGTTCCCGAAGTCATGCTTGAGCAACAACAATGTTATGCTCGAGCAAGGTGCATTTCCAGCTCAAAATCCGCTCTTGCTTGAGCATGAAAAGAAATCCTGCTCGAGCAAGGTCATTCTTCAGCATACTCTGTTCAACTCTGTTTCAGGTGACATCCGGTAATTCAACGATATCTCCCAAACTAGGAATCAGATTGATGTGAAACTAGTGGAATATGAAACTAGACTACCAATGCGTCCTTTTGATATAAAATTCAAGTCCAAAGGAGTCCATATGAGATATCTATGAGTTTTTCAAGTTGGCACAAAAATCACCGTCATTTTGTCGGACCAAGTTTCGGTAATTTGAGCATATCTCACAAACGACAAATCCGATTGAGATGAAATTGGTGGCATATGAAACTAGACTCACATACCTTTCCAAAAACATATAAATCATGAAAAAAAAGATCAATTGAAGGAGATATGATGTTTTAAAGTTGACAGTCTGTTCAGAATGTTGCAAAAAACGTTGGTCAAGAACAACCTCCATTCATCTGATGATAATGGATGAAATAGAATGAGTTTGGAGCTGATTCTTCTTGCATTGGAAAGAGGACTTGAAGAGCTTTATGAGCATGGATGGTTTTCCAAAATTGAAACTATATTGAAGACGTTACGTTCGCGGGAAATTGAGTATTGTGCTTGATGGCATTTTTGTTTTACGAAAGTCTCTACATTCGGGAAGATTGGGTTTTGTATTGAAGAATATAATGCTTGTTCACGCATGATCGAAGCTTCAATAATAGAAGTGTACCCGAGCAGCATAGTTGAGTTGCCCGAGCATCATCAAGGCAGAAGCGAGAAGATGAAGTTAAAGAGTCTTGCTCGAGCAATAAAGATAAACTTGCTCGAGCAACATTGAGCCAAGAGATAACTTTGTTGACTGGAACATCATGCTCGAGCATGGAGTATAAGAGATATAGCCTTCTTGAGCATCCTCCATTTAAGAGTCATACTCAAGCAAAACTGGAAAGCATGCTTTCGAAGCATGCTCAAGCGAGCATGAAAAAGTTGCTCGAGCAAAGTCGAGCAACCTGTGTCCTCGTCTGAGAATGAGCCTTGCCGAGCAAAGTTAGGAAGCATGCTCGCGGATCATACTCGAGCAAGGATAACTGGATTGCTCGAGTAGAGTCGACCAACCTGTTCTCTGGTCTTTGTATAAAGGTTGCCCAAGCAAACTATGGTAGCTTGCTCGAGCATCATCGATAAAATCTCTTTTCAAAGTCTTTCTAAAAGACTTGCCCGAGCATACCTTTGCAACTTACCTGAGCAACGACGATGTTGATTAAGTTTCAGAAGAACCTTGCCCGAGCAAGCTTGGTTTCATGCTCGAGCATTAGGTGATCTCGTTCCTTGAAAATACACTTTCTCATAGCATGCCCGAGCACACTACTTACTCATGCTCGAGCATGATCATTCCCTGCTTTCAAAATCACCGTCTACGTAAATCTTAAATCATTGTCTGTGATTTCATTTCTACATATCATTACTCATTACTATTCCAAATTGCTTTTAATCAGTTTGCTAATGAGTTTAAGATGATTAGATCATGGATTAACAACAAATTTGCATAAAGCAATTTGTGTGTCATAATTGAATGATGATTAGATCATGGATTAACAACAAATTTGCATAAAGCAAAAAACAATAAGAGGAGGACCAAAAGACTAAAGGTAGTAAACTTACACTACTTGTGTGTATTTATATGTTTTCTTGTGTATTGAGGTGCATGATTTCTTTGCTTGCTTGTTTATGTGTAACATAATTGAATGATTGAAGCTCTGTTTTTATTGATGATGTGACCATAAGTAAGAAATGTGAATCATTGAGCACACAGAAATGTCATTATGTTAACATGAGCCTATGTAATGAAAGACTATCATGCACTAGCATTTATCTTGCATGCATAGTTGGATACGGTTTGCTATTGAGATTCCCCTGAATCTCACCCTCCCTCAACCAACCATACAGGTATGTGAGCACAAAGAAGGGCAACGCTTGTGAAGTTGCGCTAGAGAAAATGGAATGGAGAACGAATGTGTATAAGTGATCATGAGTTGTATATAAATCGGCATGTCTATTATTTGTAAAAACATGACATAGTTTGTGTATGTACATGCATGAATGAACAAAGAAATGAGGAAAGAGATACTACGATAGTAATGAGGATGATCCTTAAGAATATTGATGCTTTCGTAAGAGTAATTTTAGGACGTGTGTGACATTCCGCTTACAAAATAAAGGGATCAACTTTAATGCATTTGTTAAGGCATGTATCTTTCTGGGACATTGCGGCAAGTAAGGCTTAAACAATCATTTGATCTGGAGCGGTGTACATGTTGGTCGAATTCCTTGATGGCAAGTGAACCAATTGAACAAGTAATAAAGAGTAAGTAAAGTATCACCCCGAGAGATTGAGATGCCAAATGATAACGCCGAATTGCGGAATTAGTTGTGCTTAACAAGAAAATAAAATCCGGTTGGTTTGGGAGTTTGTATAGTTATACTAATAAACGGGAAAATAACCAAATGATCGTAGTCGTAAGAAGATATCAATAAAAGATAGGTGAGCTCGAGAATCCTTCCTAAGCATGACACTCCCCCCTAGTTGCCTATACACATTGCTATAGCATTCATGCTGCATAGCTCTCGCAAATGCTACAACATAAACACCTTTTTACAATGTTATTCAGTTAACCCACCACTCCAATCTACCGAAGCTCTCGCGTTCGATATGTACAATTCTAACTTTACTTCTCTCATATGCCTATAGCGATTTTCTAGTTAGATTATCATTACAAATCAAGGTGTTATGGTTATGAGCGGTAGACCCATTCCTAAAGCCTACAATAATAGGTCAAGCCTTGAGCCATTTTGCCTAGCAAACTTTTTTCCCAAATGTCTAACCCCGGCTCCCTCTCGAAGGCGAGACCACTGATTTAGCCCTTAGCTCTCACTAATCGACAAGAAATTAAATCACCGATAAGCAAAATGAATGTATTGGATTAAAAACTAGCAACCGGGTTCATTCAAACTTAGGAAATCATCCTCGCTTAGCCACATGAGATTTAGTTCATGACGATGGGGGAATCACTAAACAGATCACTACAAAATAGCCCATGACAAAAAGATTAACTAAAATCAAATAAAGAAGAAAAAAAAGAAAGCTTGATGGAGGTTCCGACGGCGTGGAAGAAGCCCTGTCATGTCACGACTCCACGTCTTCTTTTCTCCGTCTCACTACAATGAAGGATGCTGGGTTCTCTTGGAGTTCTCATGCCTTGTAACTTCTCTCACTCTTCTCTCGAGTCTGGCCGTGTGGGGTTAGTCTTTGACTCTCGACGACTTCTGACCCCCTTTAGGGTTGGCTGTTGTTTCCTTTTACAATCCGGTCTACTTGCGGCGTACGTCTAGCGAACTGGGCCTTTCCAAATCTGTCAAGGTCCAATCGTAATCTCTCTTTCAAATCTCGATAGATTGATTCTGGTGATCCTGTGGGATTCTTCAAATCTTAGTTTCGATCCTCTGCATCTTCTATTCCAATACGTCAACAATCTAACCATTGTTCTCTTCCACTTAACGACCTGCACTATATTTCCTGAAACAACCTTGACAATAGATCATAACATATGCCGCATAGCATTGCGTCACTTACTCTACTATAGCTTCAGGGATGCATTGTATTGCACTTCGATAAAGCTGTCCTGATGCTATAGCATTATATCGACTATGTTATGCGCCTTTCTAATAAAACCTCAAAACTCGTTCTTTCCTCAGTACATGTTTAGGATGTACGTAGAATTCATCCTTAAGTTCCCTATATAATAAATCAATGCCTTTTTGCTCAAATTAATGCGTTAAGCTCCTATTCACCATACAATACAATCATATAATATAGGAAAAACATGGCATAAACAACACTCATCAGTACACAGTATGGCCACTAGGGACAAACACCCATTTGATCTTGGACACCCGATCAGATAGACAAGTACAATGTTTTTATTCTATTACATTATTATTAGTAAATGGGTGTCTTAGAGACAATCTCTTTCGACAGATGAACACCATTCTACATTTTAGTATTTCATGATTAATATAAATGAGCACATTTTATCTTTATCATATTTAAGTGTTGCCTTTATTTTAAGGTAAATATGCGTTTAAAGATAAAATCCCTAGGAATAGAACATGTGTTAACTCGAGGAACTATGATAAGGATCAAGATCATTAGGAATTGAGGATCTTGCATGTCTATTGCCGTAAACTTGTTCCTAGTCTTGAATCACCAAGAAGCGGCATTGATTATCTCAATAAGACTAGTATGACATCATCTACTTATATAGAGATACAAGGTAGGGACCTCATAGAATACATGCATGGTGATACCTTAGCTGATGTCGTGGGTGGATTTGTTGGAGAATAGATAGCACTAAACCGACTCATTGAGAGACTCAACAATGATTCATCGTAGAAAGTATCATTGGATATGTAAAGCCTATCATTGTTTAGTAGTGCGGATCATCCGGACTTGAAGATGTCATCAAACATTATGTCCTAGGGTTATACTTTAACCGTACAACTATATCCGCGGAAAATGGGGTGGAGCAGTGTACTCTTGGGTGTAAATCGAATACATGAGTGTAGATGAACATTCCGAAAGGACTCACAGTCCCTTACAAGGGATTAGTAATCTATAAGATTGGTAGGGCTAAAATCACTTCTAATTGACTCAGAGTTAAATGCGCACAACAAGTGATAATAAAGAGTCATGATCCATCATATAGTAAATAGAAAAAGGTTCCTAGTTCAGTGAATTAGCTACATTTAGTCAATCAAGAGAGATGATACTCTTTGTTTGCTCTCAACTAAATGTGAATGACGATGTGAGGAATGATGCTAGCACGGTATCCAAATTAGAAAGGTAAATCACGTAATCAACTCATTTAGTTTTGGGGCCACGAGTATTGCTAGTGTCTTATGTGGTCATTATATGAATTTGGCCCGTTAAAGAGTTTAATTGGTCCAAGTTTATTTATGTCGTGACTAATTGGGCCTACTAGGTCCTGTTATTTGAAGTTATTCTTGATTGCTTAAATTTAGCAACCTTTGGTCAATAATTGTTATTGGGCTTTTTCTAGACAATAGGTGTAATTGGGTTAGAGTGAGAGTCCAAGCCCAATAAGGTAACATGGCACAATATATATTCTACTAGTGGGAAATTAGTTTCTCCACTAATTGGCCCAAAATATGTTAGAAGACCAAACGGGTCCTTGGCCAATTTGAAATTTGAATTTAAGTTTGAAATTTAAATTTGAATTTTAAATTCAAGAGGTTAGGATATAAAAGATAATTGTGAATTATCTAATATATGTGTGTGTGTGTGTGTGTGTGTGTGTGTGTGTGTGTGTCCAATAAAGATTGGATCGATATCCAATAACGATTGGATAAAGAATGGATAAAAAGTAATCTTGAATTTAAAATTCAAGATATAATTTAAAGATATGGATATAATCCATTATCTTAAATTTTTAATTCAAGATATATATCAAGATAAGGATAAGATCCATTATCTTGAATTTTAAATTAAAGATATATTTCAAGACATGGATTGATTCATTATCTTGATTTTTTCGCATTCAACCTTGGAATGAGCTTTTCCTCTAATTAATTTAATTAGGGTTTAACCTTAATTAAGTAGCTGAAATTAGGGCACCAAATTTTGGACTTTTTAGAAAGATGGTTGTGTAGTCTTGGATAGTTATCGTGCATCTCATCCAAGAGAGAGGGCAGCATCCAAAGTTTGATCAAAGAAAGGTAAGATCCAATCCTGTTCATCCCATCCTCCACCTAACCTCAAGACACAATCAATTTCTTGAGAAAAAGAAAACCCAAGAACTTGGATCCTCAACCTTGCCATCGCCTAGCAAGCATCCAAGGAAAAGGAGGAGTGTGACGCCCTAGCTTAACATGCCTTTATTTATCAGAGTTATATCACACGTGCATCGAAGTAGTTTGGACGACTTAATTGCGGAATAAAAACTTTCTTAAAATAACTTAGTTTGAAAACACGAGGATAAATTTTTTGCGAGCGATATCTATCCCATAGGGGGATCTTAATACAATAATCCAAAAATAATCAAATGATAAATGAATTAGTACAGTCCAAATACTTATACTATCACAAAAGTCCCTTCTACCGTAACCCTTACATACCGCATCTTTCCTCTTGATCCCGATCCACTACATGTCTCTTTCATGCGATGCGGATTTCAAATAAATGAACCCCAAGGGTAACAGTTAATCTTATATGCAAATATGAAGTGTAATTGACAACATACAACATGTTAAGCATAGAATAATTCACTATAAAACAAGTCACAATGTAAGTAGTTAATGACCAAGAACCGACCCTTTAGGACACGTGCCCTATGAGACATGCAGCCTCAATCCATAGGTGGGATACACACATGCAAATTATCTAACAAACATGGTTAGTCATACATAAATACATACAAGCTAATAAGATAACAGTTACCCACCTCAAGCTTGAATCCTTAATTAGTCCGAAGGTGATGAGATCAATAGAGGTGTCAAGGTATGTCTATAAATGTTTATCATTGTTCTTTGGGATTGAGTTTGGTTGGATGTGTTGATGTGTTGAGTTGTGGTTGCTGGGATTGAGTTTGTGTGTATGAGTTGATGTGTTGAGTTGTGGTTGCAGGGTATGAGTTTGTGTGTATGAGTTGATATGTTGAGTTATATTGGTTGGGATTGAGTTTGGTTGTATGTATTGATGTGTTGAGTTGTGGTTCTTGGGATTGAGTTTGGTTGTATGTGTTGATGTGTTGAGTTGTGGTTCTTCGGGATTGAGTTTGTGTGTATGAGTTGTGGTTGTTGGGATGAGTTGGGTTGTATGTGTTGATGTGTTGAGTTATGGTTGCTTAGGGATTGAGTTTGGTTGTATGTGTTGATGTGTTAAGTTGTGGTTGTTGGGATGGAGTTTGTGTATTTGAGAGTGGAAGATGGACGGGTTAAGGAGATTTCCGGGATCGCGATATATTATATGAGCTGAGTTGATGACGGGTTAAGAGAGGATGTCAGAATCATTTCCCATGGTTTTCCAATATACACATAAACACACTACCCAAGTTTCCCTTCCCTTATTCTGCATATACAACGTTGATATATGTATTTTGGAAACACAAATCCATATCTCTTCAACACATGACCTCGCATTTACATTTTATGCAACAGAGAGTTCTTATGGCTTGGTTTCTATGGTGCTTTTTTGCATAAACTTCATGGTTTACTCCTACGGTTTATTACTCAAAGTTTCGTTGGAAGAACTAATAAAAAATAGAAAGAAGAGAGGCCCGATGATTACCTTCAGGTGCTGATCTTGAATGATAGAGATCTAGCTAAAACCAAAGCCTCCGCTGCTCCGCTAGATCAAAACGGGGAATGAAGTTGGTTGATACTCTCTATCGCTCCCACGTTCCTCTCTATCAACTCTCACGTTCACTCGGCATTAGTTTTGGTTATAGAAAGATGAATGAATGAAATTCCAGAACAACACTATATAAGGACTTAAGGGTCGGTTCGACTAGAAGCAATCAAAGGTAGGTGGTCTTTGAATTCAAAATGTATGGTGAGGGTCGGAGAAGAATGGCACCGCTGGTCTTGCGTGTTCAAAAGGCGAGTTAATCACGTCGGTAAGGTATGGTTAATGACTTTTTCTTTGACTTTCTCTCTCTTTCGTTCTAATTCTTGCGTTTTGACACTAAAAACAAATAGGCTAGAGGAGTAGGTTAAATGAATATTGAAGAAGGCTATATTCTTTGTTGAACGTTTTGGGCTGCAATATGTGTTGGACCACTATAAACAAATTATCCCACTTGATCCTTTTCAAGCCTCATCTTTGCAAGTATTATTAAAATTAAGTCCTTAGTCCCATTTAAAGATTCTCTTTCCCAATTAAATTTCTTTTGGCCTTGAAATATTATCTCTAAAATATTTATGCCAAAATTTCATAATAAATCTCCATATATTATTCAAACTTTAAAAACCCAAAATTTGGGATGTTACATTTCTCCCCCTTAATTTAAATTTTGTCCTCGAAATTTGCTATACATCTTGTAAACTTTGGGCCATAAATTTGGGTACTTCTCCTTCATGCATTCCTCTATTTCCCATGTTGCCTCCCCAGGAGATAATCTGTGACGCCCTACCTTAATATGCCTTTATTTATCAGAGTTTAAGTGCACAGGCATCGAAATAATTTGGACGATTTAATTACGGAATAAAAAACTTTCTTAAAATAACTTAGTTTGAAAGCATCAGGATAAATTTTTCTCAATTTGAATCTATCCCATAGGGAATCTTAATACAATAATCCAAGAATAGACAAATGAACGTTAATTACAGTGCAACTACTTATATTATGACAAAATATCCCTTCTGTAGTATCCCTTACAGCTGCGTCTTTCCTCTTGAACCCGATCTACTACCTTTTTCTTTCATGCGATCGGAGTTCAAATGAATGAACCCTAGGGGTAAGTAAGTTAATCTCATGCGGTATGAAATATAAACAACAATACAACACATGTTAAGCATAGAATAATTTACAGTAAATAAGTCGCACCGTAACTGCAGTTATCGGCCAAGGACCGTAGCCCTTTGGACATGCAGCCCTATGAGACACGCAGCCTCAATCCAAAACTAGGATACACACATGCAAATTATCTAGCAACCATGATCAGTCATACATGAATACATACATACAAGCTAATAAGATAACAATTACTCACCTTAACTTGAATCCTTAATCCGGTCGGCTTACCGGGATCGAGTAGAGGTGTCGAAGTATGCCTATAAGCGTTTATCATTGTCATTAGTCACTTTTGGCGTCGCAATATACCCTACTACGCGACTTAATAATAATACCCATTTTTAATAAATAATAATATTATTTATTATTATTTATTTTGTTTCCTAATAATAATAATAATATTTATTAATTATTATTATTATTTTCTTTGCAATTATTTCTCGGGTTGAGGGGTTGAGGGGTTGGAGGTCTTTGGGATGGGGTTCTTTGGGATAGGTTGTTGAGATGAAGTTCTTTGGGATGGGGTTCTTTGAGATGGGTCATTGGGATAGGGTTAGAGATAGGGTGTTGGGATCCGAGATAGGGTTGCTTAGGGATGGGATATTGGGATGGGGTATTGGAATCCGAGATAGAGTGTTGGGATCCGGGATAGGGTTCTTTGAGATGGGATGTTGGGATGGGGTGCTTGAAATCGAGACAGGTGTTGGAATTCGAGATAGGGTGTTGGAGTCCGAGATAGGGTGTTGGGATCCGGGATAAGGTTGCAGGGATGTGATGTTGGGATGGGGTGCTCAAATCTGAGATAGGGTGTTGGGATCCGGGATAGGGTTGCTGGGATGGGATGTTGGGATGGGGTGCTGGAATCTGAGATAGGGTGTTGGAGTCCGAGATAGGGTGTTGGGATTTGGGATAGGGTTGCTGGGATGGGATGTTGGGATGGGGTCTTTGGAATACGAGATAGGGTGTTGGAGTCCGAGATAGGGTGTTGGGATGCAGGATAGGGTTCTTTGGGATGGGGTGTTGAATCTGAGATAAGGTGTTGGAATCCGAGATAGGGTGTTGGAATCCGAGATAGAGTGTTGGAATCTGAGATAGGGTTCACACTAAGTTTTTCCTTATACTTATATATATTTCTATGACAACAACGTTTATATATCTTGGCATGTTTTAGTTTCATAGCTGATATATATCTTGGCATGTTTTAGTTTCATAGCTGATATATATATATGAGCAACAACAACATTTGCTATTTCCTGAGCGAGTTTTCTGGTTCTCTTCTTATAAACATCAACCACAAATATCTTTCAAAAATCTATAAGCTCCCTTCACTCTTCCTTATATGCAGAGATTATATATATATAAATATCAACTCGAATGGCTAATTTGTTTCATTATGTATATATGACCAACTTCTTAACTTCATATAACCATTAAGCTTTGTTTTCAATATGCTAAAACTTCCTTTGTTTAAACTCCTAAGAACAGAGTCCCATAAGCAGCAACTAAACCATGAAAGCAAGGTTGAAAGATTACCTTGTGCAAAGCTCAAACTCCTTATTATTGTTGCTTCTCAACGCCACACTTACCTCTGTTTTGCTGTTTGAAAATAGAGGAAAACGAATGGACTCTCTCTCTCTCTCTCTCTCTCTCTCTCTCTTATTCTCAGTTTTGGTTGCAGGAAGATGAATGAGTGAGACTTCAGGAACCACACTTATATAAGGACCCAAGGGTCTGGTCCAACTGGAAATATTCAAAGATAAATGGTGTTGAATTCAAAATGTATGGTGGGGGTCTGGAGAAGCATGGCATCGCTGACCTTGCGTGTGCAGAAGAACCGTATGTTAAGGGATTATGGGAAAAATATGATTTTAGTTGGTTAAATGAGACACAACGGGTTTGAGAGAGAATGATTAATAAAGGAACATGGGTACATTTATATTAGCCACGTGCTTGGTTGAGGGAAATAATGGCTGGTATTTCATACAATTGGCCTAATGGTGAATTTTGTGTTGTGAGGCCCATTTTATTACCTAATTGATCCTCTTCCAAACCTTTATTTGCAATTAGGTACTTAATTCATTGCAAATATTGGAATAATGATAACATAAAATCCTTAATTCCATATAAGGATTCGTCTTCTTTGTTAATCAATTCCATAAATGTTTAGGCCGAAATTATCCTTTATGAATATTCCTTAATCTTTTCCTAAAATAAATTTAAGGAAAAATAGACCTTAATTTCCAAATAATTATTCTCATAATTATTTTAGGCCAAAATTTCATAATTAATCTCCATACATTATTCAAACATAAGAATCCTAAAATTTGGGATGTTACATAATCCCTTCTAGACCACTTTCACAAATGGGATACTTTTGTGCCGAGTGCTTCTCCGATGATCAATGATCCGTATCGACTCAACCACGAAAGTATTATCATATCGGAGTTCAACATCCTCATACTCTATGACATGCTTAGGGTCCAGTTGATACTTTTTCAACAACGAGAGAAACATAGAATACATCATGAAGTTTACCCATGTTTGGGGTAGGGCTAGGCTTGGTAGGCTACTAGTCCACGTTTCGCCAATATTTCAAATGGACCAATATATCAAGGACTTAACTTTTTCCTCTTTAATGTTCTACCTACTCCCGTAATCGTAGATATTTTTTAAAAAACATGATCTCCTACTTCAAACTCTAGAGGTCTTCTCCTTTTATCTGCATAGTTTTTACTGTTTTGCGGCTGCTAGGAGCCTCTTCTTGATCACTCAATACGTTTGAAGGTTTTGTTTACCACATCTTGTAAAATCCCAAACTTTGGATCCGAGAATCGAGAACAAGCCTAAAATAGGCGAACGACTAAGCCGGTTCGGGAAGATTGTAAGAATGTCGAGAGATAGGAAGCCTTTTAACGACTAAGTAACTTGGCTATACGGGTCGGTAGACCTAGTATGTATAAGCCGTGAAATTGAAAGTGCTAATGGAAAGTAGGGCATAGAAGACCTATACGGTGTTAATCAATTAGTAAAATGCCCTTTAGCCATGTCCTAAGGTATGAGACAATTAGCTGAGCAAAAATATGCTAAAATAAGTGTGCACATGACCTTTCCTGGTCAGGTAAGGATTTCCTGCGTTTTTGAAAAGATAAGAATGAAAAGTCAGTTGTAATAATTACCTGAGGACATGTGTCACTACGGGATTAAAAAGCAAAAGGTAAGTAATGATTACATGGGAGAAATGGTCAAATCCTCACCCCTTAAGCATTCAATTTCGTCCACCCAAGATAGAGAAGGAAAAATCAGATGATTTTATCTGTACTCAGGCCCAAACACAAAATACGGGTCCCATAGGATGTTAACAGGTAGAAAGTGGACCGATAGAGACCGGTTAGGGGCTTCTTTTGACCGAATGAGACAAATGTGGGGCCACTTTGGGAAGTCAATATGGCGCCACATATAGATGGGTATTCGAGGGAAAACATCTGAAAAGTTGAAGAAAAGTACAAAGGAAAGCACCCGATTGACTAGCGGGGCCCAAAAAGGACCTAGGTAGAAGACCGGACTAAATAAAGTGGAAAAATCATGATAAAATGGATGAGGTAATATTTGGTGGGGCTCCTTATGGGCCACCTAGCCCTTATAATTATTAAAAATTTACTTGGAGGAAAAGAAAAGCAACATCAGTTCAAAAGTCAAAGTACGGGTCTCACTTTCTGGATAAAAAGGGAATAAATCAGATAAATTGGGAAAAATAAAATAAAATCGTGGGATCTGATTTGTGGGCCCAAAATGGTGCCACATGGCCCTAGGAAGAGTCTAGAAATATTGGGGAAAAAGAAAAGAATAATAAAGAAGTTTGGCCACAATTAATAATTTTCATAAATTCCGGCCAAAGTAGGTAATTTTCCCCAAATGAAAAGTAAATATCTAGATATTTACATGTAGAATGCGCCACATGGCAGAACAGGGAAGCCTCTAGAATTTCTTGGAGAAAATTCAAAAAGCCGGATGAATTCCATTAATTCTTTGGACGGGGTTTTACCATAATTTTTCGGGATCGAACGAGGTTACTTTTCCTATTATTAAATATGCATGATTTCTCTCTCCTAAACTAAGGAGCACGAAATTTCTAGAGTAAGGGAGAGAAATTTTCAGCCAACCTCCATAGCTAATCAAGGTCCAAGCTCCATAGATCACCAAGGGACCTCCGATTCGTAAACACCGAAAACCCGAACCGTTGAACTTGAACTTGTGATTTTCGTTCAAGGGGTTGGGACATGGTGTTGCAATCTGATTTTTGGTTCTTGATGGTCTAAATGTGTTTAAAACATGATTTTTCATGGGGTTAACTCATGGTTTGATTTTCGAACTCAAAAACACCGAAAAACCCCTAAGAACAAGCTTATTGTTGATTAGGAAATTTCACGAGCCTTCAGCGGGTTCTAAAAATAGTAAATGAACTTGAAATAATCCTAAATTTTACAGGTAGAAATTAACCTTCCTGAGCTTTACCTTGATGTATAAGTTTGCTTCATTTTGATTTTTCTACTAAGAGATAAAATTTATTAAAGTTAGCTTAGAAGCATCGACCGAATATGGACCGAGGGAGAAAATTAGTTACATGCCCAAACATATGTCCTTTTGGTCTCTGAAATTATTTTTCTTGAAAAATAGACATTTCAATGGTTCAGATGGCGCTGGTTCCATGCAAATATTATTTGTTTGGAATTTATTAAAAATCTTGGAAGTTGGGCGATTCACAGAATTTTTGGAAAATTCTGTGTGGGCTCGATTTTGACAAAAGAAATGTAAGGGTATTTTTGGAAATACTAAAAAGGGTGTATTTTGGTGTTATTAGGTCAAGGGAATTTTTGGAAAAGTCGCCGGGCATAATAAATATTAAGGGCAGTATATAGCACACGGTGTAGTAACCGTTTATACTCGGATATCTTTATATGTTTTATTGTATGTTTGTGATTGCCATGTATGTTTTGTGTGGATTATTGCCAAATATGCAATCATAGTGTGTTGGGGTTTGAGTCCCTCACTATGTGGTTCTTAGTAATGCGAGGACGATCAGTCCGAGGCCACCTTAGTTGGCGGCGGGCGTACGGGTTGATAGGTCCGGGGCTATCCTGGTGCAGGCGGCTCTACGGGTCATGACTCCGGTAAGTCCGGGGCTTGCCTTGGTAAGGCAGCCTGACGGCACGTGGTAGTCGGTGATGTGTATATTCTGTTTGCATATGTGGTAGGTTTGGCATATTACCTGTATTTCTCAAATCTGACATGGTTACGTACATACACTCTACACATTTAGTATTTGAGTATTGATGGTTACTCTGGGGGCCAATATTGGACTCCAGAAGCCTCTGTAGTTGCAGGGGAGCGTGCCTGATATAGAAAGGTAGGGCCCGGCGGTGCAGAGAAGATTAGGGAATGCCCTTTCATTTTGTACTTAACTTTTTGGATGACTGTATTTATTATTTTGGTATTTACTTTTGATAACTATACCCTTAACCCTTCGGGGACTTGTATTCTCTGTTGTTTTTACTTTTACCAGTACAATAGAACATCCAAACTGGTCTTGTGCTCTGTCGCGCTTACTCTGATATATCTACTAAATGGACTTAATAATGACAGAAGGGTAACTAATTAAAGAAATCCCTCTAACCCGAGTTTTGCTTCGAGAATAGTTACAAACTCCAGTTTTTGATGAACAAACTCGAGTTTGTGTCACCGGTTTTGAAAATCAACTTGCTCGAATTTGTGAAATCTTCCCGTTTGATTTCAATACTTCTTATCATCACTCATTACTATTCCTAGCTTTATTTAATCAGTTTGTTAATGAGTTTCAGGATGGTTTAGAGAGTGTTAAATGAGGATTTAAACCAAAAGCAAAAGTGATGTCAAGACATTAAATGCAAAGTGCGGAAAACTTGCATTCTTTTGGACAATCATTCTACACACGTTGCAAAGGGATTAATGTTTTCTTTCCACATCTAGTTTGCTCTTCCAACGGATTAAAAGTCAAGATGTCAACCACAAACTTCGTAAATTTGGATTAAGCAAACAATAGAGAGAGAAGACCAAAGCTTGTGCTAATCCTTCCTTAATGTCTCCAATGGTTATATTGAAAATTACAACGGTCATTTAATGCTCTCTTTGTATAAATAGAGTTGCATTCAATTCTTCTCAACAACAATCTCAATTGAAAACGAATTGCATTCAAGTTTACCAACTACTCTTTCAGTTTTCACTTGTAAAGTATCTTTTGATACATTGATCTTCGTGTTTATCTTTATCTACTCTTAGAGAGAGTTCATTGATTGTAAATCATTTATTGTAAGTATCTCAAGTCGAGGACTTGAAGATTGAGATATTGATTGCAACTTGTAAGGGGGAGTAAATTCTAGTGAGAGAATTACTCTTGAGTTCGAGTGTGTAATCAATTGAGATAGTGAAAATCCCTGCAGAGTCGGGGATTTGGACGTAGGTCAAGAGGTTGGACCGAACTAGTATAAATCCTTGTGTCTTGCTCTTCTTCCCCTATACTCGCTTAGCTGTTTTAGTGTTCAAAAACATAGCACTTAGGAAAGATTTTTAAAATCCCCAATTTACCTCCTCTTGGTGATTAAGCTCCACTTTCATTTGGTATCAGAGCCAGGTCTTCTCTAAAGAGCTTAACATCTCGAGAAGGATCAATATGGATGGTATTCTACCCGATGGAGCTTCGATTAACCGACCACCGGGATTCAATGGAGAGCATTATTCCTTCTGGAAAGCCAAATTCAAAGTCTTCGTATTGGCTTCTGAATATGGCCTTTGGAGAGTATTTGAAAGAGGAGATTATGCTCCCGCAACAATCGAAGATGGAGTTAGAATCCAAAGCTCGAAGAAGAATATGATGAGAATGACAAGAAATTGGTCACCCTCAACAGTAAGGCCATTCTCATGCTACAGAGTGCCTTAAGTCAAAGTGAATAATTTTGAATATGCACTTTAACCTCTGCTAAGGCTATGTGGGACACCTTGGAGATAGCTCATGAAGGAACCACCGGAATCAAGGAGAACAGAGTCAATATCCTCATGACAGAATACGATCTTCTTCGTATGAAGTCTGGGGAATCAATTGGTGAGTTCCAGCTTAGATTCACTCATATGATCAACCAACTTGCTGCATTGGGAAAAATCTATGATCAACCAGTTCAAGTCAGAAAAATCTTAAACATTCTGAGCAAAGAATGGGAAGCCAAGGTTACTGCTATCGAAGAAGCTCGTGGCGAGTCGATGGCATCTGTGGCAACCTTGTTTGGCGGCTTATGCGAATATGAAGGCAAGATCAAGTTCGAAAAGGACTTGATGAGATCAATGGCAAGAGCAAAGGCATTGCTCTTAAAGCGTCAAGGAGGCAAAAGAATCGGAGGATGATGAAGAAGAAGACGAAGATGGTGAGCTTGGCATGATGGTCCGAAGATTCGAGAAGATTCTACAAGAAGGACCAAGGATACAAAAGGTTTCACAAGGGTAGCTCCAAAGATCGAGGAAAGTAGCCAATTATACGCTACGAATGTGAAAAGCTTGGCCACATCAAGTCGAATGCCCCACGGTGAAGAACAAAGACAAAGAAAAGAAGAAGTTCAATAAATACAAGAAGAAAGCCTATGTCTCAACAATATGGGGAGATAGCTCATCCGATGAAGATGAGGAAGATGAGGAAGAGAAAGCCAATATCTGTTTAGTTGCTGAAGAAGAAGAGCAACTTAAGAACAATAATGAGGTATACGACTCACAACCTTCTTATGATGAACTATTCGCTGAATATAGTGTTCTGCGGTCTGAATTTGAAAAACTTGCTGAAAAATATATTTCTTTGAAAAAGAAGAATGTTACTCTTGAACTACAAGTTAAAAATCTCTCTTGTGAAAACTACGATTGTGAAGATTGCATTGATTTAAAGAAAAATAATGTGCATCTCACAAAGGCACTTGAGAAATTCACTAGAGGTAGTGAAATGCTCAATGTCATTTTGAAACAGCAAAGATTTACAAATGAAAAATCAGGAATTGGCTATAAACATGATTTTGATAAAAAGAAAGGCAAAAAGAAATTTGGAGAAAAATCCTATATGAACTATTTTAGAAAATCCGTTCATTCTTCAAACCCTTTTGCTCATTGCAATTATTGCAATCGTAAAGGTCATACTACTTCTTCCTGTTTTCATAAAAAGGAAAGAAAGAGTAAACCTATAGGAAATTATCAATGGGTGCCTAAGGGATCCTACAAGGTTCCTAAGACATAAACTAACCCTAAAAGACCCAAGAAAAGATGGGTACCTAAGACACGATTTCTCATGTTTTACGGGTTTGTCTAAGGGCATTGAAATCCAACAAATGGTACATCGATAGTGGATGCTCTAGACATGACGGGAGATCAATCCAAATTTGCTTCAATCAAGCCCAAGGATGGTGGCAAGGTGACCCGGTGGAAACCAATCCGGAAGGATTCTTTGGTATTGGTGAAGTTGGAAACAATGAAGGACCACAAATCAAAGATATCTACCTCGTAGAAAGACTTTGTCACAATCTCCTCAGTGTAAGCCAAAGCACTGATAAAAGTAACTTAGTTATCTTTGATTCTGAGGAATGCTTGATTGTAAGTAAGGATATTCTCTCTCTGGAAAATATAAAATCAAAAGCTTTATTTAGATCCCCTAGAGAAGGAAACTGTTATACACTATGTCTTTCTAAAAATGATTCTGTCTCTGAAAAGTGTTTATTGGTAACTTGGATGAGAGTTGGTTATGGCATAAGCGTTTGGCTCATATCAATATGATCCAACTTGATAAGTTCTTTGAAAAAGGATTTGGTCATTGGTTTACCAAAACTTCATTTAAAAAATGACATGATTTGTGATGCTTGTCAAAAGGGTAAACAAACCAAATCATCTTTCAAATCTAAAAATGAAATTTCAACTAATAGACCTCTTCAACTACTCCATATGGATTTAGTTGGACCGGCCCGGAGTAAAAAGCCTTGGTGGCGATCTTTATACTTTGGTCATAGTTGATGATTTCTCTAGATTTGCTTGGACTATATTCTTATCCTCTAAAGATGAAACATTTGATCAGTTTGTTGTTTTTGCCAAGAAGGTCCAAAACGAGAAATAGTTCTCTATTTCAGGAATTCGAACTGATCATGGAGGAGAATTCGAAAATCATGCATTTACAGAGTTTTGTGACAACATGGGAATTGATCACAACTTCTCAGCCTCGAGGACTCCTCAACAAAATGGTGTTATGGAGAGAAAGAACGAGTCCTCACCGAGATGGCAAGAGCTATCTGAATGAGAACAATACTTCTCAAGTGTTGAAGGGTCGATGCAATGAGTACGGCTTGCTACATTTCAAATCGAGCATACCTCCAGAAGAAATTGAACAAAACTCCCTATGAGCTCTACAAAGAAAGAAAGCCGAACTTGGCCCATCTGCATGTTTTCATATATAAGTGCTTCATCCACAATAATGGTAAGGACAATCTGGGAAAATTTGATGCCAAAGCAGATGAAGGTATATTTTTTGGTTATTCAAATAGAAGTAAAACTTATAGAGTCTTTAATACTCGTACTCGGATTATTGAAGAGTCTATGCATGTTGTTTTTCGTGAATCCAAAACCGATAAATCCTTGGATGATGATGAGGAAAATGTTTTCAAAGATCAATTCTTTTCGAAAAGCGCCTCGCCTCTATTGACAATCTTGAAAATGTTTTGAGGTGATCCTCAAAATAATTTTGAAAACTCCGATCAATCTCGGCCTAGAGCTTGGAGGTTCATTAGGAATCATCCTTTGAACTAAGTGATAGGTGATAAATCGGGTGTAAGGACCGAAATAGTACTTTGAATGAAGTGACTTTTTCTCGCCTTTATATCACACATTTAACCTCTAAGATTGATGAAGCCCTTTCAGACAATGATTGGGTGATAGCAATGCAAGAGGAGTTACACCAATTTGATAGAAATCAAGTTTGGGATTTGGTACCTAGGCCTAAAGACCATCCGGTCATTGGCACTAAATGGGTATTCAAGAACAAACAAGATGAGTCACAATCATTGTCCATAACAAGGCAAGATTGGTTGCTAAAAGCTATAATCAATAAGAAGGAATTGATTATGAAGAAACTTATGCTCCGGTGGCAAGATTGAAAGCCATAAGGGTTCTTCTAGCCTTTGCTTGTGTCAAAGGATTCAAGCTCTATCAAATGGATGTAAAAAGTGCTTTCTTAAATGGTTTTATTCAGGAGGAAGTTTATGTTCAACAACCTCCTAGTTTTCAATGTGATCATCATTTGGATCATGTTTATTGTCTCAAAAAGGCATTATATGGTCTTAAGCAAGCTCCTAGAGCTTGTTATGAGTGATTAAGCAAATTCCTTCTTGATTAAGGATTTATTAGAGGAAGAAGCGAGATACAACTCTCTTCATAAAGAGTAATAAGCTTGGTGAAATTTTAATTGTTCAAATATATGTCAATGATATTATATTTTGTGCTTCTAATGATGCTATGTGTGAAGAGTTTCCAAAGAATATGCAAAAAGAGTTTGAGATGTCCATAATGGGAGAACTCAACTATTTCCTTGGTCTGTAAATCAAGCAAAAGAAAGATGGAATCTTCATCTCTCAGACCAAGTATCTCAATGATCTGCTGAAAAAGTTTGAGATGGATCAATGCAATGGAGCTAACACTCCAATGAGCTCAACCACTTCATTAGATGCTGATGAGAAGGGCAAGGACTTCAATATTACAAGATATAGAGGAATGATTGGATCATTACTCTACCCTTCTTCGCACGTAGCCCCGACATCCAATTTAGTGTGGGGATGTGTGCAAGGTTCCAATCTGCTCCCAAGGAATCTCATGCGAGAATGTGAAGAAAATCTTGAGATACCTTGTCGACACAAAGACCCTTGGATTGTGGTTTCCCAAAGGTCAACCCGAACATTTGGTGGCATATTCAGATTCAGGTCATGCTGGATACAAGACGGATAGAAAGAGCACAAGTGGCCAATGTCAATTTCTTGGTGGTTCACTTGTGTCCTGGTTCAGCAAGAAGCAAACAAGTGTGGCTGTGTCTTCTACTGAAGCTGAATATGTATCTGCCTCAAGTTGTTGTGCTCAAGTCCTATGGCTCAAGCAACAACTATTTGACTTGGGAATCAACCTGAAGGAGATCCCAATATTGTGTGACAACACTAGCACAATAAGCTTGGCCAAGAATCCAGTGCAACATACTCAGACCAAGCATATTGATGTGAGGCACCACTTCATAAGGGATCATGTTCAGAAGAAGGATGTCAAATTCACGTTCATTCCAACTCATCTTCAACTTGCTGACATCTTCACCAAACCATTGGCAAAGGAACAATTCAATTTCATAAGCAAAGAATTGGGAATGGTAAATCCCAATGAGTTGTAAGTATTTCCTACCCAATGTTAGTTATGGTTTTGATGATTGTTAGTTACTAACTTAAGCATCGAGTATCTAGTTGTAATTTTTGCGGGATGCTTGAAACCGGAAGTTTCTTTGGGAAAAGAAGAAAACTCGAGTTTTGGACTCTAAACTCGAGTTTGTCGAAGTCGAAGAGAGCAACCTCGGTTTTGGCGAAGTTCAAAAACTCGAGTCATTAAGTGTGAAACTTGATTTTCCGAAACTCGAGTTGGTAAGTATGAAACTTCGAGTTTTGATAGCGAAGTTCAAAGGTTCACCATACACCTTTGAAGTCCACGTTAGTGAAACCTTATGAAAACTCGAGTTTTGCTAGAGAAAACTCTAGTTCGCATCGTCATTATATATAAGTTGTTGTGTTTGTTCGTCTACACTCGACTCAAAACTCAAGTTTTTCCCTAGCTCTCTCTTGTTTCTTTGACTCGTCTCTCTCGACCAAACCCACATCTTAAACCTAGAATGGCCTCAAAATCACTGCAAAATCAACTCGGGACACGGAGTTCGACCAAGAAGGGACAAAATCATGGTCACCTCATCCTCCTCAGCGACCTAGGAGGACGAAATCGACACCCATACATTTCCATTATGGGGTTGATCGTTCAATCAGAGGAGTGAGCGAATCTATTCCTGAAGCTTCTCCTACATCGAAGGGGGTCTCTTTCAAAGAACTAACTGCAACGTCTTCGAAGAAGAAGAGGATTGAGCACGAACCAAAGTGGAAGGAAGAGGAAAGAAGAAAGTAGTTGAAGCCTCCAAACCGCTAGGAAGAAGAGGGCCACGGTTTCTAAGTCTCAGGACACTGAGAGAGGACAAGCTTCCTCCAAGGCTACATCTTCTGCTCACACTCAACTAGATGAAGTACCTTCTGTTATGACCAATGCTATTGAAGATATTTAACGCCATCCCTTTCCTCCTCAAGGTTTCACTATTACTTCTTCCACTCTTTCCCCTGAACAAAATGCTAGATTTAAAGATTCCTTCGTTAAGAAAGAATTATGCCCCGTAGTTGCGAGTAGATTTAGTCCAACTTCATCAAGATTCTTTGTGTTAATCTTTCCCCTTGGCTCAAACCTTATGATTCATTTGTGTCTATCTCTGCTCCTTACACTTCAAACCTTGTTAAACTATTCTATTTCAATATGGAATGGGATAACTTAGAGGACGATAAACTTAACCTTGTGGAAAGAGAGAGTAATCACTTCCAAAGGAGTCAAATTCCATCTATCCGCTTCAATCATTAACTCCATACTGAAAATAGACAATCCTCCTCCCGTTCCCACAATTAAGTTCAAGTAATAGGAAATCTTCTCAATTCTCGAGACCAAATGAGCCAATTCCCGAAGAACAACTGCATTTCCTATCATTCAACCTTGTGTCAATGCCTCCCATAAACAGAGTCCTTTGGTACATTTACTCAAGAAACTTTATCACTTTAGTCAAAAGGATTACCCTTTGTTTGTTGATCTAGTTAAATAGATCCCTCTCAATCTTGGCCTTTGGATCTTCCGGGAGATGGTCAAGTTCAAGTTCTCATCTAGGAGGCCCTTTCACATACCATTTCCTTCATTAATTTGATCATCCTCTTTTATCACAAGATCTCGGTATGTTAGTCCCGCGAGTCTTTGAAGTATCCTCCATTCTTTGGCAAGGCTCAACTAAATCTCATGAGGCTTAACTTTGAAGCTGAAGGCTTTGGACAATCTCAGGCTCCCTCTAGGTCACAAGCAAGAGCCTCTCAAGCAAGGGCACAAGAAGCCCAATCCACTCCTCCACCTCCTCAGGCATCTCTGCCATTTGATTTTGAGGAAAGAGTTAAGGCCATAGTGGATGCTGCCATTGCAGCCATGTCTATTTGAATTGAGTTTGAAGTAGGCAAATTGGTGCATGAAGTAACTAGAGGCAATCACGAGATGATTGATGCTCAGGACGCAATGAAAGAACAAATTGAGGGACGCTCTGGACAAAATACCGAGTTAAAAGAAAAGACGGATGATCTCATCGGACACATAATGGACCACTATGCAAAGCTAACCACTCGATGGCTTGCAATGTTAGCTTGGATGACAAAGTGGACAAGATATTGGAGCATCTCCACATTGGGTCGTCTTACGGTTTTAAATCTTCCGTTGGTCCGAGTACCTCTCGATATTAAACCCGATCCCGAGCCATCTCCTCTCCCTCATTCACATTCACTAATCCTCAAGGATCCTACCTCTTCACTTTGAACCATCCACTCCCATATTCTCCTCTCCTATACCTACTTCCACTCCAACCACGGAGATTCTATCTTCCACTTCTCCAATTACCCCACCCATCGAAGTTCTTCATCCATCTCTCACACCGCCTCATCGAGGTTCTACCACAATCCCCTCCTTCTACTCCTCTCATAGATCCTCTCCATGAACCCACTATCTCACCTCCACCCTCATTTGAAGATGACAAAGGGGAGAGAAACACCAAGAGTAGAGTTTGAGTTGAGTAAAGAGTAGAGAGTCTAGAGTAGTCTAGAGTATTTTGGCACTCAATTTTAATTATGTTGCTCCTAATTGATACATCCGATGTAGTTGTGCATTTTGACTTAGAATGATTAAATGTATTTTCTCTTGCTGAAATGAAATGTTAATTATCTTTTGCTTCGCTACTTATGCTTTACTCTAATATCCTAACTCAATCATAAGCATTTCATACAACCAAGTGTTCTCCAAAATGAATTGTCAAATGCAAAACTTCACCTCAAGTTCCAACTCTCTCTAATTTTTGAAAATGTGGTTTACAAGTGTTGTCATCATCAAAAGGGGGAGAATGTTAGTTCTCTATGGGTTTTGATGATAACTAGCAATTGTAAACTTATAGTGGTTTGTCTTTGGTAAGTTGGAAAACTTATTGTCAAAGGCAAACTCGAGTTTTGGCAACAAAACTCGAGTTTTGATTTGACAGAGTAGCTCAAATTTTTCAAAGGAAACAAAACTCTAGTTTACATAGCAAAACTCGAGTTTTGTAACATACGAAGGGCACTCCAAGTTTTTCATAAAGACAAACTCGAGTTTGGGATCACAAACTCGAGTTTGCACCATCGTAAAGCTCACTACGTTTTTGAACTAAAGCAAAACTCCAGTTTTGATAAGGAAACTCGAGTTTGTGCCAAATCAAAAGTTTTGTCAAGTATTCGTAAAGAGACAAAACTTGAGTTTAGGTTTCAAAACTCAAGTTTTGGCTTGGACGAGAGCCTCAATGCTTTTCATGATAAGAAAACTCCAGTTTGTTCTTACAAACTTGAGTTTGTACATGGCCATAAGTTTTTACATGTTTTCCAAAGTGTGGAAAACTCGAGTTTACACTTGACAAAGAGCTTTCATGTTTTGTCCATTTTAGAAAAATCCAGTTGACTTTAGAAAACTCCAGTTTTCACTTTGCATAGTTTTTCAAAAGTTTTCAAACTTAATTAAAAACTCAAGTTTGGACTAGAAACTCGAGTTTAGGCTAACTCGAGAGCTTTTGTCATTTTAATGTGTTTTGAAAACTCGAGTTTACTCCCGAAAACTCTAGTTTTGAGGTTTTTGACTTGAACATCATTTTCACCGCAAAAGTCCAAAACATGAGTTTGTCATTAATCAACTCGAGTTTTGAACCGTGTCCAAAGATGTGCTTTTAAACTCAAAACACGACATTCTTCTCTTTGAGAAGAAAACTCGAGTTATGAAATGGAAAATCGAGTTTTGCTTATGAGAATAGTTACAAACTCTAGTTTTGATGAACAAACTCGAGTTTGTGTCGCTAGTTTTGAAAATCAACTTGTTCGAATTTGTGAAATATTCCCATTTGATTTCAATACTTCTTATCATCACTCATTACTATTCCTGGCTATGTTTAATCAGTTTGTTAATGAGTTTCAGATGGTTTGGAGAGTGTTAAATGAGGATTTAAACCAAAAGCAAAAGTGATGTCAGCACATTAAATGCAAAGTGTAGAAAACTTGCATTCTTTTGGACAATCATTCTACACACGTTGCAAAGGGATTAATGTTTTCTTTCCACATCCAAAGAGCTGCTCTTCCAATGGATTAAAAGTCAAGATGTCAACCACAAACTTTTGTGCAACTGGATTAAGCAAACGTAGAGAGAGAAGACCAAAGCTTGTGCTAATCCTTCCTTAATGTCTCCAATGGTTATATTGAAGATTACAACGGTCATTTAATGCTCTCTTTGTATAAATAGAGTTGCATTCAATTCTTCTCAACCAATGCTGAAAACGAATTGGATTCAAGTTTACCAACTACTCTTTCGGTTTTCACTTGTAAAGTATCTTTTGATACATTGATCTTCAATGTTTATGTTTATCTACTCTTAGAGAGAGTTCATTGATTGTAAATCATTTATTGTAAGTATCTCAAGTCTGGGGACTTGAATATTGGGATATTGATTGCAACTTGTAAGGGGGAGTAAATTCTAGTGAGAGAATTACTCTTGAGTTACAGAGTGTGTAATCAATTGAGATAGTGAAAATCCCGTGAGAGTTTGGACGTAGGTCAAGAGGTTGGACCGAACTAGTATAAATCCTTGTGTCTTGCTTTCTTCTTCCATATACTCTGCTTAGCTCTGTTTTAGTGTTCAAAAACATAGCACTTAGGAAAGATTTTTAAAATCCCCAATTCACCCTCCTCTTGGTGATTAAGCTCCACTTTCAATTTTCAATGTAAAAACAATAGCCACGAGCTCCAAATCATGAGTTGGATAGTTTGACTTGTGAGGCTTCAGCTATCGAGAGGCATAAGCCATCATTACGCTTCTTTGCATAAGGACACATCCCAACCCATGCTTACTAGCATCACTATAGACAACATATGTCTGCTTTGGATTTAGGATAATCAACACTAGTGTCTTTGTAGTCAATCTCTCCCTCGGTTCTCGAAGCTACCCTCACAACGCTCATCCCAAACAAATGATTGGTTCTTTCGCGTCGGCTTTGTTAATGTCAAGGCAAGTCTCGGAGAAATCCTTTATGAATCGCGATAATATCTCGCCGGACCCAAGAAACTCGTATTTTAGTTACCGTCTCGGTCTCTTCCCGTCTAATCGCTTCCACTTTACTATGATCAAAAGAACCTCGTCTCGTGATATCACATGGCCCAGAAAATTAACCCGAAAGCCAAAAGTCACACTTGCTCAGCCTTAGCGTAGAGTTGCTTCCCTTTCGCACCTTAAGTACACGCCGCAAATGGTGCTCATGTTCCTCCTAATTCTTGGAGTAGATCAAAATATCATCAATGAAGACTACTACAAACCGATCCGATACTCACGAAAGATTCAATTCATATAGTCCATGAATCTTGTAGAGGAATTAGTCAAGCCATGGCATAATCATCCGAAACTCATTAGCAAACCGGTTAAAAGCAATTAGGAATAGTAACGAGTAATGATATGTAAAAGAAAAAATTATATATGATGATTTATGATTTACGAAGATGGAGATTTTGAAAACGAGAGGATGATCATGCTCGAGCATGACCGATTTTATGCTTGGGCAACCAAAGAGAAAAACATGTTATAAGGTGGAGGATCTTCCTATGCTTGAGCATCCATGAGCTACTTCGCTTGAGCACCCTCTTTCGAGCACTCAACTATGCTTGCTCGGGCATGCTTCAATTGTTACATTTAAATCTGTCTTTTTCGCTGATGCTCGAGCATGTGAGTCTTTTTGCTCCGACATCATTCTGAGCTAGTGTTGCTAGTGTTCAAGCATACCAAAGACGATGCTCGGGCATAAGACATACAGAGGCGAAGACCAATGATTTAGTAATCTTTGCTCGAGTATGGATTCTCTTATGCTCGAGCATGGTGCTCGAGCATGCCATAATCATGCTTGGGCACGAGTCACTCAGAGACAAAGGATGAAGGGTCAATTGATGTTGCTCGAGCATGTTGTTTACCTTTTCTCGAGCATGGTGCTCGAGCATGCCTTTCACTCGCTCGAGCATGGCCTTTAACTTTGTAGATTTTGCTCTCGGCCGATTATGCTCGAGCATGCGGATACTCTGCTCGAGCATGAATAGATCAATTGTGAAATTATGCTTTGGCATCACGATCCGTGCTCGGGCAGCCTTTCTAAAATACTTGAACAATCTATCGAGCAGTATGCTCGGGCATGATATAACTCTTGCTCGAGCAACCAATAACTTAACACATAAATTAATTCAATAACTTAGAATTTGTGATCATCAAAACACATCGAGAACTAACATTCTCCCCCTTTTTGATGATGACAACTTTGAGATGGGATTTTGAGATATAATAGAAACAAAAGTTATTGAATTTAATAATGGAATGTTCAAGGTAGATAGGATTGCAAAAATATTGAAACTGAACTTTTAATTTTCATAAACTAACAGTTAGTACACATAGTTCAGGACGTTAGATAACATAGTGCAATAAAAAACATTTAAGTAAATTAAACATAACACGATAATCTTTAAACATAACAAAATAATCTATCTCAAAAGCATCGCTCTCTTTCTCCCCGTTGGCATCACTCAAGAAGGGGGAAGATCAGGATGGGAAGGAGACTCAAAGGCAGGCTATGAGGACTGAGATGGAGCAATAGCTGTCATGGGAGCAGAGACAGGAGATGTATCAGAAGTAGAAGGAGGAGCCATATCAGAAGCAGAGGTAGGAGTAGGAGGCTTCTCAGATGTAGAGGCAGGAGGCTTAACTGAGGGACCGTCAAGGCTAAAGCTCGTTGCAAAGGCATCCAAAGACGCATCAATATCATGTACGGTTTCTTGAAGACTAAGTTGTTGAGCCAAGTCTTGAACTTCCTTTTGATCTCTTGTTGATTGGTCCTTCCTCGCCTCGTCCTCGGCCTCTACCTTGGGGCTCTAGTTCAGGTCTGGGCCTCCGGTTGACTCTTGTTCTAGCCATTTGTATTACCTTAGTACTATACGTCAAGAAAATTTATTGTTAATAACAAATTTATAACAATCATTCATGACATTCATATGCATTTAATACATGCATCATACTTGTTACTAATATTTCATAAGACGTCAAGTACTACTATTACAAAATGCCTTCCTTTAATATAACTTCCTTAGGACTTTAGAGTGGTTGCTACATGCTGACTACACTTAATCCAGTACTAGATTGGGTTTCCTTCTTCTCCTAACCCTTAGCCATATATGATTAGCTACAAAGGTCTTCATGAAATTGAGAGATTTTAAAGTGATCTCCCAAAATAACCAGATTAGAAAAGGATTTGCAGTATAATGTAACCTGGGTCGTTTCCCAACGAATTCACAGTCGGTTTAAATCAGTAACAACGAAACAGAACAGTAACAAATTGGGGGTTTTTGATTCAAAAGAGATTAAAAACGAAAATATGCAGAAACAAAATGAAATATGCAGAAACAGATTAACAACGATCAATCATATTAAAAATGATTAACCCGAGGTGGGATTCCATAACCTTCATCAGAAAAAAAGATAATAACCGAACTCGTGATTGATTCTGGAGAAATCGAAATCTCTGTATTTGTCCAGATATTCCCTCGACTAGACGATCGTCTAGCCTTTGATCGAACATGTGGCGAGCTCGGCGTGCGATCGCATAACGCTCTCTCGTAACCCGGTCCGACCTATGTCCTTGGGATATCAATCTAGGTATTAAATCTAATACCTAATCCGTAATTATAATCGGATCCGATTAAAATAAACGAAACGAATTATGTTACCGATTGCAGCGTGTGTCCTACGGATTCGTGGAATCCTCAATCCATGGGTCAATCACGAAGCCTAGCCTATCATAGCTATGCGAACGAAAATGGGAAAGAGATGAAGAAGTTCATCATGAACACGAAGAACACGATGAACGGATGAAGAAGAGCGGTTGAGAGAAAATGAAACTTACGTATTTTAATCCAAAAGCGAGTAAAAACGTCAATGAATAATCTGTTTGTGGCTGCTGCCTCACTTAACCTAAAATGGAAAAACGAAATGGGGCTCCAATCCACAATTCGGGCCCAAAACGGAAAATAATTAAAAATGGGCTTTAATTACAAATTCGAGCCCAAATAAAAATCCGACTTCGGCTCCAAAATCGACCGCCCTCTTGTCCGAATTTTCCCTTCATGTCTTCATAACAATGGTAGCTTTCTGAATCATCCGAGATATGAAACAAAAATGAGGCAAATCCGATGTGCGGTTCAAGAGTTATGGTAGGAATAGTGAAGCAATGTAAAACTGGAATTTTATCATTAAAAATGGCTAAAATATAATCAAAGGCCCAAAGCCCAAATAAGTATAAAAGCCATTATTTATTAACTAAAGAGTCCTAAATTATTAATCAAGAGATAAAAATAAGAGTATGAAATATTCAATTATCAGAAATCTATAAAGATCTCCAAGTCATTGAAAGCATACTCCTTAAAGATTTCCTCTATCTTATCACACCAAACTTCGGTATGGGGAAAGAAGAATAAGGTCGTCCGTATCCATGTGTCAAGGTCATTATCCTCATATCCATGCCTTTTCTTGTTGGCATACAGGTTGTTGACCTTCTCTAGGTATAACTTATATAGGTCAGCTTGGATCTCTAGGTATGGTGCATATAGGTCAGCTTGCTAAGTTATTTCCCAATGAGCCGTGAATGAAGGTCACTAATGTGACCCTACAAATCGTATCTACAATCTTAAACATTGTAGGTTGGGAGGTTCAACTTCGGGTTCCCTACGTATGGATGATCCACAAGTATGTCGGCCTTACGCTTCTAGTGTAGTTTTTTGGGCTTAGGTACGGGTGGTACTCTTTTCCTAGTAGTTCGCGCTCTCAACGATCCCTGCGCGTACGTAGAACCCTTATTGTATGTTGGGGGGTAATTCTCCCTCGTAAATTCTCCTCATCCTGTTTTTAAAATAACGAAGTTTTGTTAAATCCTTTTTCAAAAACTTTGTCCAAACTGTGATGCCCTAGCTTAACATGCCATTATTTATCAGAGTTATAGTGCATAGGCATTGAAGTAGTTTGGACGACTTAATTGCAGAATAAAAACTTTCTTAAAATAACTTAGTTTGAAAACACGAGGATAAATTTTGCGCAAGCGATATCTATCCCATAGGGGGATCTTAATAAAATAATCCAAAAATAAGCAAATGATAAACGAATTAGTACAGTCCAACTACTTATACTATCACAAAAGTCCCTTCTGTTGTAACCCTTATGGCTGCATTTTTCCTCTTAACCCCGATCCACTACCTGTCTCTTTCATGCGATTTGGAGTTCAAATAAATGAACCCCAGGGTAACAGTTAATCTTGTATGCAAATATGAAGTGTAATTGACAACATACAACATGTTAAGCATAGAATAATTCACAGTAAAACAAGTCACCAGTAATCAGAAGTTAACGGCTAAGGACCGCGACCCTTTAGGACAAGCAACCCTATGAGACATGCAGCCTCAATCCATAGCTAGGATACACACATGCAAATTATCTAGCAAACATGGTTAGTCATACATGAATACATACAAGCTAATAAGATGTGATTTACCCACCTCAAGCTTGAATCTTTAATTCGTCCAAAGATGATGGGATCAGTAGAGGTGTCAAGGTATGTTTAGAAACATTTATCATTGTCATTAGTTACTTCTTGCATCGCAAAGGAACTAACTACGCGAATTATTTTTGGAGGATTAAAAGTGGTTATAAATCCCTAAAATTCCCTTAATAATAATACCCTTTTAAATTTATTACTTATTTCTTTCCTAATAATAATAATAATTATTATTATTTTCTTTGCAATTATTCCTCCGGGTTGAGGGGGTTTGGGTTGGGGTTGAGGGGTTCCGGGATGGGGTTGGTGGGATCCGGGTTGCTGGGATGGATTGCTGGGATCGAGTTTGGTTGTATATGTTGATGTGTTGAGTTGTAGTTCTTGAGATTGAGTTTGGTTGTATGTGTTGATGTGTTGAGTTGTGGTTCTTAGGGATCGAGTTTGTGTGTATGAGTTGATGTGTTGAGTTGTGGTTGACGGGATTGAGTTTGTGTATATGAGTTGATGTGTTGAGTTGTCGTTGCCGAGATTGAGTTTGGTTGTATGTTGATAAATCCCGATTTTAATATATTTTATCTTGGTTTATTCATATATTTTAGGGACTATTTTAGGCTAATTTGGAATTATTAGATAATATTTGGATTGTTAGCCAATTTTAGGAAAAAAAAATATAAATCGAATGTCTATGAGGTAGGCAAACGGAGAACATAGGATCATTTGTACACGAGGAGGCTCTCGCCCAGGGGGTGTTGTGTGTGTACAGTGATGACTGTATGTAAATATTTCAAAGTTAGAATGTATGTACCTTAGGGTTTGACCTCTGTATTTATAGAGTGTACCTTATATTGAAACTCATGGGCCATATGTGATTCATGGCCCACGTATCATAACTACCAGATCTAGGTTAAGATCTCCCTTGATTATAGATAAGATAGAATCCCCCTTTATTGTAGGCGAGATCCTGATATGCGGTATATTCCTGGTTGGGCCGTCCCTACCTTGGGCCCGACATATGTTCATATGATTCTTTACTCGATAGCTTAAGGTTTTGAGCCGGGATGTATTTTTCCCCCCAAACAAGTTATCCTAGCTAGGTTGTGAAGCTTATCCTCTTGCCTACTTACCGCACCTTTTCGAGTTGGGTTATCTTGGCCTTGGTTACCAATGCCAATTGCTCAAAGATCCGAGGTAATGTTAAGGGGCTCGCTTGATTCCGTGGTCAGGATCCTTCTGCGAACATCATCATGGCGGATTGATGCGTGGCAGCCCTTGGTTAGCAAAAGACTTCAATTGCCACGCCTAGCCGCCTGCAGTTACTATACGCATTTAATGCACCCATCACGTCACATACGCCACCACTGCTTTTCTGGTGAATAGTCTCTTTTACCCTTGATGCTTCGGTATCGAAACGTTTATTATTCATATTTCCCTCCATTCGCTAACTCCCTAACTTTGTTGTTTCCCCCTTTTTCCCAGAAACCACTCGCTTTCGTACGATATCTTCCCTCTCGCATTTCCCGGAGCTCGCCATTTCGTAATCTTTCCACCATCATTGAATCGGGTATTTCGCCACTCCTTTCCATTCATTTGGTTATCACCCTAAAGTTTGCCGATTCTGCAATATTTGATTCTTACTTTCATCCATACTTGCGAAGGAAAGCGGGTTTTGGTTTCTAGATTTTCGGGTAATTCTTGACAGGACTTTTGTTTTCTAGGTAGCCTTTCGTCTCGGCCTTGTTTGGATGAATATTACCTTCTGGCCTTGGGTGTAGTCGCCTCCACCGTCTGTCTTTCCATAGTTGTATTTCGTCTCTTTTTGTTTCTTTTCACCGATAGTTTTGTGCCCCTCTAGGTCTTGATTTCTGGTGTCGATGGGTAGGGTTAACCATTTGCCCTCTTCGAGTCGGGACGTAGTTCCCGAAGAGGAGGAACCGCGTGCATGTTATCCTAGAACCAATTTTTGGTTATATGGTTCTCCTCTTACCGAAGAGAAAAGCCACCTTACTTCGTGGAGGGTGCGGTAGGAGGAGTGTTGAGGGATCCCGACCGCCATTGCCGGGTCCTGGTGAAAATACTTTGCCTCGCGTCGGGGCCGGGGTGTGCCGATGCCATCCTCGCACTGCCCATCAACCTTTCCAAGGTTCCTCCTCATGTTAGGTCGGAATCCCTTTCGGAAGGATACCTCGATCCATGCTGGGATTGTATCGCCCTAAGCTCCCAATATATCACGAGTGGTCAAGATTACGGCCAACGTCACTTTATGAAAGTTTTATTCCTCAATTAAGTCATCCAAATTATTTCGATGCTTGTGCGCTATAACTTTGATAAATAAAGGCACATTTAGGACGGGCGTAACAAATTCACGATTCCTCATTTGGTATTATATTATATTTTATTAATTGTGTCCTCTTTTATTCCATAACTTCATAACTTTATATTAAGTTGTTTATTATTTGACTTATTATTTGTTACTTTAATATTTAATTAGTTACTTTTTTCCTTTAATTATTATTTATTTATCGTAATACATCTACTTTATCATATGTATCGATGTAAATTCTTTCTTTTACCAATGAGCCTTTTTTGCAGTTTCTTCTCATGTGTGTCGGGTTTTAAATTATTTGATTGATTTGTTATTTTATTGTCATATTTTCTTCTCATCTATTTTTTTTGCCAGTTTCTTCTCCTATATCTTGTTTTTTTACTTTAATTATTATTTATTTATTGTCTAATAGATCTATTTATTGTTTATTTATTTTACTTATTATTTGTTATGTTAATATTTAATTAGTTATTTGTCATATTTTTGTCATGTGTCGGTTTTAAATTATTTGATTTAGATTTGTGGGAGAAAAAATAAATAATTTAATGTGAAAGAAGAAAAAGGAGAGAGAAAAAAAAGAGGAGGATGAATATTAAAAACAAATATGGCAACAACTCCATTTAAATAATTTAATGCGAATGTCGATAAGTCCAATTATACAAAAGAGAAAACTATTAAAATGATACAAAACAAAGACGGGTAAATTAGAAAGAAGCATACGAAGATAATAATTATGAACGGTCATAATTATAATTATAACTAAAAAATCATAAGAAAAAAGAGGAAAACCATCAAATACAAATTCACATATAAAAAAAATAGCGCATTTAATTCAAGTAATTTAAATAATACAAACATATTCATCAAATCCAAGTGGGGAAGAAATAGAATAAGAAAATAAATATTAGTCATCATAGCTAATAATTTAAATCATAAATATATATTCACTATTAAATAATAAATAACTTGATATCAAACAATTTAAATAGTACAAACAAGAAAAAAAATAGTAACAAATAATTTAAGTCAAATATGACAGAAAAATAGTAACTCAAAAGCAAATATGACAACAAAATAGTAAATCTAAATCAACATAAGAAGGAAAACTGGCAAAAACAAAGAAGACAATCATGGATAAAAGAGAGAATTTATTGTACATATGATAAATTAGTATTACAATAAATAAATAATAACTAAAGAAAAAAACAAATTTAACTAATTAAATATTAATGTAACAAATAATAAGTCAAATAATAAACAACTTAAATAATTTAAATAGCACAAACCAGAAAAAAAATAGTAAGAAATAATTTAAGTTATGACAAGAAAATAGTCACTCAAAACAAATATGACAACAAAATAACAAATCTAAATAAAATAATTTAAAACCGAGACACATGAGAAGAAACGGCAAAACAAAAAAAGAGTCATGGATAAAAGGAGAAAACAAATAAAAATATAATACCAAATGAGAAATGGTGTATTAGCATGCAAACAAAAATTAGAAACAAACTAAACGAATCTAGTAGTGGAAAAAGTATAAAAGTAAAATAATTGTTAAATATATAAATAATAAGCAAATAGTAACTATTAATGGATAGAATAAGAAAATAAATATTAGTGGTCATATGTAATAATTCTAAATCATAAATATCTAGGAACTATTAAATAATAAATAACTTAATATGCACAAACAAGAAAAAAAAAATAGTAAGAAATAATCTAAGTTATGATAGAAAAACACTTACTCAAAGCAAATATGACAACAAAATAACAAATCTAAATTATTAATAATTTAAAACCAGTTTCGGCCAAAAAAAAAAGAGTCATGGGTAAAAAAAAAGAGAATTTACTGATACATATAATAAATTAGATATATTACAATAAATAAATAATAATTAAAGGAAAAAACGTAACAAATAATAAGTCAAAGAGTAAACAATTTAATACAATTATGAAGTAATGGAATAAAAGAGGGCACGGTCAATAAAATATAATACAATCATAGTGAAAGAAAGAAAGAGATAAGGAAAAAAGGAGGACCAATATTAAAAACAAATATGATAACAGAAGCCCATTCATCGCAAAAGCCCATAATTCCAATTGAGAAAACTCCTAAAATTATACAAAATGAAGAATGTTTAATTCTTAATGGGTAAAATAATAATTATAAATCACAAATAAATGATAAGGAAAGAAGAAGAAGAAAATCGTCGAATACAAATTTACATATAAACAAAATAGCCCATTTAACTCAAGTAATTTAAATAATACAAACCTATTCAATAACTCCAAGTGGGGAAGAAATAGAATAAGAAAATAAATATTAGTGGTCATAGGTAATAATTCTAAATCATAAATATCTATGAACTATTAAATAATAAATAACTTAATATTAAATAATTTAAATAGCACAAACACGAAAAAAAATAGAAAGAAATAATTTAAGTTATGATAGAACAATAGTCAATAAAAGCAAAATATGACAACAAAATAACAAATCTAAATCAAATAATTTAAAACCAGACACATAAGAAGTAGAAAAAAAAGTCATGGAAAAAGAGAGAAGGAAAAGAGGAGGACTAGTATTAAATATGACAAGAGAAGTCTGTTTAAATAATTTAATGCAAAAGCCAATAGATCCAACTATACAAAAGAGAAAACTACTAAAACGATACAAAATGAAGAAGGGTGAATTAGGAAGAAAGCATCATAAGATAATAGTTCTTAATAGGTAAAATAATAATTATAAATCACAAATAAATCATAAGAAAAAAAGAGGAAGATCATCGAATACAAATTTACATATAAACAAAAATAGACCATTTAACTCAAGTAATTTAAATAATACAAACATATATTCAGCAACTCCAAGTAGGAAGAAATAAAATAAGAAAATAAATATTAGTGGTCATAGGTGATAATTCTAAATCATAAATATCCATTAACTCTTTAAATAATAAATAACTTGATATCAATTAATTTAAATGGCACAAACAAGACGGAAAATAGTAACAAATATGACAGAAAAAGAGTCACTCAAAGAAAATATGACAACAAAATAACAAATCTAAATTATTAATAATTTAAAACCAGAAGAAGCTGCGAGAGAGAGAGAGAGAGAGAGAGAGAGAGAGAGTCATGGGTAAAAAAGAGAGAATTTACTAATACATATAATAAATTAGATGTATTACAATAAATAAATAATAATTAAAGGAAAAAAACAAATTTAACAAATTAAATATTAACATAACAAATAACTTGTCAAATAGTAAACAATTTAATAAAGAGTTATGAAGTTATGGAATAAAAAGAGGTCACGATTAATAAAACATAATATAATACCATATGAGGAATCGTGAATTGGCAAAAATCAAATAGAAACACCTCGAAGGGAGACATGAAAAAAGTAGAAGATAAATTTAACTAAGTAAATAGAAAGAGTTATTCGGAATGATCAAATACAAATTTAAATATAAGTAAAATAACCCAAATAATTTCAGCTCTAAGTCACGGAAGAAATAGAAGAAAATGCCTGTTAATAACAAAATAGTACATCAAAATTTACATAGTACAAACACTCAAAACTCCCAAAGTTATAAAGTTATAGAAAAAAGTGAAAAACAAATAAAAATATAATAACGGATGAGGAATGTTGAAGTAGTATAAAAACAAGTAATTAGAAACAAACGAATTTACTAGTGGAAAAAGTAGAACACTAAAATAATTGTTACATAGATAATATTTTTGAATAATAAATATTATAAATAAAAGATAATAAACAAATAGTAACAAATAATGGATGGCAAAACGAAAAGTAACAACTAATAAATAAAAGACAACAAATAGAACATTTTGAAAATTTCATGACAATGAAAGAAAGAAAGAGATAAGGAACAAATGAGGACCAATATTAAAAAAAATGATAACGAAGCTCATTCATCGCAAAAAGCCCATAAGACCAATTATACAAAAAGAAAACTCCTAAAATGATACAAAATGAAGAATGGTTAATTCTTAATGGGTAAAATAATAATTATAATTCACAAAGAAATAATAAGAAAAAAAAAAGAGAAGAAGACAATCATCGAAATAAAAATTTACATATAAAAAAAAATAGTCTATTTAAATAAAGTAATTTAAATAATACAAACATATATTCAAAGCAACTCCAAGTAGGGAGGAAATAAAATAAGAAAATAAATATTAGTGGTCATATGTAATAATTCTAAATCATAAATATCTATGAACTATAAATAATAAACAACTTAAAAATAAATAGTCTAAATAGAAAAAACAACAAAAAATAGTAAGAAATAATTTAAGTTATGATGAGAACAATTGTCACTCAAAACAAATATGACAACAAAATAACAAATCCAAATCAAATAAATTAAAACCATACACTTGAGAAGTAGGAAAAAAAAGTCATGAAAAAGAGAGAAGGAAAAGAGGAGGACGAATATTAAATATGACAAGAGAAGTCCGTTTAAATAATTTAATGCAAAAGTCGATAGGTCCAATTATACAAAAGGGAAAACTACTAAAACGATACAAAATGAAGAAGGGTGAATTAGGAAGAAAGCATCGAGAAGATAATAATTTTTAACGGGTAAAATAATAATTATAAATCACAAATAAATCATAAGGACAAACAGAGGAAAATCATCGATTACAAGTTTACAGGTAAACAAAAATAGTCGAGTAATTTAAATAATACAAACATATATTCAGCAACTCCAAGTAGGGAGGAAATAAAATAAGAAAATAAATATTAGTGGTCATATATAATAATTCTAAATCATAAATATCTATGAACTATTAAATAATAAACAACTTAATATTAAATAGTCTAAATAGCAAAAATAACAACAACAAAAGTAAGAAATAATTTAAGTTATGACAGAGCAAAGGTCACTCAAAACAAAATATGACAACAAAATAACACATCTAAATCAAATAAATTAAAACCATACACTTGAGAAGTAGGAAAAAAAAGTCATGGAAAAAGAGAGAAGGAAAAGAGGTGGACAAATATTAAATATGACAAGAGAAGTCTGTTTAAATAACTTAATGCAAAAGCCGATAGGTCCAATTATACAAAAGGGAAAACTACTAAAACGATACAAAATGAAGAAGGGTGAATTAGGAAGAAAGCATCAAAAGATAATAATTCTTAACAGTAAAATAATAATTATAAATCACAAATAAATCATAAGGACAAAAAAAGAGGAAAATCATCGATTACAAGTTTACAGATAAACAAAAATAGCCGAGTAATTTAAATAATACAAACATATATTGAGCAACTCCTAGAGGAAATAAAATAAGAAAATAAATATTAGTGGTCATATGTAACAATTCTAAATCATAAATATCTATGAACTTTTAAATAAAAAACAACTTAATATTAAAAAGTCTAAATAGCAAAAACAGCAAAAAAAATATAGTAAGAAATAATTTAAGTTATCACGGAACAATAGTCACTCAAAACAAAATATGACAACAAAATAACAAATCTAAATCAAATAAATTAAAACCATACACTTGAGAGGTAGGGAAAAAAAAGACAGGGAAAAAGAGAGAAGGAAAAGAGGAGGACGAATATTAAATATGAGAAGAGAAGTCCGTTTAAATAATTTAATGCAAAAGCCGATAGGTCGAATTGTACAAAAGGAAAACTACTAAAACGATACAAAATGAAGAAGGGTGAATTAGGAAGAAAACATCGAAGATAATAATTCTTAACGGGTAAAATAATAATTATAAATCACAAATAAATCATAAGGACAAACAGAGGAAAATCATCGATTACAAGTTTACATGTAAACAAAAATAGTCGAGTAATTTAAATAATACAAACATATATTCAGCAACTCCAAGTAGGGAGGAAATAAAATAAGAAAATAAATATTAGTGTTCATATGTAATAATTCTAAATCATAAATATCTATGAACTATTAAATAAGAAACAACTTAATATTAAATAGTCTAAATAGCAAAAACAACAACAACAAAAGTAAGAACTAATTTAAGTTATGACAGAACAAAGGTCACTCAAAACAAAATATGACAACAAAATAACAAATCTAAATCAAATAAATTAAAACCATACACTTGAGAAGTAGGAAAAAAAGTCATGGAGAAATAGAGAAGGAAAAGAGGAGGACGAATATTAAATATGACAAGAGAAGTCCGTTTAAATAATTTAATGCCAAAGCCGATAGGTTCAATTATACAAAAGGGAAAACTACTAAAACGATACAAAATGAAGAAGTGTGAATTAGGAAGAAAGCATCGAAGATAATAATTCTTAATGGGTATAATAATAATTATAAATCACAAATAAATCATAAAGACAAAAAGAGGAAAATCATCGAATACAAATTTACATATAAACGAAAATAGCCGAGTAATTTAAATAATACAAACATATATTCAGCAACTCCTTGAGGAAATAAAATATGAAAATAAATATTAGTGGTCATATGTAATAATTCTAAATCATAAATATCTATGAACTATTAAATAATAAACAAAAAATAGTTTAAATAGCACAAACAGCAAAAAAATAGTAAGAAATAATTTAAGTTATGACAGAACAATTGTCACTCGAAGCAAAATATGACAACAAAATAACAAATCTAAATCAAATAATTTAAAACATACACTTGAGAAGTAAAAAAAAAAACAAAAACAAAAAACAAAAAGTCATGGAAAAAGAGAAGGAAAAGCGGAGGAGGAATATTAAATATGACAAGAGAAGTCCGTTTAAATAATTTAATGCAAAAGCCGATAGGTCCAATTATACCAAAGGGAAAACTACTAAAACGATACAAAATGAAGAAGGGTGAATTAGGAAGAAAGTATTAGAAGATAATAATTCTTAAGGGTAAAACAATAATTATAAATTACAAATAAATCATAAGGACAAAAAGAGGAAAATCATCGTGTAACATTCTAAATTTTAGGGTTTTAAAGTGTGAATGATATATGGAAATTAATTACAAAATTTTGGCTTAAAATAATTATGAGAATAATTATTGAAAATTTAGGCTTATTTTCCCTTAATTAATTTATTTCGGGAAAAAGAATAAATTTGAGTAAGGAATAATTTAGGCCTAAAAATTATGGAATTGATATTTTAAGGCCAAAAGAAATTTAATTGAGAAGGAAAAATCGTTATAAGAATTAAGGATTTACTTCCCGGAATTATCCAATAATTCCAATTAAACAACCCATTATTTATCATATAAACTCAACCCATCACACCATTCATTTAAGCCCATACCCGTAGCGTAAAGAAAAAAGGAAAAAACAAAAACAAAAAACAAATTACCCTATTAAGCTAAAAACGCGACGGTAGGAAATGAATATATATCAACCAAACACGTTAGCGTGGTTCTCATCGGAAATCACGGAATGCAGAGCAGCGAAAGGAAATCAGATTACGTAACAGTGGAAGGACCATACCTCTTGAGCTCCACAACGCAGGTGCCATTGCATCTCGAGCCTCGCAACACTGAAAACTTGTTGGTTCATTCTTCTCGGACCGGACCTTAAACCTACCATATAATCCATACTTGTCGACTTCTCTCCATCCTCGTTTTAGTAACTAAAAGCCGACCGAGTATGAGAGTGGAAGAGGGAGTGTTGTTGTTCAGAATGTATTGAGTAGATAGAGATAGAATATACGGTGAACAAAAATAGTATAAGAAGAATCTGTATTTATTAAATGGAGCAATCAAAGAGCATACAAGTAGTCTGTATAATATAGAAAAGCTTTAAACGAACTCACAAACCGCCGATAAGGTAATGGAAAAAATGCAGAAATCCGGGCCCAACTTTCGTTGTGTCCTTAAGACAATATTGCTCCCTCAATACGGATGCCGAAGGTTTCTGAGCAATTGCCTCCCCGGATAGAGCGGATTATTCGTCTCCAGAAAGATGGCTCTGTCTATCTGAAGCCCAAGCGAATCCAACGAGTCTGCTTTCGGAACGCACAGAATGTATATGCAGAATGCAGAGAGAGAGAGTATGCAGAAAAAAACGTTATCTAATCTGAGACTAGGGCGCCCTATTTATAGACTACGAAAAAAACAAGATCGACGGACTCGTACATTTCATGAACTGGTGCATTGTGCAAATAGACACACCAGAACGGAACGAACAGAGGTGACCTGCGTCTTTTGCCAGCAAACTGGTGCGTCGTACGAACAGACGCACCAGTACGGAGCGAACGATCCGAATGGATCGCAAAACGCAGCTTCTGGTTGGAAAACTCGGAGAGGTACAACGGAATTATTTAAACGTTCGGAAATTCAAAAAAATATTTTAATAAAAAAATATTTTTTTAATACAAAAAATAATTTAATCAATATTTTATTTCACACGCGTTCCTTCTTACTTTTTCCTCTTCTTTTCCATCCTTCTTCTTAACCCATGAGATTTTCTCCTAAATTCTAACAATCCCCCACATGGATAAGAAGTAAGTCCATCATGATCAAATGCAAATGATAATTAATGTATGCAAAGTGCAGTTCCTCTACGAGAAACAACTGCATCGAGAAAGGTAGGGGTTGCCTTTGAACCTTCTCTAGTAAAAACCTATCGGATATCTTGGTCAATCGGTGGACGCGTTGTCTTGAACTCGTCGACCTTTTAGTGTATACCAAGACAATAGGAGTCACACAAGTTGCTCCTCTAGCATCGTTGGTTCTCATCTTGTGTCCATTTTTTGGCCCCGGACACCGCACGGTTTCGTGAGTGTTCTAGAGAATTGGCCGTTTTAAATTCTCATAGAAGCGGCCCACACTTCACACTCACATAGGTGATTCGTGATGTAAGTCAACATACATCATCCGAACACAACAGATTAGGATATCATTAAAAGCTTAGAAGCTTACCCTTATATATATGCACCTTGTCTTGTCTAGGAATGAGTATGAGTTTAAAACTCCACGGTGTTATGATCGATCATCACTTAGTTGTCTCTTTGAACCTAGTTCGTGGGATCTCCACTCTTCTAGGTAGAGTTACCGCAATAATCAACAATGGATCAGCCTTAAACCCATTCCTTTGGACAATTTCCTAACTATCTTCCTAGGAATCCCTTTAGTCAATGGATCCGATATATTCTCTGTTGATTTCACATAATCAATTGAGATGATTCCATTCGAAAGTAGTTGTCTAACGGTATCATGTCTACGACGTATATGTCTAGACTTGCCGTTGTACATGACATTCTTGGCTCTACCAATAGGTTTGCTTGACTATCACGGTGTATACACACCGCCGGTACCGGCCTTGGCCAATTAGGAATGTCTTCAAGAAAATTACGAAGCCACTCGGCTTCCTCACCGCCTTATCTAACGCAATGAATTCGCTTCCATAGTAGATCTTGCAATGCAAGTTTGCTTAGACGACTTCCAAGACACGGCACCCCCACCCAAGGGTGAATACATATCCACTTGTGGATCTTGTGTCATTAAAGCTGGTTATCCAATTTGCATTACAAAACCCTTCTAGTACTGCAGGGTACTTCTCATAATGCAAAGCAAAGTTTTAAGTAACCCAAAACTCTTATCATAGCTCTCTAATGAAGCTCATTTGGATTACTTGTAAAGCAACTCAACATGCTTCTTAACGCATAAGCAATATCGGTCTAGTGCGTTCATAACATACATAAGACTCGCCTAGCACTTGAGCATATTCTTTTTGTTTAATAGCTTCGCCGTATTTCTTAACAAATCGAAGACTAGTTTCTATAGGGGTCGACACATGAGTTATGTTTCAACTCTTGAATTTCTCAAGAATTTTAGAAATATAGTGTGTTTGCGATAAAGCTAACCCTCCAGATGTTCTATGGATTTTAATTCCTAAAATAACATCTGCTACACCCATATCTTTCATGTCGAATTTCTTGGTAAGCAATCGTTTAGTAGCTTTAATCATTTGATTATTACTACCGTTATCAACATGTCATCTACATAAAGACAAACTATGGCAAACCCGTTTTCGTATTTCGAATGTAGACACACTTGTCACATTCATTAATACTAAAGTCATTTGATAACATAACTTCATCGAATTTCGCATGCCATTGTTTCGGGGCTTGTTTAAGTCCATAAAGAGACTTAATTAATCGATAAACTTTCCGTTCTTGTCCGAGACAACAAATCCCTCCAAGTTGTTCTAGATAAATTTCTTCCTCTAATTCACCATTCAAGAAGGCTGTCTTTACATCCATTTGATGTAACTCCAAACCATTCAATGCGCTAACGCGATTATCATCTCGAATGGATGTAATTCTTGTAACGGTGAATAGGTATCAAAGTAGTCTAGGCCTTTCCGTTGTCTATAGCCTTATACTACCTGTCTAGCTTTGTACTTATCAATAGTGCCATCTGCTTTCATCTTCTTTTTGAAGACCCACTTAGTTCCTAGAGGCTTATTGCCAGGAGGAAGGTCAACCAACTCCCAAGTATGGTTTGACATAATGGATTCAACTTCACTATTGATAGCCTCTTTCCAGAATGGTGCTTCAGGGGAACCCATAGCCTTTCCAAATGTTCGAGGCTTATTTTCTAGTAGATAAGTCATAAAATCAGGACCAAAGTATGTTGAAGTCCTTTGCCTAGTACTACGTCTAGGTTCCTCATTTTCAAGATTATCATTAGTCATAGTATCCTGAGATATCACAGTGTTGTTATTATCATTACCTTTATTGTACGGAAATATGTTCTCAAAGAACGTAGCGTTCCTTGACTCAATAACCGTATTCACATGGATATCCGATACATCGACTTATAAACCGAGAAAATGATATGCACTACTATTATGTGCATAATCAATAAACACACAGTCTACTATCTTAGGTCCAATTCTTAACTTTTTAGGTTTAGGAATCTCAACCTTTGCCAAGCACCCCACACTTTCAAATATTTCAAAGAAGGTCTCTTTCCTTTCCATATTTCATATGGTATACTTTGTATCGTTTATGAGGCACTCTATTAATTAGAAAGTTAGCCGTTAGTATGGCTTCCCCCCACAAATTTTGTGGTAAACCAGAATTAATTAATAATGCATTCATCATTTCTTTCAAAGTCCGATTTTTCCTCTAATATGCAATATTCAACCATAATGATGCTATAAAATTTCATATAATTTGGTAGTGATGCATACCCCAACCAAAAATATTTATCATCTTTGGGTATCTAAATAAAACTACCAACATTTATATTCAATAATTATAAAGACAAATAATCAACCTTTAAGTTGATCCATAAACACCTTATAATAACAAACTTTAATTCTCCCACAATACAAACATAAGATAATAGCATCAAGGTTATGGGTAATTGAAAAATCATCGTCATACTTGGAATTTTTTTTAAAAAAAAATTGGCTACTTTGGTGACTAACACATCCACCGTACTTAATTCCAAAACTTAAATATTTAACTTATCATAATATTTGGAATTAAAACAATTCATAAAGAATTGAACACTTTGGTGATTAATAAATCCACCATATTTAATTCCAAAATTTAAATATTTAGAATTTATTTAAATACTATTCACAACATTTAAGCGACATAAAATCATAGCCACAAAATCATCCATAATTATAAAATTAAGGCTATAATAACACTTCTACTAATATCGTGCAAGTCATTCTTATTATATTTAAATATTTCACGATATCATGAAATAATAATACTATGAAAATTAAAGCAATTTATCTCTACACTAGATAAATGATTAAATTTCCATATCACCACAAATATTTAATAATTTCACCACATTTACTTTCAAAAGAAAATAATAAATCCTTTTTTAATAAATTAAATAATGGCTAAGATATTCACCGATATCACTATTTTTATTCCGCCATTATTAATTCAAAAAGCTTCACAAGATTTTAGGAGAGATTATAGGAGATTAGAAATTATCAAACAAATTAATATCTCTATTAATAATAAATCTTTAAACGGGACTAAATTCCCTTCCATTCTAATTAATAGAATTTTTCCAAATACATAACATCCTAAAATTTAGGACTTTTAATAAAGCTCATCATTTAATTGTTAAATATATTTAATTTCGCAACTAGAAGCATGAAATTAAATCATATCCATACAATATCTAATCAAACTAATAAAATCTCTCGATGAAATCAAGACATATTATCTTCACTTTATGAATTTAATATTCATAAAATCCTCATTAAACTAAGGAGAGATAATAGGATATTTATTAACTACCCTATCAATAGGATCTAATATATTTATTAATAATCAAATTTTCAACGAGATGTAAATTCCTTTGTGCAAGTGATCAATAATTAGCATAAATTAATTAAATAATATATTGATTTCTATAGACACGTCCATCTTTGAAACATCCAAGCACGTTAAAAAGCTAGGATTATGAGAAACACATCGTTTAAAACAAACGACTTGTCCTTTTAGCGCTTAACACAAACGACGTATCTTTTGTGTCAATCTCTAACCTCCACTGGTCACACTGATCCGACGGAGCGACAATGGTTTTCATGTTTCGTTATCGATCTCTACTATATTTCAAGATCTTTATCCATGAAGCTAATTTCGTGCCTTTTTTAAATTAGTTTACTGGTTGCCTAATCTTTATCCATCAAATATATTGTTTTATCATTCTAAAATATATTTCACTGATATAATATCCAAAAATCAAACGCATCAATCAAAACAGATATACATCAAATTGTGAGATCTTTTCTATACACATATGACTTCTAGTCCCATCAATTAATAAAGTTTCAATTTTCAAGTAATCGCTATATCTAACAGAGGTATAAAGCGACTAGTAAAAGCAAAACTTTAATACATATCTATATCAGAAACAAATTGACAGATATATAAGCACAGAAATCATAATATTAGAAACTTTAAATTTTCAAGGTCAGGAATCCAAAAACTAACACGATTCAAACCAAAATTTCTACCAATACGAAATCAAGTTTATAAATTAATCTAAGTTGATTCCAATTTAATATTACTACCAACGTATGATATCGCAAAGATATAAATTAATATAAATGATTTCAATCAATATTGTCTTAAGATTGTTGTTCAGAATGTCTTGAGTAGATAGAGATAGAATATACGGTGAACAAAAATAGTATAAGAAGAATCTGTATTTATTAAATGGAGCAATCAAAGAGCATACAAGTAGTCTGTATAATATAGAAAAGCTTTAAACGAACTCACAAAATTGCCGATAAGGTAATGGAAAAAATGCAGAAATCCGGGCCCAACTTTCGTTGTGTCCTTAAGACAATATTGCTCCCTCAATACAGATGCTAAAGGTTTCTGAGCAATTGCCTCCCGGATAGAGCGGATTATTCGTCTCCAAAAAGATGGCTCGTCTATCCGAAGCCCAAGCGAATCCAACGAGTCCGCTTTGAACGCACAGAATGTATATGCAGAATGCAGAGAGAGAGTATGCAGAGAAAACGTTATTTAATCTGAGACTAGGGCGCCTTATTTATAGACTCTGAAAAAACAAGATCAGACGGACTAGTCTGTTGCTGCGAACTGGTGCATTGTGCAAAGAGACACACCAGAACGAACAGGGGTGACCTGCATCTTTTGCCAAAGAACCGGGTGCATCGTACGAACGAGACGCACCAAGGTGAGCGAACGATCCGAACGGATCGTAAAAACGCAGCTGCTAGTTGGAAAACTCGGAGAGGTACAACGGAATTATTTAAACGTTCGGAAATTCAAAAAGTATTTTAATAATTTTTTTTTAATACAAAAAATAATTTAATTAAAAATTAAAATTTTATTTCGCACGCGTTCCTTCTTCCTTTTTCCTCTTCTTTTCCATCCTTCTTCTTATTCATAACCCATAAGATTTTCTCCTAAATTCTAACAAGTGTCGCGAAAGAAGGGGGGGAGAGTTAATTGTGATCGTCTTCCCCTGCATCTAATACCAAAAACAGGGGCAGTGGGCTACGGTAGCAATCATCACGTACACACCAAAAAGCTAACTAGGTGAGCCTTCAAGTTTTGTTTCTTCTAGTTTCCATGATTTTCCAATGCTAGTTCTGAGTTTTAAGTCTTTAGGAGCATAGCTACCATTCCACATGTGAGTCCCTGCTATATAAACACAAGAACAGGGAGAGTTTTGCATTTTTACGTTGGGCACTCCCAAAACAACAAATAACCCAAAGCATGGCTGTTCTTATATAGATATAACCCCTGCTGATATATATATTTGCGGTCATGAAAATACCTATTCAAACGTTGCACACATATGAAAAGAGAGAAGGAAACTGAGTTAGTTGCTTGTATATAGTCACTGCACAGATAAGAAGAAAATTAAAAGAAGAAAGTTACTAAACTATATGCATATAGACGTGCGTGTGGGTTGGTGTGAGATGCTGTATGTATATAAGAAAAACTAAAACAGATATGTGAATTGCTGCCCATAGGAGTTAGAGGAAAATATTGCTGCATAATGATAATATATATATATATATATAAAAGAGGAAAGGGGCATTTGCTAGTGTATGTGTGTGTGTGTCGTGAATTAGGAATAAGATCTAGCTTAGAAAGAAATAGGAAATTGCTGCATCCATATATAGATATATCAAGTGGTAGTAAATATGTATATAAGACCGATGCAATGCAAACATATATATATATATAAGAAAAGAAAAGCTTGCAAATATGGCGCTGTCACGTAAATATGATATCAAGGTGCTGTCGTACATTAGTAATATATAGGTGTTGTATATATACATAGATATTATAAATGGGTTATTCTGTTTCATTAAAATTTAAAAAAGAACATTAATAATTATAGAGAATGACAAGTATTGAAGAATAATCTGGGAAGCACTTGGAGGTTTTAAAATAATTGTAGAAAATAATAATAAATAGAAAAATAAAATAATAAAATAAAATTAAAACAATAATAATATTTAAAAATATAATAGTAAATTGGCAAAAATTCGGCCTAATAGTAAAAATGAAAATAAGGCCCAATAGCTTTACACTAAGCCTAGTGCCATGACGTTGGAGATTGTGAAGAGCTTGGGCAAATAATAACCTACCGTCTGTAAATGTATATTTATAGGACGCGATAATTGCTGAGACAATTAATCGGACGTGAAACCATCTGAAGATTTTGGAGCAGTCAGGTAGTAACCTTAATCCTCATATACTCTGTGTGACTTGTGTATGTATGTTTTACCTTGAAATTGCATACATTTGGTTATCATTTATTTCCAAGCGCTATGGAATCGGAACATGCTGTGTGGGCTTTACTGTGTGTTGTGCCCAGTGGTCTGTGCTGTGTGCAATTAGGACCACTGCGATCTTGTGCTTGTGTGCTATTAGGCCGCTAGTTCGGATTTGGCCGTGTGTGCCTTGATACCGAATGTTATGCGGTATTTGTTTATTTATGGTTTTTCTTACATACATTATTTATACATTTTATATGAGATTAATGGTTACTCGGGATTCAATTTTGAATCCCAGTCCCTTTAAGCCTTCCGCGCTCATCTAGATCGAGCGGGAGACAGAGGTAAGGCTCCGTAGCTGGACTAATGTGGTGAAGGATGATGGTGATTTCTTTTGGATATATATATTTTGGTGTCCCGAATGACTGTATTATAATTATTTTGGGTAACAATACCGGGATAACAGTATACTTGATCTCTACGGGAAAATTTATCTTTCCGTATTTTTATCAGTATAATTTCGTCCAAACTGATGCATGCTCAGTTGCTTATACTCTGATGGGTGACGATAATTAACTTGGAAAAATAAGCTAGAATTAAATAAAAATAAAGGACCACACTACCTGCCACTCGAAAGGGCGAGGCCGGTGGGTGTGTAACACATCGAATAAAAATTTACATATAAACAAAAATAGCCGAGTAATTAAATAATACAAACATATATTCAGCAACCCCAAGTAGAGAGAAAATAAAATAAGAAAATAAATATTATTGGTCCTACGTAATAAGTCTAAATGATAAATATCTATGAACTAATAAATAAGAAACAACTTAATATTAAATAGTCCAAATAGCAAAAAGAGGAAGAAAAAAAGTACGAAATAATTTAAGTTATCACAGAACAAAGGCCACTCAAAACAAATTATGGCAACAAAATAACAAATCTAAATCAAATAAATTAAAACCATACACTTGAGAAGTAGGGTAAAAAAAGTCATGGAAAAAGAGAGAAGGAAAAGAGGAGGAATAACGGAGAGAAGGAAAACGGGAGGACGAATATTAAATATGACAAGAGAAGTCCGTTTAAATAATTTAATGCAAAAACCGATAGGTCCATTTATACGAAAGGAAAACTACTAAAACGATAAAAAATGAAGATGGGTGAATTAGGAAGAAAGCATCGAAGATTATAATTCTTAATCGGTAAAATAATAATTATAAATCACAAATAAATCATAAATACAAAAAGAGGAAAATCATCGAAACCAAGTTGACATATAAATGGAGGAAATAAAATAAGAAAATAAGTATTAGTGGTCGTATGTAATAACTCTAAATCATAAATATCTATGAACTATTAAATAATAAACAACTTAATATTAAATACCCTAAATAGTAAAAATAGAAAAAAAAAATAGTAAGAAATAATTTAAGTTATGATAGAACAAAGGTCACTCAAAACAAAATATGACAACAAAATAACAAATCTAAATGAAATAAATTAAAACCATACACTTGAGAAGTAGAAAAAAAAAGTCATCGAAAAATAGAGGAGGAAAAGAGGAGGACGAATATAAAATATGACAAGAGAAGTCCGTCTAAATAATTTAATGCAAAAACCGATAGGTCGAATTATACGAAAAGGAAAACTACTAAAACGATACAAAATGAAGAAGGGTGAATTAGGAAGAAAGCATCGAACATAATAATTCTTAATAAGTAAAAAAATAATTATAAATCACAAATAAATCATAAATAGAAAAAGAGGAAAATCTTCGAATACAAATTTACATATAAACAAAAATAGTCGAGTAATATAAATAATACAAACATATATTCAGCAACTCCAAGTATGGAGGAAATAAAATAAGAAAATAAGTATTAATCGATAAACTTTCCGTTCTTGTCCCGAGACAACAAATCCCTCAGGTTGTTCTAGATAAATTTCTTCCTCTAATTCACCATTCAAGAAGGTTGTCTTTACATCCATTTGATGTAACTCCAAACCATTCAATGCTGCTAACGCGATTATCATCTGAATGGATGTAATTCTTGTAACAGGTGAATAGGTATCAAAGTAGTCTAGGCCTTTCCGTTGTCTATAGCCTTATACTACCTGTCTAGCTTTGTACTTATCAATAGTGCCATCTGCTTTCATCTTCTTTTTGAAGACCCACTTAGTTCCTAGAGGCTTATTGCCAGGAGGAAGGTCAACCAACTCCCAAGTATGGTTTGACATAATGGATTCAACTTCACTATTGATAGCCTCTTTCCAGAATGGTGCTTCAGGGGAACCCATAGCCTTTCCAAATGTTCGAGGCTTATTTTCTAGTAGATAAGTCATAAAATCAGGACCAAAGTATGTTGAAGTCCTTTGCCTAGTACTACGTCTAGGTTCCTCATTTTCAAGATTATCATTAGTCATAGTATCCGAGATATCACAGTGTTGTTATTATCATTACCTTTATTGTACGGAAATATGTTCTCAAAGAACGTAGCGTTCCTTGACTCAATAACCGTATTCACATGGATATCCGATACATCAGACTTATAAACCAGAAAATGATATGCACTACTATTATGTGCATAATCAATAAACACACAGTCTACTATCTTAGGTCCAATTCTTAACTTTTTAGGTTTAGGAATCTCAACCTTTGCCAAGCACCCCCACACTTTCAAATATTTCAAAGAAGGTCTCTTTCCTTTCCATATTTCATATGGTATACTTTGTATCGTTTTATGAGGCACTCTATTAATTAGAAAGTTAGCCGTTAGTATGGCTTCCCCCCACAAATTTTGTGGTAAACCAGAATTAATTAATAATGCATTCATCATTTCTTTCAAAGTCCGATTTTTCCTCTAATATGCAATATTCAACCATAATGATGCTATAAAATTTCATATAATTTGGTAGTGATGCATACCCCAACCAAAAATATTTATCATCTTTGGGTATCTAAATAAAACTACCAACATTTATATTCAATAATTATAAAGACAAATAATCAACCTTTAAGTTGATCCATAAACACCTTATAATAACAAACTTTAATTCTCCCACAATACAAACATAAGATAATAGCATCAAGGTTATGGGTAATTGAAAAATCATCGTCATACTTGGAATTTTAAATAAAAAATTGGCTACTTTGGTGACTAACACATCCACCGTACTTAATTCCAAAACTTAAATATTTAACTTATCATAATATTTGGAATTAAAACAATTCATAAAGAATTGAACACTTTGGTGATTAATAAATCCACCATATTTAATTCCAAAATTTAAATATTTAGAATTTATTTAAATACTATTCACAACATTTAAGCAAAAGATAAAATCATAGCCACAAAATCATCCATAATTATAAAATTAAGGCTATAATAACACTTCTACTAATATCGTGCAAGTCATTCTTATTATATTTAAATATTTCACGATATCATGAAATAATAATACTATGAAAATTAAAGCAATTTATCTCTACACTAGATAAATGATTAAATTTCCATATCACCACAAATATTTAATAATTTCACCACATTTACTTTCAAAAGAAAATAATAAATCCTTTTTTAATAAATTAAATAATGGCTAAGATATTCACCGATATCACTATTTTTATTCCGCCATTATTAATTCAAAAAGCTTCACAAGATTTTAGGAGAGATTATAGGAGATTAGAAATTATCAAACAAATTAATATCTCTATTAATAATAAATCTTTAAACGGGACTAAATTCCCTTCCATTCTAATTAATAGAATTTTTCCAAATACATAACATCCTAAAATTTAGGACTTTTAATAAAGCTCATCATTTAATTGTTAAATATATTTAATTTACGCAACTAGAAGCATGAAATTAAATCATATCCATACAATATCTAATCAAACTAATAAAATCTCCGATGAAATCAAGACATATTATCTTCACTTTATGAATTTAATATTCATAAAATCCTCATTAAACTAAGGAGAGATAATAGGATATTTATTAACTACCCTATCAATAGGATCTAATATATTTATTAATAATCAAATTTTCAACAGATGTAAATTCACTGTGCAAGTGATCAATAATTAGCATAAATTAATTAAATAATATATTGATTTCTATAGACACGTCCATACTTCGAAACATCCTAAGCACGTTAAAAAGCTAGGATTATGAGAAACACATCGTTTAAAACAAACGACTTGTCCTTTTAGCGCTTAACACAAACGACGTATCTTTTGTGTCAATCTCTAACCTCCAGCCTGGTCACACTGATCCGACGGAGCGACAATGGTTTCTCATGTTTCGTTATCGATCTCTACTATATTTCAAGATCTTTATCCATGAAGCTAATTTCGTGCCTTTTTTAAATTAGTTTACTGGTTGCCTAATCTTTATCCATCAAATATATTGTTTTATCATTCTAAAATATATTTCACGATATAATATCCAAAAATCAAACGCATCAATCAAAACGAGATATACATCAAATTGTGAGATCTTTTCTATACACATATGACTTCTAGTCCCATCAATTAATAAAGTTTCAATTTTCAAGTAATCGCTATATCTAACGAGAGGTATAAAGCGACTAGTAAAAGCAAAACTTTAATACATATCTATATCGAAAAACAAATTGAGATATATAAGCACAGAAATCATAATATTAGAAACTTTAAATTTTCAAGGTCAGGAATCCAAAAACTAACACAGATTCAAACCAAAATTTCTACCAATACAGAAATCAAGTTTATAAATTAATCTAAGTTGATTCCAATTTAATATTACTACCAACGTATGATATCAGCAAAGATATAAATTAATATAAACGATTTCAATCAATATTGTCTTAAGATTGTTGTTCGAATGTCTTGAGTAGATAGAGATAGAATATACGGTGAACAAAAATAGTATAAGAAGAATGTATTTATTAAATGGAGCAATCAAAGAGCATACAAGTAGTACGTATAATATAGAAAAGCTTTAAACGAACTCACAAAATTGCCGATAAGGTAATGGAAAAAATGCAGAAATCCGGGCCCAACTTTCGTTGTGTCCTTAAGACAATATTGCTCCCTCAATACAGATGCTAAAGGTTTCTGAGCAATTGCCTCCCCGGATAGAGCGGATTATTCGTCTCCAAAAAGATGGCTCTGTCTATCTGAAGCCCAAGCGAATCCAACGAGTCTGCTTTCGGAACGCACAGAATGTATATGCAGAATGCAGAGAGAGAGTATGCAGAGAAAACGTTATTTAATCTGAGACTAGGGCGCCTTATTTATAGACTCTGAAAAAACAAGATCAGACGGACTAGTCTATTGCTGCGAACTGGTGCATTGTGCAAAGAGACACACCAGAACGAACAGGGTGACCTGCATCTTTTGCCAGCAAACTGGTGCATCGTACGAACAGACGCACCAGTACGGAGCGAACGATCCGAACGGATCGTAAAACGCAGCTGCTAGTTGGAAAACTCGGAGAGGTACAACGGAATTATTTAAACGTTCGGAAATTCAAAAAAGTATTTTAATAATTTTTTTTTAATACAAAAAATAATTTAATTAAAAATTAAAATTTTATTTCAGACGCGTTCCTTCTTCCTTTTTCCTCTTCTTTTCCATCCTTCTTCTTATTCATAACCCATAAGATTTTCTCCTAAATTCTAACAAGTGTCGCGAAAGAAGGGGGGGAGAGTTAATTGTGATCGTCTTCCCCTGCATCTAATACCAAAAACAGGGGCAGTGGGCTACGGTAGCAATCATCACGTACACACCAAAAAGCTAACTAGGTGAGCCTTCAAGTTTTGTTTCTTCTAGTTTCCATGATTTTCCAATGCTAGTTCTGAGTTTTAAGTCTTTAGGAGCATAGCTACCATTCCACATGTGAGTCCCTGCTATATAAACACAAGAACAGGGAGAGTTTTGCATTTTTACGTTGGGCACTCCCAAAACAACAAATAACCCAAAGCATGGCTGTTCTTATATAGATATAACCCCTGCTGATATATATATTTGCGGTCATGAAAATACCTATTCAAACGTTGCACACATATGAAAAGAGAGAAGGAAACTGAGTTAGTTGCTTGTATATAGTCACTGCACAGATAAGAAGAAAATTAAAAGAAGAAAGTTACTAAACTATATGCATATAGACGTGCGTGTGGGTTGGTGTGAGATGCTGTATGTATATAAGAAAAACTAAAACAGATATGTGAATTGCTGCCCATAGGAGTTAGAGGAAAATATTGCTGCATAATGATAATATATATATATATATATAAAAGAGGAAAGGGGCATTTGCTAGTGTATGTGTGTGTGTGTCGTGAATTAGGAATAAGATCTAGCTTAGAAAGAAATAGGAAATTGCTGCATCCATATATAGATATATCAAGTGGTAGTAAATATGTATATAAGACCGATGCAATGCAAACATATATATATATATAAGAAAAGAAAAGCTTGCAAATATGGCGCTGTCACGTAAATATGATATCAAGGTGCTGTCGTACATTAGTAATATATAGGTGTTGTATATATACATAGATATTATAAATGGGTTATTCTGTTTCATTAAAATTTAAAAAAGAACATTAATAATTATAGAGAATGACAAGTATTGAAGAATAATCTGGGAAGCACTTGGAGGTTTTAAAATAATTGTAGAAAATAATAATAAATAGAAAAATAAAATAATAAAATAAAATTAAAACAATAATAATATTTAAAAATATAATAGTAAATTGGCAAAAATTCGGCCTAATAGTAAAAATGAAAATAAGGCCCAATAGCTTTACACTAAGCCTAGTGCCATGACGTTGGAGATTGTGAAGAGCTTGGGCAAATAATAACCTACCGTCGTAAATGTATATTTATAGGACGCGATAATTGCCGAGACAATTAATCGGACGTGAAACCATCGAAGATTTTGGAGCAGTCAGGTAGTAACCTTAATCCTCATATACTCTGTGTGACTTGTGTATGTATGTTTTACCTTGAAATTGCATACATTTGGTTATCATTTATTTCCAAGCGCTATGGAATCGGAACATCTTTGTGTGGGCTTTTCTTGTGTGTTGTGCCCGGTGGTGTCTTTGTGTGCAATTAGGACCACCTTGCGATCTGTCTTTGTGTGCTATTAGGGCTGCTAGTTCGGATTTGGCCGTGTGCCTTGATCTTTTGAATGTTATGCGGTATTTGTTTATTTATGGTTTTTCTTACATACATTATTTATACATTTTATATGAGATTAATGGTTACTCCGGGATTCAATTTTGAATCCCGGTCCTTTTAAGCCTTACGGGCGGCTCATCTAGATCTGAGCAGGGAGACAGAGGTAAGGCTCCAGAGCTGGACTAATGTGGTGAAGGATGATGGTGATTTCTTTTGGATATATATATTTTGGTGTCCCGAATGACTGTATTATAATTATTTTGGGTAACAATACCGGGATAACAGTATACTTGATCTCTACGGGAAAATTTATCTTTCCGTATTTTTATCGATATAATTTCGTCAAACCGATGCATGCTCGGTTGTTTATACTCCCGATGGGTGACGATAATTAACTTGGAAAAATAAGCTAGAATTAAATAAAAATAAAGGACCACACTACACGCCACTCGAAAGGGCGAGGCCGGTGGGTGTGTAACACATCGAATAGAAATTTACATATAAAAAAAAATAGCCGAGTAATTTAAATAACACAAACATATATTCAGCAACTCAGAGTAGGGATGAATTAAAATAAGAAAATAAGCATTAGTGGACGTATGTAATAACTCTAAATCATAAATATCTATGAACTATTAAATAATAAACAACTTAATATTAAATAGTCTAAATAGCAAAAAATGCAACAACAGAAAAAGTAAGAAAAACTTGAAGTTATGACGGAACAAAGCTCACTCAAAACAAAATATGACAACAAAACAACATATCTAAATCAAAGAAATTAAAACCATACACATGAGAAGTAGGAAAAAAAAGTCATCGAAAAATAGAGGAGGAAAAAGGGAGGACGAATATTAAATAGGACAAGAGAATTCCGTGTACATAATTTAATGCAAAACCCGATAGGTCCAATTATACGAAAGGGAAAACTACTAAAACCATACAAAATGAAGACGGGTGAAATAGGAAGAAAGCATCAGAAGATAATAATTCTTAATCGGTAAAATAATAATTATAAATCACAAATAAATCATAAATACAAAAAGAGGAAAATCATCGAATACAAATTTACATATAAACAAAAATAGCCGAGTAATTTAAATAACTCAAAAATATATTCAGCAACTAAGAGTAGGGAGGAATTAAAATAAGAAAATAAGTATTTGAGGTTGTATGTAATAACTCTAAATCATAAATATCTATGAACTATTAAATATTAAACAACTTAATATTAAATAGTCTAAATAGCAAAAACAGCCAAAACAAAAAAAGTAAGAAAAAATTTAAGTTATGACAGAACAAAGGTCACTCAAAACAAAATATGACAACAAAATAACATATCTAAATCAAATAAATTAAAACCATACACATGAGAAGTCGGAAAAAAAGTCAACGAAAAATAGAGGAGGAAAAAGGGAGGACGAATATTAAATATGACAAGAGAAGTCCGTGTAAATAATTTAATGCAAAACCCGATAGGTCCAATTATACGAAAGGGAAAACTACTAAAACGATACAAAATGAAGAAGGGTGAATTAGGAAGAAAGCATCGAAGATAATAATTCTTAATCGGTAAAATAATAATTATAAATCACAAATAAATCATAAATAAAAAAAGAGGAAAATCATCGAATAGAAATTTACATATAAAAAAAATAGCCGAGTAATTTAAATAACACAAACATATATTCAACAACTCAGAGTAGGGAGGAAATAAAATAAGAAAATAAGCATTAGTGGTCGTAATAACTCTAAATCATAAATAAATATCTATGAACTATTAAATATTAAACAACTTAATATTAAATAGTCTAAATAACAAAAACAGACCAAAACAAAAAAAGTAAGAAAAAATTTAAGTTATGAGAACAAAGGTCACTCAAAACAAAATATGACAACAAAATAACATATCTAAATCAAATAAATTAAAACCATACACATGAGAAGTCGGAAAAAAGTCAACGAAAAATAGAGGAGGAAAAAGGGAGGACGAATATTAAATATGACAAGAGAAGTCCGTGTAAATAATTTAATGCAAAACCCGATAGGTCCAATTATACGAAAGGGAAAACTACTAAAACGATACAAAATGAAGAAGGGTGAATTAGGAAGAAAGCATCAGAAGATAATAATTCTTAATCGGTAAAATAATAATTATAAATCACAAATAAATCATAAATAAAAAAAGAGGAAAATCATCGAATAGAAATTTACATATAAAAAAAATAGCCGAGTAATTTAAATAACACAAACATATATTCAACAACTCGAGTAGGGAGGAAATAAAATAAGAAAATAAGCATTAGTGGTCGTAATAACTCTAAATCATAAATAAATATCTATGAACTATTAAATAATAAACAACTTAATATTAAATAGTCTAAATAGCAAAAACAGCAACAACATAAAACGTAAGAACAAATTTAAGTTATGACAGAACAAAGGTCACTGAAAACAAAATATGAGAACAAAATAACAAATCTAAATCAAATAAATTAAAACCATAAACTTGAGAAGTAGGAAAAAAAAAGTCATCGAAAAATAGAGGAGGAAAAGAGGACGAATATTAAATATGACAAGAGAAGTCCGTGTAAATAATTTAATGCAAAACCCGATAGGTCCAATTATACGAAAGGGAAAACTACTAAAACGATACAAAATGAAGAAGGGTGAATTAGGAAGAAAGCATCGAGAAGATAATAATTCTTAATCGGTAAAATAATAATTATAAATCACAAATAAATCATAAATACAAAAAGAGGAAAATCAACGAATACAAATTTACATATAAACAAAAATAGCCGAGTAATTTAAATAACCAAAAAATATATTCAGCAACTCAGAGTTGGGAGGAATTAAAATAAGAAAATAAGCATTAGTGGTCGTATGTAATAACTCTAAATCATAAATATCTATCAACTACTAAATAATAAACAACTTAATATTAAACAGTCTAAATAGCAAATACAGCAACAACAAAAAAAGAAAGAATTAAGTTATGACAGAACAAAGGTCACTCAAAACAAAATATGACAACAAAATAACATATCTAAATCAAATAAATTAAAACCATATACATGAGAAGTAGGAAAAAAAAGTCAACGATAAATAGAGGAGGAAAAAGGGAGGACGAATATTAAATATGGCAAGAGAAGTCCGTGTAAATAATTTAATGCAAAACCCGATAGGACCAATTATACGAAAGAGAAAACTACTAAAACGATACAAAATGAAGAAGGGTGAATTAGGAAGAAAGCATCAAAAGATAATCATTCATAATGGGTATAACAATAATTATAAATCACAAATAAATCATAAGGACAAAAAGAAGAAAATCATCGTAAACAAATTTACATATAAAAAAAATAGCCGAGTAATTTAAATAATACAAACATATATTCAGCCACTCCAAGTAGGGAGGAAATAAAATAAGAAAATAAGCATTATTGGTCGTATGTAATAACTCTAAATCATAAATATCTATGAACTATTAAATAATAAACAACGCAATATTAAATAGTCTAAATAGCAAAAACAGCAACAACAAAAAAAGTAAGAATAATTTAAGTTATGACAGAACAAAGGTCAATCAAAAAAAAATATGACAAAAAAATAACAAATCTAAATCAAATAAATTAAAACCATAAACTTGAGAAGTAGAAAAAAAAAGTCATCGAAAAATAGAGGAGGAAAAGAGGAGGACGAATATTAAATATGACAAGAGAAGTCCGTGTGAATAATTTAATGCAAAACCCGATAGGTCCAATTATACGAAAGGAAAAACTACTAAAACGATACAAAATGAAGAAGGGTGAATTAGGAAGAAAGCATCGAGAAGATAATAATTCTTAATCGGTAAAATAAAAATTATAAATCACAAATAAATCATAAATACAAAAAGAGGAAAATCATCGAATACAAATTTACATACAAACAAAAATAGCCGAGTAATTTAAATAACACAAACATATATTCAGCAACTCAGAGTATGGAGGAATTAAAATAAGAAAATAAGCATTAGTGGTCGTATGTCATAACTCTAAATCATAAATATCTATCAACTACGAAATAATCAACAACTTAATATTAAATAGTCTAAATAGCAAAAAATGAAAAAAAAAACAATAAGTAAGAAAAAATTTAAGTTATGACAGAACAAACGTCACTCAAAACAAAATATGACAACAAAATAACATATCTAAATCAAATAAATTAAAACCATACACATGAGAAGTAGGAAAAAAGAGACATCGAAAAATAGAGGAGGAAAAAGGGAGGACGAATATTAAATATGACAAAGAGAAGTCCGTGTAACTAATTTAATGCAAAACCCGATAGGTCCAATTATACGAAAGGGAAAACTACTAAAACGATACAAAATGAAGAAGGGTGAATTAGGAAGAAAGCATCGAGAAGATAATAATTCTTAATCGGTAAAATAATAATTATAAATCACAAATAAATCATAAATACAAAAAGAGGAAAATAATCGAATACAAATTTACATATAAACAAAAATAGCCGAGTAATTTAAATAACACAAACATATATTCAACAACTCAGAGTAGGGAGGAATTAAAATAAGAAAATAAGCATTAGTGGTCGTATGTAATAACTCTAAATCATAAATCTCTATGAACTATTAAATAATAAACAACGCAATATTAAATAGTCTAAATAGCAAAAACAAAGACAACAACAAAAAAAGTAAGAATAATTTAAGTTATGACAGAACAAACGTCACTCAAAACAAAATATGACAACAAAATAACATATCTAAATCAAATAAATTAAAACCATACACATGAGAAGTAGGAAAAAAGAGACATCGAAAAATAGAGGAGGAAAAAGGGAGGACGAATATTAAAAATGACAAGAGAAGTCCGTGTAACTAATTTAATGCAAAACCCGATAGGTCCAATTATACGAAAGGGAAAACTACTAAAACGATACAAAATGAAGAAGGGTGAATTAGGAAGAAAGCATCAGAAGATAATAATTCTTAATCGGTAAAATAATAATTATAAATCACAAATAAATCATAAATACAAAAAGAGGAAAATAATCGAATACAAATTTACATACAAACAAAAATAGCCGAGTAATTTAAATAACACAAACATATATTCAAAGAACTCGAGTAGGGAGGAATTAAAATAAGAAAATAAGCATTAGTGGTCATATGTAATAACTCTAAATCATAAATATCTATCAACTACGAAATAATAAACAACTTAATATTAAATAGTCTAAATAGCAAAAAATGCAAAAAAAAAAAAAATAAGTAAGAAAAAATTTAAGTTATGACAGAACAAACGTCACTCAAAACAAAATATGACAACAAAATAACATATCTAAATCAAATAAATTAAAACCATACACATGAGAAGTAGGAAAAAAGAGACATCGAAAAATAGAGGAGGAAAAAGGGAGGACGAATATTAAATATGACAAGAGAAGTCGTGTAACTAATTTAATGCAAAAACCCGATAGGTTTAATTATACGAAAGGGAAAACTACTAAAACGATACAAAATGAAGAAGGGTGAATTAGGAAGAAAGCATCGAGAAGATAATAATTCTTAATCGGTAAAATAATAATTATAAATCACAAATAAATCATAAATACAAAAAGAGGAAAATAATCGAATACAAATTTACATATAAACAAAAATAGCCGAGTAATTTAAATAACACAAACATATATTCAACAACTCAGAGTAGGGAGGAATTAAAATAAGAAAATAAGCATTAGTGGTCGTATGTAATAACTCTAAATCATAAATATCTATCAACTACTAAATAATAAACAACTTAATATTAAACAAGTCTAAATAGCAAATACATCAACAACAAAAAAAGAAAGAAAAAGTTTAAGTTATGACAGAACAAAGGTCACTCAAAAAAACATATGACAACAAAATAACAAATCTAAATCAAATAAATTAAAACCATAAATTTGAGAAGTAGGAAAAAAAAGTCATCAAAAAATAGAGGAGGAAAAGAGGAGGACGAATATTAAATATGACAAGAGAAGTCCGTGTAAGTAATTTAATGCAAAACCCGATAGGTCCAATTATACGAAAGGGAAAACTACTAAAACGATACAAAATGAAGAAGGGTGAATTAGGAAGAAAGCATCGAGAAGATAATAATTCTTAATCGGTAAAATAAAAATTATAAATCACAAATAAATCATAAATAAAAAAAGAGGATAATCATCGAATACAAATTTACATATAAACAAAAATAGCCGAGTAATTTAAATAAGACAAACATATATTCAGCAACTCAGAGTAGGGAGGAATTAAAATAAGAAAATAAGCATTAGTGGTCGTATGTAATAACTCTAAATCATAAATATCTATGAACTATTAAATAATAAACAACTTAATATTAAAAACTCTAAATAGCAAAAACAGCAACAACAACAAAAGTAAGAATAATTTAAGTTATGACGTAACAAAGGTCACTCAAAACAAAATATGACAACAAAATAACATATCTAAATCAAATAAATTAAAACCATACACATGAGAAGTAGGAAAAAAAAGTAATCGAAAAATACAGGAGGAAAAAGGGAGGACGAATATTAAAAACAAATATGACAACAGGAGCCCATTTAAATAATTTATCGCAAAAGCTCGTAAGCCCAATTATACAAAAGAGAAAACTGCTAAAATGATACAAAATGAAGAAGGGTGAATTAGGAAGTAATGGGTAAAATTTATAAATCACAAGGAAAAAAAAAAAAATCATCGATTACAAATTTAAATATAAACAAAATAGCCCATTTAACTCAAGTAATTTAAATAATACAAACCTATTTAGCAACTCCAAGTGGGGAGTGGGGAGTGGCGAAGAAATAGAATAAGAAAATAAATATTAGTAGTCATAGGTAATATTTCTAAATCATAAATATCTATTAACTATTAAATAATAAATAACTTAATATCAAATAATTTAAATAGATACATATTAGAAGAAACTAGCGGGGAAAAAAAGTCATGGACAAAAGAGAGAATTTACGATACATGTGATAAATAGAAAGTATTATAATAAATAAATAATAATCAAAGGGAGAAAACAAATTTAACTAATTAAATATTAAGTACAATTAATAAACAACTTAATATAAAGTTATGAATATGGAAACAAAAAAAACATAAAGCACTTAATATAATATATTTAAATAAGTATAGACTAATGCTGAAACAATGAAACTCAAGTTGTAGCAAGAGATAAGGAATAGGAAGACCATGGAATAGGGAGCACAATCAACTAACTACCATTTACTAGTGAGTGGGTCACCTCCAACACTTGCTACAATCAATCAATCCAACATATGATTTCACAAGTTATTCAAGAGAGTAAAAGGAGGAAAGGGACAACCGGATGATTGAAATCTTCGTGGCCCCTTGTAAAAAAAAAAATCCAGCAGCAAGTATTGAACTCAAACTCTTAATGACAGATCATCAATGGCTAGTTGTCAACTCAATCTTGTTCCAGCAAGTTCCACAAATTCAGAAAGGTTCTGCAGAAACACAAGGCTCCTTAAATCAGAAATCTCAGCCAGATCAAAGATTCTATAAATCACATAACAGAAACGGATTCTGTCAAGACGAATTTTCTCAAACTTGGAAGAGTTTTAACAACAGCAGAGATGACTTATTTTTATCCTCAATGCAAGGTTCCAAAAATTCAATCGAGATTTCTCACAATTGTATAGCTATCAATTTTACAAAATTGCAAGTTGCTCAAGAAAATCCAGCAAGTTCTTGAAGCTAACATCAACTCCACTGCATTCACCACAAAAACACATCAACACCAGTGCACTAAATCAGTTCAAAAATAGTTGGAGATTTTTCCAAGTCACTCAACCCAAGCAACAGAATTTTCTGCAAAACGAGGAGTTCATGACAGCGCATGAAATGAGGCAAACAGGCACAAAACTCCCGGGCAATTTTCACACACAGTGACAGTACTATGAACTCTTCAATTTTTGTCAAATTCCGCAAGAGAACATGATTCACACACAAGCAATATTTATGAACCAACAATGCACCAATACAGTATTTTTTTCAACAGCAGTAAATCAGCTTTCACCCAAAAAAATGCGACAATAGCAATCAAATCAGAGACAAACTTAAAGTTCGACCTCAACAGCAGCAAGAAATATCCTTACGAAAATGCAACTAACACTCACCAACCAGCCATAGAAACAGTGCCTACCCCAGAACACTAGGCACAACAACAGAAGTAAGCTTTAATTAAATTACTACAGCACCCTTTTACAGTAACCGAGTTCCTATGGCAAATGTAATTATTAACACAGCAAGTAAAATCAGCAATCAAACACTTTATCCACTGAACAATTGAATTGCAACAGCCAAGAGCCTAAATCCCAATCTCCTCACAGTTACCACAACAAAATCAAGCCACTGACAGTTCCTTAATTAGCATGAAAACAAAAATTAGAAAGAAATGAATCTAGTAGTGGAAAAAGTATAAGAGTAAAATAATTGTTATATATATAATATTTTTGAACAATAAATATTATAAATAATAAATAGTGAGCAAATAGTAACAAATAATGGATGGCAAAAAAAATAAAATAACAAATAATAAATGAAAGACAATAAATGGAATAGTTTGAAAATCTTCAATAATTTAAATATAAATAAAATAGCACATTTAACTCATAATTTAAATACTACATACCTGGCAAACAAAAAAACAAAACTTAACGTCTGTGGCATGGTTTAATCCTGCTCAATGCCTTCTCTCAACTACTTCTACGCCCGCATTGTCTAATATTTTTAACATCTCCTTTGGGTTTGTGATTTAATTGAAAACCAATAGTAATTGCAACTAAAGAAATTTGCACCGTCAAATACAGTCATCCATGAGAATCAAAGAAATCAATAACCAACAAAGGTATAAGAAAGTAGTAGCCTAGTTAATACTACCTTGCATACTATAGACTATTTTCAGTGCTCTTTCCATCTTCAATTGTCACCACTCCTCTCCTATCAACTTGTTCAAGATCTTCAACTTACAAATGCAGGGTGATGAATTCACAAATTTTAAAACTGCAGGTCAGCAAGCAAAAAAATACATAATTTAGTCAGCATCTACACCAAGATATTTGTCATTATAATTCTGAATTTGTACAATCGTCAAATCAATGGGATGTTAAAAAAGAAGAATATGTTCTAGAAATTTAGAGCGCATGACAAATACCAATGAAATTTTTAACTTATTCAACCCACATATAAGCCAGCTGCAACACCTCTTCCGACTTGGAAATCTAATGGATTTAGGCATCACCAAAAGAAAATGCCAACAAAATGAAATTACCATGGGTACCAAGAACCCAAAACCTCCCATCTTCCAGGCAACATGAAAGCTAAATGCTTTCTCCTATAGAGCCAAATAAGCAGCATGAATAAATAAGTATTATAAATAATATTAATAAACAATTATAAATTCATGTGAAAAGATAAAAATAAATATAAATAACAAATAGTAACAACTAATAAGGAGGAAGATGAGAGCAAATAATAAAGAAGAAAGGAGAAATAAATCAATACATCAAACTATAAAGCGTTAAGATGCAGTATGAAAATATATCTCAAACAATAAAGATAATTTGGTTCAGACATGCATTATCAAACAAGAGGTGGTATAAGTTACACCGTTGCTCTCTCATATTTAATAGCCGCCTCTTGCCTCCTCAATAATTAGCTGGAAGCCAAATTCCATTAGTAATGGAAATGAGTTCCTTTGGATTCAGCTTTCCTCCTGGTTGGAATTTCTTTCCAACCACACTAGTTTCATAATTACGCCTGCAATACAAACAACCACCAAATAGCCAATGTCCAAATCTGGAAATTCTACTAAATTGCTTCTAAAATAATCATTCTAATCAAAATCTCCTAACTATATGCATTTATCTTATTCATGGCTAATTAAGCAAATAATAAAATCCCACAAAAATGCTCACTTAACCATATAAAAATAATGGTTTATCAAATTCACCCACACTTGCACTTTTGCACTCCCTAGAAAAAGATTCAATGAAGGAAATCCAATACAAAATCGAATAGACATATCAGTGAGAATGTCGCAAGCTTAAATCAAAATATGTAAGCATAGTAGTATATCATACTTCAACTAATATCACAAGCAAAGTGTACAAATGCATGTACTTAGCCTAGCCAATAGTGAGTAATGCTTTAGAATACAACTTGGTCCTGTTTTGCACTTCTCACATTCCCCTCTTAAGGTAATTTCACTCCTCTCCACTAGTCCAACCCCTACCATAGGCTTGTAATGTGTCTACCATCTCCACCACTTATTATACACTAGAGTAATGAATCAAGAGGTCTCTGCTTTGGTTGTAATGTTGAAAAGGTCTAAGTGGAAATGGAAAAAGAATGGCACAAAAACTGAAATATACGCAGGTGATGAGCGACATAAACAAATGAGTAGACATGGAAAAAGTAGAATAATAATATAATTATCGTTACATACAATGATAATTCATAAATATTACCAATTATTAAATAACAAAAAATATAATTAATAATATAATTAATAAATAAATAGTAACAAATAATAAATAAATGAAGGAGAAGGAAAAGAGAGGGAAGAATAATAATAATCAAATACAAATCAAATAAGAAAGAGAAGAGAAAATAAGAAAAAGCCGACAAAAAAAAAAAACAATAAGAAAAACGAAGTCCATTTAAATATTTTAATATAAACCCACAACTTTAGATGATAAATAACTCTCTAAATGACTCCGATATTAAAAAGTCATCAATTAAGAGTCTAAACTTGACAACGATCAACATTTCCAACCATTAAATGCACACATTCTGTTCATGTAAATTCTTTTCATGCGCTGAAACAGGGATTCTTGAGATATCATGCTCTGTGATCTGAATAGAATATGAGAAATATTTTGCTATATGGAAAATAAATCAGATGCTTTAATAGAAATATTTAAGAAATCCAAAGAAAATGAAAAAGGTAAAGGCGTTATAAAAATGATTGCTTTTGAACAAGTAACATTAGAATATGAAGAATCGGAATATGAAAGAAGAAAATATAAAAGAAATAGGAAAAGAATTTGTTTATGCAACAATTATAAAAGAACCAGAAGAAGCAAAAATAAAATATGCAAAGAGAAGCAGAACAACAAACATCAACTATAATGAAGAAGATACAGCAACCAAATTGCACAGTAGTAAGTGCAATTTTTTGACTACTCAACATAGAATTCTACTGAAGAATTTGCAAAATATAGTTAAGGTTACAATAAAATTCGGTGAAGTGACAAAAGTGTATAAGAACAACTAATATGCAAAAACTCAGATTCAAAGCCGATTTCAATGATGACAGGGAGTATATTCTGCAATGAGTCAACTACAGCAGCAAAATCACGTAATAAAAATATTCAAGGACTCACAAAAGTTTAAGTCCTGCAAGTAAAATATTAAGATTAGCAAGGACACAACAACAATTATGCAGAAAATATCTCAGGTCTGGACAGCAACAGAAGGACAGAAGGACTGGATGCAAAAGCAAGTCTAGCGAATTAATCACAATGGCAGAACAGAATTCCCAACTTTAAGCCACAATTCAATTCCATAAGCTTCAAAAATGCTCTGAGAATGCAGAGAAAGAGTTTATACTTTTCAGTGATTATATGGATGGAACGGTTCTGCTATTTATCATATGAATGTTCAATTATTATATGGATCATAGCATCAGCAATCACACTTAATCTATCACGGCCTCTCTACTTCACATCAATCCATGAATATACCACAAGCTAAAAGAACTGCAAATAGTACAAGATTAAAACCATGAGATTGCTTATGGAATAGTTTAATAACTATCCTAGGAATTAATGCTTATGAAAATTCACTCCATGAGATTGCTTTCAAAACCACGACAAACCAAGACGCAATTGCAACAATAAAAGGGTGGTTTTATAGATTTAATGATAACATCTAACTCAAGGATATGAATTATTCAGCTAGTATAACATGATGCTTGAATTGCATGAGCATGCATTGATCATCATATGTATTGAGAAACAGATTCCAAAATCCCCAAACAATTTTACAAGTTTTTTCACAGAAGGTTAATATAAAGATAAAATAAAAACTGCTGGAAAGCTGCAAGAGACGAAGAATGTCCAACTGAAAAGAAGTTTATAACACATTGATCCATATGTAAATCTAACGCTCACCGGGATGATTCTTGTTTCATCAAGCTCCTGCTGGATTTTCAACAACTAGTCAGCATCAGCAGGGCCCTGAAGATTTGAAAATAGCAGGGAAAATGAGATAACTGCGTCAAAACTAACCATATTAACAGGGAAGCAAAAAGAAAACTTTATCGGTAGACAAGTGAAATAAAAGAAAACAACTTTATTGAGAATATTTAGTTGAAAACAAGGTAGAATTCCAAATAAGATGAAAACTGAAATGAAAGAAGGTAAACTAAAATGTCTAGGTTTCTATGATCAATCTCTTGAAGTTTGAAGTTTTTAGTAACTTGAAATACAAACTTTAGATGTTTGGCATTATTTAAATAAAAAAGGAATAATAACACTCAGCAAGCCAAATTTAATTAAACCTTACGTGATCCAACCAGCAAGAAGCAACCAGAGAATAAAGTTGACCAGAAAAGTAGGCCAATTCACAACAAAACTCCTAAGTGCAGAATCTCAGCTGAAACTTTACAAAGAACTCCCAAGGGTCCTACAAATTAAACCCCAAATAAAATGTAATATCTTGTAATTACAATAATAGACACCTAAGGAATTAAAGAAGTGTGTCAAATTAAAAATTAATCCATATAATCACTCCTAAACACAGTTATCTTCTAACTAACACATTTTAGCTCAATTAACGTGATGAAAGCCTAAGATTATACATAAAAATATATGAGAATAAAGGGTTCTACCAATTCCCCCCCCCCCCCTCCCCAAAAAAAAAAAAAAAACTAAGGATTTTACACTCCGGGCAAAATAATGGAATAAAACTGAATCTCAAACACACCACCAATTAAGAGTATCAAAGCATGCTCAAATATGAACTGCTTGTAGTCACCAACGTTCTACTTCAAATAGCATCAATCCAAAACAACTTCATGCCAAAAAGGCAATTAAACTCATGCGATTTAATCAAGGAAAGCAAATAAAGGAGGAGATTTCTCACATGGTAAGTGTTTCCCTCTCACTCTCATTAATCAAGGATATTTCCCTCATGACCATCTAATTTAGGCTTCCCATAAGCTTGTAACTATCCTACATCTCCACCAATAAGTAGCCCATAGTCTTCGTGAATCAAAGGGTCTTTTTAGGGTTGTAATGTTGGAAAGGCCAAATGATGGGGTGGAAGTAAATGCCAATTATTAATGAAAACTGCACATGTATGTTACTCTCTGATACAACTTTCATGAAGAGTTGATGACACCAAACATGCAAAAATCCAGATGTTCATGACAGCAAACTCAACATCAATCGCTTAAGTACAACATATGCACAAGTCAGAATCATTCGTCCCAACTATGAGTGAATCTTCTTTCCGTTTTACCCCTGCCACTTAGCTAGCTCTCATTCCTCTTCTTTCCTTTCTGTTTCTCATCTTTTTCTTCTTCTTCTTCTTCTCCTCCTTAGGCTTTTCTCTCTTCAGTTTTTTGTTTTTTCATATAACTTTTCATTGCCTCTTTCTGCATTTTTTTTTTTTCATATTCTTTTTTCCTTTTGCTCCTTTTTTCTATTTTTTTTTTCAATCACTTTTTTCTAGCATTGGAACAATAACTAAATGGCAAAAGAAGTTCATTCTGTCAAAAATTCCAGCCTCACTTAGTTCCTGTTACCAAGATTGCATACATCAACTAGTTTCAATAAACACAAATTCATTATTTATTCAATCAACTTAGCAAGTCATAACCTCCAAACGTTCAGCACATGCAGCATTCATTAATCATCGATGGAAAATGAAAGAATAAGGAAGGGCTCAAAGGGTTAAACAAGGGATTTAATGTGTATAGGCTGCTGTTTGGTCAAAGGGGTTTGATTAGAATGCCCTTATCATATTCACAATTCCAAGTGCTGATGTGGTCTCGAATTAAGGATTGAGACAAGTTCTAGGAAGTTATTAAGCTAGATGGTATCACACAAATTTTAAGAAAAATTCAGGCCCAAATCGTTCCAACTGGCTTACTCGCCCTCATTCATTCACCAAGACCAAATCGCATATGAATTGAACTGCATGAGATTATTCTGCCTTGATGCAAAATTCCAGAATTCATTGATTCAACAAGCAATTCACACTTCAACAAGCCCTAACGCTATTCAAAAGGACATGTTCCAGGTTCAATCAAATTCCATACCAGTCATGCAACCATCAAACCCGAAATTATAGTACAAAGTTCAAGCAAATAATCGCCAACACAGATCAGAAACTCCAAAATGGAATCAGATCAGACCAGAGGAATAGAATAGAACCTTATTAATCAAAGTCACATGAGAAGAACATTGTCCTCAATGTGAAATAACGGCAGAATAGAAATAGCACAAATACAGCTAGATAGAACCGAGGTACCAAAACCTATGCCACAACAACTACCTTTTACTACTAAACTAACCCCCCCCCCCCACCAAAAAAAAAAAACTTGTGTTTAACAAAACAGCTCATAAAACAATTAATCAATCTGAAAAAACTAATGTAAAGTGAGGGAAAGGGACAACCGTGCAATGAAATCTTCTTAAAGTCATCAAACATAAATTCCCATCCCGGATGAGAATCAATATCCTACAATATTCAAGAACATTAGAGTAAATGATGATAAGATAGCCAAAACATAAATGTAACGATAGTTTACCCTTCAAATTATTTTTTCCTTTAATCTAACTTTTGACTCAAAGGCAAACAGAATGCAACATAAATATTCTATATAGAACAAAATCCTAATTCAAGGAGATAAAAGGGCTCAGGTTCCTTACATTATTCCCAGCTGCAATAAGTTCTTGCCTGCATAGATTAAGTAAAATGCAGTTATGAGAAATAGATGAACCGTCACACTTGTGAGTCGTTAAGATAAGCAACGTGCATATATTTAAAAAAAATCAAATTATACAAGGAGAAGAAATAAGAAGCAAGACCTCACATTTGGGAGGACAACCCATCCAAGAACCCTACAATCCTTAGGAGAGATTTTGCTATGCAATCAGTCTAGGAATTAAAATAAATCAATGTTAACAAAGTTCAGCGTGACACAGAACAATGCTGGGCCATTGATATCATAAACAGATAACATATTTATTGCCATTTTGAAGATGAGCAGAAAAATAGATTATTTTCTGTGAATAAAACCATGACACAATTTACAAGGACATACCATATAAACGTTGCCCAAATTTCGCCATTTATAAGCTCCAATTCATTGAGATTGTGCACTAGATGACCTTTAAAGTGGACAACTTGTTTAGATATAACTACAAAAACAAGAACAAAGAAAATTCAGTGAAAATATAAAGCAATAATTAACTAACTTATTGAAGTAGCAGCAAGCCGTTAACTTTAAAAGCTGTATATAGATTCATAGACAAGTGCATGCGCACAATCTCACACTACATAGACGGAAATAAAACTAGAATGCGTTTGTGCGTGTGTGTGTGTGTAAGCATTGCTTTTATTTCCATTAAGTACAATACGTGAGTTGGGGGGGAGGGGGAACCTTTAAATGTAGAAAGATCAATATGATACAGTGTTGAACTGCCATCGCTTCCATACAAGACTTTTCCATCAGTTGCAGACCCCAACCATCTTTCATCTCATGAGTGAATTGCTGTAACTACAGGAAAATTTAAAAACAAAAAACAATTTTTCAAACTTTGCTACTAATACGAACTGGCAATGTGAAACTTAACCTTCCTTGAAGATCTCAATAAAATATTTAAGAAAATAGAATAGGAGATTGGTAATTTAAATTTGGAAGGAAAAGTCTATAACCCAAAGTGTCAAAAAAATTATAAAGACATTTTTCAAAAAATTTATACAGATTGGATCTAAATCAAACTCCCATCAACTGACCACCTAATGAAACTACATAAGCTTTCCTCATTAGTAGAACCAAGTTAACTGAGTCTGATATACACTGCCAAGGTTATATTCTCCAACCAAATTGTACAGAAAAATAATATATACGTATAATTAATGAATAGGTATAATTCAAGTTATGATCTTTCAGGCTAAAATTATTTTACAGATACTTTCAACTGATACCACTTATATAACCACCTGATAAATCTTTCAACGTCCTGCTTCAGGTTTGCATATTATTGACAATAAAAAAAGAGCAAATATAGTTTTTTGATGATACCATCTGCTTACACACAGTTCATAATCGGAAAGAAAAAGCACTGTTAGCAACAGACGATAATTTAAAATACAAACCTGCATCAGCATTACTGTTCAAACCAGAAAATAACCGGATAATATCCTAGAGATCTTCACAAACGGAAAGAGCACTGTGTGCATTTGTATGAGTGTCGTCGAGCTCAGGACACTCATGAGCTGAGCGGCCGAAAGAACTGAGCTGAGATTGCGAACCAGAGAATGAGAGGATTTCGATTTGGGACAGAGGAGTGTCGAGCTCGACGACACTCATGAGCGGAGCGGCCGAAAGAATGGACTGAAGGAGGTTAGGGTTTGCGGGGGGAAAAATTTGGACTGGACTGAAGGTTAGGTTTTCTCAAACCAGCAAATCACACTCTCAATCAAATCTCAATGAAGGATGAAGAGAGTGATTATCATAAATGCGGGGGAGTAGTTAATCATAAATGCGCCCTCAAACTGACCATCTTCTCCGTACTCCAGCAAAAACAAACGTGTTCCAACCTTTTCATCTTCTCGGTACTGTGAAGCAACGGTTACAAAATTTAGAATGAATTTTTCTTAATAATAAATGTAACAAATTTAAATGAACTTATTGATCTAGTAAAAAAATCATTACAGTTTGAAAACAATTTTAATTGAACTCATGCTAGATATCCAGAATTAATAGTATTGAAATACAATGAATATTTTTCTTAATAAATATAAAGAAAGTGACTATCTCCCTTAGCCGATTTTTTTTTTCTTTTGCTAGAAAATAAATACTTTTGTTATAGTGGTAAAATAAATATTAATTTTTATTTCAGAAAAAAAATTCTTAACCAAAAAAATTAAAAATTAAAATGAAAATTATCACACATTATCACTTTATAACTTTTATTTAAAAAGAAATTAAAACAAAACATTTTTTTTATTTTGCTCCTTTCATTGTCTGTCAAAATTATATTGTCATTTTTTATACAACCTTTTCAGCCTAAAGTTTGCATAATTGGATTTTACTAGTTCATATTATTTTTAGGGCTTGTTTGGTTCTTTGACAAAAAAAGGAGGGGGCTTGTTTGGTATGAGGGGAGAGGAGAGAGAAAAAAAATATATTTGAGTTGGATTTAAGAAAAAAAGGTTGGAAGTTGGGATAAAAGTTTTTAATTAATTTTTCTTATTCTTTTATCTTAAATTTTCTCTCTATTAAAATTTTGTAACCACACTTCTTCAATTTTTTTAAATCCAACTCATAAAAATCTCTCATCCCCTCTAAATCCCCAATACCAATCAAACCCTTAAAGAACTGCACTTCATATGTACATTGTATAAATATATATATATATATAGACCTTAAATAACTATATCACATTTAGCTAAATAACTATATTTTTACAATTTTTTTTATTTTTTATAAATAATTATTTTTTTTTCTTGGAATTATACGGAAACTATCTTTCTTTTAAAAACTTATTATATAATTAAAAGCTAAAATTTAAATTTCACAAATCTATCTTTCATGAGACATGTTACTTGTTTATTTTATAATTAATGATTTCTTTGTTGTAAATTTATTACTAGCAAAATTATTTATAGATATACTGATTAGTTAAGGTATGTCTTTTTCCAACTAATACACTAATACAGCATGTCTTGCACTAAGTGCTTACATCATAAAGTAAAACATTAAAAATACATGTAGGAGGGGTCTCGAAAACGATACCCTCCCCCACGTTTAGGGTTTCCTTGGCTAAAGTATTTACGACAACATTTTTTCACAGCAACACCATTCTATGCATGCCATTTAAAAACAAAAAAATCAAATCAAATAGAGTAGTTTTTTCACCCCTTTAATATATCCAAGCCATTTAAAAATGGAGGAAAAATAAGTTCTTATTTTAACAAATTGCTTTGATTCAAGAAAAATTTAAAAATAAAAAATCTTATTTTCCCTTCATTCTTATCCACTTTTATCATCAAAACAGTTTTCAAAATTTATTGGTTTGCATTTTGTGAACAAAGAAATCATTTCTCCATCTTTTTTCAAATAATTTGTTCTTTTTTTTATTGAAAAGAGATGACCAAGTCATTTCTTAGTGCAAATAATGCTAAATAATAAATTTTGAAAAGGTCTTTGATCAAGAAAGTGGATAAGAATGAGCAGATATAGAATTTTTTTTAAAAAAAAAAATCATGAATAAATGCAATTTATTAAAATAATAGGCTATTTTTCTCCATTTTTGAAGGCAAAGGCTAATTAATAGGTAAAATTGAGGTATTTGATATGTTGTTTTCTTTTCATGTTTTTGTGTGGGCGCGTCCCGAAAATAAGGAATCAATTTTCTGTCCTCACGTTTTTGACTTCCATGTCCTTGTTTCTGCTTTTTTTTCACTTGCTCCTTACCATTTTATTGCAGTGGAGACAGGGGCGGAGCCAGGATGTAAAAATAGGGGGCGAAATTTACAGAATAAAACCCTGAGGAGTTAGCATTTGAAATTGGGGGCGAAAATTACAGAAATTGACCCAAATTTTTATGAAATTATGCTTTAGTCTCATAAATATTTCAATATTTTCAGTTTAGTCCCTCTATGAGACTTTTTAATAGGGACTAAATTGAAAAGATCAAAATTTTTATGAGACAAAATCATAATTTCCCAAAACTCTGGGTCTATTTCTATAATTTGGGGGGGGGCCACCCCTAGCCCCCCCTAATTCCGCCCCTGAGTGGAGAGTAACAAGGGCATGGTAGTTATCCCGGAAATAGGGAATCATAAGAATGATCATATGATGGTTACTCTCCACGGTGCCACATTGAAGCAGTGGAGAGTAACCATCTGGTGAAATTCACACCCTTACAAATTCATAACAAGACCCGCAACTCAAAAGTCAAAACATAATTTTCATCCCATTTATTTTTACTTTTATGCTTTCTTGTTTTCTGGGATATATACACACATCATACGTAAATCACCAAGGGCCTAGTACTTATCCCAAATGCATTTAAATACCTGTATATTCTATTCTTGATTGGCCTCATATATTTAATTGGGACGGTATTGATTCGAATTTTTTTTCTATTTTAATTTTTCAAGATAAAAAATCATTTTCTTAAAAAAGAAAATCATAATGAGAAGATTATGTTTTATTTTTAAGAAATAAGAACAAAATAAAAAATTAAGGTTAAAATAAAATAAAATATCTATTGTTCAAAAAAGGGTGTGGTGGGGTTGGTTTTTTTACTGTCTTAAAAAAGAAGGCAGGTTTATATAATTTAGTCTTTCATCTTTTTTGATTCAATGATGGAGCTGTTGGGTGAGCCTTTTTAATTTAGCTAAATAGGAAAAAAAATCAGAAATACATTTGGATACTTTAGAATGTCAATATGAGACAAGTATGGCTTAAGCCCCTTTTTTAAGGAAAGTTTTAAATGCATTAAAAAAATAAAAGAATATAAACAAGAAAAGAAAACTTCAACTTAACATAGAAAAATAATAATAAAGAGTCAACTAAGTTATTACAATAGAACAATTACAAAAGCATTCTTTGATTCTTCATTTCTTGAAAATATTGCATTATATCTTCATCATCAATCTTATCAAACATATCGCGTTCAACATAAGTTAGCATGCATGAGTTAAACCAATCATCACTTATCTGATTGCGCAACTTATCATTAACAAAAGTCATTGCAGAAAAAACCCGCGCAACATTAGCAGTTGCTACCTATAGAACAGTACCAACTTTATCAACAAATAGACCAATGGATAAACAATATTTTTCTCTTCTCAACCATCTTCAAAGCAAGGTTAAAAATTGTTTTCAAATTGACAAAATCAAAATCAGCTCTTACATCAACAATAAAATTACAGAAACTTGAAGAAAGAAAAGTAATATCTGCAAGATCATCAAACTCCAAAGGATAGAATCTAGCAAACTCAATCAACTTTTCTTTGTTAAAATTAGCAAATGAATCACGAGGATCAAGACAACTCAAATACTCAAGCAACTTGGTATTGACATTATCAAATCGATCACCCAACTCTTGAGCCGAGTATCTATCACGTATTAAATAACTCTACCTGAAATTAGTGCAAGAATGTGAATGATTCCAAGAATAAAACTTTATTTGGCTTAGAATAAAACTTTAGAGTTTCACGAAATAAACCTTGTTCATTTGAACTTTTACATTCATCATGTCCCCGAAAAGGCTGACCATTTCGTAGTAGGTATTTAGCACAATCTAAAGAAGTTTTCAGCCGAATATAATAATCAATTCTTTGTTGTTCAGAAATATTTGAAAAGGCAATATCAATATGTTGCTTTTGCTTCATCAAATCTTGACCAATTTGATAACATCTATTGTGAACATTCTTATGGTCTCCAACATGAACTTTGATTCTATCATTCTTCTGCCAATTTTTGAACCCTACACCGACAAATGCTTCCTGCGTCGAACCACTACCTCCAACCTCCATATAAAGTAGATAACAATACAAACAAAAACATGCATCTTTTGATACACTATACTCCAACCAAGACACAAATTCTTCATATCACTTAGGCTTGAATCTACACATTTTTCCATACATTTCCGTTTGAGGGAATGGTTTAAGAATTGGTTGAGTTGGCCCCTTGAGCAACTAAGCTCTTTGAATATCCTCTCTTTCTATAGGTTTTGATGCCATTCAATAAATTGAAGGTTTTTTTCTTGGATCCGCTTCAAGATTTTGTATATTAACTTTTGTTTGAGGTGGTGATTGAAAACTTTGAAATTGAGATTCTTGTGGTGGTTGATAGGATTCTTGGACAATTGGAACTGAAATACTATTTGAAACTTGCTCACTTTGAGATTCGAGTTCTGTATTTGTGGGTTTTAGATGTTTGAAATAAGATTGTATCATTGACATTTTCTGAAAACAAAACAGTAAAAATCACAACATTTTGAAATAGCAAAAATCACTAGGGTTAGTCAATCACAATACATACATATAGAGCGAAATTTCAGATTTTCAATGAAGGGCAGTTTAGTGATTTCTTTCAAAATGAAGGGCATTTCGCAACTGAAATATGAAAAAAAAAAAATCAAAATTTGTGTCTGCACGTGCGGCCTCGTACACAAGTGTGGCTTTGCACTGTATGTATGTATGTAAGTATATATGTATGTATACATTTTCCTTTGTATATGATTGTTACCTTTTGACAACTTTAGCACAATAATGCATATTAAATAAAGTAAAATACTCTAACAACTCTTATGTTTTGTTTTGATTATACAAATTTCTCTTCTATTATGAAAACATATATTTTAGTCCAAGCCATTAACACCTTTAAAGAATATTCTAAAAATTTCTTGAAGGATATTTTTTAATTAAAGAACATATTATAATACATCTTTTTTACTAATTTACCCCTCATTATACCGAATCCATATTTATTTTTTTAACATTGGTATTTATTAATAAGCTATTTAATATTTTTATTATATTTAGAAAAAAATTAAGCAATTTTTATGTGAAAAATATCAACAACTTGATCAAATATTTCAATAGTTTTTTTAACAAACATGTGTGTTCACTAAAAAACTGTGGTTTATGTAGTGGTCAAAACATTGTGCTTGGAGCGGTTAGGACCATGATTGGTAGTTGCAATGTATCATCGAAGCTAGGGTTAATTGGGTGAATTATAAAAATTAAAACAATCTTAATGAATAATTAAATCAATAAGGAAGGGTTAGAAAGATATCACCGAAATGTGCACAAAGATTTATACTGGTTCAGCTTTAATATCTTGACCTACGTCCAGTCCTCAGAGCGTCTCTGAGATTTCTATTATCTTTCAACGACTACACAAGCTCTTACAGAATAATCCTTACCAAGACTCACTCCCCTTACAAGTGTAATCGGACAACCACACTCAAGATCTCACTACCTTGAGATTTTACAAGAATCGGTTGAATGATAAAGACTCTCTTACAGAGTAGATATATGAATACTGAAGAATATAAATATCACAAGATATTTCAAAGAGTATTAATGAGCAATAAATTGTTCACCTTGGTTGGTTAGCTCCATATTGAATGCTCTGGCTTTTTATAGTTGAATACCATTAATGACCATTGGAGAAGTGAAAGAGATTTGTCGTGTCTCTCAAAATAACCAGATTCAATAAAATATTTGCAGTAATAGGGAACCTGGATCATTTTCCCAACGAATTCGCAATGGGTTTGATTGGACAGTAATAGCGAACATAAACGGTAAAAATGAGGGGTTTTTGGTTCAAACAGAATAAAAACGAAAATAAACAGAAACATATTAAAATCGATCAACCCAACATTCAGATTCTAGAGACTTCCATCATTGAACAAAGTATGAATAAACTCGCGTTTGGTTCTGGACGAACCGAAATCTCTGCGTTCGTCCAGAAAATCCCTTAACTAGACAATTGCCTAGCATATGTACGAACAATGGTGGCTCACTGTGCGACCGCACAGTAACACTAGAATCTAGTTCAAACTCAATCCTTGGGATGAACCAAACCGAATATTAAATCTAATATTCGAACTATTTCCAGAAATCGAATCTAATAAGATGAAAACATAAATGAGTTAAATTACCGATTAAGCACAAGCTCTCTGGACGAATCATGGAATCCTCAACGTTGGATTAATCATAGAGTTATGTTCTAGAGGCTAATGTAGCCCATTAGATATTAATTTTTCCAAGCTCACTTTCATGACTCTAACAAGTCATGTAATTATGTGCCTAGGGCCATGAGGCGACAATGAAGAGGCAATGGAAGCAATTTTGATGGTTGGAAAAAAAAAAGAATAAGAGGAGGACCTAAAGACTAAAGGTAGTAAACTTACACTACTTGTGTGTATTTATATGTTTTCTTGTGTGTTGAGGTGCATGATTTCTTTGCTTGCTTGTTTATGTGTAACATAATTGAATGATTGAAGCTCTGTTTTTATTGATGATGTGACCATAAGTAAGAAATGTGAATCATTGAGCACATAGAAATGTCATTATGTTAACATGAGCCTATGTAATGAAAGACTATCATGCACTAGCATTTATCTTGCATGCATAGTTTGATACCGTTTGCTATTGAGATTCCCCCGAATCTCACCCTCCCTCAACCAACCATACAGGTATGTGAGCACAAAGAAGGGCAGCGCATGAAGTTATGCTAGAGAGAATGGAATGGAGAACTGAATGTGTATAAGTGATCATGAGTTGTATATAAATCTGGCATGTCTATTATTTGTAAAAATATGACATAGTTTGTGTATGTATATGCATGAATGAACAAAGAAATGAGGAAAGAGATACTCTGATAGTAATGAGGACGATCCTTAAGAATATTGATGCTTTCGTAAGAGTAATTTTAGGACGTGTGTGACAGTCTGCTTACAAAATAAAGGGATCAACTTTAATGCATTTGTTAAGGCATGTATTCTTTGGGACATTGCAGCAAGTAAGGCTCAAACAATCATTTGATCCTGAGCAGTGTACAAGTTGGTCGAATTTCTTGATGGCAAGTGAACCAGTTGAACAAGTAATAAATAGTAAGTTAAGTATCGCCCCACACAGACTGAGATGCCAAATGATAACGCCAAATTGCAGAATTAGTTGTGCTTAACAAGAAAATAAAATCCGGTTGGTTTGGGAGTTTGTATAGTTATACTAATAAACAGGAAAATAACCAAATGATCGTAGTCGTAAGAAGATATCAATAAAAGATAGGCTGAGCTCAGAATCCTTCCTAAGCATGACACTCCCCCCAGTTGCCTATACACATTGCTATAGCATTCATGCTGCATAGCTCTCGCAAATGCTACAACATAAACACCTTTTTACAATGTTATTTAGTTAACCCACCACTCCAATCTACCGAAGCTCTCGCGTTCGATATGTACAATCCTAACTTTACTTCTCCCATATGCCTATAGCGATTTTCTAGTTAGATTATCATTACAAATCATGGTGTTATGGTTATGAGCGGTAGACTCATTCCTGAAGCCTACAATAATAGGTCAAGCCTTGCGCCAGCCTGCCTAGCAAACACTATTTCCCAGATGTCTAACCCCGACTCCCTTTCAGTAAGCCGAGACCACTGATTTAGCCCTTAGCTCTCGCTAATCGACAAGAAATTAAATCACTGATAAGCAAACTGAATGTATTGGATTAAAAACTAGAAATTGGGTTCATTCAAACTTAGGAAATCATCCTCGCTTAGCCACAAGAGATTTAATTCATGACTGAAGAGGGAATCACTAAACAGATCACTATAGAATAGCCCATGACAAAAAGATTAACTAAAATCAAATAAAGAAGAAAAACAGAAAGCTTGATGGAGGTTCCGACGGCGTGGAAGAAGCCCTGTCACGTCACAACTCCACCTCATCTTTTCTCCGTCTCACTGCAAGGAAGGATGCTGGGTTCTCTTGGAGTTCTCGTGCCTCGTAACTTCTCTCACTCTTCTCTCAAGTCTGGCCATGTGGGATTAGTCTTTGACTCTCGACGACTTCTGACCCCCTTTAGGGTTGGCTGTTGTTTCCTTTTACAATCCGGTCTATTTGTGGCGTATGTCTAGCGAACTGGGCCTTTCCAAATCTGTCGAGGTCCAATCGTAATCTCTCTTTCAAATCTCGGTAGATTGATTCTGGTGATCCTGCGGGATTCTTCAAATCTTAGTTTTGATCCTCTGCATCTTCTATTCCAATACGTCAGCAATCTAACCGTTGTTCTCTTCCACTTAACGACCTACACTATATTTCCTGAAACAACCTTGACAATAGATCATAACATATGCCGCATAGCATTGCGTCACTTACTCTACTATAGCTTCAGGGATGCAATGTATTGCACTTCGATAAAGCTGTCCTGATGCTATAGCATTGTATCGACCATGTTATGCGCCTTTCTAATAAAACCTCAAAACTCGTTCTTTCCTCAGTGCATGTTTAGGATGTACGTGGAATTAATCCTTAAGTTCTCTATACAATAAATCAATGCCTTTTTTCTCAGATTAATGCAGTTAAGCTCCTATTCACCATACAATACAATCATATAATATAGGGAAAACATGGCATAAACAGCACTCATCAATACACAGTATGGCCACTAGGGACAAACACCCATTTGATCTTGCACGCCCGATCAGATAGACAAATACAATATTTTTATTCTGTTACATTATTATTAGTAAATGGGTGTCTTAGAGACAATCTCTTTCGACAGATGAACACCATTCTACATTTTAGTATTTCATGGTTAATATAAATGGGCACATTTTATCTTTATCATATTTAAGTGTCGCCTTTATTTTAAGGTAAATATGCGTTTAAAGATCAAAGCCCTAGGAATAGAACATGTGTTCACTCAAGGAACTATGATAGGGAGCAAGATCATTAGGAATTGAGGATATTGCATGTCTATTGCCAGAAACTTGTTCCTAATCTTGAATCACCAAGAACTGGCATTGGTGATCTCAATAAGACTAGTATGACATCATCTACTTGTATAGAGATACAAGGTAGGGACCTCATGGAATACATGCATGGTGATACCTTAGCTGATGTCGTGGGTGAATTTGTTAAAGAATAGATAGCACTGAATTGACTCATCGAGATACTCCACAATGATTCATCGTAGAGAGAATCATTGGATATGTAAAGTCTATCATTGTTTAGTAGTGCGGATCATCCTGGACTTGAAGATGTCATCAAACATTATGTCCTAGGGTTATACTTTGACTGTACAACTATATCCGCCAGAAAATGGGGTGGAACAGTGTACTCTTGGGTGTAAATATAATACATGAGTGTAGATGAACATTCCGAAAGGACTCACAGTCCCTTACAAGGGATTAGTAATCTATAAGATTGGTAGGGCTAAAATCGCTTCTAATTGACTCGGGAGTCTGTACGCACAACAAGTGATAATAAAGAGTCATGGTCCATCATATAGTAAATAGAAAAAGGTTCCTAGTTCAGTGAATTAGCTACATTTAGTCAATCAAGAGAGATGATACTCTTTGTTTGCTCTCAACTAAATGTGAATGACGATGTGAGGAATGATGCTAGCACAATATCCAAATTAGAAAGGTAAATCACGTAATCAACTCATTTAGTTTTGGGGCCACAGAGTATTTCTAGTGCCTTATGTGGTCATTATATAAATTTGGCTCATTAAAATAGTTTAATTGGTCCAAGTTTATTTATGTCAGTGACTAATTGGGCCTACTGGGTCACACACTGAAGTTATTCTTAATTGCTTAAATTTAGCAACCTTGGGTCAATAATTGTTATTGGGCTTTTCTAGACAATATGTGTAATTGGGTTGGAGTGGGACTCCAAGCCCAATAAGGTAACATGGCACAATATATATTCTACTAGTGGGAAATTAGTTTCTCCACTAATTGGCCCAAAATATGTTAGAAGACCAAACGGGGTCCTTGGCCAATTTGAAATTTGAATTTAAGTTTGAAATTTAAATTTGAATTTTAAATTCAAGAGGTTAGGATATAAAAGATAATTGTGAATTATCTAATATATATATATATATATATATGTGTGTGTGTGTGTGTGTGTGTGTGTCCAATAAAGATTGGATCGATATCCAATAACGATTGGATAAAGAATGAATAAAGATTGGATAAAAAGTAATCTTGAATTTAAAATTCAAGATATAATTTAAAGATATGGATATAATCCATTATCTTAAATTTTGAATTCAAGATATATATCAAGATACGGATAAGATCCATTATCTTGAATTTTAAATTAAAGATATATTTCAAGACATGGATATGATTCATTATCTTGATTTTTTTCAGATTCAACCTTGGAATGAGCTTTTCCTCTAATTAATTTAATTAGGGTTTAACCTTAATTAAGTAGCTGAAATTAGGGCACCAAATTTTGGACTTTTTAGAAAGATGGTTGTGTAGTCTTGGATAGTTATCGTACAGCTCATCCAAGAGAGAGGGCAGCATCCAAAGTTTCATCAAAGAAAGGTAAGATCCAATCTTGTTCATCCCATCCTCCACCTAACCTCAAGACACCATCAATTTCTTGAGAAAAAGAAAACCCAAGAACTTGGATCCTCAACCTTGCCATCGCCTAGCAAGCATCCAAGGAAAAGGAGGAGTGTGACGCCCTAGCTTAACATGCCTTTATTTATCAGAGTTATAGCGCACATGCATTGAAGTAGTTTGGACGACTTAATTGCAGAACAAAAACTTTCTTAAAATAACTTAGTTTGAAAACACGAGGATAAATTTTGCGCAAGCGATATCTATCCCATAAGGGGATCTTAATAAAATAATCCAAAAATAAGCAAATGATAAATGAATTAGTATAGTCCAACTACTTATACTATGACAAAAGTCCCTTCTGCTGTAACCCTTACAGCTGCATCTTTCCTCTTGATCCCGTTCCACTACATGTCTCTTTCATGCGATCTGGATTTCAAATAATGAACCCCCAGGGGTAACAGTTAATCTTATATGCAAATATGAAGTGTAATTGACAACATACAACATGTTAAGCATAGAATAATTCATTATAAAACAAGTCACACCATAACCGCGAGTTAACGGCCAAGAAGCTATGACCCTTTAGGACACACGCTGACCCTATGAGACATGCGGCCTCAATCCATAGTTGGGATACACACATGCAAATTATCTAACAAACATGGTTAGTCATACATAAATACATACAAGCTAATAAGATAACAGTTACCCACCTCAAGCTTGAATCCTTAATTAGTCCGAAGGTGATGGGATCAGTAGAGGTGTCAAGGCATGCCTATAAATGTTTATCATTGTCATTAGTTACTTCTTGCATCGCAAAGTAACTAACTACACAAATTATTTTTAGAGGATTAAAAGTGGTTATAAATCCCTAAAATTCCCTTAATAATAATACCCTTTTAAATTTATTACTTATTTCCTTCCTAATAATAATATTTATTATTATTATTATTATTATTTTCTTTGCAATTATTTCTCCGGGTTGAGGGGTTTTGGGTTGGGCGTTGAGGGGTTCCGAGATGGGGGTGCTGGGATCCGGGTTGCTGGGATCGAGTTTGGTTGTATGTGTAGATGTATTGAGTTGTAGTTGCCGGGATTGAGTTTGGTTGGATGTGTTGATGTGTTGAGTTGTGGTTGCCGGGATTGAGTTTGTGTGTATGAGTTGATGTGTTGAGTTGTGGTTGCCGGGATTGAGTTTGTGTGTATGAGTTGATGTGTTGAGTTATATTTGCTGAGATTGAGTTTGGTTGTATGTGTTGATGTGTTGAGTTGTGGTTGTTGGGATTGAGTTTGGTTGTATGTGTTGATGTGTTGAGTTGTGGTTGCCGGGATGAAGTTTGGTTGTATGTGTTGATGTGTTGAGTTATGGTTGCCGGGATTGAGTTTGGTTGTATGTGTTGATGTGTTAAGTTGTGGTTGCCGGGATGGAGTTTGTATATTTAAGATTAAGGAGATTGCCGGGATCGCGATATATTATATGAGCTGAGGTGATGATGGGTTAAGAGAGGATGTTAGAATCATTTCCCATGGTTTTTCCAATATACATATAAACACACTACCCAAGTTTTCCTTCCCTTATTCTGCATATACAACGTTGATATATGTATTTTGGAAACACAAATCCATATCTCTTCAACACAGCCCCAGATTTACATTTTATGCAACAGAGAGTTCTTATGGCTTGGTTTCTACGGTGCTTTTTCGCATAAACTTCATGGTTTACTCCTACGGTTTATTACTCAAAGTTTCGTTGGAAGAACTGATAAAAACTAGAAAGAAGAGAGGCCCGATGATTACCTTCAGGTGGTGATCTTGAATGATATAGATCCAGCTAAAACCAAAGCCTCTGCTCCTGCTAGATCAAAACAAGGGAATTGAGTTGGTTGATACTCTCTATCAGCTCCCACGTTCCTCTCTATTAGCTCTCACCTTCACTCTCGGCCTTAGTTTTGGTTATAGAAAGATGAATGAATGAAATTCCAGGAACAACACTATATAAGGACTTAAGGGTCCGGTTCGACTAGAAGCAATCAAAGGTAGGTGGTGCTGAATTCAAAATGTATGGTGAGGGTTTGGAGAAGAATGGCACCGCTGGTCTTGCGTGTTCAGAAGGTGAGTTAATCACGTCGGTAAGGTATGGTTAATGACTTTTTGCTGACAGCTTTCTCTTTCTTCCGTTCTGATTGCTGCGTTTTGACACAGCTGAAAACAAATGGGCTAGAGGAGTGGGTTAAATGAATATTGAAGAAGGCTATATTGCCGTTGCACGTTTTGGTCTGCAATATGTGTTGGGCCACTATAAACAAATTATCCCACTTGATCCTTTTCAAGCCTCATCTTTGCAAGTATTATTAAAATTAAGTCCTTAGTCCCATTTAAAGATTCTCTTTCCCAATTAAATTTCTTTTGGCCTTGAAATATTATCTCTAAAATATTTATGCCAAAATTTCATAATAAATCTTCATATATTATTCAAACTTTAAAAACCCAAAATTTGGGATGTTACATTTCTCCCCCCTTAATTTAAATTTTGTCCTTGAAATTTGCTATACATCTTGTAAACTTTGGGCCATAAATTCTGGGTACTTCTCCTTCATGCATTCCTCTATTTCCCATGTTGCCTCCCCAGGAGATAATCTGTGACGCCCTACCTTAATATGTCTTTATTTATTAGAGTTTAAGCGCACAGACATTGAAATAATTTGGACGACTTAATTGCGGAATAAAAACTTTCTTAAAATAACTTAGTTTGAAACATGAGGATAAATTTTTCGCAATTTGAATCTATCCCATAAGGAATCTTAATACAATAATCCAAGAATAGACAAATGATAAACGTTAATTACAGTCCAACTACTTATATTATGACAAAATATCCCTTATGTTGTATCCCTTACAGCTACGTTTTTCCTCTTGAACCCGATCTACTATCTGTTTCTTTCATGCAGTCTGGAGTTCAAATGAATGAACCCTAGGGGTAATAGTTAATTTCATATGCAGGTATGAAATATAAACAACAGTACAACACATGTTAAGCATAGAATAATTTACAGTAAATAAGTTGCACCGTAACTGCAGTTATCGGCCAAGGACTGTAGCCCTTTAGGACACGCAACCTTATGAGACACGCAGCCTCAATCCATAGCTAGGATACACACATGCAAATTATCTAGCAACCATGATTAGTCATACATGAATACATACATACAAGCTAATAAGATAACAGTTACTCACCTTAACTTGAATCCTTAATCCAGTCGGCTTTGCTGGGATCAGTAGAGGTGTCGAAGTAGGCCTATAAGCGTTTATCATTGTCATTAGTCACTTTTGGCGTTGCAATATACCCTACTACACGACTTAATAATAATACACATTTTTAATAAATAATATTATTATTTATTCTCTTGACTAATAATAATAATATTTATTATTATTTTCTTTGCAATTATTTCTCCGGGTTGAGGGGTTTCTGGGTTGGAGGTGCTGGGATGAGGTTGCTGGGATAGGTTGTTGAGATGGAGTTGCTGGGATGGGGTTGCTGAGATGGGTCACTGGGATAGGGTTGCTAGAATCCGAGATAGGGTGTTGGGATCCGGGATAGGGTTGCTGGGATGAGATGTTGGGATGGGGTGTTGGAATCCGAGATAGGGTGTTGGAATCCGAGATAGAGTGTTGGGATCCGGGATAGGGTTGTTGGGATAGGATGTTGGGATGGGGTGCTGAAATCTGAGACATGGTGTTGGAATCCGAGATAGGGTGTTGGAGTCCGAGATAGGGTGTTGGGATTCGGGATAAGGTTGCGGGGATGGGATGTTGGGATAGGGTGCTCAAATCTGAGATAGGGTGTTGGGATCCGGGATAGGGTTGTTGGGATGGGATGTTGGGATGGGGTGCTGGAATCTGAGATAGGGTGTTGGAGTCCGAGATAGGGTGTTGGGATCTGGGATAGGGTTGCTGGGATGGGATGTTGGGATGGGGTGCTGAAATCTGAGATAGGGTGTTGGAATCCGAGATAGGGTGTTGAAGCCAAGATAGGGTTCACACTAAGTTTTTCCCTACACTTATATATATTTCTATGACAACAACGTTTATATATCTCGGCATGTTTTAGTTTCATAGCTGATATATATATATATATATATATATATATATATATATATATATATATATATATATGAGCAACAACAACGTTTGCTATTTCCTGAGCAAGTTTTCTAGTTCTCTTCTTATAAACAGCAACCACAAATATCTTTCAAAAATCTATAAGCTCCCTTCACTCTTTCTTATATGAAGAGATTATATATATATAAATATCAACTTAGTAATGGCTAATTTGTTTCATTATGTATATATGACCAACTTCTTAACTTCATATAACCATTAAGCTTTGTTTTCAATATGCTAAAACTTCATTTGTTTAAACTCCTAAGAACAGAGTCCCATAAGCAGCAACTAAACCATGAAAGCAAGGTTGAAAGATTACCTTGTGCAAAGCTCAAACTCCCTTATTGTCGCTGCTTCTCAACGCCACACTTACCTTTGTTTTGCTATTTGAAAATAGAGGAAAACGAATAGACTCTCTCTCTCTCTCTCTCCTATTCTCAGTTTTGGTTGCAGGAAGATGAATGAGTGAGACTTCAAGAACCGCACTTATATAAGGACCCAAGGGTCTGGTCCAACTGGAAATATTCAAAGATAAATGGTGTTGAATTCAAAATGTATGGTGGGGGTCTGGAGAAGCATGGCATCGCTGACCTTGCGTGTGCAGAAGAACCGTATGTTAAGGGATTATGGGAAAAATCTGATTTTAGTTGGTTAAATGAGACACAACGGGCTGAGAGAGAATGATTAGTAAAGGAACATAGGTACATTTATATTAGCCACGTGCTTTAGTTGAGGGAGATAATGGGCTGGTATTTCATACAATTGGCCTAATGGTGAATATTGTGTTGTAAGGCCCATTTTATTACCTAATTGATCCTCTTCCAAACCTTTATTTGCAATTAGGTACTTAATTCATTGCAAATATTGGAATAATGATAACATTAAATCCTTAATTCCATATAAGGATTCATTTTCTTTATTAATCAATTCCATAAATATTTAGGCCTGAAATTACCCTTTATGAATATTCCTTAATCTTTTCCTAAAATAAATTTAAGGAAAAATAGACCTTAATTTCTAAATAATTATTTTAAGCCAAAATTTCATAATTAATCTCCATACATTATTCAAACACAAGAATCCCAAAATTTGAGATGTTACATAATCCCTTCTAGGCCACTTTCACAAATGGGATACTTTTGTGCCTGAGCTGCTTCTCCTGATTATCAATGATCCGTATCGACTCAACCACGAAAGTATTATCATATCAGAGTTCAACATCCTCATACTCTATGACATGCTTAGGGTCCGGTTGATACTTTTTCAACTGAGAAACATGGAATACATAATAAAATTTACCCATATTTGGGGGTAGGGCTAGCTGGTAGGCTACTGGTCCATGTTTCGTCAATATTTCAAATGGACCAATATATCAAGGACTTAACTTTTTCCTCTTTAATGTTCTACCTACACCTGCGTAGATATTAACTTTAACCCATAATAATGAATCAAATATTGTCGTTGTGGCATCAGATTTGTTTTTTTTTTTTTTTTGTGTGTGTGTGTGGTAAAAGTGGCATCAGATTTGTTCCCTTAATCGATCTAATCCATTTTTCTTGGGCTATTTCAACGTGAGGCCTGTGATGATGGGCTTGTTGGCTGGATTTGGGCTTGCAGGCCGCGCACTTTGACGGTTATGGTCAGTTTGAGTTGTACAATTGAATACAAACATGTTATCTACCATAGCCCGTGCGCAACACAGGTTGAAACTGGATTAGTCTGGATGAAACTTTGGATACCAGATAAAAAAAAAAAAAACATTAATGTTATCAAAAAATTGAATACAAACAATATTTCATGGGCTCGTGGACAAGAGGATTACCAGGTGAAATCCAACAATCCCATAAAATTGATTTTTTTGTACCAGAAAGACAAACCAATTTTGGAAAAATATGCACCATAAGAAGTTTATTAATATTAATATCGGCCGAGGAGATCTCCAAAGTTAAATAAGATAATTCTCTGTAAAATTCGATTATTTTTATTCCTTTAAATAAAATCAGTAAAATCAACAAAGTATCTGATCTGAAACTGAACTAATGTTCACGTCCCACTTGCCACTTATTTCTCAACAGCAACATAGCAAGAGTATCCGAAATAATAACAACAGGTTTAGGCCTAAAAGCTTGGATTAACTAGTAGGCTCACTACGATTTTAGCCCAAACCTAGAGTCATTTACGTTTGATACATATCATTTGGATCGGTTTTTTAACCAACAAAAACAAAATTCTGTATTGTAATGAACTGAATTGAATCGTGAATTGCAGTAGGCTAATTTTAATACTGAATTTATGAATTAATGTGACTTTGCGCGGCATTATTATACATTGGGTTTTAATGCGTGTGTATATATAAAAGACCCCTCGTTCTTGGGTTCAACTGGCGAAGGGGTCAGACTTCCTCACCTAAAGGGAGGGTTGATCCTGCGTTAGTCGGCGGCGGGGAAGATTCAGCTACAGAAGAATGAAAATCTTTGGTAGAGGTGGAGCGTATGTGTCTATTTTTCCACAAGTATCTTCATGGATTTTTCCAAAGCCGTAATCTTGCTTTGTGAGTGGTAAACTAACCCTTTCCTAAAATTTTATTATAAAAAAAAAAAAAAATTTGAATCGTGAATTGCAGTAGGCTAATTTTAATACTGAATTTATGAATTAATGTGACTTTGCGGGCATTATTATACATTGGGTTTTAATGCGTGTGTATGTATTACTTAAGCTATTAACATGTTTTTATTTGAGGTGACAATTTTTTTTGAGGATTTAGAAAAAAGTTATTGAAATTTATCAATTATTTAAAGGGTAAATTTTCTAAAAATTAATGACTAAATATACGGACGAGTCTTATAAAGCTTCATAATTATTTTAATGACTAAATATACTTGACTCTTTTAAGCTTCAACTTCAATGTTTTTAAGATTTATTTCTTTATATATTCTGCCTATTCAGATAAATTATAATGATGCCCTCATTTTTTAAAAATATATTCACAAAAGCTAATTGAGTGTGGGGATAGATAAAAGGATAAAATCTGCTACCTCATGTCTAGGTCCTTGGATGCAATGTCCCAATTCTCAAATTGTATTAATTATTAGGGTTATGGGGCAACTTTGCCTAGTAGCTTTTTATCAAGGGCAATTTTGCCCCAAAAGTGTAAAAAAGAGTAATTTTGCAATGACCGTTGTCCCAATTAATTTTTACTGTTAGTTGATCAAATATGGTGAATTGATAGCCCACATGTTATCACCTTATTTTTGTCAAGGAACAAATTTGTCTCAGAAGTTTTAAATCTAACTTTGAAAAAATATGAAGTAAATGACACATGAACTTCCGTTGCATGTTTACAACTTAACAAAAATGACGTAGGTGACATGTGAATTGCCAACACAACATACTTGGTCAACTAATAGTAAAAATTAACTGGGTTAACAATCAGGACAAAATTGCTCACTTTTTAAAATTGCCCCTTAGCCCTTAGCCCTAATTATTATCGTACTATATTGCTTAAATGAGAAATAAAGTCAACGAATTCCAAAGGAGCTTGACAAGATAATATATGCACTATATAGTGGTAATAGTATTAATTGTCCCACACACACACACACACACACATATATATATAACTTATATAATATAAGGGTAATAATATGTGCTCAGATATATCTAGAGATTTTGCTGTTGGTAGAGAATGACGTCATACGACCCATGTAGTAGATTCCACTTAGTAGGAAAAAACTGTTATTGTATATGTGGGACTTAGAACTGGACAGGAAATTTTTTTTTTTTTGGAAGTTCATAATTAGCAGTTTTGGCTAAACCAATCAATGATGTTGATTTTCAACTTAACCAAGCACACTACAGTTGTGCATAAGCAACTAATAAACAAATGGGCAAACTTTCAACCCAAGCCTACAAAATTCTTACCTGAAAATAAGCTGACAGAGTGACAGTGAAGACCACAGGTCTACAAGTGCTTTAGAAATCAAATAGACGTAACTCAACCATTCCTTCTTTTCTTTTTGGAGAATACCAAGCAACAACCTTACCTGACTGCAACAGCCTGAAGGAGTAGCTCAGGCTGCAAACATAATCCTCTATCTGAAACATCTTGGAGAAAAACTCAACAGATATTCTGGAATCTGTCCGGAAGACGATCGGCCCCGCGACCTACAAGTAGGAAATTGACATATCAGCTTTGCATTGTATTCTTTTACTTATTAAACTATTTAAGATCCACATGACTATTTGTATGGGTAGAGTGTCTCCTAGAGTAACCATTTTCGGATTATACCCATTTAGATAATTTCACATTCACAAAAATGAATGCACATGAAGCATTGGGCGAGGGATATCAAGAAAAGAAGATAAATATATAGATATGGTATGAAATATACACCTAGTTGTCATCTTTTATGCCATTCTCTCTCCAAATACATGAATATAGAATATCCAATCTGGTTATCCACTAATTATCATTATTAGCAGCACATAATAAGTTCTACAGTTATCTCTATTCTGCCATCAACAAGTTAGCTTGCATTCATCATATATGAATATTGAATATTTGCTCCCTTCAAATTCAAAAACAATTAACCAAGCCTATGATGCCAACGGATTTGCAGCTCAGTTTCATGCCATATAGTCCCTCCGATCTAGAATATAAGGACTTATAACTAACTCACCAATATTAAGAAATGTAGTTAAAATTTGTTTCTCTTCTTAAATTTGTCTCAAATGAAAATTATTTTCCAGAAATGCCCTTCATTCAATGTTTAAACCTCTACCCTTAATTTAATGCTAGGTAATTATAAGTCAGTTATGATCCAAGATAGAACAGTAGGAAAATATTGTTGACAATGATATTGATTTGACAAAATACTCTCTCCCCAAGAATAGGAGAAAAAATTACAGCAAACAACTCACACTAAGCTCACACAAAAGACAAAGAGCTAGCACACTGAAAAAGAAACACAAACTGATGAAGAAAGATTATATCTTCCTCCACTCCCAATCGGATGTTTCGAGAGGTCAGATGCTCTCCTCACCTCACTCAATACAAAATAAGTCCTGCCTCCTCTCAGCTATAACAACGGCTTAAAAAGAGTCAAAAGACAGCTAACACAGTCCCCAAAATACCCTTTTGACCAAAGGCAGGTCTAAAACATCCTAAACAATAGTAGCTCTCTGCATGCTCTTTCTCCAAAATAGCATGGTCAACATCTTGGTTATTAGAAAGTAACTTCCCTTTCGCATTAACGTTCCTTGCTTTTCCATTTATAGGGCTGGCTTCTATCAAAGTCCTATTTAATGATGGGTAGAAGTGGAAATAATTATTTAATTCATTAGACCCAACCTATTTATTTCTTATAATTTGGACCAAAACAATTCTCTTAAAGGTCGCTTATATTCAAGACCAGAGAAAGAACATCATCATAAACATCTAGTCTTCTACGCAACAAACACAGATGGCTCAGTTTTTTTATTGGATCTACAAATGGACGCGTATAATTCTACAGGAGATATCTATTCTCTCATGGTTTTCACTCGAGCAAAATGATATGCAATTACTAACGAGTACTTGATTAAAAGACAAATGCAAATCCAAAGGAGATACCTGCTGTTGAAAGGTTAAATTTATCCGAGGTGAGGCTGAAGGATGTTCATTAACATCAGCAGAACTTCTGAAACCCTTCAGAACCTTCATGGCAAAGCCTGAAGCTGAGCAAATATCCAGGCGAGCATCTAACCTTGTCAAATCCCCATAGTTATTTATAAATTTTCCATGCTGGAAAGTATAGCAAACTGAACCAAATAAATCGGCATTCAATGGAGTTCTCTTGCTTGGTCTTGAAATTTCCTGATCTTCTCTTGAATCAACGCTTGAATGGCTCCTCCCATTCCAAAACCCAGGCGGTGCAGGCACCACCTACAATATATTGCAAACCATTAGCACGAGAAAAATATGTATCTTATTCTTGGGCCCAAACATAGCAAATCATAATGGCCATGAACTTGGGAATAAGTATATACCAAAAAAGGTAAAACATCTTGAAAGAACTAAAGGTTTAAGGGGCAAATTTTGGCAACAAACTATTTCCCTATGGGCACCAACACAATTAGCTATTTTGGGGCGCAAAAGTAGACAAAATCAATTTTTTTAGTATCATATATAGCAACGCCGTTAACTCTGGTTAACTTCCGTTACTTTTTGCACGGTGAGTTCAACCAGTCTTCTCACTCTATTATTTTAATATATTTTTAGAAATATGTATCTTTTTTAATGGAAAAATATCACTTAGACCCCATGGAAGCAATTTTATTTCAGTCAATCCCCAAAAGATTTTGAAATTTCACCACACCCCTTAGGTCAAAATGAAATTAAGTTTTGTCAATGAAAAGACAATAATGCCTTTACTTTATTTTTTCCATAAGAACATTTACAAGACAAATAAAGGTACAAATAAGTGGATTTAAAAGAAACCAGTGAGTAAAAAAAAAAAATTACAAGACAAATTTGTGAATGACCAATTTTTTTTTAACTCCTGAATTCTTTTAAATCCCTTTACAAGACAAATAAGAGAATTTACAAGACAAATATGGGCATTTATAAGACAAAAAAATGTTCATGTCTGCTGTTGGACTTAATAAAAGATAATTGTATTAGGTGCTCAAAGTGAAACAGTTTATTGCTAAATTTGCTAGTGAGTAGAAGACTGGTGGGACTTAGCGCAAAAAGTAACGGAAGTTAATCAGGGTTAACGGCGTTGTTATATATAATATCAAAAAAAATTGATTATGTTTACTTTTGCGCCCCAAAACAGTTAATTTGTGTTGGGTGCACATAAGGATATAGTTCGTTGCTAAATTTGCACTTTCACCCTAAAGGAAAAATTATGGAATCCACATGCGGTGACATTAAAATAATTATCTCCCAAGATGGGACAGAAGCAATCTCATTGAAACTCCCATTTCATTGAAACCAGAGACACCATAGCCCTCAGAAACACATTGCCAAAGTCGCAGCGTCAAACAATGTTGTACAGGTTTGGTAACAAAACAATGCTTTACAAGTGGACCCCTTCTTTTTCATATTTTGTGTACATGTAAAAAGAAGAAATGCTTTGGAACAAGAATTATTACTAGAACAGCATCTCTGATCTGACTCTTGTCACAACATATCCAGAAAATTACTAAATGAAAAAACTACTCTGAATAAACCTTCTGAACATCAATACTGTCAAATTAATTCAGTCTAACTTGAAATTTCAAACTCTATGGTAAGATTGAAAAGGGATACAAAACCGATAGCATAACCATATTTAAAGAGCATTTTAATTTTTAAATAAACAAATATAGCATAACAATAACAAACAAATGCTGCAGATTTTGTTTCTCATCTCAAAGAGTTATGATAACATGAATTTAAAGAATTACCAATATTTCCAGATATTGCTGACTGGGGTTCCATTAGACGCACATCATATGGATAAGAAGTAGCCGGCTTATCTGTTATTTGATTGAGACTTTCTGCAGCCTCATTATCTCTCCAGAGGTACTTGATTTTCTCATAAGACAAGGCAGCCTTAGCACACAACCCAGGCAGCAATGGAAGTGGCGGGTTGCCATCTATGGCATTTACTGCCTCAGGGTCACCACCATTTTTATGTATCCCAAAACGGTATCGGAGTCCAGAATCAGACTTTAGGGACGACAAATCAAGGGATATGGACTCCGGCACGTCCCAGTATTTTCCTTTGTGGTCAAGGAATAGCTGAGGCCATGCAGCCTCCAATGTGATATCATGATTAGGAAGCTGTATACCACATAAGTTTGGGGTTTCAGTATACACTCAAGCATCATAACGGGATGATAAAAGGGGGGAACAAAGGAAAGTTAGGACATGCCATGCAATTTAATAACATTTTGTAGAAGACATGAAACAATTCACGTAATTGTAAATAAATAATTTTCAAAATATATATATATATATATATGAGAAAGAAGAGGAAATTCACAAAAGCCACTTTAAAATAGCATCTATACTAATATCAAGCGATATTAATTACTCACTGCAATTTTGCTCTTTAGATTTCCCTAGAAGGAAGTTTCATTACAGGTGAAGAAATGAGCAAAAACGAAGATAAAATAAAATCTCTCAACAGGGTCCCAGAATTAATACATAACAAGATCAATATATCAATTCAGTAATGCTTTGCAACTGCTCCACAGATGTGGGAAGGAGAATCCCTTAAAAGAAGAGAAGATAACCGCAAATAATGATTACATAGTGCAGGTACATAACTAATCCAACTGATAACGTGTACTTGAACACTCAACCTCTCTATCATAACCAAACATGCTAAAGATTAGCATTAATAGCACAGCTACCAAACTCTATTCCACGTTCTAAGAATATGCCCAACATTCATAAAAATATTCAAAAGGCCTTCCCTAGATAGTAGTTGAGCTTCGACCAAAAAAAAAAAAAAAGATAGTAGTTGAGCTTGAACACAAACCGGCCATACAAGGAAAAACAAATCTGTAAAATTCAACAAACTGGCAGCATATTAATAGCACTAGACTATTGAAATATGAAATGGGAAAATGGTTCTCAAAGGGAACTTGGAATTTCCAAAGGGGTTTATGAAGAAGAATTAATCTGTTTGAAGAGCATTTATAAATTAAATAACTGACTAGGAAGATTACATCCCAGAAAACCCAAGAGTCTAACCCTTCCTTTCAAAATTGCAAGAAATCAAAATAACCATTTTTAGACAAAACGGCAACAAAATGGAACAAACAAAAAAATATAAAATTATTTAAATTCAAGTTCAATTAACTTCTTCACTGCCTTGTACACTTTGTTCACAAAAGCTCCAACAAAAGAGCACAGTAATTACAGTTTTTCAGCTAACTCTTGTACAATATAAAACAAAAATATATTATTGTATAAACACTTTTCACTTTGTAATCAGCATAATCCAATTCCATAAAGGAATGAAAGTCATCTATAACTTAACAAGAAAAAATAATCAACCATTGAGAACATATAAGAAACCTTATATGTTAAACCATCAAAACAAGAAGAAGATGAAAAAAAAGGAGACAAGAAATTGAAATTCATGCCTGGTGGTAAATCATCATTTTGTTGCGACGTCTTTTTTTCTCACCATGCCCCTCCATGGAGAGTAGAATGGAGGTTGAATCAGAAACAGAATACTGTGAGAATAATCCAAATGAAAAAAGTGACTTGTCAACAAAATGCTTCGCAACATCCTTGATTGTGGAGAGGTCGAAATCATCAGCATTAGAGATTTCATTTTTTATATCAGCAAACAGTTTCCCAGGACGGAACTGTCCAATCAGCCCAACCCACCTATATTAACAATTGTTATGCAAAAGCAAATATAAGAACACTAAAAACTGAAAATATTATAATGATGCTATATGTCATTAAACAGTCCGTTGCAAGTTTCAGTTGAATTACGACTCTTGACTTTTTTTTAATCATGATAAAATACAGCCAGGGAGTTTATAGTCATCGAGTCCCAAAGCACCCATTACCCTGATTAAGAATTAGGTTATAGTATAAGTTCAAAAATCCAAAGTCCAGAAGTTCCATCGAGCTTCACATTTAGATGCACAGATTATATTTTAAAGGACGTTTGAGAATTCACTGTAAGTATGCCGTGGAGAAGTTGGACTCATAACTGAGAAGATGATACAAGTACTCAACTTGCATAAATCAATTAGAAAATTAAAATAAACCATAAGAATTCATGAGAAAAATTCAACTAATATCCATGGGAAAAATTTCATAGTGTAGAGAACCGCAATAAGTAAAAAACACAATTTGCTCCACAATCCACAATGTAATAGAGGGAAAAAAGTGACAGGGCAGATTAAGTAGAGAAGTTAGAAAAAGAGGATAGCTTGTACAGAATTAACTTGACCTGGGAGATCAAATTTAGACATAGTTTAAAAAGAAGAGTTAAGGGGCAATTTAGCCCCAGAAGTTTCTAAAATAGAGAAATTTTGTCTTGACCATTTTTTCAGTTAATTTTGACGGTTAGTTGACCAAATATGCTGAGCTGGCAGTCCACGTAATTCATGTCATTTTTGTTTAGGTGCAAATTTGCACCGGAAGTCCATGTGTCATCATCTACTTCATCTTTTTTCAAAGTTAGATTTATAACTTCTGAGGCAAATTTGCACCTTACCAAAAATAACGTGGATGATGTTTGAATTGTCAGCTCAGCATATTAGGTTAACTAATAATCAAAATTAACTAGGATAATGGTCAAGGCAAAATTGTTCCCTTTTAGAAACGTCCATGGCAAAATTGTCTCTCGAAAAATTGTTGGGGCAAAATTGGCCCTTGGTTAAATGTACTGCGGAAAAAATGCCCCTTAACCCTAACCAGAAACGTAACTAACACTTGTTTTTTTTTTTTGCCAATAACAACACAAAATATGAAATAGCAAGTCTAAGAAGTCAAATGTATGCTTAAGTTCTAGAGCAAATAACGTCAATACAGAAAGAATTTAATTAAATCTTGACAGGATTGGTCTCAATTTTCGTAAACGAAACCAAACTTAAAGCAACACGAGGTGTTGGTTCTGGCAACATGGCATTGAAAAGTTAGGCAGTGAGGTACACATAATATGACTTGAAAAGGAGATTGCCTAATTTTGCTGAATGAGTTAAGGACTATGGGAAAGGGATGCTTTTTTCATGTGACAAGTAACAGAAAAGGAGCCAATACAGCATTAAAGGTTGCGATGATTCACTCAATGATTTGGCGAGCAGCTATTCATAATTGAAAATCAAACTGAATTGATAAAAACTCAATTATTAAGCCGCACATTGTTACTTCTACCAAGTATAAGCTAATAGCGAAATGAATAGAAATGCCATATATAACAAAACTAACGAAAAGGAAAAATGTAGTCGTTTTCCTTCCACAGAAAAAGCAGGGAACAAAGTCGGCTTTCTAATTTTCCTCAGAATCGGCATTAGAGGAAAAAATCCTATATACAAATGAAAGGAAAAACTACTATAGCTTCAAAGCAAAAGCAGACACGAGAAATTTCTACAACGAAAAAAAAAAAAAAAAAATTGGAAGCGAACGAATTACCAGGGAGGATTGGAGACTTTAAGTGCGAGAGACTGAAGAGAAAAGGAACCTAAGCTCTTTTGAGAAGTGGGAGAGAGAGAAGGAACTATTCCCAAAGGAAAGCCATTTCTGAAGAATGAGAACTGCTGAATACGAAGAGCTTTGCTTGAGACGGTGGCGTCCATCGGAAAGGGATCGCCGGGAACGGCCTTGGCACACCCATCTATGGTTTGAGGAGAAGAAACGTTGAGATCCCAGAAGGCAGAGTCCATTGCGGTCCTAAGGTTCCCCATTTTTCTCAAATTCTTCGGTTCTTCGGAGTTGCCTTATCAACTTCGCAGCACTTTCAAACGGAAGAGAGTGAAATGAGGGCTTTTTTTCCTATTTCACTTTTTAAATAATTATTTACCAATTTCACTGATTTCAAAATATTTCGATATCTTGCCATTTCTTTAGTCGATTAAACCTTGGTTTAGTCATTAAAACGAGGAAGATGATTTTTTGAGTGACCCGCGATTTAGTCACTAACCACAGTGATTTTAGTCGACTAAATCGCGACAGTGTTTTTTTTTTTTTTTTTGTGAAACCCCGACATTTAGTCGATTAACCCACTTGGGTTAGTCGTAAATCGCTACAGAAGGGTTTTAAAAAAACCCCCAACCTTGGCTACAAGAACCCTAATCGACTAAATCCCTCCCCAAACCTTTCCCCCTCTGTTTTTTTGACCAATTTGTTGCTGAATCCGTTGGTGGGTTGCATATTCTCATCTTCCTCTTCATAGACTAAATCTCTCAAATTCGTCCTCCTCATCGCTGTGCATATTCTCATCTTCCTCTTCATCTGTCAATGTTACCTGACTTAAGACTTGTGAAGGTGCGATACACCGACAGTCTGTCTTCTTGACCAAAATCTTGTGCAGATCTTCTATGCATGGTGGGTATAGACGATGAATCACCAGATTCAAGCTCAACATATATCTCAATAAAATTTTGTGCTCTTCGATTAGCAAATGCATCTATGACACACTCTACGTCTTCATCATCACATACATAAATTCTTCGATGTAGTATACACTATCCTTACCCACTATAGTCTCCACTTTAGTAATTAACCGATGAATGCATTGTTTTATGTAGCCCCAATTTTTGGTGAATTCTTTCTTTGAGCTCGTTGTACGTAGTTCCCGTTTGATTTTCATCATTTTCGTTTTCCCTTCAAATTGAACACCATCGGGGCCTTCAAAATGCCTCCCACTATGGTAGATTACGAACGCATACATGTTTGAACTTGAACTCATCCTTCAAACAACAATCGTGATCTGCAAAAGGAGGGTTTCAGCTCTACAAACAAAAAGAAAAGCCGAACAAAATGAAACTACAACGATTACACAACAATAATACCTTGAATAAGGTGGAATGAGATTAAACTTTGAATGGGGTCGCACTACAAACTGAGAAAAGAGAGAGTATTAGGGGGGAAGGGTTGCTATATGATAAGAGCTCCATAATGACGCAAATGGGGGTTTAAAAAACCCCTCTGCCGCGATTAAGTCGACTAACCCAAGTGGGTTAGTCGACTAAATGTCGGGGTTTCACAAAAAAAAAAAACACTGTCGCGATTTAGTCGACTAAAATCACTTGTGTTAGTCGACTAAATCGCGGGGTCACTCAAAAAAATCATCTTCCGCGTTTTAGTCGACTAAACCTTGGTTTAGTCGACTAAAAGTGGCACATTGGGAAATATTTTGAAATCGGTGGCAAATTGGTAATTAATTATTTAAAAAGTGGTAAATAGGGAAAAAAGCCTGAAATGAGAGTGGTTACTCAGGGTTTTTGGGTTTAATGTTGACCACATTTGATAATTGCAACGTACAAGTTTTTCTTTCCAAGGCACAAGCAAACAAATATTGAAAATGATGTAATACTACTTCCGGGGTCCATGATATAAGAAGTCTTTTTGATAGAAGTTTTGATTCAACACAAGACTCTCAATCCATGCGTTGCACAGATATTTTTAGACTACAAAGATTAAAAATAGATAACATACACTAATATGTTAGAAATTAAGCATTTCATTGAATAAATAAAGTTTTAAAAACAACATAATCAATGTTCATAATAAAACCTACCTTATTTATATCAATGTAACAAAAGGTTTTAGAAAACTTTTCTATAAACAACGTTTATCGTGGTATTGTTGCATTTACTGAACTCGTTCAGTATAAATATTTCCAAACCTTCTTTACTCTAGAAAATGCAACATATAGTTGCCCATGTGAGGAAACCAGGCTTAGTAGGTAAAGACCTACATTTGACATTGATTGACCTTGGCTTTTGTTTATTGTCATCACAAATGAAATAATTATAGGAAATTGCTTTCTTGTCATATTGAAAGGCAGTTTTGTTTCAGATGGATTCATATCCATTATGTGTATCAAAATCTCTTCACCAATGCTCGTGCCATTCAATGCCTTTGCCTTACTGACATTCTTCCCAAGTTGTGTAATTTGAAGCCTTGTTTCGTTGCACAATCCTGCAGCTTGATCAATGTTCTTTATTAACATAACAAGTACACCAACCTTCAATGCCAATTTATGATGAGGTATACCAGAGCATTTAATTGCATTTAGGTATTCTACGTCATACAAATCTTCAAAGCTTTCATTTGCATTGTCTATATGATTTATAGAGTATGAACTAAAGTACTCTACTGCATCTCCTGGCAACAAAGAATAAATGTACTCATTCAATGTGTTGACATTTTTCGTTGTTGGGGTCATAATGGACCTATTGTTCAGGTAATCTTCGTTGAACAGACGCTCTATTAAATTTGAGTAAGTAGATTCAACAATATACCTAATTGGATTACAGTCATCATGAAGCAACAAACCTTTGGGAATTGGGATGTCTGCAATATCATCGTGTGGTAATCCAATGTCTCCATCTCCTACAAGCAGCAACCATTCTGAAAATGATTTTATTTTTTGTTGCTTAATTGGATTGCTAGAAGAGTTTAGCCTCATATTCTTTGTTAATCGCAGTAATTTGCATTCATTCTAGAGATAAGAAGCATTGACAGATGCATCTACAATCTCAGCTCGCCCACATTTCAGTATGACCGGAAGGATTTTCCTAAAATCGCCACCCATGACAACACATTTTCCTCCAAATATGCAATTGCTCTTCATTAAGTCCCTCAATGTTCGGTCAAAAGTCTCGATAGAATGTTTCTTCACCATTGGTGCTTCATCCCAAATAATGATGTTAGTAGCTTTGAGTAAATTTGCCATTGGTGAATGATATGTAATTGAACACATAGAGTCTTCATTGACGTCGACAGGTATACAAAACCTTGAATGTGCAATTATACCGGATGGTAGCAGAGTTGCAGCTATTCCACTTGATGATATGTTAAGTATGATTCCCCCATTTGATCTTACAGAAGCTGTCAATGCATTCCATATAAATGTTTTACCAGTTCCACCGAATCCATGCAAAAAGAAGGAACCATTTTTTTTTGAAGAAACAGCGCACATGATTTCATCAAATACTTGCTTTTGCTCATCAGTCATCAATCGTTGCAATCTTTCCGATTCCTCACTCTCTTTTTGCTTATTGTAGTTTAACTCTTGAAGATTTAATTGGTTTGAAATATCAATGATGTTATCTTTATCTGGTCTAGGCAACGATGGATAGTCGTCTAGACTTCTGTCATTTCGTAGCAAGAGTTTTTGAATTATAGTTAGGTCTGCAACCTCTTTATTGGCGAATGAAATCTGCAAATCTTTGTGAAACAATAAAAGGTATTAGAAAAATTGTCATATACGAAACAGAACATACATATTAAGTAGACAGATAATGGACTTATACAGTAATTGCTAAATGTGTTGATACTTGAATATTAATAATAATAGTATTAAACTTCGTTCATATAGGAGGAGGCATAGTTAAAATGTTTAAGTAACAATAATTATATTAATATGGAAATGTTGTAATGCACGACTAAATTGTTATAGTACAACTGTAAATTATAGATAGTCACATACCTGGAAAACGTTGGTCGCCATGATTAATATGTAACAAATCTTCACAAATAGATTCTTTGGTTTGTTCCCAAACTATAGCGGGCTGCGATAAACAATGGCTTAATAACATGCTAGTGAAAAATTGACGTAGATAATTTCTTGATTCCCATGATGATGCCTCTTTAATTATATCAATGTACTCTTTGTCATCATCTAACAATCCAAATGCATAACATGCTTCACTGAATGTTGGAAAAACTACATTATTCACAGTTTTGATATCTGCATAATTTCTTAGGCCATGAACCTTTATAAGCAACAAATGAAGATAATATAGTTCTCCTTAAGCTGGTGTACAATGACCCATCCTTCCAACTGAAAATCCACGCTCATGAAGTTTCCAAAATCTTTTTTCCCTAACAAACGTAAAGTGGTTGAGGAATTGAGAATAAGTAAGTGTTCTTGCAAATGGGTCATCCTTATTTTTATCAAACCAAGCAAGGAACATAGATTCTTTAACCCTTGGGTTGTTCACAAGGGAAGACATCGTTACACCTTGAGTGTAATAAATTGATTGCTGTTGAGGAAGATAGAAACTTAATCTCTCGGTGGATGTCTATGGTGTATATCAAAACTGAAAAATTCTCCACGACATCTCACATGAAGATACATACCTACAATGAGGTAGTGAAAAATTTCATCAAACGATTCTTGAGAGCCTAGACGTTCGGTCATTCCCTTTACTTATGTATTTAAATAAGTACTTGATGGCACGTGATTGATTTTTCTTCTCAATGTTTAAATGGCCACAAAATAATTTTAGCAATCTAGCATTATAAGGGACGACGAATCTGTTATTGAGTTTAACTCCCTTTCTTGACACCATATGACCGTCATTTCTCCTACGATATGTTGGGTAACCATTTTCATTCAACATTATATGCGCATTAAATCTTTTGGGGAAGTATTTTGGACACTTACCATATTTCATGCAAGGCGCACTTCTTGATGATCAACCACATGGACCATGAACCATGTAGCTGCCAACTAATTCATACAGTTTAGGGTCTAGAATGCTTATATTAGTTGGTCGACATCAAACGGTGATGTCAATTTGTTCGCTTCAGACAACCATAGTATGATATGTGCGTGTGGTAACCCTCTTTTTGGGAACTCAATAGTGTATACTGTTGGAAATTATGCCCTAGGGGCAAGTCATTGTACTTTAAACGTTTATGTTATTTAAAGTATTCTTCATTTTGTTATCATTTCATTTGCATTTTTATAGTGATAATTGTATCCTTGGATGTATCTTATAGATTATCCTAAATGTCCCTGGTCGGTCATCTACGCGGGAGCGAAGATGAAATAAGACTAGTATGACTTTGATGAGTATGAAGATACGAATCAAAGTCATGGGCACTTGTAAGAGTACAATGTGCTGGACTGACCCACTATGAGAAAGCTGCATGGATTAAGTCATAAGCTTTTCTCATGTATAACCGCGTCACAATGCCCTTTGACCTAAGATCATCATGGATTCCTACATGATGAGTCGCGGATCTTTGACATAGTCAAAAGTCACCTTTGACCGGGTGATGATAAAGGCTTCGATCGGGATCAATGGTTCTCATGCAGAGGAATATGAATGGTCAAGATGAAATTTGTCCCTCACATTTGTAGAGATATAATATTAGGCCCCTCGATGAGTGAGTTTGAGGAATGGATGACCATATTATGATGGAAAGGATTTTCCATTTCAATTGTTGGACTACTCAATAATCGAGAAAGTAATGGTCAAGAACAATAAGTTGACATTATCCATGCCTCATCCTTGACCAAATTATCGCGTGACAAAGGGGGCGTGACATGGTTGTATGATAGGTTGTATCGTATTATCGATCCCCACATGAATTGGGTAGTCGCAATGTCTTGCTAGAGGCCGCTTGCGACTTGTGGGCTGGTACGTATTGGCCCCCATGCCAATCTCATGTGGGCTACTGTGGTCGCACACAAGAATAGCCCAACACGAGCAATAGTGTCGATTCATTGAATCTTAGATATGTCTAAAATTTAATGAATACTTGTATTTAATCTAGGATGAATATATATATATATATATATGTGTGTATATATATATTATTAAATTAAAAAATAATATAATATTATTATTTAATAGAGATTATAATATTATAATATAATATTTGTTTTGTATTTAATTTATTTGATAAATTAAAATCTAAAACAAATAGAGATATTGTATCTCGATTTAATTTTCGAATAAAGATATCATATATATGATTTAATTTGAATTGAGATATAGTATCTCATATTTAATTAAATAGATAAATATCATATCTCGGATTTAATTTATAGAGATAAATTAAATCAGAAAGCTTTTAATTCGGATTAAATAAATAGATTAGATTAGATCTATTGGATAGATTTAATTAATATATTATTTTAATCCAAATTCAAGTTTCAAGATTAATAAGGATTAATTTTGAATATAATACGCCTATTGGGTTTTGAAAAACCTACGGGACATTTTGCGAGACATATTAGAAAAGCCGCGAGAAACCCTAGAGAGAAAAGAGAGAGACGCGAAAATACTGAACGCGCTAGCACGCTGCCGTCGGTTTTGGAGGCTATTCGTGTGGATACCGGTAGAGGAAGTGGATTCTAGAAGTCGGCTCCTGTTTAATCAAACAAGATGGCACCATGTTCGAGACGTACGATGTCTGAGACGCACGACGTTCGAGACGCACACGAGAATGAAACGCTCACAAGTTCGCATAGGTACGGTTTCTTACGAACCTTGATCTAAACGCCGTTGATGGATCCTCTCAATGGGATTCGTAAATTTTAATGGATAAGAATTCTTCCACTGCGTGTATGGATCCCAAAATATACATATGCATTTTTAAATATTAAAACTTTAGTTATAATGATTCAATGTTAACACCAAACTTTTGGTTATCTTATTACTATATTCACTTTAAGAATGTTATAGTCAAATTTGTCCAAAACAAATTAACATTATGTACTTGAAATGCAAATTATCTAAATAATTAAAATCCCAATGCTGATTATCAATGACATGTAAATATTGTACACATATGAAATGATAATTATATTTGTGTAGAAATAATAATAAAATTGTACCTACTTTAACTGATCCGAATATCTTCTCATCCTTCAAAGTCTGCATTAATTTGTGCAACTTCATGTGGAAATATCCTACTCAATATTTTTGGTTTGTCACTTGGTTTTAAATCATCTTGGTCACAATGACGAGTAATCTCAGGCCACATTGGGTTGCATGTAAATGTTATAAATATATTTGGATAACCAGCCCAAGCACAAATAACTCGCCGTCCTGTTGATGAAGGGTCTGTCTCTCCTCTTGTGACTGCATCTGTTAGACCACTGCAAAGATCTACCCTTAATTCCTTTTGATTCTTTCTAATGTAGTCAAGCGTATCGCTTTCAACCATTGAGTAGCCGTCAACAATAAACTGTTGCAATAATTTTTTCCCATGCAAGATGATTGACCTTTCGGACTTCCTCATTAAATGGAATGCTAAGTATTCTCTGTGTTAGTTTCTTCTTCTTCTTTGTTGTTGAGAGAGATTCCTGAGCATGTTCATTTGTTGAGTCGTATCCGTTGTCTCCATATGGAAAAAGCAATGGATACTGCAGTGGGAGATATGCCATGTGTAGCTCATCGATCCTCTATAATTCCCCGCTTTGTTGTTTTACAATGATGTCTCTCTTCGTGTATGAATTGTCAAAGTCACCTACAATTAAAGCGGCAAGCTCAGAAGCTGTTGGCATATTATATTGCTTAGAGAGCCCACTTGAGTTGCTACTTCTAATTAGTCTTATACGAACATCAGGGATCACATTTTTCTTAATGATATCCGTAGCTTTTCTATAATGTTTGACTACACAGTTTTGCTTATCCTGGCATTCTTTCAACATTTCAACAATCTTTTGATCCAAATTTTTGGCACCAACATGATGGTTGTAAAAAATGAAAAACACAATAATTGTTTCAACTTGTGTCATATATAATAAAGAATAATGTACAATGGAAAAAAAATATTTAAAGAACTTTTACCTCACGGTTGAAATTCGATTCGAAATTTCATTTATATAGTTGGCCGTAAACTAGAGGATTTTCTTGAGGGGGTAATAAGCTGCCAATCAAATGGTGGTTTTGACCTGAAAGGACAAATGAATAAAGGCCTCCTCCCCTAGAGTTTATTGAATGGTTGATTCTGCCACCCATCGAGGTGAAACAAAATATGTTGTTGTAAGAACGAATATTTTTCAAGAAGTTTTTTGACTGTACTGATTGTTTGCTGAAAAAGAGTTCGTCAAGCTCATTAGGAGGCCTTTTTTAATGAAGGCACAATAATCTTTCCATTACAACAACAAATACCAAACTTTGGACTTCCATTTTTCTTCAAACCTTTTAGTCTTTCTGCAAACCACATTTAAGCACCACAAAATTGACATTCATGACAAGCATCACCTTCGTCTAAATAATTGGAATGAAACATTCAAGTAAGATTGTTCTCGACCTCTCCATGATGAGTTGAGTCATAATGTTGATCATTAGTAACTCCAGAATTTGCTATAATAATTAAGAACAACACTTATTAAATAAAATAAATTTTCATAATACACAACATAGAAGACTAAAGAAATTTTTTCTGATACTTACTTTCATATACTTGATGATCTAGCCTACTGCATAAATCAGTCGCTACTTCACGAATTTGTTTCAAAGATTTCTTTTCACGCTTCTTTTGATTGACCGATTGTGATGGCGGGTGAATTGAAGGACTAACAATAAGCTTACTCTTGTATATTAAACAACTAATGTTGCTTTGCATATAATTTGAGCTATCGGTGTGTTAGTTATATCGGATAATACAGATTGGATGTTGTCCCCTGACAATGGATTTAAAAGAGAAGACTGAGGAGTTGGCAACTCATTCTGACTTATTTCACTAGAACAATTCATCATCAGCTGGTTAAGTGAGTTTTTAGTAACGTAAAAGAATTATGAAAATTATTTTTGCCAGCACTTTCTGAACGTATCTGTTTCCCTATAGAATTAGTTTGTTTAATACTCATTATATACTGAACTTTGATACGATAAAAAGTAAATAGACGTAAATAAAATAAAATGTTAACATCAAATAAAGATGACTGACCCCCTCCTTCATTCTCACCGTTTTTAAAAAACTTAGACCGTTTCTTCCTCATAGCTGGTATTGTTTTGTAAGAATGATGAGAGGTTATGGATTCGTAACGTCGTTGATTTATGATGCAGCATTCTATATATGTACTATGTCATTATCAATACCTTGAATATGACTGACCTCATCCTTCATTGCGCATTCTCCTAAATATACAAAATGGAAAGCGAAAATGTATTTTGTATTAATGAACTGACGGATAGATTTGATTTGAATCTATATGGACAGATAGATTCCATTGTATGTTTCAACTGATGGCATGGATCGCCATGTAAGCAAACTTCCTATTTATTAATTATGAACGGCTATTAAATTTGAGGGACAAAGAAAAATTTATCACAGTTGTCATGACTGATATCCATTGCTTATAGGAAATTGTGGTGGCAAAAAAGGTGTGAACGAAATTAATTCTCGTGGTGAACTCAGTTGACATTAATTATATTTTCTCATTAATGCATGGTATTGTGTACACAGTTATTTCTACTACTTATGTTTCGTACTCAATAAGCTTTCGTTCACACCTTTGTAACATTGCGACATTCTCATATTCTTGAAAGTATAAAGCAGAAAGAATTGAATACAGTATTCAACTATGGAGGTTGGAAAATATACTGACCTTGCTCAACTAAACAATTAACAACAATTATATAAAGAATATTGCATTAGTATAGCATGGATAATCTGGATCTAACATTGACATAAAATGTTAAGTTCAAAATTCTTATGAAACATGGCAACTCAGGAAAAATTTAATCTATAAGGAACAATATGCAAATCTAATAGACCAATGGCAATATTAGTTTAGGTTTAAAATAAGAAATCAAATGTGAAACATAATTGAAAATGTAACTTATTTGACCTTTTTTTAAAAAAAAATATATTTGAGTTAACCTAATAGGTACATGGAAACTTTAAGCATAATTGGAAATATAACTTTTTTGACAGTAAAGAAATCATGAATGGAAACATTTAATTTTATGTTAAAAGATATTATTTTTAAGTTTGTTATTATTTCACTATCTTGATAAAGACATATGGGATAAAATGTAGAAATGACTAATCAACTAATTGAATGGAAACAATAGCATTAAGTAAAAATTTAAATAATCCATATTAGAAAATAAAGTTAAGAAATTGCAGGACAAATGGTGATATAAATTAGAAAAATAACATTAAGAAATTTTAGGCAAATAAGACTAACTGCATAAAATATAAATTTGGTTCAGACAAATGAAAATAAAAAGACAGTAAACATTATCATATTGGAAAGGTTTGGAGACAGATGCTTTGAACAAACTTCATGTTGTAGAAGATTCACTTCCATGACCAACCTTAGCAGCACATGCATGGTTAAGTTCAAGATAAAAATCAACAACGGCTTGGTGATTAAAGTTGAAAATCGCTTGAGACAGATCAAAGTGGCTCACAAAAAGGATCTCACCATTTACAATAAACATGAAATTATTTTAGTAACGCAATATTGTAAAAACATAGAAGATAAACAATAAAACAAATATCTAACCGCTCATTCTTTTCATCTTAACCCATAATAAGGCAACAACTACGTCGTCCTTCTGTACCACCCTCAAGTAGTTAATTGAAGCCTAGCAAGCTGGTGATCCCATGAAGGAGCAGTGGAAAGGACTCCCACTAACAAAACATGAAAGAATACTTAAAACAAAGAACCACATAAAAGAGACATAGTTTATGAATTATGAACAAATCCAACCTTTCATCCATAATCTCAAAATTGAAACGGTACAATATCTCTTGGTCAACAACGACATCAATGAATCCATAAACAGAAGTGACAAGTCCTACAACATTTGCAAGACTAAAAAATGTAAGAAAAAAGTGCAATTTATTAAACGTAGATAATGAATAACGGTAGATTCACATATGGTGCTCGCTGCGAATGAAGTGGCTTAAAAATCTTGTCCAGTGTGCTAATGACGTCCCTAACAAACTTGACTTTAGTATAAGGCTCTATCACTACCTTCAGATCATTATTAATGATATTTGGACCAGGTTGGACTGAAAATCTTGTAATAAGGAAGCAAAACCCAGGGACTGATACTCCACAAAGCCTACATATCATATCACGACGATAACAAACATCTAAAGCAATGTACCCCTACAGGACAACAAAACTTATCAGAAGATACAAATGGTATACTTTAAGCCAATCGGCAGTAAAATATATTTCACAATATGGTTAATCCTTCTACAAACTTGACAATATGCAAGCATGACATTGTACGTCATTTGCTTGTGCATTTTTTTTGGTGGAATGTCCCAGAAACTATCAATAACTTTAACACATATAGACTAGTCATTGCGGGTGCTATCGACTTCAATGAATGATGCAACTCTAACGGAACCCATTTCAAAGGAAAGAGCTTTCAAAAATGCCATTTTGTACGGAGTGATAAGGTTTAAAATGATGAACGTTTATACTGTATTGAGTTTTTCAACTGTGCACCAGACTATTCCACAATACGGTATAAATAGATGCAAATTTGTTGTGTCCATCGTCGGAAATTATGCATGGGGAACGCAAAAGTCCATTATGATACATCAGGAACACAATAGCCCCATCAGAATTACACGTAAAATTAATGATATTGATTTGCACATCCAATGATATAAGAGATTAGGTTGACATCTGAACAGAATGTGAATGAATTTGAAAAAATGGGATAAAGATGGACACGTGGATCCATATGTGGGTGTCCAACTGATGACAAATGAATGATGAAGAAAATGCATTGTTGTGAAGCCACGTGGACCAATCACTTAGAGGTTTAGTGATATATATTTGATATAAGAGGTTGGCATTATTATGAATATTAATTATGTGGATGTTAATTGACTCATATATTAGTTAGTATTAACTTATATCTCAGTCAGCATTCATAATACATGATGTTTAATGCATGCATAATACAAATGATCATATAGTATTAATTGTATCATTTATTGTATCTTAATTGTAGTGACTCTTGAGTTCTATAAATAGAGGCATTGTTCAAAACATTGTAACCTCAAGAAATACAAGTGAATGAGGATTGATCCTCCTTATTTCTCTCTGGAATTTTCTCTATTCTAAAGCTTTTTTTTTTTAAAAAAAATTCCAAATTTCCTTTATTTTCACAACATGTTATTAGCATGAAAGCTCCATCGAAGTTATGCTTTCTTTCATCATTTCTTTAATGATTCTGTCTATCTATTTTTTTTTAACATTATATTTATTTGATATATCTGGGAAAATCTGAGCTACTAAATAGAATTAAAGAGACCCTTTTACCGATTGTTATAAATATAGGATTTCATAGCTAAGATTGGATATTTTTATTGCTTTTATTATCTTAATTTTAATTAATCTCCAGTACAAATTTTATTGATATTGTTATTTTAGTATGATCAAAAGGCATACACCTCTGATTTCGTACTCTAAAATTACATGGCCTAAAGCCAAAGTGCTTTGGTTTCCTATTTTGAATTATATGGAAAGAAGCCATATTCCTTTGCTTCCTATTTTGAGATTTTATGGCCAGATGCCATATAAAACTTTTGTTTATCCTTAAGATAAACAACCAAAATCCATATAGATTTAATTTCTCATCTTGAGATTAATTGGCCAGAAGACATGAGACAATTGGGCCGAAGCCATAAAGTTTTAATTTTTTTTTCTTAACTTTACAAATTCCCTTTATTATATGGTTCGATCATTTGAGTTCTATGTTATCATACTGCATTTTTATATTTCATATTTTGGGAATTCCCTTTACTTTATTTTATTTATAGTACATGTTTGTGAATATTTATTTATCTTTGAGAATGTACTTAGTCTCATCTCCCTTTGTTGAGTTCTAATGTACTATAAAATTTTGTGGCACTTTAATTGTTATAAATATTAAAGCCATGAAGATTTACAGTTCAAATATCTGATGATATAAAATGGCTTTATAGCTTTGAAAACGTATTTTTACTATACATATTGTCTTGAAGTCAAGAAACTTATGAAGAATTATGCCACTCAAGAGTAGTAGTTCTAAAGGTTAATAGTCGTGAGGACTAATTAGCATATTTTGACCCAATTGATGATTAGAGGCAACAATGTTTGATGATATTAAAATAATGATACTTGGATATAAAGTTAGGAGCAATTGTTAGAATATATGTGGCCGAAAGTCATTGACAAATATGTATCAATGTATTGCAAATAAAGGTCAAATTATGAAAGGGAAAAAAGCATGAGATGTTAAAGAGGCAATGAGTTGTGGAGAAATATGCCTAGATTTATTGTTAAGCCTAGAGAAATAATATTAAGCCAGAAGGCTATGATGTTTAATTTTTGTTGTTATTTAAATTTATTATGATTAACTTGTGTGAGAGAAATTACTATAAGGATTTAACATTGTGCTATTGATAAGTTTTCATGATTGATATATGAAATAAAATAGACAAAAATCTAATTAATGGTCATTTTGAAATTTTTTTAGTTCTCTATGTTTTGATGATAATAGACAATTGTAAAGAATATAGACTTGATGATTCAAGTCCCTTAAGTGTATGTTTAATAGCACTTAAGTGAATAACTTTCATTTCAATCAAATCTTGAATTAGAAAGTATTTTTTATATGTCTGCCAAAGACACACTCGAGTTATGGTTCAAAAAGTGCTTTAAAATCTTACTTAAAATAGCTTTCAGTTTTGACTGACTCAAGTTAGGTGTTCTTAATTTGAGTGAAAGGCTTTATGTGACTTTTAAATCAAAGGTAACAACTCGAGTTACCTGCATATAACTCGAGTTGACTTGGTGAGTGTTAAACCTTATCTTTTTAAGCCCTTTCTCCCACGCTCAGCTATCTTTTTAAAGAGTCAAAATCTTCAACTTGAGCTAATATTTATACACTTGAATTAATCGTTAGAGTTAATATTTCAGCACTCGAATGCCATTTGTTCAAAATCTCTTTCAATGTATTTCTCAATCTTATATGTGAACAAATCTTGGAAACTCGAGTTATGATTTTGTACACTCAAGTCATCCATTAGAGTCAGCAATTCAAGACTTGAGTGTCCTTTGCTTAAACTTATTTTTCAATATAACTCAAAGTCTTCAGTTTGTGAAACAATTCTTCTCAACTTGAGTTATAAAGACTTGACTCAAGTGAACAATTCAAGTCAGAATATTTAGACTTGAGTTATGTTTTGAAAATGATCTATTCAGTTTAACTTCTGTTTCAAACAAGCTTTCATTTTAAAAGAAAATATATTCACTCAAGTGTTGAAAGAACCAACTCAAGTCAGCTAAATATTACTCGAGTGTTCCATTTGTGGATGTGTAAATCACCGTGTTCGTAAAGTTAAAATCATTGATTATGACTTCATTACTTCTTAATCACTCATTATTGTTCTTAACTATATTTAAACAGTATATTAATGAGTTTTAGATGATTATACAAATGATTAACTTCAAAATCTCGAAAAGCATTAATTACGTTACAAATATTAAATGTAGTTGCAGAAAACGAGACGCAAACTCAACAACCATTCTCTGAGAGACCCAGAAGGCATTTTTGTTTTCTCTCCATATTAATTGTTGCAATACAATGGGAAAAACAAAAGGAATGTTAAAGCAGCAGAATGACGACGATTATTTTGTAGAATCAAAGTTATAAGTAATGAATAAACTCAATGGTCTAACGACTATATTTATTACTCACAACGGATTCATTGAAGCCTCTCAACGATCATGAATTACAACCACCAATATAAGGAGAAGCATTCAATGCAGATCAACTATCGAAACATTTAGGCTCAATCGAATTTATTGTCAATTACTGTTTCATTCAATACTCTGTAATATCTTCGGATATTTTGTACTTTAGTGATTCTTTACTACTTTGTGAGAGAGTTATTATCTGATCATTATTTCTTTAAGAATCTCAAGGTAGATGGATCTATTAGTTCTCAGAGTTTTGATGATGATAACTTATAATTAAAGTTTTTGAATTGAAAATGGTTAAGGCCTTGAATCAGTCAATACTGCCTATGTTAAGAGTTTGCTTGGGTATGGCATCTTGCTTACTCAAGCATGCTCAATCTAACAGTGTGTTTAAGTGTTCACAGGATTATCCTTGAGTATTGGTTCATTAGTACTCGAGTAAGTATATCAGATAAAACACTCTGTACCTATAGAGTGTTACTCGAGTAAACCCATTGTGTTACTCGAGTATTGAAGATACAAAGCAAAGTTCAGAGAAGGTTACATTAGTACTTGAGCACTAATATTGTCTTACTCGAGTAGGCTACTCGAGTAGGGGGTTTTAACTACTTGAGTACAAGGATTTACTACTAAAGCATTGCCTCTGTCAAGCTGTTACTCGAGTAGATCGTAAGAGTACTCGAGTAAGCTACTCAAGTAAAGGTAATATGCTACTCAAGTAAGATGTCCTAACCTTTATATATGCTCTCTGTTTGAAGTATACCCGAGTACAGTTGTGCTATTACTCGTGTAAGGTACTCGAGTAATGACAAATTGTTACTCAAATATATATGTCTAAATTTCATATATGCTCTCTACCTAAGGTGTACTCGAGCAATGCTCCACTAATACTCAAGTATGGTACTTGAGTATGAAGAGATTGGTACTCAAGCATCAATTACTAATACTTCACTTAGTGTGTGATTTCAGTGAAGAACATATGGTACTTGAGCACTGCAAGTGGAGTACTCGAGTATGCTACTTGAATACAAGAAGATTGTTACTCGAGTATGGTATCTACTGAGCCCTCTATTATATGTTGGCGATGACACTCGAGTACCACAAGTGGGTTACTCGAGTATGGTTAAACACTGGGCATCTGTAAAAGACTTTTCACATGGTTACTCGAGTAAAATGGTATTGTTACTTGAGTATGATACATCATCTACCAGAAACCTTCACTGTAACATTAATCATAAACTTAAATATTTTTGGTTATTATTCATTTTTATTTAAATCTTGTTACACCCCTACCGGCTTCGCCCTTTCGGGTGGCAGGTTAGAGGGATTCTTTTTACTTATTACCTTTCCTTTGTTAATTATTCCTTTTTAACATATATAAGGGTGTGTGCGGTAGAGCATATGATCAGTATGGACAATCACAATAAACTAGTAAAGGTAAGAATAAAAACATAAAGTAATCCCCGTAGGGTTAAGGGTATAGTCATCCAAAACAAAATTCAAGATAGTAAGTGTAAATCATATAGTTATCCAAAAATAAATATACAACACAAGATAGGGCATTCCCTATTTCTTCAGTCTTCCACTTCATGCCCTTACCTTTACCAAAATGCTTGAACAACTCACCGTCTATCACCTGTGTCTTTAAAATGGTCTGGTGTTTAAAATTGAACCCTAGAGTAACTGTTAAACTCATATACTATATGTATGTAGTGCATGTATGCAAACCACAACTAGGAAATCACCACAACCTTGGCAATAACATACCACATATGCATTTAGAATCACAATCACATCCACATAACCGTTGAGCCGCCTAACAAGGCAAGCCCTGGATTCTCATAACTGTTGAGCTGCCAAACAAGGCTAGCCCCAAAATCCTCATAATCGTTGAGCCGCCTAACAAGGCAAGCCTTGGAATCCTCATAATCATTGCGCCGCCTGTAACATCTTGAATTCTAGGCATTGAAACTTGAGAATAAGCCTAAATTAGGCGGACGTCTAAGCCTGGTTTAGGAGGTGTGACGTTCCCGAATAAGGCCATATCTTCGGCCAAGGGAAAAAAGGGGAAAATTATGAAATAATATTTTAAGGATATAGAATTATTATAATGGAATTAATTATGGGGAAATTTGGCCTTAATTATGTAAAAGTTAATATTCGGAATTAAAGGCATATTTTCCCATAAACTAAGGATAAATAATTTATGTCCTAGAGATTTAATTGGGATTAATATGGTGTGGAACCCCCAAACTATTTTCTCAATATATATTTTTCCATTGGGCCTAATATTTACACGCCACATAGCTCATATTTTCCATTATTCTTATGCTGCATGTATAAGCCACGTACTACTTTACCAAATGCAACATCAATTAATTATTTTGGTTATAATCAATTCAGACTAGCGTCCATATACACCCTTAATTTATTTATAACTCAAGCCCAAACCCTTTAGGATCACACACACATCAGCCCACACCATTTGGCCCAAACCATATACTTAACATAATGAGTAAATACCCTTTTGGGTCCCTAGGAAAAAAACACGGACCTCATTTTCATCCCTAGAGACTAAAATGAGACTTTTTTATGGACTAAAAAGAGCTTTTTGGAAATTTGCGAGGGACCAAAATGTTCACAAATTGACCCTTATTCATCCTTTTCAGGGACTAAAAGGGTATTTCTTTGTATAAGGGACCAAAATGGAGTCCGTGTTTTTTTCCAGTGACCCAAAAGGTATTTACTCTAACATAATCTATCCAATGCCTTATTTCCTCTAATATCCATTCGATCAAATCACAACAAACACCCCAGCAACATGAAAAGCAGCGTCCACACTTTTATTCAACCTTAGCCCAATATGCTCCATTCAAACAACAATGAAACCACCATGCAACAGTAGGAATTATCAGCTATAGCACGAGACTGATAAATGAGCAACGTTGGATGCACTCCTCTAATGCCTATGCGGCCGAAACACGTTATCATCTAGAGGGAAATTTGTCAGAAAAAGATTTCAACCATGCTTCCACCGTCAGCTCTTTTGGCGATTAACTAAACACGCAAACCACACACATCATGCCATTCTCGAGACCCACAACGTTATCCTCCAGTCTGTCATCCTTTTCTGAGCAGCGTTATTTTCTCTCTCGGACTGCACCATGATACTTTATTTAAGCAGTGCTTTCTATTTCTGTTGCATAAGCAAAAGCCACCTCTAAGTTTCAGCCGAGAGAGAAAGCTGAGTTGCGAGAGAGTGAGCCAGAGAGAATAAAGGTTGAGCCATGAAAGTAAGAGAGGAGAACGTTGGTGTTGTGAGTGTATGGACCACGTTTCCCTGCTCCCCTGCTCGTCCCTTGGACAAGCAGGGCGCGCTTGTCCTTTCAAGGACGAGCGCTGGCCGCCAGATCTGGACGGTCCAGATTTTTTTCCATTTTTTTCAAAAAAAAAAAATTCAATACTAGTCAGTATCTTAAAATATTTTTTAGTACCAGTTAGTACCTGAAAGATCATGAAGAATTTTTCAATACCAGTAAGCACTCGGAAGTATATTTTTAGTACTAGTCAATACCCTGAAATATTATTTTAGGATCTTGAAAAAATTATTCGGCGTACTGACTGGTATTGAAAAATTATTCATGATCTTGAAAAATTATTTTAAGCCAGAATTATTCATGATCTTAAAAAATTATTTTAGGCCAGTTAGTACCTTGAAATAATTTTTTAAGATCCTGAAAAAATATTTCAGGCTACTGACGGGTACTAAAAAGATACTTTTGGGTGCTTACTGGTACTGAAAAATTCTTCATGATTTTAAAAAATTATTTTAAGATACTGACTGGTACTAAAAAAATACTTCATGATACTGACCGGTATTGATTTATTTTTTTTTTTTGTGAAAAAAAGAAAAAAAATTGGACCGTACAGATCTCAAAATGAGATCTGGCGGCCTGCGAGCGCGCCCTGTCATTCCGTGAGTGTATGTGTTCTGTTTTGAATCCTCAAGACAGAGGCCTTGGACGTCATCTAAGATCAGTCTTCTAGCCGACAACTAGGTGAGTCTTCGGTCCCTCTTCTTTTTTGATTTCCCAGCGTTGGAATAGGTATGAGTTGCAGTTGTCAAAAACCCAAAGTTCACTGGTGTTATATATATATATATATATATATATATATATATATATATATATATATATATATATATATATTCGTTCACTAGTGTATAAGCTTTGCTGTATTTATATCTTTACTTATATATAGGTCAGTAAGAACTAATCCAAAAGTAGGTTGTATCAATTTACCGAGACTGCATATAGAAGAAACAAGAAAGCCATTCTCGTCGCTTCATACATGAAACTTGTTGTTGCATGAGAAAAGAGAAAGAAAGAAGTTTACTATAATCATTTGTGTATATATATATTTATGATGCAGTGACCATTAAAGGAGAAAGAAAGAAGAAAAATCTGTTGTTATATGTATATATATATATAAAGTCATAAAACACAACTAGATACTCCGATGCTTAAATTAGTTTCTAACAATCATCAAAACCATAACTAACATTGAGAGAGAGATACTTACAACTCATTGGGATTTACCATTCACAATTCTCTCCTTATGAAATTAAGTTGTTCTTTGGCCAATGGTTTGGTGAAGATGTCAGCAAGTTGAAGATGAGTTGGGATGAACATGACTTTGACATCCTTCTTTTGAACATGATCCCTTATGAAATGATGTCTCATATCAATATGCTTGGTCCGAGTATGTTGCACTAGATTCTTAGCCAAGCTTATTGTGCTTATGTTGTCACACAATATTGAGATCTCCTTCAGGTTGATTCCCAAGTTAGATAGTTGTTGCTTGAGCCAAAGGACTTGAGCACAATAGCTTGAGGCAGCCACATATTCAGCTTCAATAGAGGATACAGCCACACTTGTTTGCTTCTTGCTGATCCAGGATACAAGTAAGCCACCAAGAAATTCACATTGGCCACTTGTGCTCTTTCTATCCATCTTATACCCAGCATGGTCTGAATCTGAATATGCCACTAAATGTTCAGGTTGACCTTTGGGAAACCATAAACCGAGGGTCTTTGTGTCAGTAAGGTATCTGAAGATTCTCTTCACATTCTCAACATGAGACTCCTTGGGAGCAGATTGGAACCTTGCACACATCCCCACACTGAATTGGATGTCAAGACGACTTGCTGTGAGGTAGAGCAATGATCTAATCATTCCTCTATATCTTGTGATATTAAAGTCTTTGCCCTCTTCATCAGCATCCAAGGCAGTGGTTGAGCTCATTGGAGTATCAGCTCCATTGCATTGATCCATCCCAAACTTCTTCAGCAGATCATTGAGATACTTGGTCTGAGATATGAAGAATCCATCTTTCCTTTGCTTGATTTGCAGACCAAGGAAGTAGTTGAGTTCTCCCATCATGGACATCTCAAATTCTCCCTGCATATTCTCAGCAAACTCTTCACACAAAGCATCATTAGAAGCACCAAATATAATGTCATCAACATATATTTGAACAATTAAAATTTCACTAAGCTTATTACTCTTTATGAAGAGAGTTGTATCTTCTTTTCCTCTAATAAATCCTTGATCAAGAAGGAATTTGCTTAATCGCTCATACCAAACACTAGGAGCTTGCTTAAGACCATAAAGGGCCTTTTTGAGGCGATAAACATGATCTGGATGATAATCGTTTTGAAAACCAGGAGGTTATTCAACATAAACTTCCTCCTGAAAAAAAACCATTTAAAAATGCACTCTTTACATCCATTTGATAGAGCTTGAATCCTTTGACACTAGCAAAGGCTAGAAGAACTCTTATTACTTCCAATCTTGCCTCTGGAGCATAAGTTTCTTCATAATCAATTCCTTCTTCTTGATTATAGCCTTTAGCAACCAATCTTGCCTTGTTGCGGACAATGATTACTGATTCATCTCGTTTGTTCTTAAATACCCATTTGGTGCCAATGACCGGATGGTTGTTAGGCCTAGGTACCAAATCCCAAACTTGATTTCTATCAAATTGATGTAACTCCTCTTGCATTGTTATCACCCAATCATTGTCGAAAGGGCTTCATCAATTTTAGAGGGTTCAATCTACGATATAAAGGCGAGAAAAAGTCACTTCATTCAAGGTACTATTTCCGGTTCTTACACCTTGTTTTACATCACCTATTACTTGGTCTAAAGGATGAATCCTAATGAACCTCCAAGCTCTAGGCTGAGATTGATCAGGGTTTTCTAGATTATTTTGAGGATCAGCCTCAAAAACATTTTCAAGATTTTCAATAGAGGCAGGATTAGTTTTCGAAAAGAATTGATTTTTGAAAGTATTTTCCTCATCATCATCCATGGACTTATCAGCTTTGGATTCACATAATACAACATGCATAGACTCCTCAACAATACGAGTACAAGTATTAAAGACTCTATAAGCTTTACTTCTATTTGAATAACCCAAAAATATACCTTCATCCGCTTTGGGGTCAAACTTTCCCAAATTGTCCTTACCATTATTGTGGATGAAGCACTTACATCAGAAAACATGCAAATGAGCCAAGTTTGGCTTTCTTCCCTTGTACAGCTCATAAGGGGTTTTGCTCAACTTCTTCCGGAGATATGCCCGATTCGAGATGTAGCAAGCCGTACTCATTGCATCAGCCTAGAATATTTGGGAAGTATTGTTCTCATTTAGCATAGCTCTTGCCATCTCGGTGAGGACTCGATTCTTTCTCTCCACAACACCATTTTGTTGAGGTGCCCTCGGGGCTGAGAAATTGTGATCAATTCCCATGTTGTCACAAAATTCTGCAAATGCATGATTTTTGAATTCTCCTCCATGATCAGTTCGAATTCCTGAAATAGAGAAACCTTTCTCGTTTTAGACCTTCTTAGCAAAAACAACAAACTAATCAAATGTTTCATCTTTAGAGGATAAGAATATAGTCCAAGCAAATCTAGAGAAATCATCAACTATGACCAAAGTATAAAGATTGCCACCAAGGCTTTTTACTCTTTGGTCCAACTAGATCCATATGACGTAGTTGAAGAGGTCTATTAGTTGAAATTTCATTTTTAGATTTGAAAGATGATTTGGTTTGTTTCCCTTTTTGACAAGCATAACAAATCATGTTATTTTTAAAACGAAGTTTTGGAACACCAATAACCAAATCCTTTTTAAGTAATCTGTCAAGTTGGATCATGTTGACATGAGCTAATCGCTTGTGCCATAGCCAACTATCATCCAAATTACTAACAAAACATTTTTCAGAAATAGAACCATTTCTAGAGAGATTAAGTGTATGTATAACAATTTCCTTCTCTAGGAGCTCTGAATGAAGCTTTTGATTTTATGTCTTTCAAAGGGAGAATAGCCTTACTGACAATCAAGCACTCCTCAGAATCAAAGATAACTAAGTTACCTTTATCAGTGCTTTGGCTTACACTGAGGAGATTGTGACAAAGTCCCTCCACTAGGTAGACATCTTTGATTTGTGGTCCTTCATTGTTTCCAATTTCACCAATGCCAACAATCTTTCCAGATTGATTTCCACCAAAGGTTACCTTGCCACCATCCTTGGGCTTGATTGAAGCAAATTTGGATTGGTACCCCGTCATATGTCTAGAGCATCCACTATCAATATACCACTTGTTGAGATTTGATGCTCTTAGACAGACCTGTAAAACACAACAGATCAGGTCTTAGGTACCCATCTTTTCTTGGGTCCTTTAGGGTTAGTTTGTGTCTTAGGAATCTTGTAGGATCCCTTTGGCACCCATTGATAATTTCCTAAAGGTTTACTTTTTCTTTCCTTTTTATGAAAACAAGAAGAAGTAGTATGACCTTTATGATTGCAATAATTGCAATGAGCAAAAGGATTTGAAGAATGAACAGATTTTCTAAAATAGTTCATATAAGTCTTTTCTCCAAATTTCTTTTTGCCTTTCTTTTTGTCAAAGTTTGGTTTGTAACCGATCCACGATCTGTCATTTGTAAATCTTTCTTTGTTTCAAAATGACATTGAGCATTTCACTACCTTTAGTGAATTTCTCAAGTGCCTTTGTAAGATGCACATTCTTTTTCTTTAGATCAGGACAATCTTCACAAACAACATTTTCAAGACAAGAAAGTTTTTCTACTTGCAGTGCAAGAGTTTTATTTTTCTTTTTCAAAGCAAGATATTTTCAACCAATTTTTCAAATTTAGATTGGACAAGGTTATATTCAGCAAATAACTCATCATAAGTCGGTTGTGAATCATATACCTCATCACTATTTTCAGAGTGCTCTTCTTCTTGAGCTACGAGGCATATGTTAGCTTTGTCCTCCTCTTGACTTCATCTTCATCGGATGAGCTGTCTCCCCATATTCTTTGAGACATAAGCTTTCTTTTTGAACTTATTGAATTTCTTCTTGTCTCTGTCTTTGTCCTTAGTTGGGGCATTCGACTGATGTGGCCGGGCTTTTCACATTCGTAGCAGATGATTGGCTTCTTTGCCTCAGTACTGGAGCTACCTTTGTGAAGCTTTTTGTATCCTTGATCCTTTTTGTAGAATCTTTTAAATCTTTGAACAATCATTCCCAGCTCTCTTTCTTCGTCTTCTTCATCATCATCATCATCATCTGTCTCCTTAGCTTCTTTGACAGCTTTAAGAGCAACGCCTTTGAACTTGCTAGTCACTTCATCAAGTCCCTTTTTGAACTTGAGCTTGGATTCATATTCAGAAAGGCTACAAAAGAGGGTTGTAACAGATGCCATTGAGTCACCACGAGTTTCTTCAATCGCGGTCACTTTAGCTTCCCAGTCCTTGTTGAGGATATTGAGAATTTTCCTCACTTGGGCAGGTTGCTCATATTCTTTGCCCAATGCAGCAAGCTGGTTGATCAGATGAGTAAATCTTAATCGAAATTCGTTGATAGATTCACCAGGCTTCATTCAAAGAAGATCATATTTGGTTATGAGAGTGTTGATTCTGTTCTGCTTTACTCCAGTAGTTCCTTATGAGCTACCTCCAAAGCATCCCACATGGCCTTTGCATTTGGCAATGTGCAAACACGAAAATACTCTTGTTGACTCAAGGCACTTTGCAACATAAGAATAGCTTTTCTTGTTGAGTGTGATATTTCTCCTATCATTCTCATAATAAGCTTCTTCGAGCTTTGGAACTCGACGCCATTTTCGAGCATTGTTGGATTGTAGTCTCCGAGTCTCAAATACTCTCCATAGGCCATATTCGAAGCCATGACAAAGACTCGAATTTGGCTTTCCGAAGGAATAATGCTTTCTCTTTGAATCCGGTGGTCGGTTGATCGAAGCTCCATCGGGTAGAATACCTTCCATAGTGATCCTTCTCAAGATGTTAATCTTTTCAGAGAAGACCTGGCTCTGATACCAAATGAAAGTGAAGCTTAATCACCAAGAGGAGGTGAATTGAAGATTTTAAAATTCTTTTCTAAATGCTATATTTTTCGACACTGAAAACAGAGGTAAGTAGAGAGTAGAGAAGAAGAGCAATACACAAGGAATTTATCTTGGTTCGGTCCAACCTCTTGACCTACGTCCGGTCCCGGACTCTCGGGATTTTTCACTATCTCAATTTATTACACACTTTGTAACTCAAGAGTAATTCTCTCACTAGAACTTACTCCCCATACAAGTTGCAATCAATATCCCAATCTCCAAGTCCCCTGACTTGAGATTCTTACAATGAAATGATTCACAATAAATGAACTCTCTCTAAGAGTGGATAAATATAAACACGAAGATCAATGTATCAAAAGATACTTTACAAGTGAAAACTGAAAGAGTAGTTGGTAAACTTGAATGCAATTCGTTTTAGCAGAGATGTCTTGTTGAGAAGAATTGAATGCAACTTTATTTATACTAAGAGAGCATTAAATAACCGTTGCAAACTCCATTATAACCGTTGGTGCATTAATCTAGCTGTTGGAGGCACTTTGGTGTCTTCTCTCTCTACTCTTTAGTTAATTCCTTTTGTCTAGAGGATTAGTGTTGACTTTCCTTGTAATAGATCCATTGGAAGAGCAGCTACTGCTTAGGGAAAGTAGACATTAATCCCTTTGCAACGTGTAGAGAATGATGGTACAAAAGGATGCAAGTTTTCTGGACTTTGCATTTAATGTTCTGACATCACCTTTTGCTTTTGTTCAATTCTTCATTTAATATCTTCTAAACCATCTGTAACTCACTAACAAACTGATTAAACATAGTTAAGAATAGTAGTGAATGTAGAGGAGAAGTATTAAAATCAAACGGGAAGATTTCAGAAATTCGAGCAAGTTGATTTTCAAAACCAGCGATGCAAACTCGAGTTTTGTTTATCAAAACTCGAGTTTTGGACTTTTAAATTGAAACCATGTTTAAGTCCACAAACTCAAAACTGGAGTTTCAAATTGCAAACTGGAGTTTCCAAAATGATAAAATGAGCAAAGCTCTCTGTAAGCCTGAAACTCGAGTTTCCAAAACTAAACTCGAGTTTCCACTTGAAATTGGAAACCTTTGAAAATCTTTCCCAAGTGAAAACTGGAGTTTTCAAAATGATGAAAAGCGCAAAGCTTTTACGGGTTGCCCAAAACTCGAGTTTCCATTTTAAGTATGAAAACTCAAAATTTTATCTGTCAAAATTGGAGTTTTCAAAAAGCGAATAAAACTTGAAAACTTTACATTAGCGCAAACTCGGTTTCCAAAGTAAAACTTCGAGTTTTCTCACAATTTAGAAAAAAAAACTTAAGAAACTCATAGCAAATTGAAAATTGGAGTTTCCATATCAAAACTGGAGTTTGCATAACCCCAAAATGTTGAAGACTCTCTGTATGACCAAAACTCGAGTTTCCATTTGGAAACTGGAGTTTTGTCTATTTTAGAAAATGTTGAAGAGTCTCTTTATTATGAAAACTGGAGTTTTGTCTAGGAGTGAAAACTTGGATAGCTCTCTGTAAGTTCAAAACTCGAGTTTCCAAATGGAAACTAGAGTTTTGCTTAGTTCATTAAAATTGAGCTATTCTCTGTCAAGTCAAAACTTGAGTTTTGAAACCAAAACCCGAGTTTGCCTTTGACAGTAAGTTTTTCAACTTACCAAAGACAAACTTCAACTTGTGTTTACAATTGTCAGTTATCATCAAAACACATAGAGAACTAACACACATTTTCTGACTCTTTTTTTGATGTGGAAGTCACATCTGCAGCTGGTTTAGGTTCCTCTAATTGCTTGCCAGACCGTAAGGTAATTGCACTCACATTCCCTTTTGGATTGGGAATTGTCTGTGAAGGAAGAGTGTTGGATCCCTTAGGTTGAAGCTGATTCAGTGATGTTGCCAACTGGCCAATCTGAGTTTGCAAACTCTGAATGGAAGTCTCAGTGTGCTGTTGGAACTACCTAGTATCTGTGGCAAATTGCTTCATTATATCTTCAAGTGAGGAACCACTACTACTACTACTAGCTTGCTGTTGTGCTGCCTGTGGAGGTGCACATATGGCTGGTCGAGGAGGTGGTGCTGGCAAAGGAGGTGCAGATTGTTGCTTGAAATTCTGGGGTTTGTACTGTCTTTGCTGGTAATTCCCAGAATTCTATTGATATTGGTTACTCTGGTTTTGATTCTGGTTCCAACAAAAATTGGGGTGATTTCTCCATCCCTGATTGTAAGTATTAGAATAAGCACTATTCTTTGGTATTGTGGCTTTCCCGGAAAAACACCAGCAGCCGGCTCGGCGGTCTTGATAAGCAAGATCATGCAAGGTGGGACAAGAGTCGATAGAATGATAAGGGTCGAGAATAGAACCACATGAGTATCCAATGCGAGGAGGAGAATGCGGGCGAACGTGTCACGCCAATTGCCTCACTAGAGAGGTCAGATCATCAAGTCTATTCTCTAATCTTTGAGAATCATACTGGACTGGAGGTGTTTGAATCTGGTAAACAGGAGTACTATTGGCCCTGGTGCCAAATTGCTGAGAGTTAGCTGCCATAGTGGATATCAATTCTCGAGCCTCTTCAGGTGTCTTGCTATCTAAGGCTCCACCACTGGATGCATCCACGAAACTTTTATCCAACGGTAACAAACCGGAATAGAAATATGTAATTAGGAGTTGGTCTGTAATCTGATAGTGTGGACAACTAGCATACAGTCGCTTGAACCTCTCCCAATACTCATACATGGTCTCCCAATTGATTTGTTTAACACTAGTGATCTCCTTTTGAATAGCAATGACTTTTGAAGAAGGAAAGAACCTCACTAGGAATAACTTCTGCATATCATCCCAACTCCCAACAGATGTTGGTTGCAAATTGTATAGCCAATCCTTAGCCATATCATCTATGGAAAATGGAAAAGCTCTCAGCTTAATGTGGTCCTCATCAATTGCTTGAGGTTTCATCGTGCTGCATACCACATGAAACTCCTTTAGATGCTGTGAGGACATTCACTGCAAGACCATGAAACTTGGGCGACAAATGGATAAGACCAGATTTTAGTTCAAAGTTAGCAGCAAGTTCAGGATATTGAATACACAAATTTTGATTGCCCACATCAGGGGTAGCTAATTCTCTCAAAGTAGGATGATCTACTTGCTCTGCCATAATTTCTGAGTTAGCAAAATTGCTACTATAATCAGTGAAAACAACAAGACTATCAGAAGTACTATCAGAAACAAATAAGAAAGATCAACAGAATGGACACAATCAGAATGGTCACAATCAGACTCAAGTTCAATGCCCAATTCAGTATTAATCCCACGACTTTGCCTAACAACTCTTCTAGCAGTAAGAATTGTTCTTTCTATTTCAGGATCAAATGACAACAAGTCTTCTGGATTAGTAGTACTCCTCGAACTCATGCAGCATACACACAAGGCAGAATTTGCAGATACTCAGAATTACGAAAATGCCACCAAACAATCAGAATTACGAAAATGCCACCAAAAGTGATATAAACAGCTAATTACAAAAATGCCACTAAAAATGGTAAAAAGTAGAAAAACGCTAAGACAACACAAAAGCAAAAGAAAAAACCTATGTTAGAAATTGGCCAAAAAAAGTCCAGAAACACTATCAAATGATTTTTAAAATATATGGGACTTGGACAGGGCAACTCCTACAGCATTGGGGAACCCAAAAATGGAATAAAAAAACTTCAAAAATTGAAAAAGTGGTCTAAACGATGGAATTTGGCTAAAATCTCAAGACCACATGGCAAAAGCGATGTGTCCTGTGAGTTAGGCCATTCTCTATCACCTTGCAAAATTTCAGACCATTCGGAGATACTCTGAAAAAAATTGCCCTTGTAGAAATCACAAAATCAAAACTTAAAATAGCGAAAAAGTGGTCTAAACGTTGGAATTTGGGTAAAATAGGTCAGACCACACTTCCCTTAGAAAGTGATTCTTGTTTAAAATGTCCAATTCCTTGTGAATATGACCTGGTTTGAGTAATCTAGGTCAAAAAAATTTCTATCCACCTAGACGACACTACTTACACTACTGTTACTAATCAAACCGATGCAAATTTCCCGGTAACGGTGCCATATTTTGAAAGAGATTTGCTGTATCCCTCAAAATAACCAGATTCAATAAAAGACTTGCAGTAAAAGGGAACCTGGATCGATTTCCCAACGAATTCACAACGGGTTTGATTGTACAAATGGCAATGAACATTGAGTAAAAATGGGGGTTTTTTTATTCAAACAGATTAAAAACAAAAATAAACAGAAACAGATTAAAATCAATCAACCCAACGTTTAGATTCCAGAAACTTCCATCATTGAATGAAATATAAGTAACTCACGATTGGTTCTGGATGAACCGAAATCTCTGCATTCATCCAGAGAATCCCTTGACTAGACGATCGCCTAGCATATGTCCGAACAGTGGCGTCTCATTGTGCAATCGCACAGTAACACTGAAACCTAGTTCGAACTTAGTCCTTGGGATGAACCAAACCGAATACTAAATCTAATATTCGAACTATTTCCAGAAATCGAATCGATAAGATGAAAATAGAAACGAGTAAAGTTACTGATTAAACACAAGCTCTCTAGACAAATCATGGAATCCTCAACATTGGGTTAATCACAGAAGATTTGTTGGGATCCGTACACACAACATAATTTTTTTTAAAAAAAAACTTTACGAATCCCAAGAAGAGGATCTATCAACTGCGTTTAAATCAAGGTTCGTTAGTAAACCGTACCTATGCGAGGGATTGAGAGTTTCGTTCGATCCGGTCTAGTGCGCATCTCCTTGTTCGTGCGCCTCAACCGTCGTATGTCTTGAACGTGGTGCCATCTCGTTCGATCAAACATAAGCAGCCTTTTCGAGTCTCCTCCCTCTACCGGTATCCACACCGAACAGCTCTCCAACACGTACGACAGCGTGCTAGCGCCTTCTCTTTGTGTCTCACGTTTTTCTCTCTAGGATTTCTTTTTGCGGCTTGTCTCAATTCATTTTCAGCTTACTAATACGACTAGATTATCATCCTTTTATAGAGTTTCTAAAACCCTAATGAGCCGTATTAAAATATTCAAAATTAATCTTAATTAATTGTTGAATTCGAATTTGGATTAAGTAATATATCAATTAAATCTGTCCAACATATCTAATCTAATCTATTCATTTAATATGAATTAAAAGCCTTATGATTTAATTATCATTATAAATTAAATCTAAGATATAATATATATCTATTTAATTAAATCTAAGATCTTTTGTATCTCAATTAAATTAAATCTAAGATATAATATCTCTCTTCGAAAATTAAATGTGAGATACTATATCTCTATTCATTTTAGGTATTTAATTTTAAATAAATTAAATACAAAACAAATAACATTTAATTTCAAATTATATATATATATATATATATCCTTCCTAGATTAAACGTTACATTCATTAAATCTTAGACATATATAAGATTCATATAGATTAAACGGACACATTAATACATATCGTGTTGGACTATTCTTATGTGTGACCCTGCAGGCCCACCTGAGATTGGCATTGAGCCAGTATTGTACCAGCCCACAAGTCGCAAGCGGCCTCTAGCAAGACATTGAGACTACCCAATTCATATGGGGATCGATGATATGATGCAACCTATCGTACAACCATGTCACGTCCCTTTCGTCACGCGATAATTTGGTCAAGGATGAGGCATGGATAATGTCAACTTCCTGTTCTTGACCACTACTTTCTCGATTCTCGAGTAGTCTAATTGAAATAGAAACTCCTTTCCATCGTAGTATGGCCATACGTTTCTTAGACTTACTCATCGAGGGGCCCAGTATCATCTCTCTACAAATGTGAGGGACAAATTCCATCTTGACCATTCACATTCCTCCGCATGAAAACCACTGATCCCGATCCAAGCCTTTATCATCACCCGGTCAAAGGTGACTTTTGACTAGGTCAAAGATTAGCGACTCATCATGTAGGAATCCATGATGATCTCAGGTCAAAGGGCGTTGTGACGCGGTTATACATGAGATAAGCTTATGACTAAATCCATGCAGCTTTCTCATAGTGGGTCGGTCCAGCACCTTGTACCCTTACAAATGCCTATGAGTTTGATTTGTATCTCCATACCTCATCAAAGTCATACTGGTCTTATTTCATCTTCGCTCCCGCGTAGATGACCGACCAGGGACATCTAAGATAATCTATAAGATATATCTAAGGATATAGTTATCACTATAAACATGCAAATGAAATGATAACTAAAGGAGAAATACTTTAAATAACATAAACGTTCAAAGTACAATGACTTGCTCCTAGGGCATAATTTCCAACAAGTTTAGCCGAGCATGGCTGGAAAAAATGAAGAACAGATGAAGAACACGAAGAACGCAAAGAACATTTGAAGAACAATTGAGAGAATTTCAAAACTTCTATTTCAATCCTCAAAATGTGTAAAAACGTAATGCCATAGTGTTGTAGCCACTATCTGACTTAACCTAAAATGGAAATGGGCTCCAATGGTTCAGCCTAAAACGGAAATAAAATAAAAGTGGGCTTTAATTACAAAATTCGAGCCCAAATAAAATCCAGAAATATGCATCTAACTTTGGCTCCAAAATCGACCGCCCTCTTGTCCGAATTTGCCCTTCATGTCTTCATAACAATTGTAGCTCTTTGAATGATCTGAAATATGAAACAAGAATGAGGCAAATCCGATGTCTGGTTCAAGAGTTATGGTAATAATAGTGAAGCAATATAAAACTGAAATTTTATTATTAAAAATGGCTAAAATATAATCAAAGGCCCAAAGCTCAAATAAGTATAAAAGTCATTATTTATTAACTAAAGAGTCCTAAATTATTAATCAAGAGATAAAAAGAAGTGTATGAAATATTCAATTATTAGTGATATAGTTAGATTTCTGTATTTTAGAGGCTGCCAATGGTTCTGGAACACGTTTTTGTATAGGGTATGGTTATGGTCTAAGTTTCTGAAATCAAAACACCGAAAAACCTCAAAGAACAAGATTACCACTGATTCTGGAATATCTGGCAGTATACTTTCAACTGGGTTCTAAAAATAGTAAATGAACTTGAAATAATCTTAAACTTTACAGGCATAAAGTACACATCCTACGGTTCACCTTGATGTATAAATTTGTGTGATTTAGAGCTTTCTACTAGGAGATAAAAATTGCTAAAGTGGGTACATAAGCAACAGGGGCGAATCTGGACCAGAGGGCAGAAAGGTGGCTCTACGCCAAAATACATGTACTTCTGGCTTTTGAAAATATTTTTCCTATGAAATATACATATTAAAGGTCCAGATGGCGCTGGTTTCACACAAAAATGATTTTTTTGGAATTTATTAAAAATCTGGGAAGTTGGGTCAGAAACACTGGAATTCTGGAAATTCTGTATTGAGCTCGATTTTGACCAAAATGGCAAGGGTATTTTTGGAAAATACTCAAATAAATTATTTTTATGTTATTTAGGGTAAATCAACATATTGGAGAGCTAGTGGACTCCCTAAAAATATAAGACGGTATTTTTACCACCAGGTAGTAACCTTTGTACTCCGGCACTTTTATGTGTTTGTTGTATGTGTTTTTGCCATATGTGTTTTTTGTGTGTATACTGTTGCCAAATATGCATACAGAACATGTTGATGATTGTGTTCCCATGAGCGGTGGCCTAGTCCGGGGTCTGCCTTGAGGGGTGACTCAACAGAGACATGGTTATGATTCCGGTAAATCCGGGGCCTGCCTTGGTAAGGTGGCCTGACGGTACGAAGATGTGTTTGTTTGTGTATCTGTTTGCATATATGGTGTATTTGGCATGTTATTTGTACTCTCTCTTATTTTACATGGTTGCATACATACACATCACACATTTAGTGCATGAGTATTGACGATTATTCTGGGGGCCAACACTAGACTCCAGAAGCTTTTGTTGATCCAGCGGGGCGGGCTTGACGGAGAAAGACCTTTTTGGAAAGGTAGGATGGCAGTGCAGTGGAAGGATAGGGGATGCCCTATCGTATTTTGTATTTTATCTTCTGGGATGACTGTATATTTTATTTTCAGTATTTACTACTGGATGACTGTACCCTAACCCTTCGGGGACTTTACTTTTTGGTTTATGTATGCTTTTACCAGTACAATGGTTGTCCAAACCGATCCTGTGCTCTGTTATGCGTACTCTGATATATACAATTAAGTGGAATTATAACCAAGGAAAGGTAAATTACAAAAGGAATCCCTCTAACCCGTCACCGAAAGGGCGAGGCCGGTAGGGGTGTAACAGTAACCAAGCATCCTTCCAAAAGGAAACCAATGTACCATTTGACACCTTCCAAGAAATACGATTACAAACAAATTTCCAAGTTGAGTGAATAGCAGCCCAAGTACGATATTCAAAGATTGACACTCGACTTTAGGTAGTAGACCACCACCACACCTATATTTCTCTCATAAGAAACACACCTGCAAAAGATCCCTTCATTTAATGAGGTTCCACCCCAATTTGAGCATGAACGCCTCATTTTGAAGTTGAGCCTGCCAAAGTCCGAGACCTCCTGACATCTTATCTTTTACACATATTAGCCCGAGATACCAGACGCGTTTTACGTGATAAAGAAGTACTTCCCCAAAGGAAATTCTTACTCCACTTGTCAATCTCGTTACAAGTACCAATTGGTAACAATGTTGTTTGCATCGCATAGGATGGCATAGCCGATACCACAAATGACATAAGTGTGTGCCTTGTGGCAAGCTACAAATTTTGAGCCTTCCACTTCGAAAGCCAAGTATCCATATTATCCAATATGTATCGATATGTTGACCTATATATTTTTTTGGGAAGGATCATACCCAGGTACTTCCCTAGGTTCGGGGTTGGAGAAAAACCAAGAAAAGTACTTATCTCTTGGACCTTGGTATGATTAACATTTTTTGATAAATAAATTCATGTCTTTGCTGTATTAACCTTTTGGCCCGAAGTATCACAAAAGTCATCTAAAATTGCTTTACACACCCCTACTTGTACCATATCATCATTTATAAAAAGAATTAGATCATTAGCAAAAAATAAATGAGAAATGGTTGCACTAGATTTCTTGAGCCTAAAAGGCCTCCAAACTTCACAATTAACTGCACTCTAGATCAAGTGGCCCAATTTATCTATTGGAATGACAAACTGATATGGTGAAAGAAAATCACCCTAATGAATGCCCCGTGTGGGATAAATTCATTGGCCTTTACTCCATTCTAGATAATTTGCATAGTAGGAGATGAAATACACTCCACCACCACCCGCTGAATATTATCTAGAATATTTAGATTCTTGAAACAATCAAGAATAAATGACCAACGAACACAATCATAAGCCTTCTCAAGATCAATCTTAATTGCCATAAAACCTCTCTTCTTCTTCATACTCCTCATTGAGTGAACAATTTCCTAAGCTATAATGATATTATCTACACCGTACCTCCCTTTAACAAAGCTGCACTAGTTAGGAGCAATAATCATAGGCATAATATTTTTAAAATGGATAGAGATAATGTAACACCCCCACTGTTGTAAACAATGTATTTGTAAGCATTGATGAATAAATGAGAATTTTGATTGTTAATTTAATTATTATTATTATTTTCTGTAATATTTTATTTTAGTAATAATTATAAAGAGGATTTCAGAATGTTGGGAGACGGGATAATGGAATTTAAAAAGGCCTAAAATGTCGCCTAGTATAGCTAGAGAAAAAGAGATTATGATGGTGCCTAGATTTGAAAAAGAGCGAGCCCAAGGCAAAACATTGGTGTGATATAAGCCGGTACAATAAAGTGGGACTTGGGGATATTGACAAAACACAAATTCTTGCCCTTGGTCAGTGTCCATGTGCCATCCATGGTCAGGGAAGAGGAAGAGACACTGAAAAAGACACATGCCAAAAAGCAAAAGTCAGTGTAATCATACATTGGGACACGTGTCACCATAGGGTTAAAAGAGGAAAAGTAAGGGCAAAATAGTCAAATACTTACCCCTTAGGGATTCATTTTCATCCACATAAGGAAAGAAAAGGAAATGAAATGATTTTATGTGTACTCAGGCCCAAACATAAATTGTGGGTCCCATGGGAGGTTAACTGATGAAAAGGAGACCGATAGGGACCAATTAGGGACTTCTTTTTGGATTAAATGAGATAAATATGGGACCATATAGGAGTGGAAAATGGTGCCACATATGTATATCTAATCAGGGGAAAATATCTGAAAAGTTGAAGAAAAGTGCAAAAGGGAGCACCCTTTTAATCAGCGATGCACTACAAGGACCAGTAGATAAAGAAGTGGGCCGGATAAAGTGAAATAAGCAGATAAAGACAAGGGATCATATTGTGTCGGGCCCAGGAGGTGACACATACTCCCCCTAAAATATCTCTGGAGTTATCTAGAATTTTGGAGAGAAAATAAGCCAATAATTAGGGTATAAGCCTTTAACCAGTGGACAAAAAGGTGTTTCGGGCCAAAACAAGTAATTTTCACAATTTGAAGAGTAAAAATATGAATTCCATGGATGGGGATGTGCCACATCATCTATTCTAGAAGCCTTTGGAGATACTTGGGAATTAAGCAAGAAAGCCTAATCCAAAACTATTAATCAGTGGACAAAAACATACACTAGATAATTTAGGTTGCCCAGATCATTTTAGCTATTATTAAAAGGACTTTAACTATTTATTTTTGGACCCTAAGTGGCGTGTCCAAATGAAGCAAGGGGGAGAGTCAAGCAAGACATCTACACTTAGAGCAAGAGCCAAATCACCAAGAACACAAAGCAAATCTCCGATTTTAGGTAAACACAAAAAACTCAACTCTTTGAAGTTCAAGTTAGGATTTTCGTCCATGGAGTTAGGGCTTGGTGTTATGATCTTTTTTTTTTGATTTTTTGGGTTCCAATGAGTCTAAAACATTATTTTGTGTGGGGTTAGGTCATGGTTTAGGTATCCGAACTCAAAAACATTGAAAACACAAAGAAGAAGCTTGCTGCCAGTTTTGGAAATTCTGGGAAACAAAGCTTCAACCATGCTTTAAAAATAGTAAATGAAGTAAGTTTGAGCTGAAATTTTACAGGAAAAAATTAGACATCTTGAGTTTCACCTTGCTGTATAATTTTATGTCTTTTTTATTTTTCTACTAAGAGAAATAAAGTGGTAAATATTGCTCAGAAACCTGCAGGAGTTTTCTGACCAGAGGCCAAAGTTTTGACTACATGTCAAAATATGAAACCTTTTGGACTTTGGAAATATTTTTACTAAATATTAGACATGCTAATGGTTCAGATGGCACAAATTCCATGTCAATTGGAGTTTTTTGGAATATATTAAAAATGTTTGAAGTTGGGCCAAAAACGCTGAATTTTCTGCATTGGCTAGGATTTTGTGATAAATGTAAGGGTATTTGAATCAATACCAAAAATAAGGTATTTTGGTGTTATTTAGGGTTAAGGAATACTTTGGAAAGCTATCAGGCACTCTAAAATTTTTAAGCAGTACATATCTCACCAGGTAGTAACTGCTTTACTTAAGTACTTTTATGTGTTTGTTGTATGTTTGTTTTGCCATGTATGTTTGTATAGCCAAACATGCATACAGAGCATGTTGGGGTTCGAGTCCCTAACTATTGTGTTCCTAGCATTGAGGAGAGGTTCGGGGTTGGCCCGTGGCAACTCTACAAGTCGATAGGTCTGGGGCTAGCCTTGATTGGCAGCTTTACGGGTCATGACTCCGGTAAATTTGGGGCTTGCCTTGGTAAGAAGCCTGATAGCGCGTGGTAGTCGGTTATTGTGTATGTTTTTGTTTGCATATATGGTATATTTGGCATCTTATATGTGATTTATCTGATATGGTTGCATGCATACACTATACACATTTAGTACATGAGTATTGATAGTTACTTTGGGGTTCATTATCGGACTCCAAACACTTCTGTAAATACAGGGGGACGTGCCTGAAGAAGAAGAACCTTTTTGGAGAGGTAGGGCATAGAATTGCAGTTGAAGAATAGGGGATGCCCTATTGTGTTTTGTACTTATATTTTGAGGATGACTATATTTATATTTTTGGTATTTATTTTTGGATGACTGTACCCTTAACCCTCCGGGGACTTTTACCTTATGTTTATTTTACTTTTACCAGTACATTAGATTGTCCACACCGGTTAAGTGCTCTGTTGCGATCACTCTGATTAAATCAATTGGATTGATTAATCATGGAAAGGTAACCAATAAAAGGAATCCCTCTAACCCGCCACCCGAAAGGGCGAGGCCGGTAAGGGTGTAACAGATAACCCTAGTAACCACTTTGTAAATCATGTTATATAAGCTTATTGGCCGAAAGTCATGTATGGCTTGTGGATGGTCCACCTTAGGAATAAAAACTATATTTATGTCATTGATTTGGCGGTAACGAGATGGGTCTTGAAAAATTTATTTCACCATAGAAATGACAGATAATCCAACCATGTCCCACTGACTTTGAGAGAATAATGGATTAAAGTCATCCAGTTTCAGTGCTTTTAGAGGCCCCATATCAAAAAGTGCTTGTTTTATTTCTTATTCAGACACTGGTTGCTCGTTAGCACTATACTGCACACCATCAAGCTCGGGATACCCATAAACATATACAAGGGATGAAGTAGTAACCTCGTCCTCAGTATACAAAGACTTGAAAAAATTACCACCCATGTTCATAATTTCTCTTACATCGTAGGACCACTCCCGATTTTCTAATCGCAAAGCTTTAATCTTATTCCTCCTTCTTCTACCATTTGCCATGGCATGAAGATATTTAGTGTTACAATCTCTGTTGGTCTAATTCTCTTATGCCAAGTGAACCAGTTCAACAAGTAATAAAGAATGAGTAGAGTATCATCCCACAGAGACTGTTGATACCGGAGATGATGCCAGTTTCTTATGACAGTTGTGTAAAAGTAAACTATGATTGGATTGGTTGTTTTTACCACTACTAAAGACAATAAGTAAATGAGTGATCAGAAGTTGAAGGAAGATATCAGTCTAAAAGTAAGCTGAGGTCAGATTTCATTCTAAGTAATGTCATTCCCACAGTTTTCATTCAACGCATTGTTATAGCAATTATGTTGCACAGCTTCCGCAATGTTACTGCATAACCGCCTTTCACAACGTTATTCAATTAACCCACTACTATCCTATACAGAAGCTTTCGCAAGCCTGTACATACAGTCCTCTCTCTACTCTCCTATATTCCTATGGTGATGTCAAGTTTAGTCTATTTGATTAGCTCAAGTGTTCTGGTTATGAGCGGTAAATCCTTTCCTGGCATCTACAATTTAGGTTGAGTCATGCACGGGCTCGCCTAGCAAACACTGTCTAACAGAGGTCTAACCTTGACTCTCGTCCAGTAAGTCAAGACCATTGAGAGACTATGGATTAAAGCACTGTTAAATAAACTAAATTTACTAAATTTAAACCTTAGCAAACTGGGTTCATTCTACAACTGAGAAATTCATCCTCCCCAACCAATGGAAATTTAGTTCATGATGTTAGGATCCGTACACGCAGCGGAAGGATTTCATCCATTTAAAAAATGTATGAATCCCATTAAGAGGATCTATCAACGACGTTTAAATCGGGTTCGTTAGAAACTGTACCTTTTCAAACTCATGTAGGTGCTTTGCGAACTGGTGTGCGTCTATTCGATCAGTTAGAAGTCGACTCTGCGAATTCACTCCCTCTACTAGTATCCACACGAACAGCCTTCAACACCGACGGCAGCGTCTAGTGCCTTTAGTATTTTTGCGTCTCTCCTTTTTATCTAGGGTTTCTCACGGCTTTTCTAATATGTCTTACAAAATGTCTCGTAGGTTTTTCAAAACCCAATAGACGTATTATATATTCAAAATTAATCCTTATTAATCTTGAAATTTGAACTTGGATTAAAATAATATATTAACTAAATCTATCCAATAGATCTAATATATTTATTTAATCCGAATTAAAAAACTTGATTTGATTTAATTTATCTCTATAAATTAAATCGAGATATGATATCTATCTATTTAATTAAATTTGAGATACTATATCTCAATTCAAATTAAATCAGATTATGATATCTTTATTCAAAAATTAAATCGAGATACAATATCTCTATTTGTTTTAGATATTTAATTTATCAAATAAATTAAATACAAAACAAATATTATGTAATAATATTATAATCTCTATTAAATAATCTTATTATATTATTTTCAAATTTAATAACACACACACACACACATATCCATCCTAGATTAAATACAATATTCATTAAATCTTAGAAATATCTAAGATTCAATGAATCTGGACACTTTTGCTCATGTTGGGCTATTCCTGTGTGCGACCCTGTAGGCCCACATGAGATTGGCAGCGGGCCAATACTGTACCAACCATAAGTCGCAAGCGGCCTCTAGCAAGACATTATGATTACCCAATTCATATGGGGATCGATAATACGATACAACCTATCGTACAACCATGTCACGTCCTTTTTGTCACGCGATAATTTGGTCAAGGATGAGGCATCGATAATATCAACTTCCTGTTCTTGACCATTACTTTCTCGATTCTTGAGTAGTCTAATAATTGAAATGGAAACTCCTTTCCATCGTAGTATGGCCATACATTTCTCAGACTCACTCATCGAGGGGCCCAATATTATCTCTCTATGAATGTGAAGGACAAATTCCATCTTGACCATTCACATTCCTTTGCATGAAAACCATTGATCTTGATCCAAGCCTTTATCATCACCCGGTCAATGGTGACTTTTGACTAGGTCAAAGATTAATGACTCTCATGTAGGAATCCATGATGATCTCAGGTCAAAGGGCGTTGTGACGCGGTTATACATGAGAAAAGCTTATGACTTAATCCATGTAGCTTTCTCATAGTCGGTCGGTCTAACACCTTGTACTCTTACAAGTGCCTATGACTTTGATTCGTATCTCCATACTTATCAAAGTCATATTGGTCTTATTTCATCTTCGCTCCCGTCTAGATGACTGACCAGAGACATTTAGGATAATCTATAAGATATATTCAAGGATGCAGTTATCACTAAAAACATGCAAATTAAATGATAACTAAATGAAGAATACTATAAAGGACATAAACATTTAAAGTACAATAACTTACCCCTAGGGCATAATTTCCAACACATGACTGACGAGGGAAACAAAACATAGAGTAATATAGAACAACCCATGAAAATAAAATAAATAAAATAAACAAAGGAACTTGTCGGAAAGGTTGACGGCGTAAAAGGTGTCTTGTCACACGACGACTTCACGTCTTCTACGATCCGTCTTGCTCCAGGGAAAAGGTTGGGTCTGGTCTACTATCCTCTCAATCAGTATTCTCTCTCGTTCCTTTAGTATGAGTTTAGTCAGATTGGAATTGTATTGACTGCTTGACTCTCACATCTCGACTTCTCCTAGGTTTTGCCACACTTTCCACTTATAGTTAGGTCTCCTTGTGTTGTACGTCTAGTGAGTTTGGGCCTTCCAAATCTGTTATGTCTAAATCTCTAGATTTAGTTGATTGATCTTTCTTTTAATACTGCGGGATTCTTCAAATCTTTCTCTCGATCCTCCGCATCTTCTGGATTCAACTTGATTCAATCACCATCTTAACGCTCGTTTGGATGACCTGTCTTAATTTCCTGAAAAATCATGAGAAAAGGTTAGGATAACATAACGCATAAGTCTGTATCACTTACACTCCTACAACATAGCGGTCGCATTGTATTGCTGGTGCATATGTGAGTATGCGCTATGCTATAGCATTGTATCAGCTTCGTTTTGGCAAACCATAAATTAGTCCTTTTCTTATGCACATAAGCAGGATAACGATATGAATTCAGCATTTTGTAAGATCTATCCTCTATTTCCCTATGTGCATGAATTCTTAGACATTCTCTTAGATAGCACACAATAAAGCTCAGATTTAGCATTCAAAACAATCAAAACACATAGGGAAAACATGTCATAAATATGACTCATCAAACTACCCCACATTTAACTTTTTGCACTCTTGGGGAAAACAAAGATAAAAATATAGAGTAGAACATAGCCTTGTAGCCGTGCGCTTGTCCTTGTAACCATGTATCCTATCATTGTCTCAAGTTCAGTTTATCCGTGTAAACAATCCCATTACCCAATACTGGTGAACATGATGCAGGACATTGCTCTAGCAAGGGAGTGTTAAGAGACTCTTAGATTATGTGTATATTCACTCTCTTACATAGGGGAATTTGTTTCTCTCCGTCGTGCTAGCCTAGAAGTTCTACGGGTTTGTCAAAGTTGTAAGGTTGCTTTTTAGGATCTGGACTTGTCAGCTATATTTTTGAATTAGATCAAGTCTGCATCAAAAGGACTTTCTTTGTAAGGTTGTAATGCATGTAGTGGCTCTTCCTTTCTAACTCCATTTACCTTGGTTAAGCATCTGTTGTGTGGGTGATGTGACCCCCACTCTTGGTGATTTCCTTCACTTTCACTTTCCAGGTTGTAATGCATGTAGTGGCAGTCTGTGTGGGGATAGTTATTTGAAATAAAACATGCTATAGCAAGGTGCCAGGCAACCCCTTAGAACAAGTACTCATGAAGCTATGTCTTAATATGCCTTATTCAGTGATGATGCTTTATACTACTACAAAAGGTATTATTATAGAATTTATTTTTATTTTTTATTTTTCAAGCATCACTTTGTCACGACTTTTGTACCATGGGTGGTAGGCTACAACATTGCAGCGTACATCTTTTATTAGCTGACTATATGGCAGCTACTATAGTAGTATGTGTGTTGCTAAAAGGGGTGACATTGGGAGTATGATAACAGTGGCTTGTGTTAGTTCTCTATGTGTTTTGATGATAACTGAAAATTATAAACTCAAATTGAAGTTTGTCTTAGTTAAGTTGAAAAAACTTACTGTTAAAGGAAAACTCGAGTTTGGACTTGACAGAGAGTAGCTCAAGTTTTTCTGAACTTAGACAAACTCGAGTTTGTATTTGTAAACTAGAGTTTGTGTCATTCTGAGAGCACTCTAAATTTTTCAAGTTAAGGCAAACTTGATTTTATATAGACAAACTCAAAATTATGTTAGACAGAGAGTTTTTGAAAGTTTTCACATGTTAAGCAAACTGGAGTTTGGATTTGCAAACTCAAGTTTGCTCTTGGCAGAGAGTTTTCAAGATCTTTCATCTTTTAAGGAAACTCGAGTTTGAGTAAGCAAACTCGAGTTTGTGTCAATCAGAGAGCTCCTCACTATTTTGAGTTTTTGAAAACTTCAATTTACTTTTGAAAACTCAAGTTTGAGCTTTGTGGATTTAACCTTATTTTTCATTTCAAAAGTCTCAAACTTGAGTTTGTCATTTATTAACTTGAGTTTTCTCTTCAAAATGCTCTTCAAAGCTCAATCGCAATGATCTTTTTAAGAAAGAACCAAACTCGAGTTTGTATTTGTAAACTCAAGTTTGGTCCCTGAGTAGAAGTTCCAAACTCTAGTTTGTGTCGCTCAGTTTAAAAATCAAATTGTTCGAATTTGTGTAATCTTCATGTTTGGTCTTAATACTTCTTATCATCACTCATTACTATTCTTAACTACGTTTAATCAGTTTGTTAGTAAGTTTCAGATGATTTAAAGTGTATTAGAGTGAAGAATTAACATAAAGCAAAAGGTGACATCATGACATTTATTGCAAGTCCAGAAAACCTTGCATCCTTTTGGCAAATCAATCCCTGAATTTTGCAAAGGATTAAATATCGTCCTTCCCTCTATGGAAACATTCTCTTTCAACGGATTTTTCTCAAAGGAAGTCAACCAAAACATCTGACCACCTGGATAAACTCAAGACTAGAGAGAGAAGTGACCAAGTTGCACCTAACAGCTAGATTAATGTCTTCAACGGTTACATTAAACAATCCAACGATCATTTAATGCTTCCTTCATATATAAGATGAAACATTCAAGTCTCAACAACCACCAGAATACAAGAAAACGAAAACCATTCAAGTTTCAACTACTCTTACAGTTTTCACCTACTTGTAAAGTATCTTTTGAAACATTGTACTTTAGTGCTTATTCTATCTGTTCTTTTAGAGATTATATCATTGAATATCATTTATTGTAAGAATCTCAAGTCGTGTGATTTGGAGATTGGGTTTATCAGTTTACAACTTGTAAGGGGGAGTGTATCCTAGTAAGAGGATAACTTTCGAGTGCAGAGTGTGTAACTGATTCTGAGTGATAGTGAAAATCCCAGAGTGTCTGAGGACTGGACGTAGGTCAAGAGTTGAGACCGAACCAGTATAAATCTTGTTGTGTCATTCTTCTCTACTCCTCCTCTGTTTTACCTTGTTTTGCTGTTTGGTTTTAAGTGTTTGAAAAAGAATTTTTAAAATCCCCAATTTACCCCCTCTTGGTGATTTCCTCCATTTACAGCTTGTGTATGAGATTAGTAGGTGAAAAATGAATGCCTTTGTCCTATGCAGCTTCATTTGGACGCAAGATATCAAAACCAAAGAAATAATACAAACCAGAGAAAGTTCTTAATACTAGCAGGGATGCTCATAGAGTTATGAGAAATTAGGCTCAAAATATTCCTTAAATGTGACTTAACTCTATACTCTCTCTCACTGTCACTTTTCCCTACACTGGATACTCCAATACCGTTAGTTTTCCAAGCCTACACGATTCAGTTTCCTTAAGACAATTTTATTCAACCTGGTTATGCAGACGATCGCTTTACTACTATGGGTTTTTGTTCGTACTCTAATTGTTTTATCAGTTCAAACAATTTTTATTCTGCCCGAATTGCCGAAAGATAATTTATCCATTCAAAATTCAGAAATTCTCACACATAAGCACACAGCCCTCCCCTACACTTAAATGCTGCAATGTCCTCATTGCAGTCAATAAGCGAGGCGAGTGCCACCCAAACCACAAGCAAAGATCAGGTTGCGATCGAAGTAAATAAACAAACAATAACGGGGGAACTCGCAAAAAGAAGGGATCAGAGGAACAAAGACATGCAATAGAGAGTATACTATAGAACAGTCAAAATGCCTTGCCACCCGGGCCAGTTCAAAAGAGAAATAACAAAAAGGAAAGACGAATAGAACAACTAGGGTGCGGGAAGGCCACGAGGAGTAGGGTTAGGGTTGGTGGTAGTATCGTCCATGGAAGGAGACGTAGAGGCTGGATTCATGAAAGGGAAGTTTAAGTGAGATTTAGAGAGGTCAATGGTGGTGGGCCATCCACGGCGGTGAGCAGAGACTAGAGCCCCAAAATTCGTGTGTAGGGTTTTCAGTTCAGTGCAAAGGGTGGCGAGGCAAGTGGTGTGGTTCTAACATAGCTGGCATTGCATATGGAGGTAAGTACGGTAGGACAAAGTCTTTGCACCGGATGAGGGGGAAAAGGGATGGTCGAAGGAAATGTAAATATGGGAGTCGGGGGGAGGGTGATGGCGAAGGAGGTTGGGGGATAGCCGGTGGTGAGGCTAGAAGTAGGAGTGGAGGTGGAGATGGAAGGGGCAGTGGGGGCGGCGTAATCTAGTGGAGAGGCTAGGTGTAGACCATTAGTAGTCTACACGTGCGCCGGGCAGTCTACTTAACATGCGACATAGGGGTGCGATGGGTAGAAAGGGTAGGCAGTGTATAGATTAGGGTTGGACAAGGGGAGGAGCGTGGAATGGGGAGATATAAAGGAGAGAGGTATCCGGGGAATGATTAATGAGGAGGGATGGTTGGAAGATGAAGGGATGCAAGGCAGGGGAAGAGTCTCATTATAGTGGGAGGGTGCGTGAAAGGGAAGTGTTGCATGGTATTGTGTTCTGTGGAATTTGTGGGCCAGCCAGGTGAGGATTCCAAAATGTGATTAGAAATTCAAAATCTATGGGAAAACATATACTAGAGTTTGGGTGCTAACTTGATCAGAACATGGTACTTAGGCAACGTTGAGGAGGTGTGTCGCTGGCTAGGTGTCCAAGCTCTCGTGGTTCTTGATAATTATTATTATTTTTATTATTTTTTGTACTCTCTAGGTTGCCTCCCAACAGCGCTTGGTTTAGAGTATTCAGCCAGACTTGGTCATGATTCTAACTCAGGATTCGAGTAGGGTTGCTAACCATCCTCGTGGTTCCATTCCCATCCCAGCAGATTCTGAGGTCTTCCTTATTTGGTGATGTCGCCATATGACTATGATGTGCCTTGCTGGGTATCAAATATCCATCCTTGATTATGGTGATAGGTGTGTTATCGCTTAGTAATATGTTGAGGACAGAACATTCTTCTGGGGTTTTTGGGTACTGTAGAGTTCTTAAAATTGAAAATGTCACTTGGTCCCTGTTGACTCGCATGGTGAGTTCGCCTCTTTCAACATTGTTTAATGTTCTACCTATTTCCATAAACGACCTTCCCAGTATGATTGGGACCTCTTGATTCGCTTCAAAGTCTAGTGGGAAGATAAACTTGTCCACCTTTACCAATACTTCTTCAATTTTGCCGTTATGTTGGACAATGGATCTGTCTGCCAGTTGCAAAGTTACTGTAGTGGGCCTTGCTTCTCCAACTGCCAGCTTCTTGAAGACGGATGTTGGCATTAAATTGATGCTGACACTTAGATCACAAAGTGCTTTTTCTTAGTAGTTGGGGTGATGAGTAGTATTTATGCCATGTTTTCTCTATATGTTTTGATTTTTTTAAATGTTGAAACTGAGCTTTATTGCTTACTATCTGATAGAATGCCTGAGAATTCATGCGCATAAGGAAATAGAGGATTGATCTTACAGGTTACTGCATTCATATCATTATCTTGCTCATATGCATAAGAAAAGGACCACTTTATGGTTTACCGCGAAAGCACATAATGTCGCTAATACAATGCTATAACATATCATATGCCTACACCTGCGCTAGCAATATAATGCAACCATGATGTTGTAGCATCGTAAATGATGTAGAATTATGCGCTAAGTTATTCTAACCTTTCCTCGCGAGTTTTCAGGAAATTAAGACAAGTCCCCCGATGCACGTGGAGATGGTGATTGACTAAAGTTGAATCCAGGAAATACGAAGAATCAAAAGAAAGATTTAGAGAATCCACAATAATAAGAGAAGGATCAATCAACCGAATCTAATATCTTGGACCCAACAAATTTGGAAGGCCCAACTGACTAGACGTGCAGCAAAAGGGACCTCACTATAAGAAGGAAGCGCAGCAAAACCTAGAGAGTGGAAGTTATGAGCCGAACAATCAACACAATCCTATTTGACTGAACTCACATGAAAGAAACGAAAGAGACAACCAACCGAGAAGGCAGTAGACCAGAACGAATTATTTCCTAGAGCGAGAGGGATCGTAGAAGACGTAGAGACGTTGCGTGACAAGACATTCTTGTGCCGTCAACCTTTCGATGAGCTTTCTATTTTTCGTTGTAATTTTATTTCTGCCATGGACTGTGTCTTTGCTAGTCTGCTTTGTTTGTCCCTCATCAGTCATGAACTAAATTTCCTTTGTCTGAGTGAAGATGGATTTCTAAGTTGTAGAATGAACCCAATTTGCTAGTTTTTCATTTAATAAATTCATTTTGTTTAATAGTGTTTTAATTCATAGCCGGTTAGCGGACGCTAAGGGCTATCTCGGTGGTCTTGGCTTACTGGATGGGAGTCAAGGTTAAACCTCTATTAGATAGTGTTTGTTGGGCAAGCCCGTGCACGGCTCGACCTAAACTGTAGATGCCAGGAATAGATTTACTGCTCATAACTAGAACACCTAAAGCTAATTAGATAGATTGAACTGGAAATCACCATAAGAATATAAGAGAGTAAAACTAAGACTGTATTTACAGGATTGCGTAAGTTTCTCAAGGACAAACGGAGTTTGCTTGATTTTAACATCATTGTGATAGTTTCCATTTTTAATAGTTGATTGGTAAAAAAAATTCATTTTTAATTGTTGGTTGGTATTTAAGGTACCTTTAATATATTTTTGTGCCAGATGCTCCTAGCGTAATACTTCATTTGCCAATTTGAACCTTAACCCTTCTAAATATTATTTAAGACCATATACTCCCTCATTTTCTACTTTAAGGTCAGTGTATACAAGAAAGAAGAGAGCAAGAGACACCAAGCAAGAAGGAAGGAAGAAGAAAGCAAAGGAAGTTGTGAATCAAGGTAAGTAAGTCATAAATTTTGTTAGACTTCCTTCTATCTTCATGGATGTGTCCAAGGCTCCAATAAACAATTTTTTCTTGGTATTTTGAAGTCTAGGCCGAAAAGATTAAGAAGCTTAAGGAGGAAAGATTTTAAGGAAAATTAAGCTCAAGTCAAGTAAGTTACCTCCTTAACCTTCCTATGACTTTGTAATGTGGAATATGGCATTTATTTTGTCGTTGAGGACATCAATATGCCTAGGGGAGGTTCTACCCTAATTGATAAAATGGGTTATCTAGTGTTTAAAATCAATATTTTGGTTTATAAAGAAGGATTGAACTAGAACTATGAAAGATATGAAGTTAAAATGAAAATTTATGTTGTAACCCTTAGGGTTTGATTTTTGGCTAGCTAGAGAAACATGATGAAATGATGCGATTTTTATGATTTTGATGTTTCCAAAGTGTTTATAATGAAAAGTTGTATAAGAATAAGTATGGAGTATGATTTTGGAAACATTAAAGTCAATTTACCAAGTGTTGCAAAATTGCTAGTTTTGAAACCCTAAGGACCAGTCGACTTGTGTTGTGGTTTTGAAATTGTTAATGATATCCAATGATTATGAGATTTTATATGCATAAAGTAGACATCTCAAGATTTAATTTGATAGGTAATTCATAATTTTTAGAGTTAAACTCAAGGACATATGAATTCTTGAAGTTGATCCCTAATTCTGAAACAAGAATTTGGACAACAAGGGTATTTTGGTAAACTGGTAAAAGTACAAATTTTTATGGACACAGAGTATTTCTAGTCAAAATTAGACATGTCAAGGGTCACATGACTTTTTGTATCACTCCAATTGGATTTTTTTACAATTAGTTATGAATTTTCAAAGTTGGTCAAATGTTTTGGAAATTTTTTGGAATATGCACGAAAATGAAGGAAAAGTAATCAATGATAGATTACTCACTAATAAAGGGGTTTAGTGAGTTCCAAATGACTAAGAGCCCTTAATACAAGTTAGTTAGTTAGTTAGTTAGTTACATATTTTATAGAGGAGAGTTTGCATAAGTGATTAAATTATTTATTTATGCTTGTATTATTATTAGGGTCATCATATTGTACAAGTCTCAAGGAAATTTGTTATCACTTGATCAGCTATTTCCATGTAGTAACTTTAATCTCATGTGCTTTGTTTATCTTTGTATATGTGTTTTCCATGATTGTAGACTCATGTCTCGTGAGGGGGACATGCGTTGTGGCTGTAAGGCCTAGTGGACCTGGAGGTCCTTAGGTCGCTACTGAGCCTGCATGCATTCAGTTAGTCTGAGTTTAAGGCCTGACTATTTATTTTCCTAGTACTGTTGATCCAGGGCTTGCCTTGTTGATCGATCTTGCATTTATATAGGACTTGTTAGTCCTTCCGCAGTAGACATTGCATATGTGGTATGCTGTTTTATGTTACTGTGCGTGATTGATACTGAATGCTTGTGATATATTATTTTTCCTAATTATGGTTGCCTACATGCACCGTATATGCTTTGTATATGAGATTAACGATTACTCTAAGATTCAATCTTGAATCCCAGATTATGCAAAAGACACAGGTAGATCTTCTAGGGCTGATCAAAGGCAGAAAGGTAAGAATGTGAAGTTGTGATATGGAGCTCGGGAAGGACATCTTACGGAGATTTTTTGTTGTTATTTTGTTATATTTTGGAGGATTGTACCATATTTTAGTTGTAGTTTAGTATTTATTCGGGATGACTGTATCTTAACCCCACGACGACTTATTTATTTTGGTGATATGTAGCATATTTATTTACTTTTACCAATATTTATTGTCCAAACCGAATGTATGCTCTGCTGCGTAAATTATTTTGATACATGTTGTTAAGTAACATAAACTAATAATTAAGAAGGTATCATACTATTCGCCACTCGAAAGGACGAGGCCAGTAGGGTGTAAAACTGCTGAGTTGTTGAATACCTATCTGGAGATAGATATGCCCCAATTGGAACCTTCCGTAAGTTCTCCACCCATAAGATATTTGAGATACTGAAGCCAGGAGAGCCAATGGATTCTTTAATATTTCCTCCTAGATCTATGTGCATATCTTTAAAGTCGTCTGGCATATTTATTCCCAGAGTATGGTCAGTAATGACTTCCCATTTTTAATAGATTTGAGATATATTTTGATATATTTAGGAAGTCATCAATGCTAAATTAAAGAGATTTTCTTAAGATTTTAAGAGATATCAATTTGGATGCATTGTTTGTGGGATTTCAACTTAGAAAATAAATATAATTTTAAGTTTTAAAGGAAAAAAAAGCTATTGTCATTATTCTTATTATTATTAGTATTATTATATAATATTGCATCTTATTTTTGGCACAGCCACGCATTCAGGTCACATTTACAAGATTGGTTGGAATTGAATGGAATGGGGCCCACACATTTACAAGATTGGTTTGAATTGAATGGAATGGGGCCCATACAATTGACCAGAAGGAAAGACCTAAAAGCTATGCTGAGAACAAAAAGAAGAAAAAGAATAGGAAGCAAAAAGCAGCTACTTTTGGGGGAATAATTGGAATCAATAAAAAAAAACCTATATTAAAAAGAGACTGGAGACGCAAGAGAATTGGAACAGAGGCGGCATATTTTTGGAGCAGAGTCATATAGCGACAGAACAGAGCAGTTGCGCGGCGCAAGTCCAGACCTTCTTCTCACCTTCCACACCATTGTCACCGGCGACCCTCGCCCTCATCACCATCGTCGCCGGCGACCGTCGTTCTTCCACCACCATCCAACTTCATCTCTCTCCCCCACCATCTCAGATACACAGCCGCGATTTAGAAGCTCCAGAGGCAGATTTGGTTCCTTGGTCCTTTTTGTTCTGTTTGCCTTTTAAATCTAGATTTTACTTTTTCTGTGATGTTTTGGATTTTGTTAAAGTCATATTTGGCTAATTTTTCCTTGCAACCTAGAGGACCTTTGAACTTATAGGTGTAGATTAGACTTTGTTTTTATTAATTATTTATAAGTAATATTAATTTTGGTTACTTAATCTTGTTCAGATTTATCTATTAGTGACTGGCCATCATTGAATATGAATTTGAGAATTAAGATTTACCTTGATGAAGGGAATTTTAATTAGGCTCTGAGATTAAGTAATATGGGATTAGATTATGATTTAATTTGCGATTAGGATAGACATATACCTAATGGCCCTATATAATTGTTGAAGAGTGTGTTCGATTTTTGTTGCCTCTTGAATAACTATGTTAGACATAACAAGTTATACTCAAAGAGGGTTGTAAGTGGACCGACAGGCACTTATAGCTATTTATACTCGAGATTAACAAAATTGATATTAAGGCTAATTAAATTAGAGAAAACAAGGTTTGTGAAACTAATAGGGGATTAGTGACTCTAGGTTGCTCATTTTATTATTGTGGTAGTTTGTTTATTTTGATTTTATTTTATTTTCTCTTAATTAAATTCAATTTGGTTTGCTCAACTTAAATGAAATTGTAAAATTAATGCTTAACTAAAGTTGTAGGTATGAAGTCCTCGTGGGAACGATACTTTTCTTATCACTTTATTACTTGGTACGGCCCATGCACTTGCGGAGTTATAGGCTATAAAGTTTTGCCCTATCAAGTTTTTTGGTCAACAAGGTGAAGAACTACTCACACTTCACCAGGAAGGACTAGTTGACGATGGCCTCAATCCTATCTAAGGAACAAAGGAATATTGGTGATATCATCTTTTAAGAGATGAGAAGGTTCTGTTTTCACTCCACTAAGACCACCATCATTCCTTTTCCTCAGTTAGTCTCCTACCTCCTATTCTTGCATAACATTTGGAATTTGATTCTTGGGGACAATGTAGTGAAGACTGACAGATTCAAGAAAGTTCAATTGGGACGAATGAATATCACATTTGGAGAAGCCAGTGAGCAATGTCAGCCTAAGCCAAAGAAGAAGAAGGTGAACACAATGGAGACCTCGACCTCTAGAGCAGAAGAGGCTAAGTCCTCCCAAGCAGGGTGTCCTACTCCTTCCTTCTTAAGGGCCACCATACAAACCTACATCTAGGATACTCTACAGGCTAACATTGCAGATATCTAGGAGTCCAATAAATCCTTTCTCAGTCGGATGTAGAAGTCCAATGATTGATTGGACGAGAAGATGGACTAAAAGTTCAAGACACTAGCCGTGGGGGTCAATCATAACTTTAAGATCTTCTTTGCCCACCAATAAGAACATATTTCTAGGATTTATAGGATGGATGAGACCATGAGATCTCAGCTTAGCATTCCTTTGTCAGAGCCATACACTGCTACCACTCTACTCCTCTAGTTGCAAGTACCTCAGCCCCTCTTGATACTACTATCCCAGATACTATTGATATTGTTCCTATTCCTGACACTGCTGATACGAACACCACCATCCCTGATACTACTACCTTTATCTCTAATCCCATCCCAATTGGTTACTTGCCTTCTAAGGACCATATTCTTTACCCTGCATCTCCCAACTCTGCTAGCCAGATTCATCACTCCATCTCCAGTTCTAACACTGATGAGGTTATTATCATTGAGCTAGACCCTACCTTCACTCCACATTTACCTATACGTTCTTCCTCTAACAACACCTCTCCCTCATTTGACCTTACGATTGCTATGGTCGTCTACGCTCCAACTCCCACTTCCTCCGATGATCCTATTCCACTACCTACTCCTCCCCGAACCACCCTCATCTACCTTCTGATATCACTTTTCCTTTTCCCTTTGCCCTTTTTCCTTATGACAAAAAGGGGAGAATAGTGGTAGTTCTGATTAGATTTCTATTTACCTTATATATATATATATATATATATATATGTATGTATATGTATATATATATGTATTGTTTCTCTGTGTTGTTTTAACTCTCTAATAAATTGTATTTCAGATAATCTGTGTACTTTACTTACTATAATGAAATCTAGTATTTTCATTCATTTTGTGCAAGTATATGTGCTTTTGCTTTTCACAATGATTTCAAACATACTCAAGTTTTGTCATCATCAAAAAGAGAGAGAATGTTCATATTATTGTGTTTTGATGATAACAAATCTTGATATAGAAAGTGGACTTGATGATTCAAGTCAATCGAATGAGTTTCTAAACACTTGAGTGCTAGAAATGTGTTTGAAATAAACTTGAATCAACAAGGCAATTAAGTGAATGTTATTCACTTCAAGTGATTTGAGATTATCACTTGAGTGATGCATCCTCACTTTCACAGTTTTTGCAAGTTACTTACCAAAATTCAGAAGTGATGCAAGATCACTCGAGTGATTAGGTGAGCACTTGAATGATTCCACATCACTTGCAAGAATTTACAAGTGAGTCGCAATGATTTTGGAAGTTGGAGCATATCCCTCGAGTGATGGTCTTCAAACCTTGAGTGATGTGCTCAAAGATCACTCGAGTAGATAAGTAATCACTCGAGTGATGATGTTAACTTATAGGTTTCAGCAAGTCACTCACAGATGGACCTAGAGTGATGTGATCTTAATTGAAGATCACTTAAGTGATCCAAGATCACTTGCAAACGAGTGCAAGTGATCTAAATATTCACTTGAGTCACTGGTAGTGTTGAAACATTTTCCAAACAACAAAAGATCACAGGAGTTACATTTTAAAGCACTCGAGTTATAATTTTTGCTACAACACTTCCTTACCTGACTCAAAGTTCATCTGGTACTCCAGTTACACTGCAAGCACTTGAGTGATAAGTCATTACTCTAGTGATCCAAAATGACACTTGAGTGCAAGTTCATTGTCTTTTGAAAATCAACGTCTCAAAAATTTAAATATCTTCTATTAACATCTGATTACACTTTATAATTAGTTATACCACTTTGAAATGTTACTAATCTCATTTGTGTATAAGTTTCAGATGATTAAATCTTGGATTAACAACAAAAGCAAAAATTTGTCAGAGTATTTAATGCAAAGGGAGCAAAATAGAGGATTATGTTTGAAGTAGTTATTGAAGGAAAGACGAAAGCAATAGAAGAACATTGAATTTCATTAACGACTACAATTTGTCTCTAATGGATAAATTTGAATGCTCACAATGGTCATTAATGGCGACTGCCTATAAGTAGCCGAGCATTCAAGTCAAAGAAACTATCTAAGCCAATGACAAATCATCTGTATATTTATTGTTCAATTCATTCTTTGATTTCTTTTGATATTCGATCTGAACTTCAGTGTTTATCTATTTACTTTGTGAGAGAGTCTACCAACCTATTCAATTATGTAAAATCTCAAGGTAGTGAGACCTTGAATAAGGTTGTCAAATTACAAAGTGTAAGGGGAAGTGAGTGTTCTATTGAGGAATTCTCTTTATACTGTGGTTCCAAGAACCCGTTGAATCTTGGGAATATAGTGAAAATCTCATAGACACCCTGAAGACTGGACGTAGGTTAAGAGGTTAAGGTCAGACCAGTGTTTATCTCCTGTGTACACTTCGGTAATATTTCTCTAACTCTTATCTTTTTTATTTAGTTGTTGATTACATTTGTATTAAATTTTTTAATATCACCCAATTCAACCCCTACTTGAATGAAATGTTGCATAACAATACACACACACACACACACATGTATGTATGTATGTATGTATGTATGTATGTATGTATGTATGTATGTATGTATGTATGTATACATAAGAGAGTTGAGTACAATATGAGAGTAGTAATGGGAGTAATATTTTGAACTCGGTGTTGGTGTGTCGATCGATGTCTTACAATGGAGAATTACATGGGTTTTTATATACAGTTGGCATCTCAACTGCTTCCTATTCTAATCTGATACAAGACATAAAACATTTACACGTAAGGGAATATTTACAAGACATAATCATAGTACCTATGAAAACCTATGACTTAAAGTAAATGAGAGGCATATTTAACATGTGGATCAAATATTTCCATGTTACCGGTTTTTCTAACAAGGGTTCTGAAGTATTGAAATTTAGAATAAGTATCAAATGAATCACTTTTGGTAATTCAGGGTTGTGAGGTTGAGGCTTCAATGGCTTTTCCTTTTTCTTTTCTTTTGGCTTCTTCTTGCATTTGGGCGTTTATAATCTCATTAAAAGGGGTAGATGACCCATTTCTTTTTTCCTGGGTTTGGGTGGATGACCCAATTTGGGTCGATGAATACACACACACACACACATATGTATATATATATATATATGAAAAAATTAAGGGAAAAAAAATCCTCCTATTAAACATTTATTGGTGATAAAATTTTGGTTCTAGATCCTCTCATTATCCTTTTTCTTATCATCCCTTAAAATTTGAAGACCCTATTTGTCCAAAAGATCCAAAACCTAAAAGTGCGCCACGTATTCGAGCTATTAAAACTAAGAGTAAAATATATTGATTACCCCTCTATTTTATCTAAATTAAACAAACATCCTCCCTATTTTGAAAACATATATAGACCTCCCTTAAAATTAAAAGACTTGTTACAAAAACTTCCTTTATATATTTGAGATTATATTTTTATCTACTCAACTATTAGTTGACTGTTAAGTTTGATTATTAAATATTTTCTTTGACCAAAATACTCTTCTTTCAACAACTGAATAAAATATATAGTTTCCTAAAAATAATTTTTGATGCAAAAAAATATTTCTAATACATATATGTTCAAAATTTCCAATATATTATAAAATATGTTAATTTTATTATATTATAAAATATTAAAATATTAATTTTTTTATCATATTTATTGAAACTTATTTATTTCGTATTCTTTTAAATGACTAATAACCTATTTTCTTTCTTTGTTTTTTTTAGCCATGACACCATGATTGAAAATATATTTGAAAAGCATATTTTTATTCACCATATGTTATTAATAATGTAAATTTGAGATATTATATAACTTATGCTGTATTAATTTTAATTTTTAATTTTTTAAATACATTTTTTCACAAACATTTATAAACGCACTTCATATTAAAAGAATTAATCATATGTTTAATTAATTTTTTATGTCTGCATTAATTAAATTAATTAAGTCTTTATCTCAACATGAAAAAGAATTAACAAATAAATATTTTCAAAAGCAAAAATAAATTAAGAAAATAAAATAAAAACTCTTAAATTGGTTAAATAGTTTTAGCCAAAATTAGGAAATTAGTAATGATGAAGGGTAAATTAGTAAATAAAATTTATTTTAATATAAATTTTAATTAAAAAGTAAAAATCTTTAATGGAGATACCAATTTTTGAATTTAAGTGTATGTTTTCAAAATAAATGAGAAGTTTACTTGGTTATGAATAAATAGGGTCGCTCCATCATTGGTGATTTGATTTCCTCTTTACACTATTACTGCTGCTGCTGCACGCAGTCTGATGATCCCTCAAGCCCATAAAAAAAAAAAAAAGAAGAAGAAGAAGAAGAAGATTTGGGGGGGGGGGGGGAATTAATTCGGAATTTGAACATTTAAGACCTAAAGCTCAGAGAACACCAAAACAAGTAAACTAGTTTAGAATATTGAAGAAACAAATATATATAGAAATGAAAAGTAATAAATATGAAATAACTAACATACAAGCAAAAATGATGATTCAAAGGTCACACAAAAATTAATATGCAAGTTTACAAATAACCAATTATAATAATTAATATCTACTAAACTTTAAATACACATCATTCAATAAACATGCCAGTTAATCCATTAAAAATAAAAGTACATATAAGATTGGGAAACTAATGTCCAATAAAATTGGAAGAGAAGGACAATAGGACGATAAGGAGAAGGAAAATAAAGACGGGTACCCCCTTGAAAAAGGAACTTGTGCCAGCCATTTGGAATGTCGGTGGAATTTACAATATTATGGTTCTCGGCATGTCTAGCAGTGCAAGCAATTGTGTAAATCAGATCTATATTCAATAAAAAGGATGTAGCAGTATATGTCGTTCTAGTTGAATATTGGTTGATTAAGAGCTTCTTCCTGACCATAAGGTGAAACCTGGTAGCCACGAGCAGTTACAGGAGAGTGTTTCACAGTACGTGTTCTTGTCCTCTCCCGTGCTTCTTAACTCTCAATGATATCAAACCTGCTTGTATTTCTAATTTCTAAAAGAGGTATGAAAAAATAAAGAAGAGTGCGTTTTTGAAAGTATCTTGAGTTGCCTCTGGAATAGGAAGTAGCTTTCTACTACGGAATAGAACTTCCCTTTCAACTGCGCTATGAATTTATTCCCTCACTCTCTAAAATTATCATTACTTATTTGTCATCATAAATAAGCGTGTCATTAAATTATTTTGGAATCTGTACCATTTTCAGATTAGATGACTTTGGTTATATGCTTATGCACGTGTTTTCTACCTTACGGCTAACAACACAGCTAACTGGAATGTTTCTAGTTCATTTCCGCTGATAAAGTTTGAATTACAGCTCGTTTTATTTAGCATATCTGATCATCATATGCATTTTGTTTTGATCCATATTATATGTATTTCCTTAGTTCTATTTCCTTACAAGTTATAAATCAGTGGCATTCCACACAAAAATGCCTAAATTAGGGGGTAAGACTCATGACCGTATCCCAAGTATTTAATTAGTGTTGTGGTAGCGAATCTTGCATGTGAAAACTGATAGAAGAAACTCATGAAATACCTTTACTTCAGAGGTTAAACTTCCTAGTTGATGATGTTCCTCTTAAGTATTGCTGTATCGATCGATTACTGATTTCATGCAGGAAAAAGTCATTCAAAATGTCAGGATGTTCAGTGTAAATCATAAAATTATAACTTGGATACATATCTTTCCCTTGCTTGTAAAATAGCTGCTTCAAATTACAACTTTTGTCAAAATTCAACTAAAATACAATGTAGTAACATCATTTCATTTACTTTTCAAACCCAATATAACAAATTCTTTGCTTTACCCATGTCTGTCTAACATAATCTATGACATGTGGCAAAGAAACCGGTCCTTTCAATCAACTAACATGACATCCAGTGGCGGAGCCACGTAGGGGCACGTGACTGCACTTGCAAACGTAAAAATTGGAGTATTTTTTTTTAATTAAATGAAAAAAAGGCAACAGACCTAATCTCATCTCTCTCCCGTCTGCACTTCCTTCCTCCAAGGCTCCAACTCCGGTTCTTCATCCATGTCCTCTATTCCTTCCTCCAACTCCGGCGATTTCGAACCAGATCAACTGACGACCGATTGCGGTTTGTCTCTCCTTTTCTACTTCGATTTTACCGATTGTGGTTTCTGTTTCCTAGGAACAGAGTATATAGCAAAGGAGGTGGAATTAGTATTGAAATTAGGGCTTTTGTGTTCAAATTTCCAACTATGGCAGAACGGATACTTGAGGAGCAGGAATTGAGGAGACTGAGGAGAGTAGGAATGGAGGTTAGAGATAGGATTAGAGTGCCTAAAGCAAACATTGGAGATTTTGTGCATTGGAGCTTTGTTGGAGATAATTCCATTTCTGTACATTTTTACCTCTAAAGTGGAAACCTTGTCATTTTCAATTTCCATTGTGCCTTTCCTAGTTTTAAATGTTCTCGTCTGGATGTTGTTTGTGCTTTCAATGATATGAATATATGGAAAGTGAATGTACTATTGTCTTTTGAGCAATATGTGGGCACTAATCTCAGTTCTGGCATGTCTCACTTATCTTCCATGTATTTTTTTATTTGATGGTCTTTGATATGGTTATTGCAATGTATATATAATTAAAAGCATGACAATAAACTATGAAGCACAAACGAATGACCCTGATTGAGGCAAACAACTCTTCTATGTGAGATACAACGTCAGTTTTTGAGTTGTTGATTGATTTCTGATTATATTTTGTGTTGCTGATAATTAATATGCTAATGCTTTATCTTAAAGAATGTAGACATCAAATAGTTTTAAGATGTGATTTCTTCAGTACATCATGGGCTCCAACATCAGATATAATTTCTTTCTTTCATGGTGCCTTACCTGGCTTGTTTGCTTGAACTCTTCAAAGCATAAAACACTTAATTCACTTCATCGCATTCTAAATTGTTGACTGCTTGAAATATCTTTGTACTGGCAGCAATTTTATATATAGCTGATACTTCATTGGATTTTTCATCGATATTTGCATCCTTTGTCATTGACATTTTAGGTTGTTGTGTTTGCTAACGGTGTTGATACATCTGCTAGTGAAACTAAAGGTGTTAGTTCCCTATTTATGTTTTGATGATGAATAAGTTTTAAAAATGATGTATAATCGAAAAATAAAAGCAAAATAATCTTAACATAGTCAAAATCATTTTTAAACAGAAAAACTATTTTGCTGTCACATTGGCTCGAGCCAATGTTGCAGACTCGAGCCAAGTCATTAAGCGTTTTCCGCCAAAATCATGTGTTAACTCGAGGCTGCCAAAAGATCGCCTCGAGTCTAGGTCTAGACTCGAGCCTGGCCATTCAAAGACTCGAGTCAGAGCATCTTTAGCCATGAAAAGATTTTCAAAACAAGGATAAATAGCCTCGAGTCTATAAAAACTGTGCCTCGGGTTTGTGGCTAGACTCGAGCCTAGAGTTCAATTGAAAACAATGATTTTCTGAACACTTAAACTGAGCGACTCGAGCCTACTTCATTGCCTCGAGTCTTGAGGCTAACTCAAGTCTATTGATTTGCCTCGAGTCTACGTTCTTCATTACAGCTGTTTTAAATCATGTAATTAACTTGAGCCTGGAATATGTGTGACTTGAGTTCCCGTCTGAACTCGAGTCAAGGAATTGTCTGCCTCGAGTCAAATGTGTTTTTCAAATATTCTTCCTGTTTTCTCGCTACTTTGACTCGAGCCTATGATAATGGTGTCTCGAGCCTAAGGTGTCTCTGTTTTAGCGAATGCTTATCTAAAATCCTAAGCTCTCAGAGTTTGATTAAATTTTTCATCATATCACCATGAATTGATATTCTTAACTTGATTTAATAAGTTTGTTAGTGAGTTCTAGTTGATAAGAACACAGATTATCTCAAGATTTTGAATAAAGCAGTCATGTCAGAACGCATTAAATGCAGTTACCCATTCGAGACCTTGACCGACAGACAAACCTCTGAGGATTGGAAAGACACTTTGGGCAAGATAGCTTCATTCTCTTTGTTGTGCTTCCAACGGTCATATATGCAGGAACAAAAGAATAAAAGGATATTACAACTTGATTATTCGGACTTGCGTGCTTCATCTCTAACGGACATATTAGAGTCTCAACGGATATTTCTTCAAGCTTCACAACGGACATAAATGAACTTATCTATAAATTCCTGAAGCTTTGAATTCTCAACCGAAACGCTTATTTGCACATTCAATTTGAATTTACTACAATCTGCTGTTTCAAGTTTGTTTCATTAATATCCTCGGATATTTTGCTATACTTCAGTGTTTATCAATATTTACTCAGTGAAGAGTTCTCAAACACAATTTAATTCTTTAGTTGTCAAAATCTTAAGGTTGTGGAATCTTAAGTGTGGGTGTATCAATTACAACTTGTAAGGGGGAGTGAGTCCAAGAGTGAGAGGATCATCCTTCGTTTACAGAGTGTGTAATTATCTTTGGAAGATTAGTGGAAATCCCAAGGTGTGCTTGGGGACCGGATGTAGGTCGAAATATTAGACCGAACCAGTATAAATTGTTGTGTGTCAATTTTCCCTTCTCGCACTTGCATTTCTCTTCTTACGCAAAGTTTTTTTTAATCACCTATTCACCCCCTAGGTGATATTCCAATCTTCAAAAGGAACTGTCCTAATTCATTAAGCTGAGCAAGTATAAGTCTACTAATTTTTTATTATTATCTTCCTTTATCTTTTCTGTACCTTACAATTCTATTATTCACTTGACAATTGAGTGTGGATACCTTTTGATTTATGTATAATGCACTAGTTGGAGTAGTTTATTATGTGAATCCGGTTTCACTGTTGTTTAATGAGGAGGTGCTGATAGTAATATTAGATAACATTGAAAGCATAGTTGGTGATTGTTTGAATACTTATAAGGTAATTTTCAAGGCTATACACTTCCATAATAGTTCTGCTGTGATTTTGGGAATGAATTATCTTTAATGAAAATAAGACTCGCTTGGGGTCTGTTTCCCGGATTAACCGTTTGAATATTAATGATTTGTATGCCTGCTATGAATAGTTGACAACTATTGATCAATATTGCAGCAAATGATACGAAGGATATGATAAAAGCCATAACTTCTCATTTACACAATGATTACAAAAATTAAACAATGATTACAGAAATTAACAGAAGTTAAATTCATTCAACACAAAAAACTTCCAATATTAACTTAACATATATGAAAGGCATACTTGATAGAGAAGATATTTAAGATCGGGAAAAAAACAAAAAGCTGAAAGCCTGCGTAATCAACGAATAAGCTTATAAAAATAAATCAAAAAGAAAACTGAAAGGAAATAAACAAAGCGGGGGAGTTAAGATCAAGTCCAAACCTTCTGGTAATAAGCCAAGCCAATCTCATTTACTTAGTAAATTATATTAAGGAAAAGAAACACAACTACCAAATCGAATTCATTCACTTAGTAACGGAGCTTAAGCCACTTATATCCCATAGACTAGAAGCAAATCGTTTAGCATTCTTGTTCTTTTTTATAATTCACAAAATAAATCCAACAAACATAACAAATACGAAAGTATATTCACTTAGGCATCCATTGACCAATATTTTACTCAAAAAACAAAACAAAAAAATTAATAGAACTCAAAGGAGAGTTGAAAGCCCTCAGCACCTGAAATAGATGGTCTAGCACCAACAGAAGTCACCATAGTAAAGCTAGGGACATGCTATATTTGGCCATTTTCAGTTGAACTTGGTGATACCAAGAGACCTGTTGAAAATTAAATGATGACTCAACAGGTATCTTGCTTCTGTATAGACGATGAAGCTCACTGATTTGTTTCATTTCACACAGTTTCAGCATATCAAGATGTCCACCAATAATTATAGGCCAAACACAGAATTTAATCTGAATGAAACATTCAGTTCAACCCATATCCAAGTTCCAACAAAGAGAATAATGTTAGGGATCCACGTCCTCTTCTGGTTTATTCCTGAAGAAAGGTTGATATTTAAGAGAAGTTATAAACAGTTTAGGAGAAGTTATAAGCAGTTTTAAATTGTTAATATTATCTTATCTGTTTAGCAGTTTCATATAGTAGTTATTAATAGTAGTAATGTGTAAACTCTATAAATATGTGTATTATGTTTTATGAAGGGGCAATGAGAATATTATGTGAAATTATTGTGTATTGGCTAGATTTTACATATCCTGACTCTAGATTACATTTTTCTCTTTTACTTTCCTTAAGTTCTATCAACTTGGCATTAGAGCGGTGAATCTTCAGACCTGTAAGATGCTACGGTTAACACTAGAAAATATTCTTTCGAGAATGATTCTCCATTAAAGAACATAGAACATCCACCTGCAAATCAAAATCCACAGAATGATCCCGATGTGATTTTGGTGCAACAACCATCACAAATGCATCAGGAATCCAGTAAGTAGCAATTGTGGCCATTCTTGCACAATTGCACCTGATGAATTCAGAAATTACGCCTTGAAGCAGAAGACACCAATAATAATGGTTCATGGAGAAATAAGCCATAATAATAGAGATACTTACGGTGAACAAAATGAAGCCAAGATGGATAATTCGCAATGGAGTAGAAACCCTTCTAAACGACCTTATTCGAAGGTTGAATTTCCAAAATATGAAGGAGGCCATCCAAGAGGTTGGATTTGAAAGGCTGAAAAGGTATTTTTGATATTACCAGACACCCGAAGATTTAAATATTGATGTTGCAGCAATAAATCTGGAGGGTGATGCATTAGACACTTTTACTTGGGTTTCCTCAAGAAGGATGATAAGGTACTAGGATGAATTGGTGCAGATTTTCCAAGAACAATTCGGTTTCAAAATCCAGACGCCTATCTATACAACATCAAGCAATTGCACTCTGTAAGCGAGTATAAGCAAGAATTTGTTAGGCATCAAGCCCAAGTCCATGGTTGGCTGGAACCTTGTTTGCTGGGAGTATTCATCAATGGACTCAAGGAAGAATTACAGTTTGATGTAAAGATCCATAAGCCTCGTACTGTCTATAAAGCCGCAAGCCTAGCCTTAGAATTCGAAGCGAAACTATAGTTGCAGGAAGTACAGCGCTCTAATCAGCGTTTTATTAATTCTCAAACAGCATATTATTGTTGGCGTGTTCCAAAAAATCTTCTACGATCTCAACAGAATTTCAGTGCCACAAATCAAGGGGAATTCAGCGCTGCAAATCAGGGATAAAATCAATATTCAAATTTTCAAAATTTAAACTCCCAAAAGCATTCTTTTGGCTCCCCATCTCACTCTCCTCCTAATATTTCGCATCCAGAAATTTTTTCAGAAACTGAACACCAAAACCGCTGAGATAAAGGGATGTGTTACCGTTGTGGTCATAAGTTCATACCTGGACACCGTTGCAAGACGTCAACATTGAAATTAATGGAAATTTCTGATGTAGTGGGTGATGCGAACGAATTTTCAGAAGATGAACCTCTTTCTAGCGCAACTTTTGCCGAGATTTCCCTCCATGCTATTCTTGGAAATCCGTCGGCTACCATCATGAAGGTAAGAGGTACTTTGGGATCCAAGACAATTGATTCTTATAGATAGTGGTTCGACACATAATGTTGTTTCTAAAAAAGTGGTGACAGATATGACCATTCGATCGCATCCTCTTCCTCCTTTTGGCGTTCAAGTGGGTGGCGGATCAATGATTACATGTGACTCAATCTGCAGGCAACTTGAAGTCAAGGCCCAGAATTTAACCATTAAAGATTCCCCCCCTTTTTACCGTAGGAAACGTGGATATGGTTCTTGGTATTAAATGGTTGGCATCTCAAAATAAAGTGAAAGCAAATTGGTAAAGATGTTTATGATCTTCTGGGATGATGGGAAGCATTAGAAACTACAAGGTCTTCCTCAGCAAGTTACTTCGGCTTCTTCATGCAGCTCAATTTCATTCTTTCTGCCTCAAAGATAAGGTATATTTTCAAGGAGAGGGTATTGTTAAGGGTCCACGTCCTCTTCTGATTTATTCCAGAAGAAAGGTTGATGTTTAGGAGAAGTTATAACCAGTTTAGGATAAGTTATAAATAGTTTAGAATAGTTATATTATCTTATCTGTTTAGCAGTTTCATATAGTAGTTATTAACGGTTGTAATGTGTAAACCCTATAAATATGTGTATTAAGTTTTATGAAGGAAAAATGAGAATATGATCTAAAGTTATTGTGTATTAGCTAGAATTTATAGATCCTACTCCAGATTACCTTTTTCTCTCGTACTTTCCCTAAATTCTAACAGAGAAAAGTGAATGTTGCAACAAAATAGAGCTGATAGTGTAATAGGTAAATAAGATCAAATTTAAATCACTCACTGTATACGATCAAGTTGTTTAAAGCTAACTGAGTTGCTTTCTTCATTAATTCCCACGCTGAGTTACATTGTCAAAAAGGCTATTACAATATTACCTACCTGAAGTGATGCTATCAAACATACAGATTACATTCAAAACACTCTCTCTCTCTGCCAGAACCATTCAAGCACTACAAAACGCAAAGGAATACATGATCAGGATCAGTTTATGGTAACTTGAAATAAAAACTGGTTATTCCTCTTGATAAGCTCAAACACACACTCGTCGCCTTCCTTCACATAGTTGGCCCTTGCGAAACCGATCCAATTCTTGTGTATTCGAAGAGTTGACGCGTATTTAGTATAATTCACCTTCCATTTTCGTCCCAAGCAATCCTGCAGCTTCATAGGACCATTCTTGCACAGATAAACCTTCCAGAATGAAGCTGGCACATCCTGCAACAACACAATACACATTCGAAATCACCAAGCGAGAAAGAATCAATCACAGTCATATATGTATAGATCAACATAGAGATATTCCTTACAATATAATGATGATTCAGATGAGCTGTACTTATTGTTTTAGCAAAGTATGGAGGATTTTCTGATTTCAAATTCTTTTTAGCTTCCATAGCTCTTTGCCCAGATCTATCTTTGTTTCCTGATATACCATGGCTTGATAAAGCATTGTCATCGCCTGCATCTATGTCAATTATCTCTTCTTCTTCTTCATCCAGCTTATGCCTTTGGCTCCTTGTGTTGTAGCCACAATGACCGAAGCTGTATGGTCTTTTTCTACGTCGTTCAGGTGCCGGTTTCTGCTTCTCAGGGTTGTTCACTTTGCGTGGATAGTAAATCTCAGCACCACTCACATCAACGATGATCACACTGAATTGTGAGTTGCCTTCATATTTGAAGACTAAGAAGAAGCCAAACCTAATAGAGTAGTACTTCATAAATTCCTCCCAACCCTTGCACAACCAAACTTCTTCGTCTTGACGTTTCTTCAATTCCATCTTCCACACACGACCATCTGGAACACTAATGGTTGCCTCACTAATACTACACAGTTCATTCTCGAATCTTCTCACAAACTCCCTTGGAATTCTCTGTAAGGTCACTCCTCTACTTAGATTTGAGGAACATTAACTTAAATAGTCTTTAAACACAAATCATAATTACTTCACACAATATAAAGATAACTTATTAGATGCTAAAACAGAGCACGAACTTGAACCCAAAACAAACGAGGAAAAGGAGCACTGGGTTCATAAAACAAAACACTAACAACTCGCACCTCATTCGAAATCATACACTAACCCCAGTTTTTGTTTCTATTTTCTCCGGATTTATTTCATTTCGTTTCGCATAAACAACGGTCTTTAAACAAAAATGAAAATTACTTCACATAATATAAAGATAACTTATCCTATATGCTAAAATAGAGCACCAACTTGAACCCAAAACAAACAAACAAACAGATCACTGGGGGTTCATAAAACAAAGCACTAACAACTAAAATCATACACATTAACCTCATTTTTCGTTTCTATCATTGCTATTCAACAAACTTTCTCAGGATTTCTTTCATTTCGCTTCAAATAAAAAAGTGTATATAGCAACTATTAGAAGAGCTGAGGAGGATCCATAAATCAAACACCGAGCATGAAGCATCGGGTGCTCTTTTCTGCATTTTCTCAGTTTTAAGCGAACAGAAAAAGCAAGGAACTTACAATATTGTGGGCATGAATATTTCCCGGAAGTATGATCTTTATGAAGTGGGTAGGTTCGGCATTTTCCGGAGAAACCGATCGCCGGCCAGAGCTTAACCAGTGACGCCTCGATTTGGAGCTCATTGGAAAGGTAAGTGAAGAAGAAGATGTGATTAAAAGAGAATTCACATTGGGTGGCTTGTTTGGGGGGCTTTGCTTCTCCTTCTAACTAAAGGATGGGAGTTTTTTTTTTTTTTTTTTTTTTTTTTTTTTTTTTTTTTTTTTTTTTTTTTTTTTTTTAAATTAAATTAAAATTAAATTATATGTTACAATTTTTTTTTACTTAATATATTAAATTAATTAATTTATAGGATTTTGGTTTCTGAATGTAGGATTATAAATTAATTAATTTAAGATACATGATGTAAAAAAATAAATAAGAAAAAGCGCATATAAACCCATTTAGAGGAGACAGCTGATGGAGAACAAAACAAGAGGAAAGATATGGACGACGAGGACTCGGCCTTGGTCCGCTGACGCTTTCCATCCGCTGCGCTCCGATACATAAAGTGGTGGAGCGCAGCGGATGAAAAAGTGTCAGCGGACCAAAGCCGAGTCCCTTTCTTCTTCGTCTTCGTCTTCGGACTCGGCTTTGGTCCCTGACACTTTTCATCATTGCGCTCAATACATAAAGCGGTGCCGTTTTGCACCAAAACAATGAGCAACTACCCTTTTTTATTAAAAAAAAAAATCAAGGCACTTAATGATAATAAAAAGATAATAACCTGAGTACGAGAAAAAATACATCATGATCTTAAAAAATTATTTTTGAATTTTAAAAAAATATTTTAGAGTACTAAAAAGATATTTTAAGATAGTGATTGGTTTAGAAAAAATACATTATAATCTTAAAAAATTATTTTAGGATCTTGAAAACATATTTCAGAGTACTGACTGGTACTAAAAAGATATTTCATGATACTGAAAAAAAAAACCTTATTATCTTAATTTTTTTTTATAAAGTATATTTTTAGTATTAGTCTGTACTTAAAATATTTTTTCAAGATCATGGGGTATTTTTTCAGTACGAGTTAGTATGTTCAAATATCTTTATAGTACCAGTTAGTACTCTGAAATATTTTTTCAAAATCTTAAAATAATTTTTCAAGATCATGACTTTTTTTTTTTGTACCATTCAATATCTTTTTATTATCATTCACTGCCTTGATTTTTTTTTTTTTTTTTTTTTTTTTATTTATTTTTTTTTTTTTTTAAAGAAAGGGTAGTTGCTCATTGTTTTGGTGCAAAACGGCACCACTTTATGTATCGGAGCGCAGCGGATGGAAAGCGTCAGCGGACCAAAACCGAGTCCAGAAGAAAGACGTTTTGTTTGGAGCGAAGCATTTAATTATCCAATATTTATTAACCGTGAAGTTTCTTCAGGTCCAAAGAGTCCTGTTTCATTTTCCGAGGTCTGCACGACGTTATCTCGTCCCACGTGAAATGTTATGTTTTCTTTTACTCCGTATTCTTCCCCGGCCAACCCACCCAAAGCAAACTTTTTTTAACAAAAAAAAAAAAAAAAACTATCAAAATTACCAAAAGATAAATAAATACTCCTTCTAATCCTTATATTAAAAGACATTAACAAACAATTCTCACAAATCAATAATAATAGTTGAAGTCATTAAATTTTTCCTAAAATTTAAATAATTTCCAATATTACTCCTACTAATTACAATAAACTCTAATGTCATATTAATTATTACTCTCACACACTACCCTTATTAAATATGGACATACGTGGAAAAAAATATTTAATGCTCTTTAGAAACAAGCAAGTTCCTTATAAAAAGGATAAAATACACTTGTTAGTTGGTGCCTTATAATAAAAACCAGAAAGTATGTTGAATTTCAATAATTTCAAAGAAACTGATTTGAAATTTTGAAATGTTGAAAGATTTGAGAACTTATCTAACTATCCCTAGTTTTTTTTTAAATGTTGAATTTCATAAATAAGTATGTTGAATTTCAATAATTCCATGACGACAAAGATAGCTCGACCGGTGACCAACGGCTCTTATCCTTCGGACTCCGGTGATCTTTTTTTGACGATCGCCGCATGTGAGAGCTCGACAACGGTGCTGGTAATCGGAGCTCCAACAACCTAATATATGTTTTTTTTTAAACAATTTCTCTAACAAAAGTTATCATATACTTGAGTTATTAATAATAATATTAAAGTTGTAAATGATAGCCTAATAGATTTTTTTTTAATTTATCAAGCAAAAGTCATCAATATTTATCATAAATTAAGTTGTTAGTAACGATGCTAAAGATGTATACGGTGGCGGCAAGGGTTTGAAGATTTTTATTAGAAAAAAACTAAGGGTAGTTAGGTAATTTTCAAATTTTGCAACATTTCAAAATTTCAAATCTATTTCTTTGGAATTATTGAAATTTAATATACTTATTTGTCTTTTACGAATTTTGATAGTATTTTTCTGTCTTTATCCCCTTATATATATATATATATATATATATATTACCATCTAGCATCCTATTCGAGGTTTATATCTACTCCTATCAACATAAGTGTCTCCTCTAAGACTCGAACTCAAGACCTAAAGAGATCTAACGGGGTCTTACACTCCTAGACCAACTTTATGTTGGTCTCATAGGCGGACCTACATGGGGGGCTAGGGTGGGCCCTCGCCCCCCCTAAAATTTTACCAAAAAAAAACCAGAGAGAAATGGGAGCAGGTTCCTATCTTATGGAATGATAATTCTTAGGTTCTGCATCCCCACAAGAACTCGTGGATGGTGGTAAGGATGATGAAATTGCTTCTGATCATAGGCCATCTTCTTCTGCTTCTTCTAATTTTCGTCACTGAAAATGTGCATTGCTGTTTAGTGCTCCATCCTTATCCATCAGGTACTCACTCCACTGAATACCCATTTCTCTTTTGGCTGAAAGATTTCAGATACTGGAAAAAATATATGGAATAGCTAGGGAGGGAGTGAAGGACCACTTTGTTTGATTTGTACAAAGATGGGATCTTTGACTTTGATTGGAACAAATATTAAATAGCATTCATTCTTCCATACAATTTACCATGCAAAACTGCAAACTTACACAATTTTTCTTACAACATTTTGAGTTTGATATTCCTAAATATCCAGATTTGATTAATTTATCAACTACATCTAAATTATGTTAAGGGCTAGCAAAAACTGTCATTTATCCTCTTATTGATAAAGTGATTAGATTTGTACTCACTCCTCTAGTTTCTACAGCAACTTTTGAAATATTTTTCTCTGTTATGAAGATAATTAAGAACATGTTTCAAAATAAAATAGAAAACCAATTTTTTAAATTATTTTTTGATTATATACATTGAAAAAGAAACTGTTTTAAGTTTTAGCACGAATTCAATTATAGATGAGTTTAACAACGTAGAAGAATAGTCAAGTGAAGTAATATTAATTTATGTAATAAATTTCTTTCAATTTTTTGTATATTAGGTATACATTATATTTTAAGTGTTTTTATTTATAATATAGTATTTTTTATTTAGTCCCCGTCAATAAAATTCCTGGGCCCTAATTTGGTTGGTCTAAAGCATACTTTTAATCATTTAAGTTTACATAAGGTATGTTTATGGTTCGTTAACTTAATAAAATATGCTTTTGGTTCTATAATTCTAAAATTATTAATATTGCTAACGGAAAACGCGATTATATAATCTTAAGTGATGACTATATAATAAGACCTACTTATGTGGCTCTAAAGCATACTTTTAGTTATTTAAATTTACATGAGGAATTTTTTTGTTCGTTGACTTAAGAAAATAAGCTTTTGGTTCTATAATTCTAACATTTTTAATGTTAATAACGAAAAACATGATTATATAAGTTTAAGTGATGACTATATAATAAAAATTCTATTAAAATTTAAAATATGTGTGAATTTGAAAAAATATCTAAAAATCTAATGAAGTAATCAATATCAAAACCTTGATTATATTAAAAAATCATAGTTGAATAATCTAAAAATATTAGTTTAATAATCTAAATATAAAAACCCCAATTTCATTTACAACAATTTATCGGTGTATTTTAATTTAGGGAAAAACACTTCTCATTTTGTAGGAGAGGTGTATTCTCATGTCATACACATATGAAATGGTGTGATATATATATATATATATATATAAATTAGCATTATATATATGTGGGTCCCACCATTTCATGTGCGTGTATGAATTTTCTTCTTCTCATGCAATATGAGAAGTTTAAACTCCTTTAATTTAATACCCAAAATATATTTTATTAAAAACGCAAACTTAAATATTCTTTGTTTATTTGGACGGTTATCACTTAAATTTGATGCGTCAATATTTTATAAAGTTAACGGTATTAGAAATATAGGATAAAATATATACTTATAAAATTAAGGCTCCAAAAATATACATAATGTAAAACTTAAAGGACTAAAATTATATTTTAGCCTTTTTTTCTTACCTAGGAAATGTTATGTTTTCGCTCAACATTACAAATACTCTAATAAAGGAGAAATAAAAATAACTACTCTTCCCAGCTGTACAACCTATTCAAATTTCAAATATATTAATAGTATAATGAGTAAATGATATTTGTTATTAGTATGAGAATTATTTATCTAATTTAATTAAAGTAAAAAAATTAGTTGAGTCAGTTTGTATGACAGATAAATATGTCTTTAGTTCCTTTTTATGAGAAACACTTAATTGAATTTCGTGGTTTAAAATATCGGTTAAGAACAATAAATATGTCGAAATTGTAACTATGTTTTACTAGAATGCCATTATTTACGAGAAAATAAAAAATAAGAGAGAAAATAAGGAAATCATTATAATAAAGAGCAAAATAGAAGGAAAAGAATAAGGGAATGATACTCTAGGCTTTGGGGTTGTGAAAATTTACTACTCCATATGTTCTTTTTGTAAGTAACAAACCACCACATTAACTCATTCTTTTTCATAAAAATCATTTAGGTGAATTCTTATTTTTTTAATTCTGATTTTTTTTTTCATTTTACCCTTATTTAATTACCTTATTTAATATCAATATAATACATTTTCCCATTTCTAAAGACATACTATTTCTATCATAATTATTATCTGATTTTCTCTGTTCTACAATCTTCTTTATAATAATATCTCATTAATAACTTCTTTATTCTCCTCTTGTTTCCTATGGTCTCATTTGTAAGGGTATTTTAATAAAAAATGGTTACAATTTTGACAAATTTATTGTTCTTAACTGACATTTGAACCATGAGATTCGATTAAGAGTTTCTTATAAAAAAAGAATGGAGAGATTACATTGACATTAAACATGGTGATTAAATAACAGCAAAATGAGAACGGAGTATATATGTGTGACGGTTGTTTTCTTATAAAAAGAAATGGAGGAGTATTTTCTTAAACACTTTAGTTATATATATTTTTCTTAATTGTCTCATTTCTCCTCCTCCTTGATTATTGTTGAGGGGATATCAATATAAAAAAGAAAGAAAGATAAATATGAAAATAAGGTTTAATTATATTTAGGACCAATATTAATTCTTTAAATATGTTATATATTACCTATGGGTGGGAGAAAATAGTAAATATTTTGTGATAATGGGATATATTTTATTCTATAATATAAAAAGAATATATTATAAAAAATGATTAAAAAATATTTTAGTACATTTATTTTAAAAAATAGGAAAAATATCATAAAAATTCTTTTAAATACATGGAAAAGACAAATCAGGGATTCAAGTAGCACCAATCATATGTCAAATCTAGGGTTTTGAAATATTGTCAAAAGACGCCTTTGCCCTTGAATTTTCAAGAGTCACATATGCACCATTGATCACTTACATATACGGAATGAGTACTTAAAATCACAATTGACTACTTGTATCAACAACCTTGTAGAATTTTTCATTACTCCAGGAGCTTTAACAGAATCCTGGGCGGTTAACTGCAGCAAACATGCTTCAACTTTTCAAACTTTTTTTTTTTTTTTTTTTTTGGGGGGGGGGGGGGATTTTGCCGGGACCAACAATCTGAAGGTTTGAAGGAGGGAGAGGTCCGAGTGTTTGAGCTTATCAAGAAGGAGGACTTTGTATGCAAAGTTAACATATTTGCCTAGTTGTTGATAGGTTCTTATTTGCCTGATTTTGATGATGATACTCTTTAGGGGTGGATCCCGAAAAATAGTTAAGGGTGGGCACCATTGATGGGAGGGACTTAATTTTTTTTTTTTAAATGAAAGTTTTAAATGTATTAAAAAATAAAAGAATATAAACAAGAAAAGAAAATAATATCAAAAAAAGATTCATGAAATCAAGTGAATACTAATGATGTAATAAGAGAGGCAGTTATTTTATAAACATGTTATTTAGAAAAGTAAGACCAAGTGTTGTTAAAAATACAACTACATAAATTACAATGAATGGTGGGCACTCAATAAGTTCAAGTACATATATTTTAATAACAAAAATATATTACAATAAAAATAATTACAATGTCATCCTTCTAAGCCTCATTTTTTGGAATTACATCATAATTGTCTTATTATCAAAGACTAGGCACTCAATAAGTTCAAATACATATGTATTTTAATTGCCTTATTATTAAGGGTGGGCACTAATTAATTGCTCACATCAAAGACTAGGCACTTTTTATCAAGGGTGGGCACTAATTACTGGGATTAGTTTCCCTCTGTGATTTTCTTTCCTTTATGTTAATTTCTTTTGTATATAACACACACACACACACACACACATATATATATATGCTCACATCAAAATTCAAGGGGGGGGGCACTTGCCCCCCTTATCATGTGAGTGGGTCCGCTCATGATACTCTATATCTTTGTGGGGGTAAGATTGTGTGTAAACCCAGGAATTGGATGTTTTTGGATTTGAGTTCTATGCTTCTACATATATGATGCCTCTATGCAATGGCCTTATGGCCAGTTGGGGCACTTGCCCCCCTTTTCATGTGAGTGGGTCCGCCCATGATACTCTCTACATCTTCGTGGGGGTAAGATTGTGTGTAAACCCAAGAATTGGATGTTTTTGGATTTGAGCTATATGCTTCTACATATATGATGCCTCTATGCAATGGCCTTATGGCCAGTTGGGGCCTTGGCCGTAGCTGACCTTCTCTTATCTTATGTATTTATATGTATGTATTATATAATATTTTATTTTAGCCAATAATTTGGCCCCAACTAATCTCTTATTTTCTTTATAATTGCATTTTTTTTAATTAGGACAATATTTGGTTCATTACTCATTTGGCTGTAAGAGAAAAGTAAAATTCTTAATTGAGATATCTACTGAAAAGGTTAGTATCATCTTATATCTTGTTCTGATTTTTTTTTAAAAAAAACGTGGCCTATTAAAACGTACCCCACCTTCCTTTGTCATTTTCTTTATGCACATGAGACAGTCCAGAGGCGTAAAATTATTCTAATTCCGGGCTCCGGCGCTATTCATTTTCATTTTAAGAGCTAAAAATGTACTCAAAATCACCTCACTTCTTTTATGAAAGTTATTCTACGTATTTTCCTCTTTCTAATGAGGGTAACATTGTGCTGATTAATGAAAATTTTGGGGTTATGATTTTGGGTGAGTATTGAGTTTTAACAATAGATGACTATATATATGTAGAGGATGATTAATGACAAATTTTAATCGGTTTGGATTCATTATTTGGTTGTCTTATGATTTTAATAAGTTTGGAAAGTAAAATTCTTATTTGAAATACCTACTGAAAATGTTAGTATCATCTTATAGCTTCTTATAATTTGTAATTGTTGGTTGTTATTTATTTGTTATGCGATATTATTTAGTAAACAGTTCAATATATTTATTTTTTGGCCCAGCCCTAATTTTTTTTTTTTTTGGTTCCGTCACTACCTCTATAAAGAATGTCATAATATCTTATATGTTTAGTATTCAAAGACTCAAATCAAAGAAACTAACATATGATAAATTTTACGTCATTTTAATGTTTTGTGTCCAATAAAGTTGATTAGAATCTTTTTCAATAGATAGATGTTAATAGGGGAGAGTTCCCTACATTTAATATCCATCTCTAATAGAAGAGTACCTATGCCTATTTATTTATTTTTTTAAAAAAAACTATGATCCTCATCAAGCTATAGCTGTTAGGAAGGGCGCAACGGATCTTAAACCTTCCAATCACTTGCAAGAGTCTATAAGGAAACAAAGTAAACAAATATACGGCAAAAATTAAATGAAACACGAGATACTAAAATCATTAACGTGGAAAATCCTTCAACTCAAGGGTATAAAACCACGGGTGGTTTAGACTAAAGAAAATCAATTATATAATTATCAAAATAGGATACAAGAGAGTTTCTACCAAGCCTCCAAACGAGAAAAGGCAGTTGGAAATACCAGAAAAAAGGTCCTTAATCATGAACACATTTTCTCTCACAACAGGCCTCCATACGATAATCCTACTGTTGAAAAAGACGAACCATATTTTTGAACTTGCTGACAAAATTTCTGCTCGATCCAACGGTTAACTAGTGTGTAACTGTGATTTATCGATATAGACATGTGAAGCTACATTTCTCTCACATGGCTGCAACATTACACAACCTCACATGGCCTCAACGGGGCATGTTTGCCCGAAAACCTAATTTGCCCTCTTTCCACTTAAATAAGTGAGACACAACTTCAAGTTAGGAAACTTTGAGAGAATATTCTTTCTCACAAACAACAATTAGGAAACTTTCTTTCTTTCCTTTTTTATTCTCCCACTCTCTTCCTTATTTCTTTCTTTTTCTTTTCTTTTCATAAAATAGGAAATAGATAAAATTTAAACCTTTCTCCAAATAGGAAGGAGCCTAAAACCCAACAATAGTCAGCTTATGAGTTTTAGGATTTACGTTTCTTATGCAAGTGCTTGACTAATTAAGTTTTTCTGAATCTCCCAACCTGCTTTATTATACACCTAAGTTAATGATGGTTCTCTTTCCTTTAATTTGCTAATATTGAAAATAATCATGAATATATTGGTCCGGATAATGCAAAATATTACCCTCCTCTCCAAATCCCCTAATTCTATGTGAGGACTAGGAGGGAAGGGTTTATACTATGAAATTTATTTTAAAAAACTAAATTTTTCTCCATCAGCAAGAAAGGGAAGTCATTTTTGTTCACAAAAAATTGGTTCAAGGTTTATTATAGGATTTGTTTCATCATTTTACTATTTATCTCTTCAGGGTTCAAGGTCTATTATTGTTGGATATAATTAGTTTTGATGATATCTTATATAGATGTCATTCTTAAGAGTAAAATTTTTGTATAATATATTTATCATCTACATTGACTAACTACTATATTTTATGTAGATTAGGCCAAATTGAACTGTGGAGAATGATCAAGAGAAGAGAAGAAAGAAAGAAGAACTTGTTGAATGGAATGAGAATATCATTATTCAAGTTCTTAGATTGATACTAGAAGTTTCCACGATCAAATGGAACTTGGAATGATTCAATTCGGAGTTAAAACAAGAAAAGATAAGCTTTCTGATAAGTAAACTCGAGTTAAAACAAATTTGACTCGAGTTGGTATGATTTGACTCAAGTTAAGGTACCGGTGACTCGAGTTAGTAGTGTTTTCTAGCAATTTTTATTCTCTGGAACGAGTTAACTCGAGTTGGCCACTAACTAACTCGAGTTAGTACTGTTTTATACACTAATTTGCTCCTCTGGTATGAGTTGACTCGAGTCAAGCTTCAGTTGACTTGAGTCAAGAGTGCTTTTAGCAACTCTGTTCATCTCTGTTTCACGTTCAACTTGGGCGAGGTCTGTTAATTGATGATATATCCCAAACTAGAGATTGGATTGAAGTGAAACCAGTGGCATATGAAACTAGACTCACAATTCGTCATTTTGATATAAAGTTCAAGCCCAAAGAAGTTCAGATCAAGGAGATATGAATTGTGGAAGTTGACACTACAATTCACGCCATAGTGCAGATATAGCTTTGGTATTTTGAGTGTAACTCACAAACTACATATCCAATTGAGCTGAAATTGGTGAAATATGAAAGAAGACTCACAATTATTTCCATCAAGATTTGAACCAAGCAAAACGGAGTTCGGACCATGGAGATATGGCCTTCGAAAGTTACAGTAAGTTCAAGATGGTTCAAAAACGCTCAACATACAATGAGTTTGGAATGAGTTTTTTAACTAGGCTTGGATAACTCAAGTTTAGGACTGGAAACTTGAGTCAACGTCAATTAGAGAGGCATACAGAGAAGAATGAATATTGAGAAGAGATTTTAAATCGAACGAAAAAAGTAGCAGAGCACTGTTCCACAATGTCTTCGAGAATTCTGAAATTAATGTTATCAATTGATTACTACTTGATACACTCTTCAATGTTATTAATAATCTTTGTGAGGAAGTTTTAGATGATCAAAAGCTCGGATTGAGGATCAATGCCAATGCTAGCAAACACATGTGAGCCACTGTTAGATGAACGGGTAACTCGAGTCATATCATGATAACTCGAGTCACTCGAAGACAGAAAGCATTCAAAACTTTGGCGCACAAACATAACTCGAGTCAAGTCCACTAACTCGAGTCACTCAAGAACACAGAGATCAGTCAAAGCACCTTGGAAACTTGAGTCACGAAGGATAACTCGAGTTACTCGCAGACAGAGAGGAAATGCCATTTGCACAACTCGAGTCACATACGACAACTCGAGTCAGAATCCAAACAGAAAGCATCTGGCACTTAAAACAACTTGAGCCACATGGAATAACTTGAGTCAATCTCCCTGCATCAGAAAATCACCGTTTCCGAATCTTAGATTCTCATCAAGAACATCCAGATGAATTCCAAAAGAACTTATACTACTTCTTAATATTATTTATATCATTTTTGTATAAGTTTCAGATTATATGAAAGATTAATTGCAGATTATCAAAAAGCAGATGATTACGTCAAAAGCTTCAACGACTATATTTCTTCCAATGGTCATATTCTAAACTGGAAGAATTGCTCAACGGTCATAAATTGCAACAAACTATAAAAGGAGAAGCATTCAAGATAGAAGAGGTTGGAGACACGAGATTACTGTTTCATTGTCAAAAATGCCAATACTCTGACATCTATATCACTTACTCTCCGATTATCTCTATGATCATATAGTTTACCTTAGAGAGTGAGATTATTTGTAATATACTTCAATGTTTATCTTATTCACTTCTAAGAGAGAAGATTCATTGTAATCACTTTATCTGAGAGTTACTCAAGATTGGGTGATCTTGAGTGGGAAATAGGATGTAACCTTACGGTGTGTAAGGGGGAGTATCTCGGTGAGAGATTTGGCTTCACAAGTGCCTGGGTGAACTTGTGGGATTGTAAAGGCTTCTCTTGTGCCTGGATTAAAGAAGAGGATAGTGGATTGAAAATCTCAAGTAGAGCTTGGGGACTGGACGTAGGTCAAGGATTGGGCCGAACCAGGATAAATCATAGTTTGCATATTCTCTTCCCTAAACTCTTATATTTCTAGCATATATGTTTGAATGACTGACTATCACTTTATAAATCATTACTGTCATACAAACTACTTTCAGTGAGTTGCGAAAAGATTTTCAAAGTTATCTAAATTTTTATCAGACACCCAATTCACCCCCCCTCTTGGGTGATAGCCAGGTCTAACATTTGGTATCAGAGCAGACCTTTTGTTTAAAGGACTTAACAGTCTCAAGAGTTTCAAATGGCTGATTTTGGGTGTTGCTTGTGTTTGGAAGGTTTCGATTATACTGTTCCACCGTTTTTCAAAGATATTGACTTTTGGTTTTGGAAAGCTAGAATGACATCGTTTATAAAATGTTTTGATTTTGATATGTGGAATATTTTTATAAATGCTCTTGATTTCAAACCAAGAAAGGATTGGACTGAAAAGGAAAAGAAAATGTTTTCGTTGAACATTAGAGCAATGAAAATTTTATATAGTGCATTGACAGAAAATGATTTTAAAAAATAAAAGTTTGCTCTTGTGCTAAAGATATTTGGGATACTCTTGATTCTTTTTATGCTTCTAACAATTGTGTTGAAGTTGATAGTGTTGATAGTTCATCAGAGATTATAAATTGCATATCTACGATGGATGAACAATTGGAGATTGAAGAAGGAGAGATCATTGAATACTTCCATGATCCAGTCAACACAAAAGAACAAGAGGAAGAAGATTCCCAAGAAGAGCTCATGAACGATTATGATCAATCATTATCTGGAACTCAAGATGTACATGTGGTAAACAATTTCAATTCTTCTTGTGTAGTTAAGAAAAATGATTTTGAACATTTGCATAAAATTGTTTTTCAACCAATTACTGATTCTATTTTGATAAACAAAAATGTTTTCAATCATGCTGGAAAATCATGTGGGAAGGAAGAATATACAAATATGAGTCATTTGACATTGCATCCACTCCACCAGCACAATTCTTGCAAAACAGTTCATAATAAGCATCATTTTATTATTTACAATTATTGTAGTAAAACTTGTCATATTTCTCATACATGCTATATTATGAGAAATTCTAATGTGAGAAATAAATTTGTTTGGGTTCCTAAAGGACAAGCAAGGTCCAATACTAACCGACAAGGACCCAAGTATAAGTGGGTACCAAAATGTCCATCTACTACTTTATGTGTACAGAATGATTTGAAAATCAATGGACATAAAGGTACAGAGAAGAAGAAGAGTACAAGAGTTTCTCATGAACCTAAAAGAAGATTCACATCAGTTAGGAGAACTCGTGGACAAGCCATTGCTACAACCTTATCCTTAAATCAAAAGAAGCAATGAATACAAGCCAAGAGGAGTATGTTCCACCTCAAGAACAAACTACCATAGAGTACCGTTCAACTATCTTGAGGAGAACATGAAGAGGAGAATCTCTCAAATATCAAATAGAAGACTTTTGAAGTCTATATCCCTTGAGAGAACTTTGCCAACACCCATGGGAAAACATATGAAGAACCAATGGGTAAGCAAAGTCAATCCTCCAAGTACCTAAGGCAAAGGTATATAATGGTAAAACCTCCTACGCTATTATTTGAATTATACATTGAGGTTTTATATTTTGTAACCTTAGGAATGAACATTGCAAACTATTTTTAAAATTGGGCTTTCACATCCTGATTTATTTTTCAAAGGGATTGCAATGTTCAATAATCTAATTCTTTATGCATACGTGTTGAATTGAAAAGAAAATATCTCTTTTTCACATAAAGCCATGATTAATTCATTATGCTCAATTTCCTCTTTGTAATTATATTCATAAGAGCATGTGAATTTTGGTTTCTACAAGCTAATGATGATTGGATCCAAGTAAGGTTGGATACCAAGAAAGAAAAAGATTTATACGGTTTTGTAGGATCAAAGAAAGCCTCTCAAGAATGCAACATATATAGAGAAATTAATCCAAGTCTTGAGAAAGCTAAACAAGTTATGCTTGATGTTGATGGTGAACGTCTAAAAAGGAATCATCTACATCAAATCCATCTTAATCAAGCAAGCTTCTACAAGGACAAGAGGAATTACGGTGATATCTAATTCTTACCTCATACTGTGATTATATGAAATTCATATGTCGGTAACGAATACTTGTCCATTATTGCATTTCTTTAGCAATCAATCATTTATGTTTTTCAGATTGCTAAATGGACCATAAATGAATTTGTGCATAACTTTCTGAGTTTATGTTTTTGAAATGTACAATTCTAAAATTTGTTTGGATTTCAACTCACCTTGTCTATAAAAATGCATACACATGTTTTGAAAAATTCATACTTTGATTGTATTCAAATGGTGTTTCAAAATTGGAAGTTAATTTATTTTTTTTAATACCGAATGTCAGATATGCTTCAAATTTGTCCAGTTGAATTTTCCCTATCTTTCATATAATGATCTTTTGTATTCAATGTGATGCTTGAACTCCATACTCTTTATTCTCATTTTCTAACTAGTTAGACCTCATGTCTAACAAGCTGATCATATATGAGTTTCAAGCTTATTTGTAAGAAAAGAATTCAATTTGTTATAGCATTGTGCCTTATGCATAAATCCTCATTGGTGGAGTTATTCCAATCTTTATGAATGTTCATTAATGCATTGAATCTTAATGCATTAACCATTAATGGAATAGCTTACTAGGATGATGTTATGGAACTCTAGTCATTTGGACTAATGAGTATGTGCTTCATCATTCAGGAATCCTAGTATTCACTTTGTTACTCAAATACATCAGCATTTGTTTCCATCCATATTTTGAGTAACTATAGCTGTATATTCATATTCTTTCCTTGACCATTCATATATTTCTAAATTCAATTCTACGAGGCAAGATTATCACTTGGTCAATAGCAAAGTCATTGTGCTCATATATTTCTGTTGTGCTAAGCATGTTTCGATAATGCTCTACTTTCATGACTTTTGCTTTTGAGAAAATTCTTCAACATGTTAACGGCAATGTTCAACATGTTCTCTAAAACTGAAGCATACTGATATATTCATTAAACCTATTGACTTCCATCATATTTAGCGTGTACATTGTTTTCAAACATATTTCAAAAATGAATCTTTCATTCATGGAAATTTTTGAATTCATAATGCATTATCATGGTTTGAAAGAACATTCAATATTTGAAACAATTTGCATGTTTCATTATCATTTTTGAAATTTTAATCTCATTCATGGATTACATGAGATTCATATCAATGACATCTTTTCTACTTAAAGTATACACTAGTGCAAAAAAAAGGGTTTTAAGACCGGACAAAAGAGGCATCGTAAGACCGGACCGGCGACCGGTCTTGTTCCAGCCGGTATTAAAAGTCCACATTTAAGACCGGACACAAACAGGTCTTAAAGAAACTCTTTTAGACCGGACCTTTAAAACATTAGGTCTTAAAATGCGTACTAAATAAAGCTGAAATATTTTTTGTTTGGTCCTAAAACTCAACTTTTAAGACCGAACAAAAACTCGACCGCTCTTAAACGATCAGAATTTTAAGACCGGACAAACATAAATCCGGTCTGAAAAATAACGGCTTCTAAGACCTGACGACTAATTATACGCGGTCTTAAAAGACTGACTTTCAAGACTTGATGGTAAATTCATCCGGTCTTAAAAATTGAATTTTTAGACCGGACGTATAAATACACCGGTCTTAAAAGACAAACTTTTAAGACCGGCTTAATATCAAATATGTACACATGACCTTTAAGACCGGACATATAAATACATCCGGTCTTAACAGTTGAACATTTAAGACCGGCGTATTTATTTATGGTCTAAATTTTCCCGAATTTTTCCCTGTTCTGTTCTTCCTGATCATATATATACACAAATCCACCACCAATCCAGCACATAAAAGTCGATACTTTCAGTACAAGCTATGAACAATTATGAATAAATTGAATTGGGAAAAAGAATACAAATATTATTCACCATGAGTTATGTGGCTTCTTAATTAATGATTATACTATGACTACAACACCTAAATTAATTTATATAATAAGATAACTTATTACAATATAATGCAAATACAATAAGTTACAAATACAACATACATGCCCAATGTAATATTCACCATGCCTTCATCGATTCCCACCCAACAACGTAACATCCTCTTTTATAACATTCCCTTTGGATCGGATCCCGCCAAAAAATAAAACAAGAACAAACTTCATAGTCAGTGACATTGTTTAAGAACATAGAAGGAATATAATATAGTTAAAACCTTAAAGTTTTCAAAGAATTCTGCATATGAATATTACCTTATGAATTGACTCTTTTATAAAGCGATATCCTCCCATATCCCTTCTTGATGATCATTTCTTATGCCGGGTTCATTATTCGCTTCATCTTCTTCGTTCAATGACCCTTTTTCCTTGGAGAGCTACAGACCACATTTTATTTTCTTGATCGGTGATATAGAACACCTGTTTCGCCTGGTCTGCCATAATAAAAGGTTCATCTCCAAAACTTCTACCATTGACATCGACTAATGTAAATCCTAGTCGATTGATCTGAACACCATTATTGACATTAACCCACTTGCATTTGAAAATGAGAAATCTAATTTGAACATAGTCCACCTCCCAAATCTCTTCAATAACCCCATAATATGGCATGACTGCCAATAAAGGCCTCTTGTCTTTCGAACTGGAGAAGTACATAGATTCAACCTCTAACATAACACCACTGTTCTGGATGGTGCTCCTATCATCTAGGGACTTCGTGTAAAATGTATAACCATTGATCACATACGAATTCCAACTTATGACATCAACCTCATGACCACGTGTTGGGATCCGTACACGCGGCGGAATTAAAAATTTACGAATCCCAAAAGAGGATCGTTCGACCGCGTTTAAATCAAGGTTCGTTAAGAAACCGTACCTTTAAGAACTCGTGCGCGTCCTATGCGAACTCATCTGCGTCCTTCGCGAACTCGTGTTCACCTCTATTTCACGTTCAACTTGGGCGAGGTATGGTAATTTGATGATATCTCTCAAACCAGAAATCGGATTGAGGTGAAACCAATTTTTTTATAAAACTAGACTCCCAATGCGTCATTTTGATATAAAATTCAAGCGCAAAAGAGTTCAGATCAAGGCGATATGAATTGTGGAATTTGACAATGAAATTCACGCCACTCAGAAGACCAAGTTTTGGTATTTTAGATGTATCTCCCAATATACACATCCAATTGTGCTGAAACCAGTGCCATTTGAAACTCAACTCAAAATTCGTTCCATCAAGCTTTGAACCAACCAAAACAGAGTTCATACCAGGGAGATATGGCCTTCGAAAGTTGACACTCAAAATTCTGGAACTATTTCATTATAGGCTCGGTTTTCTCGATCACCAGGAGCCGACTCAGTGAATCCACTCCCTCTACCGGTATCCACACCGAATAACCTCAAACACGGATGGCAGCATGCTAGCGCCTTTAGTATTCTCGCATCTCTTCTTTTTCTCTCTAGGGTTTCTCGCGGCTTTCTAATTCATCCGTTGTATAATACGACTAGATCAATATCTATCATAAAGTTTCTAAAACCCTAATAAACCGTATTAAAATATTCAAAATTAATCCAATCAATTTTGAAATTCGAATTTCAATTAAAATAATATATTAATTAAATCTATCAAATAGATCTAATCTAATATATTTATTTAATCCGAATTATAAGCCTACATATTTAATTTATCTTTATAAATTAAATATAAGATATGATATCTTTTTATTTAATTAAATATGAGATACTATATCTCAATTTAATTAAATTTGAGATACTATATCTTTATTCAAAAATTGAATCGAGATACAATATCTCAATGTATTATAGTTATTTAATTTATCAAATAAATTAAATACTATATATAATAATATTATTATCTATAAATAATATCATTATTAATTTCGAATTTAATAATATATATATATATATATATATATTCATCCTAGATTAAATACAGTATTCATTAAATCTTAGACATATCTAAGATTCAATGAATCTGACACATTTACTCGTGTTGGACTATTCTTGTGTGCGACTGCAGCCCATGAGATTGGCGGTGGGCAATCTTTGTACCCGACCCCACAAGTTGCAAGGGCCTCTAGCAAGACATTGCAACTACCCAATTCATATGGGATCGATGATACGATACAACCTATCGTATAACCATGTCACGTCCCTTTTGTCACGCAATAATTTGGTCAAGGATGAGGCATGAATAATGTCAACTTCCTTTTCTTGACCATTAATTTCTCGATTCTTGAGCAATCTAATTGAAATGGAAACTCCTTTCCATTGTAGTATGACCATACGTTTCTTAGACTCACTCATCGAGGGGCCCAGTATTATCTCTCTACAAATGTGAGCGACAAATTCCATCTTGACCATTCACATTCCTCTGCATGAAAACCATTGATCCTGATCCAAGCCTTTATCATCACCCGGTCAAAGGTGACTTTTGACTAGGTCAAAGATCAGCGACTCATCATGTAGGAATCCATGATGATCTCAGGTCAAAGGGCGTTGTGACGCGGTTATACATGAGATAAGCTTATGACTAAATCCATGCAGCTTTCTCATAGTGGGTCGGTCCAACACCTTGTACTCCTACAAGTGCCCATGACTTTGATTCATATCTCCATACCTCATCAAAGTCATACTGGTCTTATTTTACTTCGCTCCCGCGTAGATGACCAACCAGGGACATTTAGGATAATCTATAAGATATATACAAGGATCAATTATCACTATAAACATGCAAATGAAATTATAACTAAAGGAAAATGACTTGCCCCTAGGGCATAATTCCCAACAGACTCCCACTTTTGTTAGTTCTCTATGTGTTTTGATGATAATTGACAATTGTAAACACAAGTTAAAGTTTGTCTTGGTCAAGTAGAAAAACTTACTGTCAAGTGAATACTCGAGTATTGGTTTCAATACTCAAGTATTGAGTTGATGAAGAATGGCTCATTTTCATAAAGATAAGCAATACTCGAGTATTCCTTTGAATACTCAAGTATTGAAGTTACGAAGAGCATTCCAAGTTTTTCACTATGAGTCAATACTCAAGTATTGGTATGAATACTCGAGTATTGACCATACAGAGACTCTTTCACTAAAAGGAAAAATTGTCAATACTCAAGTATCCATTTGGATACTCAAGTATTGGTTATACAGAGAGTCACCAAAGTATTCCAACATGCGAATACTCGAGTATTGGACTATCAAAAGTTTTTCAAACTTTACACATGTTTATGAATACTCAAGTATTGAAAAGAAAACTCAAGTATTGATTTGGCAGAAACTTTTCCAAGTTTTTGAAAACATCTGAATACTCGAGTATGGAGTTGATTACTTGAGTATTGGCCATACAGAAAGGCTTGCTATTCACAAGTGATTTGAATACTCAAGTATTAAAGTGAATACTCAAGTATTGAGTTGGAAAAGATTTCACAAAGTTTTTCAAACAATTTGATTACTCGAGTATTGAGTTGAATACTCGAGTATTGGGCATACAGAGAGCTTGGCTCCTTTTTCAAATGTTTTGAAAACTCAAGTATTGATTTCAATACTCAAGTATTAAGGTTTTGAACTTAAACTTATTTTCACATAAAAGGTTCAAAACTCGAGTATTGGTCTTATTCAAAGGAATGGTCCAAAGCTCAAATCATGAAGTGCCTCTATGGAAGATGAATACTCGAGTATCGACATGTATACTCAAGTATTCATATTAGTTCTGTTAGCTATGATTAGTTTTGATGATGTCTTATATAGATGTCATTATCGAGCAAAAAGCTTGCATACTACATTTATCTTCTACTTCGACTAATTCTGATGTTTAATGTAGATGTGAATTTTAATGATGGAAAATAATCAAGAAAAGAGAAGAAAGAAAGGAAGAACTTGTTTAATGGAATGAGAAAATCATTATACAAGTTCCTAGATTGATTCTAGAAGTCTCTACAAGGATATAGAAGTTGGAACGGCTCAATTCGGAGTTAAAATGAGTGAAACGAGTTACAAGTTGACTCTGAAGCAATTCTCGAGAATGCAATCAATTCACGAAGCAATTCTCGAGAATGGTACTGAACATGTGAAATTTGGAAGCAATTCTCGAGAATTGAAAATCCATTCTCGAGAATGGTTCTCGAGAATGCTATTCGATTCTCGAGAATGATCGTGCTTCAAAGATACTCTGTTATGCTCTGTTTCTGGCGACCTCTGGTAATTTGATGATATCTCCCAAACAAGGAATCGGATTGACATGAAACCAGTGGCATATGAAAGTAGACATCCAACACGTACTTTTGACAAAATACCAAGTCCAAAGGAGTCCAGATTAGAGAGCTATGATTTTCGCAAGTCAGAACAAAAATCAACGTCATAGCCCAGACCAACCTTCGGTAATTTGAGTGTATCTCACAAACGGAAAATCCAAATGAGCTGCAATTGGTGCCATTGAAAACTAGACTCAAATAAATTTTCAAAAACATCAAGAACACAGAAAACGAAGATCAATTGAAGAATTTATGATGTGTGGAAATTGGTAGTATGTTCTGGATGCTGTAGAAGTGTTGATTAAGAAGAGCCTACATTCATCCTATGAGTCAACGAAATCCAACAAGTTTGGGACTGATTATTCTTGCAATGGAAAGAAGATTTGAAGGTTTTTCTGAGTATGGAATGGTTCTCAAGAATGTCGTGACAAGTTGGCCATCGCTAAGCTTTCGATTCTCGAATTGTGGTTAAGGCAAGCTGTGTGTTCACATGACGACAAAGGATTCTTGAGAATGATTATTAGATTCTTGAGAATGGTTCTCGAGAATGCACCAAGCAAGCTCTCGAGAATGATAGAGGCGAGAATCATACAGCTGAAGTTTCTCGATGTGATTCTCGAGAATTAGAAGTTAATTCTCGAGAATAATCGGGAAAAGCGTTCTGCATATTTCTTTGAACATGTGATTCTCGAGAATGAGGAATCAACTCTCGAGAATGGTTCTCGAGAATGACCAAATAATTCTCGAGAATGAATGTACGCTTCGTCGATGCTTTACGTGTAACTGTTCCTCGAAGTGACTCTCGAGAATTGGGAACCAATTCTCGAGAATGGTTCTCGAGAATCACGAATGATTCTCGAGAATGATCGAAAGTAGTTCAAATGCAGATTACTATTATGAATGATTCTCTACGCGGTTCTCGAGAATGCCCCAGTATGAATACCAAAGATTTGACAAACAAACATTGATCAACTGTAATGTCATTCATATGATTTAGTTAAGCTGGTTCTATGCTCCTATACATCATTCAATACTACCTATGATATTACTAATCATCTTTCTAAGTGTTTTTCAGATTCATATTCAAAGTTTCACATTCGATGAAGAACACCAAGAAAGTCGATGTCCGCTCATCTAAGATGAAAGCTTTGGTTTTCGGTTACTTCTCAAGGTTCAAATTCTTACAAGCGACACACTAAGAATGTCAAGGAACAAAGTCGACAAGATGCAGATAGCCCATAGCCGAAAAAAAGCATCCAATCAACATTCTAAGCTAATATGCATCCGAGACCACACGAATGACAACCTATGATTATATGAAGGATTCAAACACACCATTTATCGAGTTAGACAATAAAGCTCATGGTAAACGGCAACGTTCGATTTCATAAATGATTCTTATCAATTAATTTCTACTTGCTATACTTCTCAATGCTATTAATCATGTTTGTTAGCAAGTTTCAGATGATCAACCATTGTTTGAATTTCGATGAGCTGTAAAGCACCAAAACGGACGGAGACACAGAAGCCGACATGATGAAGGATGACCCATATCCGTCAAAAGCACCGAATCAATATTTTAAGTTATTCTCCATCACGGACCACGTGAATAACGGCTATACGGAGTCCCAACCAAGCGGACACTTGATCATGGCTAAACGAGAAGGCGCGAGATGTTTGAACACTTTCAACGGACATATTCGAACATTCAAACGGGCAGATTCAAAACCTTCCAACGGTCTTCAAGCTTCAAAGTATATATACTCGAAGGTTTGAATCCATCAAAAAACAACAGACACATACACAGACAAAGCATTCAAAGCGATCAATCTATAGTCCGTATATATCTTCGAGATATTACTAAGCTTCGGTGTTTATCATTCATCTACTCGTGAGGAGTTTCAAAACACTTATTTGATTATTGTGTTGTAAAATCTTAAGGTTGTGGAACCTTAAGTGTGGGTGTACAATTACAACTTGTAAGGGGGAGTGAGTCCAAGAGTGAGAGGATCATCCTTCGTTTACGAGTGTGTGATTGTGTAGTTATTTGGTTACAACTTGTAAAGAGGAGTAAGTCCTAATGAGAGGATTACTCGAGAGTTACGAGTGTGTAATCAAGTTACAAGATAGTGAAATCGAGTGTTTCGGGGACTTGACGTAGGTCAAGAGTTGGGACCGAAGTATAACCTCTTGTGTTCATTGCTCTTCTCTCTATCTCTGTTTTAAGTGTTCTTGAGCAATTAGCGAAAGAATTTCAAGATCACCTATTCACCCCCCCTCTAGGTGATATTCCTCCTTCAAGTTCATAGTGACATACTCGAGTATTGAAGAACATACTCGAGTATTGGTCGCGGGTTTTGAAAATCAAGTTGAACGAATTTGTAAAAACCTCTTTGTTTGATCTCAATACTTGTCATTATTATTCTCTGATATTCCCAGCTATGTTTAACCACTTTGTTAGTGAGTTCTAGATAAATTAGAAAATGCTAATTGAAGGTTTAAAGCAAAATCAAAAAGCATGTCAGAACATTAAATGCTAAACCCAGAAAGTTGCATACTTTTGGGTAATTCTTCTGCACACACTTACAAAGGATTAATGTCTGCCTACCACATCCAGTAGCTGCCATTTCAACGGATTAATATTCAAGAAGTCAACTCTAAACTTCTGTACAACTGGATTAAGTGAAGAGTAGAGAGAGAAGACTCCAAAGTGCCTCCAACAGCTAGATTAATATTACAACGGTCATAATGGAGCATGCAACGGATCTTTAATGCTCTCTTAGTATAAATAGAGCAGCATTCAAGTCTTCTCAACTAACACATCTGCTGAAAACGAAATACATTCAAGTCTCCAACCACTCTTTTAGTTTTCACTTATAAAGTATATGTTGATACATTAAGCTTCAGTGTTTATCATTATCCACTCTTAGAAAGAGTTTCTTTTCTATAAATCATTTATTGTAAGGAATCACAAGTCAGGGGACTTGGAGATTGGGTTCATTAATTACAACTTGTAAGGGGAGTAAGTTCTAGTGAGAGAATTACTCTTGAGTACGAGTGTGTAATCAATTGAGATAGTGAAAATCCCGGAGAGTCTCGGGGATTTGGACGTAGGTCAAGAGATTGGGACCGAACCAGTATAAATCCTTGTGTCTTGCTCTTCTACTCTCATCCTAGTTCATCTCTATTTTTAGTGTTAAAAAACAGAGCAGTTCTGAAAAGATTTTTGAAATCCCCAATTCACCCCCTCTTGGTGATTTAGCTCCACTTTCAACTTACACTAGGCGCAATCATTAATTACTCTAATTCCCATTGCCCTAACATGACGCTCATGTTTTCTTGTGCAAGCGGCTTAGTAAGAGGATCAACATCATTGTCTTTTCCTAGTACTTTGCATATATATATATATATATATTTATATCACCTCTATCATTGATTTCTATGATAAGATGAAATCGCCTGAGTATATGTTTGGTCCTTGATGTGACCTAGGCTCCTTGGTCTGTGCAATAGAGCCGCTATTGTCACAGAACAAGTCTATTGGATTTGAGATGGTAGGAACCACCCCAAGTTCATTAATGAACTTTCTAATCCAAAAGGCATCCTTAGCTGCATCCGATCTTTGCTATATACTCGCTTCTATTGCAGAATCAGCTACAGTGCTCTACTTGGAGCACTTCTAGCTTACCGCACCACCATTCAACATGAATACATATCCTAATTGCGATCTTAGATTTATCTTGGTCAGTTTGGAAACTTGTATCTGTGTGACCAATCACACAGAGCTCATCTTCCAAACCACCATATACCAAGAATAAGTCCTTAGTCCTTCTCAAGTACTTAAGGATATTCTTGACAGCAGTCCAGTGACCATCATCGAGATCTTGTTCATATCTGCTGGTCATACTCAAGTCAAATGACACATCCGGTCGAGTAGATAACATGGCATACATGATAGATCCATTAGCGGGGGCATATGGAATCTTACTCATACGGTTTCTTTGATCTTGTGTACTAGGACACAGATCCTTACTGAGATGGATGCCATGAGATATGGGCATGTAACCCATTTTAGAATCATACATATTGAGCCTATGCAGTATATTGTCTATGTATGTACTCTAACTTAGGCCTATCAGCCTCTTGGATTTATCTCTATAGATCCTAATCCCTAGGATGTAAGTGGTTTTACCTATATCTTTCATTGAGAAAGACTTTCCTAACCAAGACTTGACACTTTGCAAGGTAGGAATGTCATTCCCAATGAGTAGGATGTCATCAACGTAAAGCACTATAAATACAATTTTGCTCCCACTAACCTTGTTGTAAACACAAGGTTCATTGATGTTTTGAATGAATCCAAACTCTTTGACTACTTCATCAAAACGATGATTCCAGCTCCGAGATGCTTGCTTCAATCCATAAATGGATCTTTGAAGCTTGCAAAATTTACTAGAGTCCTCTGGACGCACAAAACCCTCAGGTTGTGTCATGTACACATCCTTAAGCAGCTTTCCGTTAAGGAAGGTTATTTTGACGTCCATCTGCCATATTTCATAGTCATAATATGATGCAATGGCAAGAAGGATTCTATCTGATTTGGCCAATAATGATGATTGGCCAAAAGGAAAAGTAAAAATGGCAAAAGACACAATGAAAATATGATTATATTGTTATAGTTAAGGACTTGCAGTCTAAAAACTGGAAATATGATAGGATTATGGGATGTATGAATGTTTATGTGAAAATAAAGATTTTCACAAAGTCTCATGATGATTATGATGAGACATGATTTTTTAGTGGATACAATAATTATATATATATATGATTAGTTTGGCAGTATATGAAAGAAAAATTGTGTGTCTATTAGATATTATTATATATACCCTATGTTGGTTAAACTTTAGGGTGTCACCTGACATTTAGGTAACTTATTCATGAGGTTGAAAAACAAAAATTTTGTTAATCATTGCAGAACCTATATCTCTTGACGGTCCTCATGAGTTATGAACCCCCTTAACTATAATCATGAGGACCCATAACTCTTTAGGGTGCGAATGAATTATACCTATTTCAACCATGATTGGCAAAGCTAATCCTCATGAGTTATAACCCGTAACTCTTTACGGTACTCATGAGAACTTGCAACTCTTTACGATGCTTATGTTATAACCTGTAACTCTTTATGGTACTCATAAGTTGTTCCTAGGTAATTTTCAAAAATAGTTCATTATATTTCTCATGAGTTAGCTTGTAACTCTATGGTACCCATGAAAACCCAAAACTCTTTATGATGCTCATGAGTTATAACTCATAACTTTCATGGTACTCATGGGAACCCGTAACTCTTTACGGTGCTCATGAGAACCCATAACTAAATGTTAAAGAAATACTCATGAGATATGTTTAGGATCTACTTATTAAAACACATATAGGGATTTATGATTACCTTAGATCAATTAAAAAGATGACAAAATATATGACGTCCTCTAACGTTGATCCACACAGGTGCCTCTTGATTGCAATGAGAACTCCTTCTCCTTGGATGCTTGCTAGGCGATGACAAGGTGGAGGCTTCAAGTTTTTGGTTTTTCTTTTCTCAAGATGATGACGATGTCTTGAGATTAAATGAGGCGCAAGATTTGAAGGATGAAGTGAATAATGTCATACCCCTCGATAATACGACATGTATCAGAGTAATATTGCGCAGCACAGTGTGCAAAACAAATATATATAGCATAGTGTACTGATAATAAATTACAATTCTAATTTGGATATCGTGCCAGTATCATCTCTCACATTGTCGTTCACATTTAGTCAAGAGCAAGGATAGAGTATCATCTCTCTTGATTGACTAAATGTAGCTATTTCACAGAGCTATGCATTTTCTTCTATAAACTCTAACATGGATCATGACTCTTCATGATCACTTAATATGCATAAATTTCCCAGTCAACTAGAAGTCATCCAAGCCCTAACAGTCTTGTAAACGATTAATCCCTTGTAGGGGATTGTGAGTCCTTTCGGCATATCCATCTATACTCATGTATTCATGTTACACCTAAGAGTATACTGCTCTTCCCATTTTTTAGGTGGATAGAGTTGTACAATCAAAAAATAACCCTAGGACATAGTGTTTGATGACATCCTCAATTCGCACTACCAAATAATGAGAGACTTTACAAATCCAATGATAACTACAATGAATCCTTGTGGAGTCTCTCGGCGGGTAAGTTCAGTGCTATTTGTTCTCTAACAGATCCACCCACGAATCAGCTAAGGCATCACCATTCCTGTATTCCATAAGGGACCTTGTATCTTTATACAAGTAGATAATGTCATACTAGTCTTGTTGAGACCACCAATCCCTTTCTTGGTGATTCAAGACTTGGAACAAATTTCAGACAATAGACATTTAATGTCCTCGAGTCCTCATGATCATAATCCCTATCATAGGTCCTCGAGTAAACACTTGTTGTATTCCTTGGGCCTTTGTCTTTAAAGTCATATTAACCAATAATATAGGTGAAACATAAAGATGATAAAGATAAAGTGTGCTCAAATATGTAAATTATGAAATACTACCTCTGGTCCTAATTATAAGACCTAGTTGACTTTTTTTGAAGAGATTAAGGAAGCTAAATAAGTTACTTAATTATATCACATGTGTTTTCTTAGATTATGTATTAGTTTATTAGTCAAACTATTTAGTTTGAAGAAAAAAAATAAAAATAAAAATACTATAAGTTAATTTAATTAGCTTCCTTAATCTCTCCAAAAAAAAGTTAACTAGGTCTTATAATTAGGACCGGAGGGAGTACTAAATAGTACAAGGTGTTAATCTGATAAAACATATGGTCTCTAGGACACCAATATACTAAGACCCTATGCATATGGCTCGCTAAATAGTGAAGTTTAGACAATAATTATAATGGATCCAAAATGCCAGAAGCATGTCCAAAGATGATTTTGCTTGGAAAGTATATATGGAATTTCATATACTAGATGTACCTTATATTTATGAGAATATTTAGATATCATGTTAATATTGTATTTATTATGATATTTTTGGTAAAATTTAGTTCTTGCAGGTACATAGTGGATAGTGAAAATAAGATTGGGTGATTTTAATCATGTGGATGTCCATTGGCTCATCCTAGTCAGCATTCATAAATACATTGTTGAGAAACTAAAAGACTATTTAATAATACGAAGAGTCATGTGGTATTAATTGTACCATTTATTATATATTAATTGTGACCCTTAATAGTGACTCTTGGAAGCCTATAAATAGAGGTATTGAACAAAGCATTAATCATAAGAATCTAAATGAGAATTACTTCCCCATTTTTCTCTCAAATTTTCTCTTTGTTGTCTTGCTCATCTCTATCTCTTATATCACATCTCTTTTATTTTCACAACAACACGTTGTTTATTAGAATCTATATTCCTATGTGCTACAAGGTAAACGTGTGAGTCAACCCATCCCTATTCAATTTGTAAAGTCTAAATGTGAGATTTGTTATTGTTAATAGGGTTAAAGTGTATATTTGCCAACGAACTATTACCCAAGGTGCATCTGACACAAAAAACAATTGAGGATACCAAAATTACCAATCAACAATTAAAAAGTGAAAAAAAAACACAATTAAGGTGTAAATTGGCTAACGAACTATTACCCCGTCACTGTCTTGGTGTCTCCGTCTTTCATTGACTATCACAGTGTCGACGACGTCGGCGTCTTCAAAACTTCCATTGTTCCTGGGTGTTCCACTCACCCTCTTGAACTCATCAAGATCCGTATGCAGCTTCAGGGCGAGAATCACGTACCGAAACCAAATCCAGCAGTCCACAGCGCCTGCTCGCATGGGTCCCATCTCTGTTGGTGTTTGCCTTATCCAACAAGAAGGCTTAATCAATCTTTTCTCCAGTGTCTCCGCCACCGTCCTACGCCAGTGTCTCATATTTTTAACGTAATTGTGATAGTTGTTTTTTTAAAAAGTTATTTGCTATTTTTTTTCACTTTTTAATTGTTTATTGGTAATTTTGGTACCATCAATTGTGTTTTGTGCCAGATGCTCCTCGGGTAATAGTTCGTTGGCAAATCTACACCTTAACCCTTGTTAATATTTCAAATGATAATTTCATTTTCCCCCAAAAAAAAATTGGTTTAAATTGCAATCTCAAAAGATCATACTAGCTTTTTTGAAGGGTGCATGACCTATTCTTTTAAATCATAGGTGCCAAAATATGCTTGAAACGTGTAAAAAATGTAAATATTTTTTTATAAATCATAAACATTAAAACATACTTGAGATTCTCGGCACCCAATATCCAAAGGGGAAAATTGTAAATAAATATCATTTGTACTTGAAAAACCCTAAAAAGTCTGTTAATACATAAAAATGACAAATAGGTCTCAAGAGACTATTCTGACATTTTAAAATGTATGCTTTTACCAAAATACCCCTAAATGACAACTTGAGTAATAAGATTGACTACTTGAACTCCATAAACCCTATCCGGCGTCGTTAACAAGTTGAATAAATCTAATAAAAACTTGAGTATAGCGATTGACAAATTGTGCTCTTTAGGTTATTAATGGCTACACTCAAATTGTCATTGCTAATACTTAGATTGTTATTCCCTTTATTCAACTTGTCAACGACGCTTGATAGAGTTTAGAGAGCTTAAGTAGCCAATCCATATACTCAAGTAGTCAATCACATTACTCATGTTGTTACCAGAGCTCGGGCTGTCAGTGCCAAAGCTTTGGCAGCTGATCGTCGAAGGCCTACTAGGGGTGGTGCGGCCGCCAAAGCTTTGGCGTTAGCTAGGGATTTTTCTTTTTTAAAAAAATCTGAGGGGTATTTTGGTAAAAGCACAACATTTCAAAATCCAAAATTAGTCCCTTTAGACCTATTTGTCCTTTTGTGTTAACAGACCTTTTGGGGTTTTCCAAGTTCAAATCGTATTTATTTGAAATTTTCTCTATCTAAAACTCACATATAATTTATTAGACTAATAAATTATTATTTAGCGTTAGAATTTTCTATGGTGTGTACACAACTTTAGATGATTACTTTTTTAACTGGAAAAAGAGGAAAAGTTTAGCTATTTCTGATATATCTTCAAATTATTGCCATTAGATTCTCCAATAAGGACACCACATTAAAAAGTTTTATATTTTTGTAGAAAAAGGCTTACTCTTTTCTTTTCTTTTTTTGAAAGGTTAAGCATCTGGGTGAAGCAAGCTCACTTGTCACAGGTATAAGTTGGTGTGCACGCATCCCAACTGGAAAAGATGCCCACATTTAGTGTCTAACAATATCTTAAATAGAATTGCCTCCAAATAGCATGGTACATAATATACTTGGCAAAAAAAAAAAAGACTTATTTCCAAGCAGTTCGCTATTTAACCAACCTACCCCACCATATATATTTTGACAGGTTAGTCTCTAACCTCAGAGGCCCAACCTATATCAGCACCTCTAGCTAAGTTATTGGTCCACCCGGCCTCACTTAGTTTTTGTGCATGCGTAAAAATTATTTTATTTACAAAATAATGGTTGCAAGTTTTTTTTTTTTGTCTAGATTAAAACGTTTGTGTATTTGAAAGATAGACAAAATCTATATGATTTCACCCAGACTTTACAATAGAAAATATACATTATTCATTCTTGCCCTCCCTCATCTCTCTCTCTATATATTCCTAAACCTACGTAAGTACAGACACTAAGCAGGATAGAGAATTCAACAACATAGAAGATGAGTTGTACTATTCCCTACTTTTTTTCCTTACTCTTTTTCATTATCTTCTTCCTTTCCTTTAATCCCACAACATCAAACAACCATCTCATTCAAGAAATCTGCAAGAAAACATCAGAGACTGATCCAAACGTAAGCCTCAACTTTTGCATATCTTCTTTAGAATCAGATCCCGGCAGCCACAGCATCAGATTAAGCCTCACTAAACTTGGTCTCATCTCCATGAATCTAACCAAAAACAAGGTTACAGAAACTAGGGTTTACATTGAACACCTCTTGAAGAAGAAGACGAAGGAAGGGTCATCTTCATCAATAGATCGGTATATCAAAGGTTGCTTAAAGGATTGCCTGGAACTGTATTCAGACGCCATCGCAACTACTGAAGATGCCATTGGAGATTACAAGAGAAAGCGTTATTTAGTTTCGAACATCAAGGTTAGTTCAGTTCTTGATGCGTCTTCGACATGTGAAGATGGCTTCAAGGAAAAGAGAGGTGTGGTTTCGCCATTAAATAAGAGAAACAATGAAACGTTTCAGTTGTCTGCCATAGCTCTCTCCATCATTGATATGGTCCGTGAATGAAGCTCGAGAGATCCAGCTTGTTGATCCATGTATGGTAGCAACTAATAGCCAAAAAGTTTATTCAGTTCACAGAAATTATGCATATATGTGAGTCTATTACAGTTACTGTTAGAATATTCCTGTTTTAGACTTTCTATATTTCCGTGTGCTTTTTCCAAAATCATATTCTATCAACAATCATAGAAATTAAGTTGTTTCAAGAGGTCATTTTGGAATTCTCGTATTTTGATGGTCTTTATATATCTTTCTTCCTGGATTATTTTCTCTTGATGATTTCCCTTCTTTAGACATGAATGCATTTAGTGCACCAAGAGAGGGGAACCAGTTTTCCTAACTATCCTAAAGATGATAAGTAGGGAGAGCTTTTTCAGATCTATGCCGTCTAGATGGACGGTCCAGATTTTTTTTTTTTTAAAAAAAATGTCAATTTTAAATGGAAAAATCATTTTTAAAAATATGTTGTAAAATTATCTTTATTTTAGATTCTCTACCCATTAACATAATTATTTTTAAAAAATTAAAAAAATTAAATCTGCCAAATCTCATATGGACAATCCAGATAGGAAGAGGTCTCCTACCCATCCTAGGGAAACTGATTCCCCAAGAGTAGAGGCTGGAGGGAATTGGATCCTCTCATTATCTTACATTCTCATCATCCCTCCTCATCCAATCTCAACATTTGATTTCTCTCCTCAACCAATCTAGACCATTGGTTTGAATTAATCTTGATTGTCCCTCTTGAAGTACTTTTTAATATCGGTCAGTATTCCGAAATATTTTTTCAAGATCCTAAAATTTAGGATCTTGAAAAACTATTTCACGGTACTGACCGGTACTAAAATAAAATACTTTAAGATACTGACTGGTACTAAAAAATACTTCAATATATTGATTGGTACTAAAAAAATACTTCATGATCTTGAGAAATTATTTTAGGATCTTAAAGAAATATTTTAGGATACTGACTGGTAGTAAAAATATATTTTAGGATATTGATTAGTAACAAAAAAATGAAAGATGAGGAGGAATGAGGAGAAATAGCGCCAAGTAGATAAACCCAACCTTGGCTAGAGAGAGAGACTAGGAGACACAGAAAGTGCTCCCGTAACTGTCTTATACAGTATTCCATCAAATCAATAGCGACAATGCGATAAGAAGTTGGGATTTATCTTATGTGAATACGAATTATTTAGGGAAAATTACGCGCAGGTCCCAAGGAACGAAAAAAATTATAAAAAATCCCTTGAAATAATAAAATTACACAGAAGTCCCAAGGGATTTTTTTTTTATATTATTTGTATTAACAACAGGAAATGCTATATTTACAACAGGAAATGCCTATATTTACAACAATATTTAAACACCTGACCATTTACAACAGAAAAAACCATATTTACAATAGGAAATGCCCATATTTACAACAACATTTAAACACATGGATTTTGAACGTAGAGAGCTTATTTACAACAGAAAAGGCCTAGATTTACAACAAGAAGTGCTGTATTTACACCAAAATTTAAAATCTGGTCATTTACAACAGAAAAGTCATATTTACAGCAGGAAATACATGTATTACAACAACATTTAAAAAACTGGATTTTATTTCCATACAAATAATATTAAAAAAGTCTCTTGGGACTTCTATGTAATTTTGTAATTTTAAGGGACTTTTTTGTAATTTTTTTCGTTCCTTGGGACCTGCGTGTAATTTTTCCAATTATTTATCTAGATATTGAGTTTTCAATTAAAATATTGGTTTGTTACTGATACAATCTGATATGATCCTTCCAGTACTCTTATAAGCACTTAATACAATTTCACATAAATTAATAATGTTAGTTAAAATTAACTATTTCTTGTAAAATAATCAAAATTAGCCTCAATAAAATTCATTAGTTAAAGGAGATTGGTTAAATAATTAGAAAGTTTTGCAATTAGTTAGGGATATTATGTCACAAAAATTAATGATTTAGACAAAATTAAATATGTTATGTTATGAAACATGCAGAAGTCCTTACAATAAGGATCAGAGGTTGTACGTCATTCTAATATAGGTTCAAGGCAGTTCAAGTACTTATTTAATCGTCATTATTCGTAACTGTAATAAGCTATCAAGTTATAACAACCATTTTGGAACTATGTCTAGATTAGATTGATTATATTAAACTTCTTACTGCCTCCTACTTCGAGTAAATTTATGCTTCAGATGTTAATCACAGCATAAGAGTTATAAACAAAAGAAAACAAATCATTTTACTTCAAATTAGGTTCTCATATATAGTGTCTATGGAGTACTTAAATCATATGCAAACTATTATACTGCGAAAAATGTTGATAAATTAAACAATTAATCTACTTTGCCCAAATGTGTTGTTTTTAAATCATTGAGCTTAACTCACTTTATATATTTTTTTTAAAAAAAGTACTTTAATTTTATGCAACCTCTGATCTAAGATCAACTTTGTAGTTTAATTCTTTATTAAAGTGGATCATATTAATTATACGAAAGACCAACTATATTGAGTGAATCAAACATAAAAGTATCAATTCTATGCGAAAAATTAAATATGAAAGAATCAAATGAAATTTCCTGCGTGATTCCCCAACGTTTGTCATTACGAATTAATTAATTATAATATTTACAAAACACACACACACACATATAAGGAGTTGTTTGTTTAGTTGAGGTGGGAATCTGTCAAAGTGCTTGATATGAAGTTTTAATCAGTTAATGACAAGTTTAATACTTATTCTCTCTATTTAAAATGAATTAATGAATATATTCTTACTAAAAGTTTTTTTTTTTCATAACTAAAATGTCCAGATGAGATGGATATCAGAAGTCATCACGGTTAGAACATGTCTATATGAGCCATAGAGTGTGTTCACGGAGTTTTTTTGTTACCTCTTTAATTTTTTTCTTTTTTTTAAAAAAAAAAAAGATTCTAACCAAGTTGCAAATATTGTGTTCTAGAATGTCATGTGATATACTCTCTCGAATCTTGTCTATAAAGTACAAATACCTGAATCACATAAATGAAAAATTTTGTTACATTTTGTAAATGTAATAAATGTGTAAAAAGTGTAATTTTTCTTTTCTAAATAACCTTTATTTATGGAAAGGGAAGTGAAAGAGAGAATGTGTCAAAAAAAATATCAAAAAGATATGAGAGACACATGTAACTAATTTCAAGAAAACATAAAATAAAAGATTAATTTTTTTTCAACAAGTACAAATAAAGTGTTAATTATAAAAAGGACCGTCTATATACGAAAAATTATACTTATATTTATGGCCTATTGGTTCAAAAAGAAGGGGATGGAGGTGAGGAAATGGAAGAAAATAGTGGGGAGTTGCCTTATTGTTTGATTTAAGAGGAGCGGGGATGAGAAGAGAGGAATAATAGCAATTTACCATTATACCTTTACATATTTGGTTATACTTTTTATTTATATGTTATATAATTAATATATATCATTTCTGAATAGTATAATAGTATTTTCAATTTTGAATAATATAATAATATATTTTAAACATCGAATAATATTACTTTACCTTTAATAATATATATATTTTACTTTAATTTAATTTTACAATAATATATTTTTAACTATAATACTAGTATTTTTATGTTAAATTAATTTCCTAATAACATATTTCTAATTATAAATTTTTTTATATCTATTAATTTTAAGAAAACACATATTTTTTTATTTATTATAATATATTAAAATTTTATTAATATATTTCATAATTAATATATTTTTTATTTTCAACGAAAATATATTTTTTACGGAAAAAAAAAACTAAATTAACTTTCTACAACCTCTGGTCTGAAATCCACTCTGTAGTTTAATTTATTTATTAAAGTGGATCATATTATATGAAAGACCAAGTCTGTTGAGTGAATCAAACGTAAAGGTATCAATTCTATGCGAAAAATTAAATATGAAAGAATCAAATGAAATTTCCTGCCGTGATTCCCCAACGTTATCATTATGAATTAATTAATTATCATATTTACATGCATACGCCCCCCACACACACAGAGTTGTTTGTTTATTTGAGGTAGGAATCTGTCAAAGTGCTTGATATGAAGTCTAAATCAGTTAACGACAAGTTTAATACTTATTCTCTCCCTTTATTTAAAATGTATTATTAATGAATTTATTCTCACTAAAAGTTTGTTTTTTAATAACTAAAAAAATGTCCAGATAAGTTGGATATCAGAAGTCATCACGGTTAGAACATGTCTATATTAGCCATAGTGTGTTGACGGAGTTTTTTTGTTACCTCTTTTTTCTTTGTTTTAAAAATAAAAGAAATCTAAGACGCAAGTTGCAAATATTGTGTTCTAGAATGTTATGTGAATACTCTCTCCAATATTGTCTATAAAGTACAAATAACTGAATTACATAAATAAAAAAGTTTGCTAAAATTTGTAAATGTAATAAATGTGTAAAAAAATGTATTTGTTTTCCTAAATAACCTTTATTTATGAAAAAGGGAACTGAAAGAGAGAATACGGCAAAAAAAATAAAAAAATCAAAAAGAAGAGTGAAAAAAAGATATGAGAGAGTGAGAGACACATGTAATTAATTGCAAGAAAAATAAAACAAAATTTTTTTTTTTTTTTTTTAAAAAGTACAAAGTGTTACCTATAAAAAGGACCGTCCATATACGAAAAGCTAAACTTATATTTATGGCCAGTTTGGATGGAGCGGAGGGGATGGAGGTGAGGGAATGGAAGGTAATGCTAAGGACCCATTTGTTACACGGAAAATTCAGGAAGGGAAGGGAAGATTCACCATCTTCCTTCACAGATAACCGTTTGGAAGCTCAATCTTCCGAGAAAGCAAGTTCCGGCGCGGTCCATCTTCCCTCATTCATGGGAAGGCTGGTTCCATCCATTTTCGGAGGGATCTGAACATCTTCCCAGGAAGTCATTATGTGAGACAAAAAAGCCCCTGCGTCGACTCTCTTCTCTCGTTTCCTCATTCCATCTTTGTCTCGAGTTCCGATGGTGGGTGATGGAGCGGCGCCGGCGATGGTGGATGAAGGAGCAGCACCTGCGATGGTTGATGAAGGATCGGCGCCGGTGATGGTGGATGAAGGAGCGGCACCGGCGATGGTTGATGAAGGATCGGCTTCGACGATGTGACGGAGAGGGCAGCGATGAGAGGATAAGAGAAGGATGAAAGACTGGTTTTTTTGGTTTCTTGGTGATGCCGGCCGCAAGAGTGTGATGAAGGATGAAGGGGAGAGAAATATATTTTTTAGGTTAAGGGGTATTTTAGGCAATTCATATTTTCTATTTATTTATATATATTTTAAATTATCATCTTCCTTCCTTTTTTCCATGTTTACCAAACATCTCAATTTTTTTAAGTTCCCTCTCAATCTTCCATTCTTTTATTTGAGTTCCTTTCCTCTTTAAATCTTCCTGTGTACCAAACCGGCCCTAAAGAGTTACCATGTTTGGTTTGGTTGGTGGGGAGAAAAGGTGGGGGCTTTTGAATGATCCATTGTTTGGTTTAAGAGGGGAGGGATGAGAAGAGAGGAATGATAGCAATTTACCATTATACCCTCACATATTTGGTTATACTTTTAATTTATATATTATATAATTAGTTTATATCTTATGTAAATAATATAATCATATTTTTATTTATAAATAATATAATAATGTATTTTACACATGAATAATATTATTTTATCTTTAATAATATATTTTTTGCTTTAATTTAATTTTATAATAATATATTTTCTTAACTATAATAGTATTTTTTTTTTATAATAACATATTTTTGTACTATCATGACTTCATTATACTAAACTCCTTGTACAAAAATATTTATTTAATGACGTGAGATTGTAAATTTTGACTAAGTGCTAAACTTCTCTCAAAATACCCGATTTTCTGAACTCGAAAATTTTGAGACATATCTTGGCACAAAATGAGCCATATGGAATTGACACTTCTTTGCTCCATCCTAGCTTAATATTTTGACCAAAAAGGGATTAGAAGAAGATTCCATGAATTTTATTGGTGATCATGAGAAAAATTAAAGAACACTTGCGCATGTGTTACAAGTTAACAAAATGGATCAAAAATCTCCCATGCATGGTCAAAAATTTGACCAAGTGGCCACAAGGGAGAAGGAACACATGGATTCATCATTAGAGCACATGATGGATTTTTTTTTCTAAAAAAAAAAAAAAAAAAAAAAGAAAGGGATGCAATTTTGTTTAAGGGGATTCCACATGAGTGTTCTTCAATTAGATATAAGAACACAACAATCATCCCCTCTAATATCCAAATGTTGGTTTAAGTTTGACTAATGATAGTTAGAATACAACTAAGTTTGTAACTAAGGACAATGTGGGAATTAAATAAAAGTTGAATGGCAAAATGGTCATTTACCCTCCCTAAGTGACTTTAGGACCCTTAATACATCTAATTCCTTCTCCAAACCTTACTCAATTCGGTCACACCTACACCCACACACCCAAGAACTGAAAAATATAGACTAAGGAGGAAGAAGAAGAGAAAACTTGTGAAACCAAGGTAAGATCTCGTGATATGGTCTTGGCTTCCTAATCTCTAAAAACACTCTTGTATGGTGTCTTAAGGGGGTTGGTCGAAACACTTGAAGCAACAAGAAGGAAGAGACTTTGCAAGATTGATCAAACAAAGATCAAGGTGAGTGATTATTAGCCTTCTGGTAATAATTTGGAGTTTGGTGGTTGTTTTCTTGTAATTTGTTTGGCTAAAACCCTAATGGGGAGGTGCTTCCTAATTGACCAAAATGAGCTAAAGTGTGTATATGGTCTAAATAACAAGATAGGAAGTGGTCAAAAACCAAGATTGGAATGTTTTTGAAGTGAAATTGCAAAAACAACTTTGGCCCCATTGATCCCTAGTTTTGGCAAGAACCAGGGTAGGTCAAAGGAGTAAGAATTGAAGATGGAATATCACCTAGAGGGGGTGAATAAGTGATTATAAAAAATCTTTCACTAATTGCTCAAGAACACTTAAACAGAGAAGGATAGAAGAGCAATGAACACAAGATATTATACTGGTTCGGTCCAACTCTTGACCTACGTCCAGTCCCCAGAAACACTATGGGATTTCACTATCTCGAAACTTGATTACACACTCTGTAACGCTCGAGTAATCCTCTCACTAGGACTTACCCCTCTTTACAAGTTGTAACCAAATAAACACAAACACAATCACACACTCTGTACTCGAGATGATCCTTTCACTAGGACTCACTCCCCCTTACAAGTTGTAATTGTACACCCACACTTAAGGTTCCACAACCTTAAGATTTAACAACTGAGATAATCTGTTTAAACTCCTCACTGAGTAGATAAGTGATAATCACCGAAGTACAGTAAAATATCCCAAGATATTAAATGAAACTAACGAAACAATTAATTGCAATAAATTCTAATTGAATGCACAACGTTTTGGTAGTTGGCGAATTCAAAGCTTCGGGTATTTATAGTTGTTGCAATTAATGACCGTTGGTGAAGCTTGAAGATTAACCGTTGAGACTCTTCAAAATATAGCCGTTAGACTGAAGAAGCTTGGTTAATATTTTCGCGGTTAATGATCCAGGTGGATTTGTACTGTCAAGACTTTCGTTCATTCCTTCCATTCTTCCCATTGTGAAATAGCATTTATTGCGAGATGGGAATAACGGGAATATCTTTCGAATGTTCGGAAGAATGGTTGTTGAGATTGTGTCTCGATATGGTAACCTCATTTAATGCGTCTGACACAGAAATTGCTTTACAACAATTTGTTGTTAATCCTTTGTATAATTATCTGAAACTCATTAACAAACTGATTAAAAGCATTTAGGAATAGTAATGAGTAATGATTAGAAGCAATGAAATCATAACCAATTAATTTAGATTTCCGGAGACGGTGATTTGAAAAACAGAAAGTGTTAACTTCAAGTTAAAATAAAGTTAACTCGAGTTAATGACTCAAGGTAGTAAAATGCTTGACTCGAGGCAATTGCATTTAGAAAAATCAAGTCGCAAGATGAAAGAGTTTAAAACATGACTTGAGTTGAAAAGTAATTGACTTGAGGCATTCACTTGATATGCAAGAGTCAATGATTTTCTCTTTGAAATGCAAAAGTTGAATGTTTTAACTTGAAGTATGAAAGTCATGCCTTGAGTTAATGATTATAGTCATTAACTTGATATTCAAGAGTCAAAGTCGATGGCTTTGAAAAGATGCAAGTTGGACTCTTAACTTGAGGTATAAAATTAATTGCCTTGAGTTGTTAACTAGAGGCAATGACTTGATAAGCAAAAGTTAAAGTCGATGGTTTGAAAAATCTCCAAGTTGATATCTTAACTTGAAGTCTAAAAGTCAATGACTAGAGTCATTAACTTCCCATGCGAAAGTCAAGTCCGATGGCTTTGAAAAATAGACAAGTTTGATTCTTGACTTGTGGTTAGAAAGTTATTGCCTAGAGTCAATGACTAGAGTCATTAACTTCCCATGCAAAAGTCAAGTTCGATGGCTTTGGAAAATAGACAAGTTTGATTCTTGACTTGTGGATAGAAAGTTATTGCCTAGAGTCAATGACTAGAGTTATTAACTTCCCATGCAAAAGTCAAGTCCGATGGCTTTGGAAAATAGACAAGTTTGATTCTTGACTTGTGGATACAAAGTTATTGCCTAGAGTCAATGACTAGAGTCATCAACTTGCTATCCAAGAGTTAAACCCGATGCCTTTGAAAAACACAAGTTGAAAGAACTTAACTTGAAGTAGAAAGTGAATGACTAGAGTTGGTGACTAGAGTCATCAACTTGACACCCAAGAGTTAAAAATGATGGCATTAAAAACGAAGCAAGTTGAAAGGCTTAACTAGAGTCAATAAGTATTTGCCTAGAGTCAATGACTAGAGTCATCAACTAGCTATCCAAGAGTCAAAAACGATGACCTTGGAAAAATGCAAGTTTGAACTTCTTAACTTGAGGCAAATTGATTTTAACTTGAGGCAAATATATCTCAAACTTATTAACTCCAAGTCAAACACATTTTAACTTGAGGCGAGATGATATCAAAACATTTTCCTTTTAAATAAAAGAAATCTCATGACTCAAGCATGCAGACTTTAACTCTAGGCATCCACGGGCAAACTTTCAAACAATTATAGATTCAAGTTAACTATATAAAACATTATTTATCCTTGAATCTATTAATTTAATTACATTATAATTGTTATCATCAAAACATCAAAAACATGAGAAATAACAAGAATTTGGTCTTTTTGACGGTTCCAATATGTTTAAAATGAAAAATTATGTAGGGTAGATGTTAAGTAGGTATTTTAGAAGCTTTGGGATTGAATTTCCCTAAAGCCCTAAAATTGCCTTTGTTGGTTTTCGTGGCAGTGAACTTGCAACAAGTGTTTGGGATAATAAATGGGGCCCAATGATTGTAAAATTTTTCAAGCATAAATTAAACATAGTGAACTTTAATTTGATATGTCATTGGTAGAATTTGGATATGTGTACACTAAGATATGAAATTTTGAAAATGACCTATGAATCTGTAATGCAAACTCATCAGTAGTCACTGTTTGATTGAATCAGGAATAGCACATGTATGACTAGCTGCTGAAATCATTTTTCCTTGGAATTAGACTTCATAAACAGTTCATAGGCTTTGAAATCACCCTATTTTGACACTTGTGCTATGAGATATGATTTTTCAAAATTGTAGTAAAGATTCTGGAAATGTGGTGAAAAAGGGTGAAAATGATGTAAGTATTAATACATGATGCCTAACTTAGTGTTTAAGTGTAAAAATGGTTCTTGGATATGGATTAGGTCTATTAGCTTCATGATTGAGTATATCATATTAGAATACATTTAAGAATGTCAAGAGTTGAAGCAAATAATGACCATTGTTGTAATATATTCTCATAGGAGCTTATAATTACTCAAAACAATCAAAGTATCTGGAGCCAACCAAGATAACTATAAGGCAAGCAGGTAGTAATTCTAACTCTCACATATTCTGTATGACTGTATATGTATGGTTGAACCTTGTTTATAAAAAAGTTCTGTTTGTGGGGGCCAGTATTATTCAAGAGCCGCTCGCTAGAGGAACCTCTTGGTATCTTCCCTATAGTATCTTTCGAGAGCCGTGTGGCTTGAAGAACCTTTTGGTCTCTTCTTGGTGGCACCATTTGTAAGCCAGTTGGCTAGAAGAACCACTTGGTTTCTTCCAGGTGGCACCATTTGTAAGCCAGTTGGCTGCAAGAATCCCTTAGTCTCTTCCCAATGACTAGGTGTAAGCTCTATTGAACCTTACCCTATTGAGTACCTAGTGATGTGGTAATGGCTCATGTAATAATTGGTTGCAATTAATGTTGTATGAGGTTTACGATGTTTGATCCTTGAATCTTGTGTGGACTGTTTGTTTTCTGCTTATGGTTAATTGTGTACGTATGGTTAATAGCCATGTAGTGTCTATACTTTATATATGAGATTAACTATTACTCTGGCAATCTTCAGGATCCCAACCTTTGTTACTATCTATGAATTGTATAGTGTACTGGATGTGGCTCACAGAGCAAGATGACATATACTAGCAAATGAAGGTTCCGGTCGTGATAAAGAACTGACGTTGGTCACCTTTACTTGTATATATGTATTAAGTAATGTTGAAATTTGCAAGAAAATTTGTATAACCCAGTGGGGATCCGTGTTTGTAATCAAGAGTTTCATATTAGTATATTGTGCTATTTCTATTTTAGCCTACTGAACTCTGATAATGCCCACTTAGTCGTGTAATAATGACGGTATACCAGTGGGGCATTACATTTGTGGTATTAGAGCGTGGTTATGGTAATATCAAAATAATATACTGATACTTGATTATATAATAATAGGAAGCATAATAGTAGTGATATCAATATACCTGAAGGTGGTATCAGTACACCTATAGGTTGTATGAGTGGTATCAGTGGTATCAGTACCCCTGAAGGTTGTATTAGTACAACTAGGGATAGTACATCTAGAAGGTCTAGGCTCCAGTAAATTGAGGCTTTAGAGATAGATGAGGTAACACGTGATTTGGATTCTGTTGCTAACCCTAGGGCTTCTAATATTGAGATAGGGGAATTGTACTAGCCTTCTAATTCCTTCCAATAAGCCAAGACCATTGATCTAGCCTTTTAATGGCCAACTAAAACACCATACGATAAATCACAATTAAACAAATTGAATTTATTGACTTGAAAACTTAGCAAACTAGGTTCATACTACAACTTAGAAATTCATCCTCATTCAGCCAATGGAAATTAGTTCATGACTGATGAGGGAAACAAAATAAAGATTACAACAGAACATCCCATGGAAAGATTAAAAGGGGAAAGCAAAACAGAGAAGCTTATTGGAGTAGTCGACGGCGTAGGGAACGTCCTGTCATGCGACGTCTCTACATCTTCTACAGCTCCATCTCACTTTAGGAATGGATTGAGCCTTTTCTGTAGCCTCTCTCTATGAATCCCGATCTCTCAACGTGAGTCAGGTCGTATCAAATTCGTACTTGTATTCTCAACTTTTTGCTTGATGACTCCACTATGCTTTTAGGTCTAGCCATCTCTTCCCTTTTATAACCAAGTCCTTCGTGTCGTATGTTCAGTGAGCTGGGTTTTCCTACTCTAGTAGGCCCGACTTTAAAGATTCGGTTGATTGATCCTTTTTGTTACATGGGATTCTGCATATCTTCTATTTGATTCTCCGTTTCTCCTGTTTCTATCTCTGTCAAATCAATCGTCGTCTTAAAGTCTAACTCGATAACCTGTATTATTTCCTAAAATAACTCGAGAAGAGATCAACATAACATATTGCATAGCAGATCATCACTTGTGATGCTACAACATTATGGAGCTGGTTCATAATAGAGATCCACAGTGCTGCAGCATTCCATCGGTCTGTTATGCAACCTCAACATGTGTTAAGACACAACCTTTTCTTCAACCAATATGCGAGATAGCATTTAAAATACAACATCTTACCACATCTATACCCTATTTTCACAAGTGCATGAATTCCAATATATTTCATCGAATAACACACACTAAAGCTTAGAATTACCATACAAAGCAATCATAACACATGGGAAATATATGGCAGAAAGATGACTCATCAAGCACTGTAGCAATACTTTAGTGCTACCTGAGAGTGTGAATAGTGCAATACTTGTAAGAGCATTGTAGCAACACTTGAGTGCTACCTGAGAGTGTGTTAGTGTAGCAACGATTACTATTCACCCTGAAGCTTTAGATTGCTTATTTTAACTCAAATTGAACAATTTGAAATTCTATTTGATCGTAGAGACTTCTACAATCAATCTAAGAATTTGAATATTGATATTCTCATTCTATTTTGCAAGTTTCTCTTTCTTTCTTTTTTCCCTTCTCTTGATCATTATCCACAATTCAATTTGGACTAATCTACATTAAATATAACAGTAAGTCAATGTATGAGATTTTGGTCCCTCACACAAAGAAATGCCCTTTTAGTCTCTGAAAAGGACGAATAAGGGTCGATTAGTGAACATTTTGATCCTCGCAAATTTCCAAAAGGCCATTTTTAGTCCATAAGTCAATGTATGAGATAAATATATTGTACAAACTTTTTGCTCTTAATATTGATATATATATATATGACATCATCAAAACTAAGCATATTTAACATTCTCCCCCTTTTTGATGATGACAAATCCTTTAAGAAAAATATGTATGAGTATGAAAACATATTAGGTGCAACATAATTTTCTTGCCATTCTTTTCCCTTATTCAACATAAATTCTCCTACCATAGATCAAATCATTCTTGCAAGGAGAATGGTTAGTGTGATCAAAATATCAAAAGTTTCCTTTCTTTACTGTATTTTTCAAATTAAGACCATGGAAAGAAAAATATAAGATTAACACATCATCAAAACTAATAAAAGATAGTGCTTAAAAGGATTTCATTTAAAAGAGGAGATGAACTTTTATGATATAAAACACATGTGAATGTTATGCTTGTTAGTTCTTTATGTGTGTTTTGATGATAACATACAATTGTAAATAAAAGGATGTTAATGATTCATAAAAATGTTGTTATTTTGATTAAAGTTGAATAGTAACTACCTTCAACTTGCTGTCAAATTGACTTGAGTTTAAGGTTGTCAGGCTCGAGTTAGGCCTTTTAAAAACTCAATCAAAATATGCTTAAACTTTGAGTGACTCGAGCTAAAAGCATTTGTGAAATGTTTTAAGAAAAGCTTCAACTCGAGTCATTGACTGTATGACTCGAGTGGACTTATTGTGAACTTAAATTTAATTTTCAAGATATTTATAACAGTCAAAATACTGACTCAAGCAAGCATTGTATGACTCGAGTGTAGCTTTGGAACTTATTTTCAAAATGTATTTTGATAACTCAAGCCATCACTTAATGACTTGAGTTAGCTCGATGGTCAAATCATTTTCAAAGGCTATCTTCAAGAACATTTGTGAAAGTGATGATGACTCGAGTGAAACTTGTGTGACTCGAGTCATCCACTTGAAGTGAACATTTTAGAATCGAGCTAAGTTCATGCAGAGACATCTTCATATCTAGTTTCAAACTTATTTTCAAAGAAGATGTAATTGTGACTCGAGTGTGGAATGGCCAACTCAAGTCAGCAACTCGGGTGTGCTTAAGATTCAACTCGGGTTAATCTTGCTCTGTGTTACAAATCACCTTTCTGTAAACCTTAAATCTTTGCTTGTGATTTGATTACTTCTTATCATCACTCATGATTGTTCCTAACTATGTTTAATCAGTTTATTAATGAGTTTCAGATGATTAGATGAAGGATTAACTGCAGATTAATCAAAAAGCATTGATTACGTCAGTTGCATTAAATGCGGTTCCAGAAAATGAAGCACGAATTTGGGCAACCATTCTCTGGACATTCTAAAGGCATTGCTGTTTTGTTTCCCTTATTAAATGCCAGATCATCCAATGAGAAGAACAGAAAGAATGTCACGCTCAAGAAAGAATGTCAAAGGATAATGGCTACATGCAATACTCACAAGGACTCATTGAAAGTTTTTCAACAGTCATTAAATTCCTTCACCAAATATAAGCAGAACCATTCAATACGTTCCAACTATCGAAAACATAAACCCTAAAAAAAAATATACGCATTTACTGTTTCATTCATTACTGTGTAATATCTTCGAATATTTTAATCTTGAGTTTATCAATCTACTTTAAGAGGATCGAGGAAGGAAAGTGGTGGTTCATTGTCTAATCATTTTATTTGTTTCTATTTATTTGTTTTAATCTTCATTGCACATTCAATACTCACAATGACTCATTAAAAGGTTTTTTCAAATTATTAATCCTGGTTATTTTGTGAGATTCATTAAATTCCTTCACCAAATATAAGTGGCCGGAAAGAATTTTTTTGACCTAGATCACTCATTCATTCACAAGGCTTTGGATATTCTGAGCAAGAATCACTTGCTATAAGGAAGTGTGGTCTCACCTATTTTCCCCAAATTCCAACGTTTAGACCACTTTTTTTTTTTTTTTTTTTTTTTTTTTTTTTTTTTTTTTTTTTTTTTAGTTTCGATTTTGTGATTTCTACTACAACATTTTTTTCCGAGTATCTCTGATTTGGCTGAAATTTGGTACAGTGGTAGAAAATGGCCTAATGACCAGGACACATCGCTTGCCATGTGGTCTTGAGATTTTAGCCAAATTCCATCGTTTGGACCACTTTTTTAATTTTTAAAGTTTTTATTCCATTTTTGGGTTCCCCAATAGTGTAGGAGTTGCCCTATCCAAGTCCCAAAAATTCTTGGCGGGTCAGTTCGGTGCTATCTGTTCTCCAACAGATCCACCCACGACATCAGCTAAGACATCTCCATGCCTGTATTCCATGAGGTCCCTACCTTGTATCTCTATACAAGTAGATGATGTCGTACTAGTCTTGTTGAGATCATCAATGCCTTTTCTTGGTGATTCAAGACTAGGAACAAGTTTTAAGCAATAGATATCCAGTGTTCTCGAGTCCTCATGATCAAGATCTCTATCATTGATCCTCAAGTATAACACATGTTCTATTCCTAGGGCTTTTATCTTCAAACACATATTTTCCTTATAATAAAGGCGAGACATAAATATGATAAAGATAAAATATGCTCATTTATTCATAATGAAATACTACAACGTAGAAATGGTGCTGATCTATTCTCATAGATTGTCTCTAGGACACCTAAATACTAACAATCTCCCACTTGTTCTAGAGCCAATCAGGTCGACATTGAAAGGTAGGAATATTACCTAGAGCGGGGGGTGAATAGGTGATCTCAAAAACTTGTTGCTAATCGCACACAGATGTAAGTAAGACAAAGATAGAGAAGAGAAATAGACACAAGGCAATTTATATTGGTTCGGTCTAACACTTTGACCAACGTCTAGTCCCAAATCTGTTAGGTATTTCACTAATCACAAATGGTTACAATTACACACTCTGTACTCGAGATGATCCTAACTCACTAGGACTCACTCCCCCTTACAAGTTGTAATCATACACCCACACTTAAGGTTCCTCACCCTTAAGATTTAAACCGAAAAATGGAATAAGTGTTTAAATAACTCCTCACGAGTAGATAATAAATGAACACTAAAGAACAATGAATATCTAAAGATATTAATGAAACAACAAATTGCAATAAGTTAAAATTGAATGCACAGCGTTTCGGTAGTTGGCGAATTCAATGCTTCGACTATTTATAGATGTTGCAATAAATGACCGTTAGTGAAGCTTGAGAATTAACCGTTGAGAGTCTTGAACGTTTCCGTTAGATAGATGAAGCTCGGTTAATACTTTCGCCGTTCAAATAAGATCCAGGTGGAATTTGTAGGTTCTTCATTCCTTTTGTTTTAGCCGTTGTGAGATAGCATTTAATGTGCGAGCGGAATAACAGAGAATGCTTTTCATTGATCAGAGTATTGGTTACGGAGATTATCACCAGTTTTGGCAAATGCATTTAATGTTCTTATGACACGATTTGCTTTATGCAAATCTGTTGTTTAATCCATGATAAAATAATCTGAAACTCATTAACAAAATGATTAAATGTAATTAACAATAATAATGAGTAATGATATATGGAAATGAAATCATATTCGATGATTTAAGATTTACGAAGATGGTGATTTTGAGAACATAAGTATCATGCTCGAGCAAGACTCTTTGTCTGCTCGGGCAACCATGGAGAAGATACATTATAGATGTGGATGAACGTCTCATGCTCAAGCAACCAATCAGGTTTGCTCGAGCAAGCTTCTCTTGGTAAAGGTTTAGAACAGCTTCTCTCGCTGATGCTCGAGCAAGACAGTATCATTTGCTTGGGCAAGAGATAGACAGAGGCGAGAGCTTGAGAATTCAGTGATGCTGCTTGAGCAAGCTTTTTCCTCTGCTCGAGCAAGTCAATTTCATGCTCGGGCATGAGTCATCTAGAGGTGAACAATCGACGCTGCTCGGACAAGCTACTACCTCTGTTGGAGCATGGTGCTTGAGCATGACTTTTCCATGCTCAGGCAAGACTCTTTGTCTTTGTGATTTCTTTGTTTGGCTTGACGATGCTCGAGCATGGCCAATGCTCTGCTTGAGTATGGCACTCCAACTTGCACTTCTTCATTCTGACCCCAATGATGATCGGGCATTACAAATGTGCTGCTCAAGCATGAATCTATGAAACTCTTGAGCAAGCTATTAGATTGGGTATGCTTGGGCATCAGCTCTCCCTCGCTCAAGCAAACATAACTTAGACATATATTACTTAATTCAATAACTTAGAATTTGTAATCATCAAAATACCGAGAACTAACAGACATGTTATACCCAAAGACTCATAATGACTATCATGTTTTCTTTGAAAAACTCCTTAGTCAGAGAATCAGCCAAGTCATCATTGGTGGGGATATAGTCCATATTTATATCTTGTCTTTCAACAATCTCTCGGATGAGGTGATACTAGCGGAGCACATGCTTAGATCTATGATGAGACCTAGGTTCCTTGCCCTGAGCTATAGCTCCGATGTTATCACAATACAAACGTATTGGATGAACAATGCTAGGAACCACTCCAAGCTCACTAATGAACATCTTGATCCATACTGCCTCCTTAGCTTCTTGTGAAGCTGCTATGTATTCTGCCTCGGTCTCTTGCTTGGAATTCTTCCAACAAATTGCTCCACCATTTAGGGTGTAGACAACTCCTGACTGGAATTTACAATCATCTTGATCATTCTGGAAACTCGCATCAGTGAACCCTTTCACTTTAAGCTCACCACTATCACCGTAAACCAGAAATAGATCCTTAGTCTTTCTTAAGTACTTTAGGATTGTCTCTACGGCTATCCAGTAACCCTGTCCAGGGTCAGCCTAGTATCGTCTCATTAATGCTTAAATCATAAGAGACGTCTCGTCTCGTGCATTGCATGACATACATGATGGATCCAATTGCCGATGCATATGGAATCCTTTCCATGCGTTCTCTTTCATCGGTGTCTTAGGACACATCGCCTTAGAAAGATGAATGCCATGACTCACAGGAAGAAAACCACTTTTCGACCCATCAATGCTAAACCTCTTTAGAATTTTGTCTATGTAGGTGGATTGGGATAAACCCAACAACCTTTTGGATCTATCTCTATAGATCTTTATACCAAGTATATGGGCCGCTTCTCCCATATCCTTCATGGTAAAGTTTTTTAATAGCCATATCTTTGTGGACTGTAACATTGGAATGTCATTTCCAATGAGCAAAATGTCATCCACATAAAGCACAAGGAAATCAACAACACTCCCACTGACCTTAAACACACGGTTCATCTTCATTCTTGATAAATTTGTTTCCTTTGACAACTTCATCAAAACGAAGATTTCAACTCGTTGATGCTTGCTCAAGCCCATAGATTGATTTTTGAAGTTTGCATACTATATGCTTTTGGTCCTTGGATTCAAAACCCTTAGGTTGTGTCTTATACAAATCCTCCTTCAAGAAACAATTCAAGAAAGCAGTTTTGACATCTATATGCCAGACCTCATAATCATGATATGTGGCTATAGTTAGCATAATCCTGATTGATTTGATCATGGAAACAGGCGAGAAAGTTTCCTTAAAGTCAATTCCTTGCCTTTGATGAAAACCTTTCGCAACCAACCTATCTTTATAGGTTTGAATGTTGTCATCTGCGTCAGTCTTCTTTTGAAGACCTATTTGCACCCAATAGGAACTTTTCCCTCAGGTAGTGGAACCAAGGTCCATACCTTGTTATGATCCATAAAATCTATCTCGGATTGCATGGCTTGAAGCCATTCTAAGGAGTCAACATCCTTGACTGTCTCAGTGTAGGAAGTAGGCTTGTCATCTTCAACGGTTTGTTGATTCTCAATCACAAAAATGTACCTTTCAGGTTGATGACTAACCCTAAAAGTCCTATGGGTTGGGTGTTTACAAGCTTTACTTGAGGCATCGCCTGACCAACAGACTCGAGCTCTGTAATATGTTCCTGTAGGTCTTGAATTTTTTCAAGTTCTACCTTACTCCCACTAACTACTTGAGAGAGTAGATCCCCCTCAAGAAAGGTAGCATTCTTGGATACAAACACTTTGTAGTCCTCATGGTAGTAAAAGTAGTATCTCTTAGTTTCCTTGGGATAGCCTACAAATTAGCACAAGGTGCATCTTGCCCCTAACTTATTCGGTGTTATGGTCTTGACATAAGCTAGACAGCCTCACACCTTAAGTAACTCAAGTTGGGCTTCCGACCCCTCCATATCTCATACGGAGTAGTCTTGAACAGATTTCAACGGAACCCTTTTAAGAAGGTTTAACGCTGTCACATCACTGACCGTACCATGTCAAGCAAGGTTCGGTTCCTCCTCTCAAACACACCATTTTGATGTGGTATGTATGAACCCATCAACTGTGAGAGAATCTCATTCTCTCTTAGATAATCCTGAAACTCCTAACTCTAATATTCACTACCTCGATCAGATCAAAGTGTCTTAATCATCTTTCCTAATTGTTTCTCTACTTCATTCCTAAACTCTTTGAACTTTTCAAAGGCTTTGGATTTATGCCTCATAAGACACACATATCCGAATCTGAACTTATCATAAGTAAAATGATGAAGTAGGAGTATCCTCCCCTAGCCTGAGTAGACATGGGCCCACAAACATCTGAATGAATGAGTTCTAAAAACTTATTGGCTATGTGACTTACGAGCTTCTCAAGCTTGATCTTCGTCATTTTACTAGCCAAACAAGATTCACAAGGCCCATAGGATTCGAAATCCATGGAATCTAGACAATCATCATTATGGAGTTTAGACAATCTTGTCTCATTAATGTGTCCCAACCTACAGTGCTAAGGATAGGATCGATTATCCAAATTTGGTTTCTTAACTTGAATACTAAGAAGTTCACTATTCCTAGGATTCTTTACCACCAAAGGTAGAAACATCATCATGCTTCTTTCCCATGAGGCTTGTAAGGTTTAATGGGCAGTTCCTCTAACAATGTCCTTCCTTTTGATAATGGAAGCATAAAGAAGTGCCTTTAGATTTCTCCTTACCCTTGCCCTTCTTCTTTTGGGGTTAGCTTTGGGCTTGAGTTTGTTTGTCTCCACAAACCTTCCCTTGACCTTAGCTTTGGAAGACCCACTAATCAGAAGAGCTTGGGTTCTGTTTTTCTTAACAGCACCCTCTACAGTGGTCAGCAGACTCAACAACTCAGGGAGTGTTGATTCTACTTTATTCATATAATAATTGACTACGAAGTCATTATATGATTGTGGCAAGGACTGCAAAACCAAGTCAATACTTAGCTCATGATCCATGATAAAGCCTAGAGAAGCAAGCTTCTCTATCAGCCCAATCATCTTGAGGATGAGCGATCCAACCGAAATGCCCTCAGCCATCTTACAGCCAAACAACTCCTTGGAGGTCTTGAAACGCTCAACCCTCTTTTGCTTGACATAAAGCTCTTGCAGATGCAAGATAGTAGAGGAAACATCCATATGCTCATACTGACATTAGAGTTCTGTAGACATAAACGCAAGTAGTATGCAAAATGCATGCTCATTGTCTGCTAGGTGTTGTTTATGGGCTTCCAAGTCAAACTGATCAAACCCATCTTGCTCTTCAGTAGGGGCAACATGAACTGAAGAATATAAAACATATGCTATTTTCTCAGAGCGTAAAACTATTTTTACATTCTGATACTTAGTCCTTAAAGTTAGGTCCAGCTATCTTATTGGTATCCAGAATATAGCAAAATTAAAGTTTCTGGTCATGACTCATGTTGAAAAACAAAAAACAAAATAGGACTTATAAGTATTTCATTAACCATATATGGAGACTTTTGAAACGTATGTGGCCCTCCCACTATTTTCTCTAGAATCAATGACCCTCAGATATTGATTTTAGGGTCATCCTTCATAAGGATATCCGTAGTGGGCTAAGAGAACGACTGGAATCATTTGTTTCCAGCTGAGCCCACAAAACTTACTTATCCAATGGGTTGATTAACAACATCTCCATGTCTTCTCTTAGATCATCAGGTTGACAACATCTTGTCACTTAGTGTCACATCACTATGTAACAACTTGGCATCTTTACCCTAAATATATAGATCCGGCTAAGCCCGCAAACTATACATCTAGTCTAGCACAAACCATCATCCTAAGTGTCATACACTTCGAATGGCACCGTCATACACTGCGAGATAAATAGGTCTTAGCTGAGCTAGAGAGAGCTACCATTCGTAAGATTCTTAGGCACCACCGATGATGGGAGGTAAACAAACGCGCTAGATAATTTTGTGAGGGTTCTTTTCAGTCTCATCCTAAATTACTAACTAATAAATGAACTAACATTTAGTCAATTTTTAATCTAGAATTGATTTTATCTTGCATGCATAAATTAGACATACATATAAAATAACTATCACATAGTTTAATTTTAAACGGCTTGTATTTATCATGCATTCTAGTCATGTGGTGATCGTGTTTACTATTATCATGCATACTAGTCGTACTAATTCTATGCATAATAATAATAATAATAATAACAATTCATGAATTTTATGGATGATCATGGCGCCTTCCGATTATTGATCCAAAACAACTCCATGTCTTGGATTATCAAATCTTCAAATCTACTCCATTCTTTCATTATGGTCAAATGATCTCTTGGTAAACTCTTCTTGTACTTGTCCACGATATAAAATTTTACATTCATATTCCTATTACAATTTTTCTATGCAATATTTAAATTCCAAAAATAAGTAAATAAAATAAAATTTAAATCGGGACAAAACAATCCCATTTACCAAAAGAAATAAAATTTAAATAATAATTTAAATCATTCATTCGAAGCACTATGACCATCCCTTTTCTTGTACCTACAAAAAGGTTAGAAAAACACATGCACATATTTTTTTTTTCAAATCCTAATTTATTATTGAATCGAATTCAATAATATTACCCCATATGTTTTCGATAATAGTAGGATTGTAATCTCCTCTCTCGAATACTCTCCAAAAGCCATATTCAGTAGCCAAAACAAAGACTTTGAATTTGACTTTCCAGAAGGAATAATGCTCCCCACTGAATCCCGGTGGTTAGTTGATCGAAGCTCCATTAGGTAGAATGCCGTCCATGTTGATCCTTCTCGAGATGTTAAGCTCTTTAGAGAAGACCTTGCTCTGATACCAAATGAAAGGGGAGCAAATCACCAAGAGGGGGGTGAATTGGGGATTTTAAAAATTCTTTTATAATTACTCTGTTTTTGAACACTAAAATAGAGCAGTGCAGAGTATGAGAAGAAGAAGCAAGACACAAGGAATTTATATTGGTTTGGTCTGACCTCTTGACCTACATCTAGTCCCCAGACACTCTGGGATTTCACTAACTCAAATGATTACACACTCTGTAACTCTTAGAGTAATTCTCTCACTAGAACTTACTCTCCCTTACAAGTTGTAATCAAATATCCCAATCTCCAAGTCCCACGACCTGAGATTCTAACAATGAATGATTTTCAATAAATGAACTCTCTCTAAGAGTGGATAAGAATAATCATTGAAGTACAAATGTATCAAAAGATACTTTACACAAGAAAACTCAAAGAGTAGTTGGAAACTTGAATGATTTTCGTTTTCTGCAGATTGGTTGTTGAGAAGAATTGAATGCAGCTCTATTTATATGAAGAGAACATTAAATGACCATTGTAATCTTCAATGTGATCGTTGCCAGTATTAAAGAAGGATTAGGTTAAGCTTTGGTCTTCTTCTCTCTCTACTCTTTGCTTAATCTAGTTTCACAGAAGTTTATGGTTGACTTCTTGAATATTAATCCATTGGAAGAGCAGCTACTGGATGAGGAAAGGAAACATTAATCCCTTTGCAATGTGTGCATAATGATTGTCCAAAAGTATGCAAGTTTTCTGGACTTTGCATTTAATGTACTGACGTCACTTTTTGCTTTTGTTCAAATCTTCATTTAACATTCTCTAAATCATTTGAAACTCTTTGACAAACTGATTAGACATAGTTAGGAATGAAAGTGGAGTCTTCTCTCTCTACTCTTCATTGTTTCCAATTTCACCAATGCCAGCAATCTTTCCAGATTGATTTCCACCAAAGGTCACCTTGCCACCATCCTTGGGCTTGATTGAAACAAATTTGGATTGGTCTCCAGTCATATGTCTTGAGCATCCACTATCGATGTACCACTTGTTGGGATTTGATGCTCTTAGACAAACCTACAAAACATAACCGATTAGGTCTTAGGTACCCATCTTTTCTTGGGTCCTTTGGGGTTAGTCTGTGTCTTAGGAATCTTGTAAGATCCCTTTGGCACCCATTGATAATTTCTTAAAGGTTTATTCTTTCTCTCCTTTTTATGAAAACATGAAGAAGTAGAATGACCTTTACGATTACAATAATTGCAATGTGCAAAAGGATTTGAAGAATGAACAGATTTTCTAAAGTAGTTCATATAATTCTTTTCTCCAAATTTCTTTTTCCCTTTCCTTTTATCAAAACTTGGTTTGTAACCGATTCCGATCTGTCATTTGTAAATCTTTGTTCTTTCAAGATGACATTGAGCATTTCACTACCTCTAGTGAATTTCTCAAGTGCCTTTGTAAGATGTAAATTCTTTTTCTTTAGATCAGGACAATCTTCACAAACAATATTTTCAAGATGGGAGAACTTTTCAACTTGCAGTTCAAGAGTTACATTTTTCTTTTTCAAAACAATATATTTTTCATCAAGTTTTTCAAATTCTGTTTGAACAACAATGTACTCGCAAACAATTCATCGTAAGATGGTTTTGAATCGTATACCTCATCATTGTTGTCATGTTGCTCTTCTTCTTCAAAGAACTAAGCAAATGTTTGCTTTGTCTTCCTCATCAGCTTCATCTTCATCAGATGAGCTATCTCCCCAAATAGTTGAGACATAGGCTTTCTTTTTGAATCGGTTGAACTTCTTCTTTTCTTTGTCCTTGTTGTTCAGCTGGGGGCACTCAGACTTGATATGGCCAGGCTTTTCACATTCGTAGCAGATAATTGGCTTCTTTGCCTCAGTGCTGGAGCTACCTTTGTGAAATTTCTTGTATCCTTGATCCTTCCGATAGAATCGCTTGAATCTTCGAACGATCATGCCAAGCTCTTTTTCTTCGTCATCATCATCATCATCATCATCATCATCATTGGTCTCTTTAGCTTCCTTGATGGCCTTTAGAGCTATCCCTTTGCTCTTGCTTTGTTGATTTCATCAAGGCCCTTCTCGAACTTCATTTTTCCTTCATATTCGGATAGGCCGCCAAACAAGGCTGCTACGAGATGCCATTGATGCGCCATGGGCTTCTTCGATGGCGGTGACCTTGGCTTCCCATTCCTTTTTGAGAATGTTCAAGATTTTTCTGACTTGAACTGGTTGATCATAAACTTTTCCCAATGCGGCAAGTTGATTGATGAGATAAGTGAATCGAGTCGGAACTCACCAATTGATTCCCCCGACTTCATACGAAGAAGATCGTACTCAGTCATGAGAGTGTTGACTCTATTCTCTTTGACTCCGGTAGTTCCTTCATGAGCTAGTTCCAAGGCATCCCACATAGCTTTTGCAGAAGTTAAAGTGCATACTCGAAAGTATTCACTTTGACTTAAAGCACTCTGGAGCATAAGAATGGCCTTGCTGTTGAGAGTGACTAGTTTCTTGTCATTCTCATCATATTCTTCTTCAAGCTTTGGAGTTCTTACTCCATCTTCAGTAGTTGATGGGACATAATCTCCTCTTTCGAATACTCTCTAAAGACCATAATCAGAAGCCATTACAAAGATTCTGAATTTGCCTTTCCAGAAAGAGTAGTGCTCTCCGGTGAAGCCCGGTGGTCGGTTGATCGAAGCTCCATAAGGTAGAATACCTTCCATAGTGATCCTTCTCGAGGTGTTAATCTCTTCAGAGAAGACCTTGCTCTGATACCAAATGAAAGTGGAGCTTAATCACCAAGAGGTGGGGGTGAATTGGGGATTTTAAAAATTCTTTCAGAAAAAGCTCTATTTTTCGAACACTAAAACAAAGTAGACTATGGAGTAGAGAAGAATAGCAAGACACAAGGAATTATACTGGTTCGGTCCAATCTCTTGACCTACGTCCAGTCCCCAGACTCTCTGGGATTTTCACTATCACAATTGATTACACACTCTGCACTCAAGAGTAATTCTCTAACTAGAACTTACTCCCCCTACAAGTTGTAACCAATGAACCCAATCACCAAGTCCCCTGACTTGTGATTCTTTACAATAAATGATTTGTAGGTAAGAAACTATCTCTAAGAGTGGATAGAAATAAACACTGAAGCTCTAATGTATCAACAAATACTTTACACAAGAAAACTCAAGAGTAGTTGGAAACTTGAATGATTTTCTTTTTCTGCAGTCTTGGTTGTTGAGAGAAATTGAATGCTACTCTATTTATACTAAGAGAGCATTAAAGATCCGTTGCAAGCTCCATTATGACCGTTGGTGCATTAATCTAGCTGTTAGAGGTATTTTGGAGTCTTCTCTCTCTACTCTTCACTTAATCCAGTTGTACAGAAGATTAGAGTTGACTTCTTGTATATTAATCCATTGGAATAGCAACTACTGGATGTGGTAGGTAGACATTAATCCTTTGTAAGCGTGTGCAGAAGGATTACCCAAAAGTATGCAACTTTCTGGGTTTAGCATTTAATGTTCTGACATGCTTTTTGCTTTTCCTTTAAACCTTCAATTAGCATTCTCTAATTTATCTGAAACTCACTAACAAAGTGGTTAAACATAGCTAGGAATATCAGAGAATAATAATGACAAGTATTGAGATCAAACAAAGAAGTTTTCACAAATTCGTTCAACTTGATTTTCAAAACTCGCGACCAATACTTGAGTATGTTCTTCAATACTCGAGTATGTCATTGTGCACTAATGTGAATACTTGAGTATTCATGTCAATACTCGAGTATTCCTCTTCTAGAGAAGAACTTGAAGTTTTGAGCTTTGGACCATGTCTTTGAATAATGTCAATACTCGAGTATTCAAACCAATACTCGAGTTTTGAACTTTTTATGTAAAAATAAGTTTAAGTCCAAAACCTCAATACTTGAGTATTCAAATCAATACTTGAGTTTTCAAAACATTTGAAAAAGAGCCAAGCTCTCTGTATGTCCAATACTTGAGTATTCAACTCAATACTCGAGTAATCAATTTGTTTGAAAACCTTTGTGAAATCTTTTCCAAGTCAATACTTGAGTATTCACTTTAATACTTGAGTATTCAAATCACTTGGAAATAGCAAACCTTTCTGTATGGCCAATACTCGAGTAATCAACTCAATACTCGAGTATTGAAATGTTTTCAAAAACTTTGTGAAGTCTCTGCAAACTCAATACTTGAGTATTCATAAACATGTGTAAAGTTTGAAAACTTTATGTTTGTCCAATACTCGAGTATTCAAACCAATACTCGAGTATTCACATGTTTGAATACTTTGATGACTTCTCTGTATAACCAATACTTGAGTATTGGCAATTTTGCCTTTTTGTGAAAGAGACTCTGTATGGTCAATACTGGAGTATTCAAATCAATACTTGAGTATTGACTCATTGTGAGAAACTTGGAATGCTCTCTGTAACTTCAATACTTGAGTATTCATGGGAATACTCGAGTATTGCTCATCTTTGTGAAAATGAGCCATTCTCTGTCAACTCAATACTTGAGTATTGAAACCAATACTCGAGTATTCACTTGACAGCAAGTTTCTCAACTTACCAAAACACATTTTAATTTGTGTTTACAATTGTCAGTTATCATCAAAACACATAGGGAACTAACAAGGAATAGTAATGTGTGATGATAAGAAGTATTAAGATCAAACATGAAGATTTCACAAATTCGTGCAATTTGATTTTCAAACTTAGCGACAAAAACTCGAGTTTGTTCTTACAAACTAGAGTTTGCAGAAGGCTAAGCTCGAGTTTCCTTCTTCCATAGAAGAATGTCGCAAGTTGGGTTTTGAAGCACATTTTGAAACATTGAGCAAACTCGAGTTTGTTAATGACTAACTCGAGTTTTGGACTTTTATAGTGAAAACATGTTTAAGTCCAAAAGCTTAAAACTAGAGTTTTCAAATCTTAACTGGAGTTTTCAAAATCACTGTAAAGAGCAAAGCTCTTTGTAAGGCACAAACTCGAGTTTCCAAATAAAATTGAAAACCTTTGAAAATCCTTGCCAAGTGGCGGAGTTTTCTCAAAGTGGGTAAAACATGATAACTCTCTTTGTCAAGCGCAAACTCGAGTTTTCAACTCCAAACTCGAGTTTCCTTTTAATTTTGAAAAACATAGAAAATGCTTGGTCAAGTGCAAACTGGAGTTTGTCAAAACAAACTGGAGTTTGCTTAGGATGAAAACCATTTAGACTCTCTGCCAGGCCCAAACTCGAGTTTTGAAAACACAAACTCGAGTTTGGTCAAGTTCACAAAACTTGACAAAACTTTTCATTTGGTGCAAACTGGAGTTTCCATATGAAAACCGGAGTTGGCTTAAGTTCAAAACTTTGGGAGCTCGTATGACCAAAACTCGAGTTTACAAAACTCAGACTCGAGTTTCCTCATAAGAGAAAACTTTAACAAACTTTCTAACAGATGAAAACTGGAGTTTGTAAATCACAACTGGAGTTTTGTATTCTTCAGCAAATATTGAAGTGTTTCTGTATGGTACAAACTGAAGTTTGAAAACCTAAACTCGAGTTTGTCTTAATGTGAAAAACTTGAGTGCTCTCTGTGTCTTGCAAACTCGAGTTTGCCTCAGGAAACTGGAGTTTTTTTAGTTCATAAATTGAGCTACTCTCTGTCATGTCCAAACTCAAGTTTTGCTTCCAAAACTCGAGTTTGCCTTTGACGGTAAGCTTTTCAACTTACCAAAGACAAACTTCAACTTGTGTTTACAATTGTCAGTTATCATCAAAACACATAGAGAACTAACATCTTGGCGGGTCAGTTCGGTACTATCTGTTCTCCAATAGATCCACCTACGACATTAGCTAAGACATCTCCATGCCTGTATTCCATGAGGTCCCTACCTTGTATCTCTATACAAGTAGATGATGTCGTACTAGTCTTGTTGAGATCATCAATGCCCTTTCTTGGTGATTCAAGACTAGGAACAAGTTTTAAGCAATAGATATCCAGTGTTCTCGAGTCCTCATGATCAAGATCTTTATCATTGATCCTCAAGTATAACACATGTTCTATTCCTAGGGCTTTTATTTTTAAACACATATTTACCTTATAATAAATGCGAGACATAAATAGGATAAAGATAAAATATGCTCATTTATTCATAATAAAATACTACAACGTAGAAATGGTGCTGATATGTTCTCATAGATTGTCTCTAGGACACCTAAATACTAACAATAAGATCGGAAGAGGAATGAACCACCAGAAGCGCACTTAGAGAGAAAAACTCTCCCCCTCCCAAATTCGAACAATTTGAGTATAAATCACTCCATAAATTGATAATTATTTTTAATTTAAATTATAGAAAATTATTTTCGCACTCCGGGATGGACAAAGAAAATTTCTATTGGTCATGCTATTGGTCAGTCTTGAGTCTATACAAGTTCTGCATTTCGCAATCGCTTAAAGAGAAATGTTATACATTTCACCCTATCTCACATCAAATTGTATGTGTTATGGACCGAGATAAATGGGCCTCGGTCGAGAAGGCCCATCAACGTGCTCCCACAAGCACAGGCCCCCACGATCCCATGAACTCGGATCCCACGATCCCATGAACTCGGATCCGACGATCCCCATCATCATAAATAATGGGGGAAGGACATGCCGAGTAAAGTGGCTAACTGCTGGTGAGGACCCTTCTATAAATAGGAAGGATCCAACAGGTGCACGGTACACACATTCTCTGAACCTATTTACCATATCGCATACACATAGCACACATCCCACACCTCGGGTGAAAACCCTGCGTTTAAGCTACGTGATCTCCATCTATCTGGGTATCTCCACCATAGATATCTAAGAGAAGAGTGAAAGATCCTATATTAACTTACTAGCAAGCCTAAAGCTAGACATTTGTGTTCTATACTAGAACATTGGCGCCGACCGTGGGGACGATAAATTTCGAATCCCATACCACAAAGCTACGGGTTCAACCGAAAGCATGGCGAACACCCGAAGAAAAAACATAGAAACTCGGCACAAGCCCGAGGAAGGAGCGGGGCAAAATCTCCGGGAGCCAACATCACGCCAAGAAGGCTCTACCAACCGGAAAGCGAGAAAATGTGATGGTAGAAACCGAGCATGAGAAATTGGATACGGCAAATTCCCCGGTTCTCGGGAACGCCGTCATCCAGCAAATCAATCCGCAGATTCCACCGCAATAACACCCATCAGAGTCCCAAAATGTAGACCCCGACATTCGCATTATGCAAGCGCACTCGGCTCCATTTATAACCGGATGGAGGCAATGGAAACTCGGAATCGCCTACTGCGTGAAGAGGATGTCCGAGCATTCAGGGAGGAGTTAAACAGTCAAAATGAAGAGTGGAAGCGAATGTTTGAGCGACAGTTCGGACAGGAAGGACACCATACTCGGATCCCGGGTAAAAAAGTAGTCGGTCACGCGGAGATGAAGTTTCCATGTCACGGAAGGCGGGAACCTCACAGGCACAATTGAGGGAAGACCCCATGCTCGGGGAAGATCAAGAGCAATTCATCGAGGAGCGGTCGCGGAAGATACGAGCCTTGCAGGAACAAATCGAATTCACCGGCTCGGAGGGAACCCAAGTGAGCACAATCGGGAAGCAAATTCTCGGGCAAACATTGGCAAAGAAGGGCAAAATGGGCGGAGGCGGGAGAAGTTAATTGGTGAAAAAGCAAAAGAACCACTACGAGACCGCAAGCACTCAAAGAAAGATGCGACGCCGACTTCATCCGAGCGTACGCCTATGATGACAATATTCGAGTCCTTTCGTGGATAAAATAATGGCCGCCCATATCCAAAGCGCTTGGATACCAAAGACTTTCCTAAATATGACGGGAGTCAAGATCCGCAGTTGCACATCGGTCACTTTAAAACTGATATAATGGTGAAAGGGTTTACGGGGCCGGTGATCCCCCGACTATTTGCCGGAACGTTCCGAGGTCCGGCTCAAATATGGTTCAGCTCTCTACCTATGAAGTCAATCACGGACATGAAGGACTTCGAAGTGAAATTCTTGCAGAACTTCGCGACAAGTCGGAAACAACCAAAAACCGAGTTTCAACTCGACCCGGGTTAACTTGATCGCCAGGAGAGACAGTGCAAAGATATCTAGACCGTTTCAAGGATGTAGCCCTACATGTCCCCGGGTTAAAGGATGAAGTACACTTACATTGTGTCATTTCAGGCTTAGACAAGGATTCTCGCTTGAAAAAATCCGTGATGAAGCGTCGGCCTAAAACTCTGTCAGATTTCCGTGAGCGCTCAAAACAATACATAGAGCTAGAGCAGATGGACATCATGACCCACGCGCCCCGAAATAAGGTGAAAAGCCCGACTCCCAGAGAGAAACTTGACAATTCGGATCGAGTCGGAGGGATACACGGACGCATGCGAGGAGAGCAAATCAAGGAGAGACAAGGGTGAAGGAAGATATGATCGATATGCCCCGATAAGAATACCGCAAGCGCAAATCGGAAGGAAGTCTCCTCAACGGAGATGAAAAAGGTGGAACGACCACGACCCATGCGCAACGAAACCCTCTGGATAAATCTCGATATTGCGAGTTCCATGATCAAGCACGGCCATACGACGGAAATGTGTTGGGACTTGCGGGACACCATTGAAAAATTCATTCGAGAAGGAAAAATGCGTCGTTATGTTATACAAACACAAGGACGGCAAAACAAACGTCGGGAAGGAAGAAGTAGGAGCCCGGCTTTGAGAAGAGAAGAAGAGAACAGAAAGCCGGGGAAAGGCCGGGATGACGAATTTCGAGTCAAAATATTCGTAACGTCATAACCGGAGGTTTTGGCGGAGGGGAGATTCGAGTTAGTCGGAGGAAAAAATACTTGAAAGAGATCCTCTCTCGAAGAAGTCGTCCGAGTTCAAGGGAGAATCTTCAAAAACCCCCCGCCCGGTACTCGGTTTCACAAATGAAGAACTGGATGAGGTAATACACGGTCATCATGACGGCCTGGTCATCACGGGGACATTGGTGAATTGCCGGGTAAGGAAAATCTTTCTCGATAATGGCGGCGCGTTAATATCATCCTTTGGGATGCATTCAAACGCATGAGGTTTGATTCGAGGAGCTGAAACCCAGTAAGACCGTGTTAACCGGTTTTAACGGTCAAGATACCGTCAAAGGGTTTCATCGATCTCAAACTCACTGGGCACCAAACAAGCTTTCAAGACGAAGCGGTTCGGTTTATAGTGGCCGACTTCCCTCCGCATACAATATCATCACGGGACGACACCGCCATTCATGATCGGAATATGTTGGTCTCTTCAAATCACGAAACTCAAGTTCATCAACAAGGAAACCAAGTAGTTACCGTAAGAGGCGACCAAAAAGACTCTCGACAATGCTACTTTGACACAGTCAAAGGGAATAAAGATTCAAAGAGAAGCGAACCAGAGAAAGAAGTCAAGTCGGTCCACGTTGTGGAGTTGGATTTGAGGGAGGAGGAGAAGATCCAGAGAGCAGAACCAAACGATGAACTCGAGGACTACGTCTTGGGAGACACCCCAGAGAAAATCACTAAAGTCGGGGTTGGATCCGGAGATCCGTAAAGACATTGAAAGATTCTTGAGGGAAAATGAAGATGTTTTTGCATGGAAGGCCGCCGATATCCCGGGCATGGATCCGAGTTCTCGCTTTGCCATAGTCCGGCAATCCGCCCGGCTCGCGCACCCGTGGCGCAAAAGAAGAGAAAGCAAGGTTCCGATCGCTCTACGGCCTTGGAAGCACATGGAAGAATTATTGGAAGCCGGGTTTATCCGGAAATACAATACACAACATGGCTCTCCAACGTGGTTATGGTCAAGAAACCAAATGGGAAATGGCGTGTCTGTACGGATTACAAAGATCTCAATAAGGTATGCCCAAAAGACGCATTCCCAATGCCTAACATAGATCAGCTGGTGGATAAATCCTCGGGTTTTGAACTCCTATCATTCATGGACGCATACTCGGGTACAATCAGATAGCCATGCATCCGATGATCAAGAAAAGACGGCCTTCATCACAAATAACGCTAACTACTTGCTACAACGTGATGCCCTTTGGCCTTAAGAATCTTTGGAGCTACTTATCAAAGAATGATGACCAAGGTCTTTGCCGGTCAAATGGGGAAGAATGTGGAAGTGTATATCGACGACATGATAGTCAAATCGAAGGATGAGAAAAACCATGTCGAGGATCTCGCGGCGGACATTTGAAAAAGCGTGAAAGCATCGGATCAGACTGAACCTGGCAAAATGTGCCTTTGGAGTACCATCGGGCAAATTCTTGGGCTTTTTACTGACCCACCGGGGAATAGAAGCAAATCCTGAAAAATGCAAGGCAGTGTTGGAAATGAAGGCTCCGGTCAACAAAAAAGAAGTCCAACAATTAACGGAGTCGATTGGCGCCACGACAAGGTTTTTGCCTAAATCGCGAAAAAGTTCTTCCGTTTTTCAAACTTCTGAAAAAAGAGGCACTTGGAGGATGGAACTCGTATTGCGAGGAAGCATTTGCAAAGATAAAGTCCTGTCTGGCATCTCCGCCAATACTTTCCAAACCTGAACCTGGAGAAACACTGATCCTATATTTGTCGGTTGGAGAAGAAGCGGTCGGTGCCGCTCGTCGAGAATCTGGAGGAGGGCAAAAACCCGTGTACTTCGTTAGCGGGGGTGTTGCAAGGTTCTGAAATGAGATATCGAAGTTGGAAAAAATGGCATTTGCCGCTCATCGCGGCAAAGCGATCGCGCCATTACTTTCACGGGCATTCTATTGTCGTCAGGACGAATCAACCCATTCGCCAGGTGCTGCATAAACCCGACTTAGCCGGAAGAATGACAAGCTGGGCAATCCAATTGTCCAAGTTCGACATCAGGTATGAAGCCCGGCAATCAATCAAATCTCGGGCATTGGCTGATTTCGTAATGGAGTTAACCCCGTCAACTCCAACGGAGGAAATGCAAAATGAGCCGTGGAAGGTGTTCGTAGACGGCTCATCAAATGTTAAGGAAGCGCGCGGGAGTCATTGTGGAGAGCCCGAAGGAGTTGCAATGGAATTATTGCTTCGGTGGATTTCCCGACATCAAATAATCGGCCGAGTATGAGGCACTCATCGCAGGCTTAATACAGGCTAAGGAGAATGGTGCTCAACAGGTGCATTTAGCAACCGATTTTCAACTGGTGGCTTCCCAGATACAAGGAACCTACCAAGCCAAAGGCCCATTGTTAGCAAAATACTTGCGAAAAGTGAAGGATATAATTGCCGAGTTCGATAAAGTGGAAATTGAGCACATCCCTCGGACCGAAAACGTTAGAGCCGATGTCTTGTCTAAACTCGCTAGCACTAAAAGTCCAGGTAATCTTCGGACCGTAATACAGCAGAATCTCTTAGAACCGAGCTGCATCATGCTTATTTCGATAATCGTGATTGGAGAAAGCCAATTGCCGATTATTTGGAAAGGGGATTGTTCGGAAGACACGGAGGAATCAAAAGAGCGATCGTAACAGCAGCCGCTTACTCAATGATGGATGATCGGCTATATCGAAGGGCTTACACTCCTCGATGGCCAAATGTCTCGACCAAATTGAAGCCCGACGTACTTGCAGAAATCCATGAAGGAATAAACGGGTAGCACATGGGAGCGAAGGCGTTGGCTCGAAAAGCAATACGGGCTGGATATTATTGGCCTACGATGGTCCAAGATGCCAAGGATCATGTCCGGAAATGTGAAAGCCGCCAAAACACGGAATAATATGGACCCTCCATCCGAGCGACACGAGATCTCGGCCCCTCTGGCCGTTTACAAGTGGGGCATGGATCTGTTGGGACCATTCAAGGCGGCACAAGGACAACTCAAGTGGCTCGTTGTTGCGGTGGATTACTTCACCAAATGGATTGAAGCCGAACCATTGGCGACCATCACCTCGGCAAATGTGCGAAATTCCTCAAGAGAAGCATTATTTCGCGTTTTGGAATACCGGCCCGAATTGGTGACCGACAATGGAACCCAATTTGTGGATAAAACTTTCAAAAATTAGTAGCCGACTTTCGATTAAACATCATTTTGCCTCGTTGAACACCCACAAATCCAATGGCAGGCCGGCGGCCAACAAGGTCATAGTGGATGGATGAAGAAGCGGATGGAAGACGCTGAAGGTAGTTGGGTTGAACATTTACACTCAGTAGCAAAATACTTGCGAAAAGTGAAGGATATAATTGCCGAGTTCGATAAAGTGGAAATTGAGCACATCCTCGGACCGAAAACGTTAGAGCCGATGTCTTGTCTAAACTCGCTAGCACTAAAAGTCCGGGTAATCTTCGGACCGTAATACGGAGAATCTCTTAGAACCGAGCTGCATCATGCTTATTTCGATAATCGCGATTGAGAAAGCCAATTGCCGATTATTTGGAAAGGGGATTGTTCGAAGACACAGAGGAATCAAAAGACGATCGGAACGGCGGCCGCTTACTCAATGATGGATGATCAGCTATATCGAAGGGGCTTACACTCCTCGATGGCCAAATGTCTCGACCAAATTGAAGCCCGTACGTACTTGCGTAAATCCATGAAGGAATAAACGGCAAAGACATGGGAGCGAAGGCGTTGGCTCGAAAAGCAATACGGGCTGGATATTATTGGCCTACGATGGTCCAAGATGCCAAGGATCATGTCCGGAAATGTGAAAGCGCGAAACACGGCGAGAATAATATGGACCCTCCATCCGGCCGACACGAGATCTCGGCCCCTTGGCCGTTTTACAAGTGGGGCATGGATCCGTTGGGACCATTCAAGGCGGCACAAGGACAACTCAAGTGGCTCATTGTTGCGGTGGATTACTTCACCAAATGGATTGAAGCCGAACCATTGGCGACCATCACCTCGGCAAATGTGCGAAATTCCTCAAGAGAAGCATTATTTCGCGTTTTGGAATACCAAATTGGTGACCGACAATGGAACCCAATTTGTGGATAAAACTTTCAAAAATTAGTAGCCGACTTTCAGATTAAACATCATTTTGCCTCGTTGAACACCCACGGTCCAATGGGCGGCCAAGCGCCCAACAAGGTCATAGTGGATGGGCGAAGAAGCGGATGGAAGAAGCGAAGGTAGTTGGGTTGAACATTTACACTCGTATTGTGGGGACATCGACTACTTCTCAAACTTCAACGGGCGAGAGACCCCGTTTCGGCTCACATATGGATGCGAAGCAATGATCCCAGTCGAAGTCGGGGAACCCTCATGGAGAAGGCTACACCATGCGCCGGGGCGGAATGAACAAGAGTTGGCGGTGGAAATGGATCTCATAGACGAGGTCGAGCCGCGGCTCACCTTCGGGATTTAGCCACCAAGCAACTCATCGCCTCGAGATACAATAGGAAGGTAATTCCACGCTCCTTCGTGAAGGGCGACCTTGCGCTCCGGAGGGCCGACATTGGCAATAAGAACGCACGAGATGGCAAACTCGCCGCTAATTGGGAAGGACCACCGGGTTACCGAGGAACTCGGAAAGGGGCCTATATCTTTGGAATCTCTCGACGTGCAAACCAATCAAAAGGACTGGAACGTGGACAAACTTAAGGCCTACTACGGTTAAAGTCGGGAGTTTAATTTCCAGTTCATTTTGTTCTTCTTTTTGCTAGTTCGCTTAACTTTATTTTCAGGAAAATGGGTCGCTAGTACATATAAATTCCCATGTAAATCAAATTTGATGTAACTAGGTGGACTGAAGAAATAAAGAATATAGGGTCATGGAGCCCATATTTGGCAACCTGAGTGAATATAAGAACACTAAACATGTGTGAATAGAGGTTCGAAACTCCTTCATAAATCATGTGGTGTGAGACCGAGTTTTAACTCGTTAATATAAGACATGAGCGACTCAGGGTGAAAAGCCCGATTACGCGAAATTTGTCATAGCGGCAAGGCCGCCAAAGAAATAAGAGACCCCGAGTTCGAACAAAGCGAGAGAGGTATAAATATAAGGCATGAGCGACTCAGGGTGAAAAGCCCGATTACGCGAAATTTGTCATAGCGGCAAGGCCGCCAAAGAAATAAGAGACCCCGAGTCCGGACAGGCGAGAGAGGTATAAATATAAGGATGAGCGACTCAGGGTGAAAAGCCCGATTACGCGAAATTTGTCATAGCGGCAAGGCCGCCAAAGAAATGAGAGACCCCGAGTCCGAACAGGCGAGAGCGGTATAAATATAAGGCATGAGCGACTCAGGGTAAAAAGCCCGATTACGCGAAATTTGTCATAGCGGCAAGGCCGCCAAAGAAATAAGAGACCCGAGTCCGAACAGCGAGAGGTATAAATATAAGGCATGAGCGACTCAGGGTGAAAAGCCCGATTACGCGAAATTTGTCGTAGCGGCACGGCCGCCAAAGAAAAAACATACCCCGAGTCTAAAATGGCTAAAGTGTATCGACAGAGAAAGGTTTCCCGACGCTGATCACGTCGGACCCTAACATGAAATATAAAGCAGTGAATGCAAAGAAGAAAAAGGAGTCAATTAAACATTTAGTAGATCAGTCGGTTACAAAAGGCCCAAACGGGCAAAGAAATGAAGTACAATCAGTTCGGAGGAAGAGATTGATCTTCCCCATGAGGTTGATCTTCCTCTTGAGCTTCCGGAACCACCACGGAGCTCGGAAAGGAGTGAGCCAACAGGTTTGGAGAAGGAGCAGGAAAAATTTCCGTCGTCAACATAGGCGTTCATATGCACCCCTTCCAGATTCAATGTCACCGTTGGGTTCAAAAATTGAACCTGCTCCAAGGCATTTTCAAAGGCGTCCGAGACACCATTCTTCATCTTGGTAACATCGGCATCAGAGACAGAGAGAGCATCCTTGTACAAAGCCAGCTCGGACTCTAGGGCGGAAATTGTAGTCTTATGATGGCTCAGGGCCTTCAAGTCCTCTTGGTGAATCTGCGGCCTCCGGTAATCTCGATTCAGCCTTGTTAAGTTTGTCATGTGTGCGTCCGAGCTCCTCATCCAAGCTCTCCTTCTGAACCTTTGCCAACTCCAAGTCCTCCAGCGCTTGGGCTAACTGTTCCTCGGCCTTCTTCTTCTCCTCCTCAAGCAAGTCCATCTCTTCCTCACGAAGGCCGACTGTATCCTTCAGATGGGCGGCCCGAGTTCACGAGAGGCATTTTTAAATTGATGGCCGCCACCGCAAAAGCTCTTCCTTCTCGTAGTCGGCAAGCCTCTTCCCGTCAAAGAAATTTTCGGGAGCACGCAGAGCTTTGCGAAGGCCGGGAGGAAAACGGCCGCCCGGAGAGATGAAGCGGGAAGTCGGACCGCGGGACCGTAACCGATCCCGAGGGCACACCTCCTTGAGGTCTCGACTCGGGAACGGAAGGCCCGAGAGCTCAAGAGGATGGGACATTAGCTTTCTTGTTCTTGGAAGTTTTTGACTTCTTGGAAACCCGGGGACGCTAGGCTCTCCACTCGGGGTGCTCGTTTCCACCCGCGGGTGTATGGACCGGTTCCGGCGGCAAGTCACGTCAAGATACTCGGGCCTTTTCCCCATTTGCCCACCGAAAAAAGACAAACGCATAACGTATCTAAGTAAAGACAACAAAATTTGAGCCAATGACAAATATCATACCCAAAACGGGTTTTGATCTATCACAAATAATATACTCTACGAGTCCACCAAAGGCCCCTTTTGCGACAAGAGATGTTAAAGTAACAATGGCTTCATCCTCGGAATCAGAACGTTGCGAAGGGGCAGGCAAGAAATCCTTGGAATGAAACTTGTGATGACTTTCACCCCAATACAGAGGAAAGCGTTCCTCAATTTCCCTGACGGACTCCTCTGTAGAAACCAAGGTACCTCCCGAGACTTTGGCAACAACTTTGAAAAAGAAGTTTTGAACCCTTTCCACGAATCGGTGAACGGCTTTAAGAATTTACGTCCGTGACAAGCGCGAAGAGATGTCCAACCATACCACATCTTTTCCTCCTCCACCGTCATATTAGTTTCTAAAGGCGAGAAGAAGCTACAAAACACATGTACCGAACACTTGAGTTTATGCTTCTTGCAGTAATTCTCAAACGCCAAGGCAAAGGCCCAACTTACAAGTTCTGCATTTCGCAATCGCTTAAAGAGAAATGTTATACATTTCACCCTATCTCACATCAAATTGTATGTAAAATACGACAAAAATGTATCTCTATTATACAATACCATGAATAGCTGTGACCTCTATGAATAGTTGTGACCCCTATCTTAGTTGATTTCTTGCGGAATCTGAAATTTTAAAATCCCTTTATCTTTTCATCCGATGTTACTAAATAAATTACTTTTATACCTTGCATTAGTAGGTATGACAAACTTCGACCCGCATCTACTATATCTATAAAATCTTGCACAAGAAGAGTGAAGAGAATATTTGATATAAAGAAATTTAATAGAAGTTGTCATATATATGATTTATAATAACGATCCTAATTGAAGGATGTTACTATATAAGCCTCTAGTGTAACAAGAATTTAAATTTTTAAATTTTATTAATATTTAATACTTAATGATAGTGCATTACATTACAACGAGTTTAAAAAATATTATTTAGACCGCACCAAAGCAAGACTAGTGTAAAATTGTATCAATATTTACAAAAATGCCACTGGTTATACTTTTCAAACCTTCTCAGCCTATAGAGGTATAAATGTAGTGGTCTTATAGGCATTTTTTTCTAGTAGTGTTCACTCGAACATCATCATCTGTCTTCATCATCTTCTTTATGTTGTCTATTCTTTCATCATCTGTCTTTACTGCTCTCTCCCGCTTTAAAACATTAAGGGCTTATTTGTTTTTATTTTTAAAAACAAAAAAAAAAACTTTTTTGGAAAACTGCTTTCACTAAATTGTTTTTAAAAACAAAAAAAATTAAAATAATATTTAGATTTTTTTTGTTTTTGTTTTTCTTATTTTTTGAGGATGCCACCTATTAACTATTAACATCACACATTGGCACCAACCACCGCCGCGCTTCAACACCGACGATAGTTGCTACCATGTCACTTCAAAACAGATATATTTTTTATAAGCACATATCCAAACGGATTTTTTGTGTTTTCAAAACTTATTTTTAAAAACAATTTTATAAAACTGATAAGGAAAAAAATATAAAACAGAAATAAACAAGCCCTAGTTCTTTTTTTTTTTTTTTTTTTTTTTCTTTTTTGATAATAAGATAGCCTAACCCACTAAGCTAAGTCACCCCATACAATATGTTCAAATCATACGGCAACAGAGTACGTACGAAGTTAGGCGGTGAACTAAAGAATTGTAACTCGATCGACTAACCATATTCCTAGCTTTTGTCGCTAGAGCATCTGCTACCATGTTTGCGTCCCGCGGACAATGGAGAAGCTCGACATTCCACTCCCTCCCAAGCAGCTGCTTTTATCTCCATGAAAACTGCAACATCTGTATGGTCATCTTGTACATCAGACATGTTAAGTTCAATTACCTCGCGACAATCACTCTCAACAATGAGACGTGAGGGCTTACTATAACAGGCTAGCTTTAGCCCCCATAAAATGCCCCATGCTTCAGCTGTGATGGCGGATCCACAACCAACACGGTACATGAATCCTGTACAAAATTCCCTTCACAGTCACGGATCATACCACCACTGGTACATGAGTTGGTAGCTAGGTCATGCGACCCGTCAAATATTAAATATCATTGAACAAAAAGGAGGCGGGATCCAACGTACACGAGTACTTCCTCCTGCCATTGATCCACTAGAATCTTTGTTACTCCAGAATAGGCATGCTTTGGACCTTGCAAGAACCATTGATAGGCTCCAAGACTTTCCACTAAATATATACATTCCGGCCAAGCCTAATATTCCGACACTACTACAAAAATGAATTTTGCTTCCCAAAAAAGTCTGTTTTTGAAAAAGAGAAATGAAAAATAAAGGCGGTGACATTTTTATAATTATGTGTGGAATTTTGACATTTTGGACGTTCCTTCAACAAAAAACAAAGCAAAAAGTTGATTTTTGGCATCCCATTTTGGACATTTTTATAATTATGTGTGGAATTTTGACATTTTGGACGTTCCTTCAACAAAAAACAAAGCAAAAAGTTGATTTTTGGCATCCCTTTTCAAATTGGGACGCTAAAAGCCCTAGTGTCCCAATTTGAAAAGGGATACCTGAAGTAAGGCTTTTTGTGCCAAGAGCACCACTTTTGACGTCCCAATTTAAAATTGGGATGATGAAGGCACTACTTTTTAAAGGCATGTGTGCATCAGCTAATTGAACACATGAGATTGGTATACTTCAAACTATTTTCATCAAACAAAAGTGCTCTCTCTTGGTCTTAAAGACCATTCTATGATACTTTTCACTGCTTGATGCATCATTTTTTGAAACAAAAATTTGCAGAGAATCTAATTTTTCAATTTTTATGCAAAAGACGCTGAAGGCCATTGTTTCTATTGAGATTGAAAATTGCCTATGGTAATAAGTTGCTGCTTGACTATCTAATTTAACAATCTGGTCTCAAGAGCTTCCTTTCAACCCAATGCGCCTCTCAATAGTCGAGACTGTCATTCCGTCTTCTGTCTTCGATGTTCCCTCACTCCCTCCCTCAAGTCTTCTCTCAAGGACGGTGAGTGTTTGCATCTTGTCTTGTGCGAGTGTGAGTACACGGTGACTTGCTGAAGCTCGAATCGAGGCTTCTTGGGCCTGACGGCGAGGATGATGATGATGAGGATGGCGGCGAGGTGAGTGAGGAAGGAGAAGAGGAGGAAGGAGAGCACGCCAAAGACTTCAGATCTGATAAGAGCTATTTCACAATGGCCAGATCCATCTTAAGTTCCCTCTCTTTGTTCAAGAGTGCAGCGAGACTTCTCCTCTCCTGCTGCCATTGAATAAACTCTTTGAAGGTCTATGAATATGTGGAATGGAACAGAACGCCGACGCCAATGGGATGTACTGTAGGTAGTCAAACAAGAAGACTACAGAGGTTTTGAATCAGAAGTGCGAGAAGAGTAGTTCCAAGGGATTCTCGAAGCTCTAGAGGTTCTGAGGCTTGAAGCTCTGTAAGTTTCTTTCGGTGTTTGGAGTTCCACGGGATTCTCGAAGCTCTATAGGTTTGGGGTTTTTTTAATAAAAAAAATAACCCTTACGGCGTCCCTTTTTTAACAGAAATTGTTCCCAGACTTTACTACGTCACTCACATAGGTATCTCCTTGAAAAGAGACCTAAAAGCGGATGTTAAAAGTGCTTTCTGTAATAGGGTGACTAACAACCGCAAACTTAAGTTGAACATCAAAAGCCCAAACTTCATCCTTGAGCATAAGGCACCATTTGTTCTAATTGGTACAAGCCCTAATTCTTCAAAACATTAATTGTAGCATGAAACATTGAAACATCTGTCTTAAGTGGTAAAAGGTAAGTGTGTCAAGAATATAAATTTTAGATTAAATGGCATGGATAAAGTTTCGCTTGTACTGACTATTAGTGCACTAGAGAAAAATATTATGTGTTATGAATATTAATTATGTGGATATGAATTGACTCATATATCTTAGTCAGCATTCATATATATGTTGTTGATAAACTAAAAGGCTATTCACTACTACGTAAAATGGCTTTTACTTCCCAAATTGACGTCCTATTATAAAAAAGGAAGTAAAAAAGAAGGCGGTGACATTTTTGTAATTATCGTTGATTTTTGGCGTCTAATATTTTTACTTAAACGCCAAAAGCTTAGCTCGGCGCCAAAAATGAACCCAATGTTAAAACCGGCGCCAAAATTAGGTCCCAAAGGCGTCTAATAAATTTTATTAGACGCCTTTGAGCCCCAAATTAGGGCCTAAAGGCGTCTAATAATATGTATTAGACGCCTTTGGGCCCTAAATTATGGCCCAAAGGCGTCTAATAAATTTATTAGACGCCAAAATCCCCTAAATAAACTATTCCCTCCCTCGACATTCTTCATTCCTCTGTCGATTAATTTCCCTTTCTCTCCAGCGCCGCCCCTCTTGCGTTTGTCCCTCTTTCTCCGACTGCATTTGTCCGATCCCTGTCTCTCCCACCGTCGCCGTCTCGCCTCTGCCTTGCTTCACTTTGTTTTGCTCGGAAGCCTTCGCCTTGCTTCACGAAGTCGAACGCCGCTGAGCTCCGACTCCTTCCATGTGCCGTCGTTCCTCAGCTCCTCTTGCAATCCGTTGGCGCATCTCGCACACCGCCTCTCTCGATTTTTCTCCTTGCCCTCTCGGCGGCGACCCCACCTTCTTTTCTCTGAAATTTCCCTTTGTTTCAGCGTCTCTGTCCTTTTTGTCTTGGGGTCAGTTCTCTGATTTTTCGCTGGTGGCTGTGATTTTGTTGTCCGTCTCGCTCTCACTAGCCGTGTGTTGAAGTCGGGCACCTCGTCTTGAAGTCCGGTGGAGTCTTGTGGTGTGCGTTCGGAATCTTTTCACTCTTAGGGTGGCTCATCCGTGTATGTAAGACACTTTGTGGTTGCCTGGCTTAGAAGTGTGGATCTAATCTTCAATCTACTCTGCTCGTCGAACTCTTGTTTGTTGGTGGCTTCTTTTGCGTGGTAAGCTTTAAAGCTTCATTTTACCAATATTTCTCCTATTACCTAAAGATCCATACTGTTCTTTGTTAGAATGAAAGGACACGTGCTCGGGTCTAGTGTTCGATCTGTCCTCCGCCGTTGGTTTTATTTTGTTTTTTGTTGTCGATTTTTCCGGGTTTAGTCACATATTTGGTCTTCATTGGAGGTGGAAACTTGTGTTTTTATTGCTTAATGCTTTTTAATGGGATTTTCGCTAAATTGTAATTTAGGTTTTTCCTATCGACATTGTTAAAAATAAGATAATAGTGCATCTTGCAATTCCTGTTGAATCTTTAAGAATAGGCAGAAAGGATTGAGGTTGAGGGCATATTGCAATTCTTGTTGGAGTTTTAATTAGGTCATGTTTTCTTGTGCTGAGAGGAACAACATGATGTAAGACAAGAGGCTAAAATAGGTAGCGCATGCAGTCATAGATACATAAATAGTAGTCTTATGTTGGTTTTGCCTAAAAGGAAACATAACGTGGTCTTTTGTAGAGTATTCTTTTCTTTTCTTTTCTTTTTCAGTAAAATGGTCAAATAGGAAGCGCACTGGAGAGGAGGGGTTCTTGGAGGAGTTGATGATGTTGAAGATATGAAACAGGAGAGTATAACATGTAAACAAAGTATGATTTTTGTCATTTAATTAAAGATTTCTAATTGCTTTTTGTACGGGGAATTGATTATTTATATTTAGGACTTGCATACCCTCATTAAGAACAGAGCAACATTGTTTGCGCTAAAGTCTGCCCTGAGATCACAATAATTTCAGGTGAAGACTTGTTGAAGATTTTTCCCCCCTTATGATTTTGTAACATGTATTTCAAAGTATATATTTGAGACTATTAATTACCTCTTTACACTGTAGTGCATTGTATCTACAACGATGTTGGGTGTTAAATTTCATAAGGGAAATTAAATCCCAAGACCTCACTATTTCTAGTGTGTTAAATTTCATTAGTCTGTATTTTTCAATGCCTTGATGTCAAGATTATATGTTATAGTAATGGTATTCATGATATTTTTTGGAACGCTAAATATTTGAGCGCATTATATTAATCAAGAACAAAATCTCAGATTTGAACAAGAAAAGATTGAGGTCTTTCTTGAAATCGCATTATATTAGTTGGAATAATTCTAACATTCTCTTTGTTGTTGTTGTCGTTAGGGTTGCGTAGAGAAAAGAAAGCTCAAGCATCGGAATTCAAAGATTGAGGTATTTCTAGTGGATTGGCATTTCCATCCTAGTTATGTTTTAATAATTTTGTTGTTGTTGGATTATGTGTGGTTTGGACTTGAATAGTCTAGTAACTATTGGATTAATATTTTTATCTTGAGCTGATTTGTCTCTACCAATTTATTGACCAATCTGTTTTTTAATACTTTGATATACGCTTTCTTTTGTGATATGGATTATAGAAGTTTTATTTTTTACTTTTTAATAGTTATGTTACAAAGAGAACCGAATGTGTTGCTGAATTGAAACTTGCTAGATACACATTGGTATGAAATAATGCATAAACTATACTATTAGGAACCAAATATTTTGAATTTTTGTCAAATTTTAAGGGGGAATGTTGCCGATTTTTCTACAAAAATATTGAGAAAAAGCATGTCGTTCTTGAAATTGTTATAAACTTGAGTGTTGTTGGAAATGTCGTAGGTGGTAATAAAATGGATCATAGTTGGATGAATGGGGTAGAAGGGTTTATTGAATTTGCTAGAAGGAATGTGGCTACAAAAAATGAGATGTATTTTTGTCCATGTGTGAATTGTTTAAATGAGAGTCGACGGGGTATTTCTGATATAAGGGATCACCTACTTTGTGACGGAATAAACCTTCGATACACAACGTGGATATGGCATGGTGAGGAAGTAAGAACTGCTGCGTCCCACGAAAATGAAGTTGAGGTAGATGATAATGGAATGGAGAGAATGATTCATGATGTTGAAGTAGAATCTTTTGCACAATCGCGTGAATATGATAACGTGCGGAGTGATGCAGAGACACCTTTGTTCCCTGGGTGCACTAAGTATACACGGTTGGATCGGGACCTTACATTTGGTCAACTTAAAGGCAACCGGTGGGTGGACCGATAGTAGTTTCACAATGCTGCTTGAATTGTTGTGTGATATGTTTCCAGACGATAATGTACTTCCAAATCGTATGTATGAGGCAAATAAAATCTTGTCTGCGATGGGTATGGAGTATAAGAAGATACACTCTTGCCCTAATGACGCATATTGTACGAAATGAGTATGAAGGCCTTAGTAAGTGTTCGAAGTGTAAAACTTCACGATACAAAGTGAAGAAAGATGGTGGTTCTGGAGATGGGAAAACAAAAAGGCAACCTTTAAAGGCGTTGTGGTATCTTCCAATAATACCGCGATTTAAGCGTCTGTTTACTAGTGCATCAATAGCGAAGAAGTTGAGATGGCATTACGATGAGAGAATATCGATGGAAAATATATGCGCGCACCCTACCGACTCCCACAATGGAAGAAAATAGATGAAATGTTTCCTCAATTTGGCAATGAACCAAGAAACCTTTGGTTGGGGCTTTGTACAGATGGCTTCAATCCGTATGGAACTCTTAGTAGTACCCATAGTGCATGGCTGGTTCTCCTTGTAGTATACAACTTACCTCCCTGGCTATGTATGAAACGCAAGTATGTGATGCTTTCTATGATGATTTCTGGACCAAAACAGCCAGGAAACAATATCGATGTGTACTTGGCGCCTCGGTTGAGGATTTGAAGAAGTTGTGGGACGAAGGTGTAGATGTGTTTGATGCATACAAGAAGGAGTTTTTCAAGATGCGTGCAATGATTTTTACCACGATAAACGACTTTCCCGCATACGAAAATTTGTCGTGGTACAAAGTGTGAAGGGCATAAAGCATGTCCGATATGTGAAGTGACACAAACTTCCATCAACTAAAGCACGGGAAAAAAATGGTCTACCTCGGTCACGGGAGGTTTCTTCATCGGTTCCACCCATATCGTAGGTTAAGAAAGCGTTTTAACGGCACACGGAGCATAGAACGGCTCGAAAGGCATTAACCGGAGAGGAAGTTTTTAGTCGGGTGAAACATATCAATGTCATCTTAGGTAAGCAGCAAAAGATTGCAGGTGAGAAGAACATATGGAAGAAGAGATCAATTTTCTTTGATCTTCCATATTAGCGTATTCTTGATGTGAGACACAGTCTTGATGTGATGCATATGGAGAAAAACGTCTGCGATAGCCTTGTCAGTACTCTTTTGCATATGCCAGGGAAGACTAAGGATGGAATTAGTGCGAGACTAGACCTAGTTGATATGGTAATAAGAGAACGGTTACATCCACAAGTAAGAGAAGATGGTAAGAGGGCGTACTTGGAGCCAGCAGCTCATACACTATCAAAAGCGGAGAAAAAAAGTTTGTTAGGGTGTCTATATGACATTAAGGTTCCACAAGGGTATTCTTCTAATGTGAGCAGGTATGTGTCAATGAAAGATTTGAAGTTAATGGGAATGAAGTCTCATGATTATCATGTGTTGATGCAACAACTGTTACCAGTAGCTATTAGAGGTATAATGAAAGATGAAGTGCGAACCACTATAACAAAATTGTGTATTTTTTTTTAATACCATCTGTAACAAAGTCATTGATATTGAAAAGTTGGATGAATTGGAAAATCAGGGTTATATTATTTTGTCCCAACTAGAGATGCATTTTCCTCCCGCATTTTTTTTATATAATGGTGCATTTGATAGTGCATTTGGTAAGGGAGGTAAGGCTCTGTGGTCCAGTTTACCTAAGGTGGATGTACCCTTTCGAGCGATATATGAAGATCTTAAAAGGATATTCTAAAAATCCTTATCGACCGGAAGCCTCAATTGTTGAAAGATATGTAGTTGAAGAGGCTATGGACTTTTGCAAAGATTATATATCAGGTGCCACAGTACATTCTCAGCACGACGAGGGGATAAGCAAGGGAATTAGAGGACTCAAAATGAAGAATATGCCTCGTGAAGAGTTGTTGCAGGCACACTTATATATCTTGAATAATATGGCAGAAGTTCACCATACATAGATGAACACAGACAGAGTTTGAAGAATATGAATCCAAAGAAGAATGACATGCAGATAGCGAATGAGCAAAACAAGACATTCATAATGTGGTTTGAGGAGAAGGTGTTGCACGATACCGGGGTGTCTGATACAATCGAATGGTTAGCTTGGGGGCCTTCTTATCAGGTCATCACTTGGAGCGGTTATGAGATAAACGGGTATTCTTTCTACACCAAAGACCAAGATGACAGAAGTTCTATGCAAAATAGTGAGGTGATGGTTGAAGTCGAATCTATGCACTTTTCAAGTTTGAAAGACAAAAACCCCGTATTAGCATCAATGGCCTATTATGGCGTTATTGAAAAAATATGGGAGATGTCTTACAATAAGTTCAAAGTTGCTTTATTGAAATGTAAGTGGGTTAGCAATAATGCTTTTGTAATAGATCCACAATTTGGGTTTGTCTCGGTTGATCTTCAACGAGTTGGTCATAGAGATGAGCCATTCATTCTAGCAAGCCAAAGCGAAACGGGTGTTTTATGTCATAGACCCTGCAAATAAAAAGATGTCCATTGTAATCCATAGTAATAAACATAAATATGGTGAAGAATCGTTAAACCTTGAATATACGCCACCTTTCACAACAAATCCACCTACAGCAAGTGAAGTAGATTTGGTAGATGATGAAGAATATGCTGTACGAAATGATCATTGTGAAGGAATATGGGAAACCGTATAAAGTAAGACCTTAAGTTATGAAATAGTATTGTCTGATTTTTGTTTTCATTTTACCTGTTTTTTTGTTTATTTTATTCATTTAATTACAACTTAATAACCTATCCTACATTTATTTGTCTTAACAGGAATATGGACAACTCTGATGGGTCACACAGCGATGAACCCGAACCCGAACCTATTGTGAAAAGGTTTAGAGGCTGCACAAAGATGGGAGCTTTGGTTGCACGTCATGAACAACAACGGGAGAGGCTGCATGTGGACTTCGATGCTACTAAGAATCCAATTGGTGATGAGGAAGACAAATTCATTAGCTATATTGGCTATTTAGCTCGAAGTAAAGTTCGCATTGTGTACTCGGACTGGCGGTCGGTTCCACAGAAAACGAAGGACTTGATTTGGCAACAACTTTTGGTATACAACTTTTAATATATCTGAAGGTAGAATATCACCTAGAGGGGGGGTGAATAGGTGATCAAAAAAAAATTCTTTTTGTATGATCGTAAACGATGGAAGGTAAAGAAGTAAAGATAATAGACACGAGAGAAGTTATCCTGGTTCGGTCTAACTCTTTGACCTACGCCTTGATCCCGAGACTCGAGATTTCCACTATCTCACAAATACAATTACACACTCTGTAAACGAAGGATGATCTTTTCACTCTCGGACTCACTCCCCCTTACAAGTTGTAATTAATGCACCCACACTCAAGATACCTCTATCTTGAGATTTTGAAGGATTAAGAGTAAATGATAAAACTCTCTCACAGAGTAATTGAACTATGAACACTGAAGCTTAATGATATTTTAGAATACACAGAAAGTAGTTTCTATGAAAAGATGTTTCTGCGTCTGTGTGTATTCTTGGTGTTTGACGAATTCATATCTTCGGGTATTTATACTGATTAAAGTTGAGGACCGTTGAAGAATTTGAATATATCCGTTAAGCATTTGATGTATCCGCGCCTCGCCATGATCGGATGTCTGTTTGGTGGAGTTACTTTACAGATCATCGTTCTCGTGCGTCTTGGAAGAAGATAAGGTTAGAATATTGTTTCGTGCCTTTTTGGTTATGGGCAATCGATTCTATGTTGGCTCTTGTCCGTAACAATTTCGCGCTTCAAAACTAAAGTATGATGTTAATCTATATGGAGATCTTCGCAACTCATTAAACACGTTAGTTAGAAGCATTTGAGAATAATAATGAGTATCATATAGGATTGAATAATATATCATAGAGAGTATGAAGATAGCGCGAGAAGACAATTAAGTAACAGGGGTACCTTGCTCGAGCAACAATCAATGTGTGCTCGAGCACGCTTTGTATGCAGTAGATCAGATGCAGGTTGGCTCGCTGATGCTCGGGCAAGATAATATGCTTGCTCGGGCATGGTGCTCGAGCATGGGTAAAATCATGCTCTGGGCAGGCTTCTTTACAAAGGCATGGTAGTGCTCTGTTTCGATGTTGCTCGAGCATGGTGAGATTCTTGCTTGGGCAAGGCACGGCAGAGGCGGAGTGGAGAGACCACGGCACATTGCTTGAGGCAATCTCGAAAGTATGCTTTCGGAGAAAGCATGTTTTGGCGATGCTTGCTTTCCGAGCATGAAGAAAAGCTTGCTCGGGCAAGCTTCTTGAAGACCGTTGTCTCGGTGGTGCTCGGGCAAGTATTCTCCTCTCGCTGGGCATGGTGCTCGAGCATGATATTTGTCATGCTCGGGCAAGCTTCTACTTTATGACCTGAGAAGTGCCGCCACACGATGTTGCTCGAGCAAGCCAGTTTCCTTGCTCGGGCACGACTCAGACAGAAGCGAGAACTAAGAAACAATGGACGTTGCTCAGGCAATGTTTTTCCTTTGCTCGAGCATGGTGCTCGAGCAAGCATTTTTTGCTGCTCGGGCAAGACCTTCTGATTAGCTGTGTTTTGCTTTTGTCTCGATGTTTCTGCAAGAGATATTTCCCGCTTCGGGCAAGGTTCTCCGAATGGCCTTCTTTCGCTTCGTATTGATGATGCTCGGGCAAATCTCAATTCTTTGCTCGGGCAATGCTCGATGACATTTTGTCTTTTGCTTCGTCTCAAGGTTGCTCGGGCAAGCTAGAATGCTTTTTCTCGGGCATGATTCAAGAAAACTGATTCTCGTTTGTTTTCGCTTTGATATTGCTCGGGCAATATCCCGGGGGCTGCTTGGTATCGAGCATAGGTTTCTCGGTTGGGCTTAACATCCCGAGAAAGATCATGGAAGGAATATTACTCGCGGTGCTTCAATTAATCGACCCCAGATTCAACGGTGAAAACTACTCTTTTTGGAAAGGAAAATTCAGAATATTCGTATTGGCTACCGAATATGGTCTCTGGGAAGTGATAGAAATTGGAGATTACATACCTATAGAGATTGAAGGAGGAATCTCTGTTCCAAAGACGAAAGCTGAATTCGATGAGAATGATAAGAAGAATGTCACTCTCAACAGTAAGGCAATCTTGATGCTTCAAAGTGCTCTTAGTCAAAAGGAATACTTTCGAATAAGCAATCTATCAACTGCGAAGGAAATGTGGAAGGCATTGGAGATTGCATAAGAAGGTACTTCCGGCATCAAGGAAAATCGTATCAATACTCTGACCACCGAGTATGACTTACTGTGAATGAAGTCAGGTGAAACCATGGCCGAGTTTCAACTAAGATATACTCATCTGACAAATCAATTGGCGGCTTTGGGTAAAAACTATGATCAAGGTCCTCAGGTCAGAAAGATCCTCAATGTTCTAACAAAAGACTGGGAAGCTAAAGTCACTGCGATAGAGGAGGCTCGTGGAGAATCAATGGCTTCATTCTTTGCCTTATTCGGAAGTCTCGTCGAATATGAGAGCAAACCGAAATTCAAAAAGGACTCCGGACAATGTCAACAGAAATGGAACAAAGGAATTGCTCTTAGCACTATAAAGGAAAAAGAAAAAGAAGAAGATGAAGAGGACGATGACGAGATGGCCATGTTTGTTCGAAGATTCAAGAAGTTCTACGAAAAGATCGAGGCTTCGAAAAGATTCCAAAAAGGAGACACAAGTAATGTACGTGAGTTCAAAGGCAAAGAACAAATCATCTGTTATGAATGTGAGAAGCGGGACATTACAAGTCAGAATGTCCTCAACCGAAAGACACGACAAAGAAAAGAAGAAGCACTATCAATTCAAAAAAGAAGGCTTATGTGTCAGCAATATGGGGAGATGGTTCCTCGACGAAGAAAGCGAAGAAGAGAAAGAGATCGCAACGTCGTCTCGGGTGCGTAAGAAGAACTAGCAGAAAACGACAATGAGGTACATGATTCGCAACCAACCTATGATGAATTATTTGATGAATATAATGAAATTCAATCTGAATTCGAAAAGGTTGTTGATGAATGCTTTGCCCTAAAAAGGGAAAACATAACTCTCAAACTACGTGTTGAAAACCTTTCCGATGAAAATCTTATATGTGATGAATGCCTGGTTTTAAAGAAAAGAAACCTTCATCTTACGAAAACACTTGAGAAATTCACTAAAGGAAGTGAAATGCTTAATGTGATTTTGAAAACTCAAAGGTTTACAAATGATCGATCGGGCATAGGATATAATCCTATCTTTGACAAAAGGAAAGGCAAAAAGAAAATCGCGGAAAATCCTATTTGAACTACTTCCGTAAATCAGTTCATATTTCAAATCCGTTTGCTCATTGTAACTATTGTAATCGAAAAGGACACTCTACTTCATCATGCTTTCATAAAAAGAATCGAAGAGATAAACCCGTTGGTAATTACAGTGGTACCTAAGGGAACTCATACTTTCCCTAAGGCCCGAGCTAACCCGAAAGGACCCAAGAAACGTTGGGTACCTAAAGCTTGATCTTATTTAAATTACAGGTTTGTCTGAGAGCATCAAGAACCAACAAGTGGTACATTGACAGTGGATGCTCCGGACATATGACGGGGATCAAACCAAATTCATTGCAATGAGATCAAAAGATGGTGGCAAAGTTACCTTTGAGGAAACCAATCTGGAAAAATCTCTAGAATGGAGAGATTGGTACAAAGGATGGACCTCGATCAAGGACGTGTATCTTGTTGAAGGTCTCGCCATAACCTCCTAAGTGTGAGTCAAAGTGCCGATAAGAACAACTGGATTATCTTTGACTCGAGAAGAATGTCTCATTGTCAACAAAGATGATCTCCCAATTGATAAAGGTAAACTCAAGGTATTATTTAAAGCTCCTCGAGAAGGAAACGTTATACATTAGATCTACCTAAAATTGATTCGAAAAATGCTTTGTTAGCAACTTAGAAGAAAGTTGGTGTGGCATAAGCGCCTCGCTCATGTAAACATGTTCCAACCGGATAAGTTTCTAAGGAAAGACTTAGTAATTGGTTTGCCTAAACTCTATTTTAAAAATGACATGATTTGTGATTCCCCGTCAAAGAGGTAAACAAACTAAAACATCTTTCAAAAATAAAACTGAAATCACGACTAATCGACCTCTTCAATTACTCCATATGGATTTAGTTGGACCAAGAAGAGTTAAAAGCCTTGGTGGCAATTTGTATACTCTAGTCATAGTCGATGATTTCTCTCGATTCACTTGGACTATCTTTTTATCTTCCAAGGATGAAACATTTGATCTGTTTGTTGTGTTTGCCAATAAGGTGCAAAATGAGAAAGGTATATGCATTATAGCCATTCGAATGATCATGGAGGAGAGTTTGAAAATCAAGCATTCGGAGAATTTTGTGATGTTCACGGAATTGACCATAATTTCTCGGCTCCAAGAACACCACAATGGTGTGGTTGAAAGGAAAACCGTGTACTCACGTAAATGGCTCGTGCCATGTTGAATGAAAATCGACCTCACAAGTTTTTGGGCAGATGCAATGAGCACGGCCAGCTATATCGCCAATCGAGCATATCTCAGAAAGAAGCTCAATAAAACTTCTTACGAACTCTACAAAGGAAGGAAACCAAATCTGGCTCACCTTCATATCTTTGGCTGTAAGTGCTTCGTACATAACAATGGTAAAGATAACTTGGGAAAATTTGATCTCAAATCCGATGAAGGTATTTTTCTTGGATATTCAAATAGGAGTAAGGCATACAGAGTTTTTAACAAACGAACTCGCATAGTTGAAGAATCAATACATGTTGTGTTCTGTGAATTTAAATTAGATAAACCTCTGGATGATGATGAGGAAAATGTTCTTAAGAATCAATTCTTTTCTAAAAATACTACCGCCTCTATTGAAAATTTCAAGATGTTTTTGAACCTGATTCTCAAAACAACTTTGAAAATCCTGATCAATCTCGGCTAGAGCTTGGAGGTTCATTAGGAATCATCCCCTGGACCAAGTAATAGGTGATTTAAATCAAGGTGTAAGAACTAGAAACAAGTACCTTGAATGAAGTAACTTTTTCTCGCCTTTATATCACATATAGAACCTTCTAAAATAGATGAAGCCCTTTCAGACAATGATTGGGTGATAGCTATGCAAGAGGAGTTACACCAATTTGATAGAAATCAAGTTTGGGACTTGGTACCTAGGCCTAAGGACCATCCAGTCATTGGCACTAAATGGGTATTCAAGAACAAACGAGATGAATCGGGAATCATAGTCCGTAACAAGGCTAGACTGGTTGCCAAAGGCTATAATCGGGGAAGAAGGGATTGATTATGAGGAAATGTATGCTCAGGTAGCTAGATTGGAAGCTATACGTGTACTCCTAGCCTTTGCGTGTATCAAAGGATTTAAACTCTATCAAATGGATGTTAAGAGTGCTTTTCTAAATGGATTTATACAGGAGGAAGTATATGTTGAACAACCTCCTGGTTTTGAAAACCATCATCATCCAGATCATGTGTATCGTTTGAAGAAAGCCTTATATGGTCTCAAACAAGCTCCTAGAGCTTGGTACGAAAGATTAAGTAACTTCTTATTAGACCAAGGTTTTATCGTAGGTAAAGCAGATACAACGTTGTTTATCAAAACCAACAAATTTAAAGAGACTTTGATTGTGCAAATATATGTCGATGATATCATTTTTGGTGCTACTAAAGACTCTCTCTGTGAGGAATTTTCCAAGAAAATGCAAGGTGAATTCGAAATGTCTATGATGGGTGAGTTGAACTACTTCCTCGGTCTGCAAGTCAAACAACGGAAGGATGGTATATTCATATCTCAAACAAAGTATCTTCGTGATTTACTCAAAAAATTTGGAATGGAGCATTGTAATGGAGCCGACACTCCAATGAGCTCAACTGCCTCTCTAGATGCCGACGAGGAAAAAGGAAAAGACTTCAACATAACCAAATATAGAGGAATGATTGGATCCTTACTATATTTGATCGCAGCGCACTGCACATTCAGTTTAGTGTAGGAATGCGCGAGATTCCGATCGGCTCCTAAAGAATCGCATGCCGAACATGTCAAAAGAATCTTTCGAAATCTTTCGGATACAAAGGAATTGGGTCTACGGTTCTCGAAAGGTCAACAAGAATTTCTGGTTGCATATTCGACTCGATCACGCCGGATACAAGACTCGATAGAAAGAGTACTAGTGGAAGTGTGAATTTCTTGGAGGATCACTTGTATCATGGTTCAGCAAGAAACAAACCACCGTGGCCGTATCCTCAACTGAAGCTGAATATGTAGCTGCATCAAGTTGCTGTGCTCAGGTTCTGTGGCTTAAGCAACAACTTCAAGACTTGGGAATTCATCTACAGGAGATTCCAATTTCTCGTGACAACACTAGTACAATAAGCTTAGCAAAGAATCCAGTTCAACACACAAGAACCAAGCATATTGATGTTAGACATCACTTTATCAGAGATCATGTTCAAAAGAAAGATGTTAAAGTGATGTTCATACCTACCCATTTGCAACTTGCTGACATTTTCACGAAGCCTCTGGCGAAAGAACAGTTCAATTTTATCCGTAGGGAGTTGGGAATGGTGAATCCCAATGAACTGTAAGTCATACTAGCTCCAATTAATTGTGTTTTGATGAATATAGACTAACTTTAGCATCGGAGGTTCTAGTTTGTGTTTTTGCAGGACTCTGTTCTTGAGAACTATAACAGAGTGTAACAGAGTAAGCCTTGCTCGAGCGTGCCTTTGATATTTGCTCAAGCAACCACGCGAAGACCTTGATGGAATTTGTGAGTAAAAGCAGCTTGCTCGAGCACACTTCGGAACTATGCTCGAGCAATCGCGGGAATTCCTGAATAAGAGCTACCTCATCGAGCATGCCTGCCAAGTATGCCCAAGCAATACCAGGAAGCATGAGAAGAAAGGAGGTTGCTCGAGCACGTAGACTCGTTTACTCGAGCAATAGCGGGTCCGCCTTCCTGACTTTGAAAGAATAATGGTTGTTGCCCGAGCAACACCAGAGGTTTGCCCAAGCAACAACGGGAACTGAGGAAGCCACAAAAGAAATGAAGAACATGCTCGAGCAACAATCCAATGTCTGCCCGAGCACGTATCGTTGAACTTCTAATCAGTCTCATGGAGTTCAATCTTTTCAAAAAAAATTTTAATTAAGTGTTCACAGTACACACTTAATGGGAGGTTAGATTTAATTGTGGTATTATTACCTATTACTATTAATTAATTAGAATTAAATGTGCAGTTTGGTTTATGCTTGAGCACGAGACCGAAGTCCCGCTCAAGCACGAACCGTGCTCGAGCATAAAGAAGAGGGTTGCTCGAGCAACGTCGGCCCTCAAAGCATTTTTAAGGGCGTGTCGTTTCATTTCACGGCTACTCCTCTCCCTCCGTCAAAACCCTAGACTTCTTTTCTCTCAAATCCACCGAACTCCGTTACACTCGTTTGTGAATCATTTCCAAATTCCTCGTTACGACCGTTCGATCCCTTAAAAGAAACCATTTTGACCGATTAATTTCTCAAATCTCTTCACTTTCACCGATTATCCCCTTCGCGCCATCGAACTCCTTCTCTGAAATTTCCCACTTTTCAGAATCGATGGCTGGTTCCAGTGATAAATCTCCTTCGAAGCAACCTCCTGCGAAGAAATCACGGTACTATCGACCCAAAGTTGCTATTTCGGAAAAATCTTCAAAAGCCTCCAAACCCAAATCGGCCGAAATCGTCAAAGTCGACCTCCAAATCAAAAGAGGTTGAGAAACCTTAACTAACCTCGTCATTCCAGGTTCTCCAACGACTAGACTCAAGACTGGTTCTCTTCCTTATGGAAAAAGCAAACGCCCGAGGTCTCCTTCTCCGTCATCTTCACGCTCAGTCAATTCCGAAAGAACGATCGATGAGATTCGGTCCAAAAGTAAAGAGGATAGGCCTTCAATTCTTAAGCCTTCCTTCAGTCAGAAATCTCAGGCCTCAAATAGCAAGAAGAAAGTTTCTTTTTCCTCAAAACACAAGCTTCTGGAAGCAAAAAGGAGGAAGTTGTGACAAGTCGGCCTGCGGATGGACAACTGCCTGAACCTTCACCGGGTATGTTTACTGGCAATATTGCAGTTGATGATTATGCTCTGTTTTCTCATTACTATGGAGAAAGACCTTTCTGTCCAATAGTTTATGTCGACTTGGCTAAATTCAAAGAGAAATGCAACTGGAATTAATCGATCGGGTTGCTTCAATTTATGCCTCCGCTTGGAATTAGCAAGCCTTTTTCTCCCGAAGTTGTGCGAGTATTTTATCACAACATGCACCGACAAGCAAAAACAGAAAATGATGATGAGGATGTTTTAGTCACCAAGATTCGTGATAAAACAATCAAACTTATCGTCAGATCTTAACACTCTCCTCGACATCATCGATGCTCCTGAAGACCCTCCCAAGCTTTCTCCTGTTGAATGTCATCATATTCTCTTCCCAGATGTCTCAATTGAAGGGAAAACCAAGATTAATGTGACCCCGGCTATGATGAAAGACGAATATAGGGTCCTTTGGTATGTACAGTCGGAGCTTAGTTCGTAAAGGCCGAGCTTCACCCACTTTGTTCGACGTGACTTTGAGCGATTTGCATCTCTTATTGCTATGGAACGTAGAAACTGGGAAATGGATTTTGGAGGAGATGATGTCCTTCATATCGAAGCTAAGGCTAGGCTTCAAGCTACCATCCCTTAACCTTCCTTGGTATCTTGGATTTTGGAAGCCCATAATATTTGGTACCTTTCTAAGATAAGGAAGTATATCCTCCCCTATTTGGTATATCACATATGAAGAACATGAAAATTTCTTTCACCGATGTATCCTCCAAGAAAGGAAAAGGAAAAGCACCAGTCTCTTCTTCTCATCCCGCTTCTCCAAACCATCCGCTTCCAAGGCCGACTCGAACCTCCCGATGAAGTCGAGTCTTCAAAGGCCGGAACTTCTACCTATGTTCCATCCTTTTCCCAAGCCGCTATCCAATCCTTGGTCGAAGCTTGTTCGAAATCCTTAATCCCCGTTATGCAATCTTTGGATGCTTTCCATAAGCTTTCCACCCAGATGATCAAGGCTTTTACAGATGATATGATTAAATTGAAGAGTGATGTTCGCCGGAATATGGATACCGATTTACAGGACTTCAAGGCCGAAATGGAAGACTCTATGAACAAAAGCTTTTCAATAATCTATGACAAGCAAAGGACCTTGAAGATGTTGTGAATGCTTTTTTGACTAGCATTGGTACTTCTTTCAATCCATCTCGCACAACCTTCTTCATCTCGCCATGCCTACTACCTCTCCTCCACCCATTGAGGATCTCACTCCATCTCCGCCTATCATAGTTCCTCCCGTTGATCCCGCTCCGTGCCTCTCGCCATCCATTTCGTTTCTTCCGATAGCAAGTCTTCTCCTCCTTCACCTTCCCCTTTCATTCGGGGTCCCCTTTTTCACCGATGACAAAGGGAGAGTAGCCGAGTAGATTAGATTTATGATTTATGTCAATTTTGGTTAACATATGCTTTTTGTTTCGCTTTCTTGTTTTTGTAATGAACTTCTTAAATGTTAAGCGAAATGTTATCTATGTCAATTTGTTTTCCGGCTCATTTCAAAAACTTATGAATCTTTCCTTTCAATCTAATCATTGAATTGTCATCATCAAAAAGGGGAGAATGTTAGCTCTCAATGTTTTGATGATAACAGTTCTCAACGTTTTATGAAGTTCTTACCTTGCTCAAGGTAAGAACTTCATAAAACGTTGAGAACTTGTTATCATCAAAACATTGAGAGCTAACAATATCTGCATTTGTATCTTCAAACATGAACTTGAAATGTAATTATCTTATCATTTACCTTGCAGCAAACGTATGATGTCCCGGACAATAAGGCGATGAAGAAACACTTGATGGGGGCAGTTCATCTTCGATGGAAAGATTTCAAGAACAAGCTCTCGAAAAAGTATATTCGCGGGGCAAGGAGGAACGAGGATCCATGTGTTAAATATACATACATTTCTCCAGAGGATTGGAGGTCGTTTGTGGCGTCACGACACGAGCCTCAATTTATTGTAAAATTTCTTTCAAATCTTATCTTATCTTTTATTTCAATATACTTGACATCATTGACTTAGTCTTCTTTGTTTTTGTTTCACAGAAGTAAGTGAAGCAAATCAAGCGAAACAAGAAGCAAATAAGTACCAAAGATTACATGTCTCGAAATGGGTTATAAAAAGCTTGAACGAAGAATGATGGCGAGAAGAGTTGGAGAAAAGGAAGGAAGCTGCCAAATCAGATCCTAGCATGATTGTTCGGTCTCCAGATCCTCCTCCGCGTTACCAAAATGGAAAGTGCGAGGCTTAAGGGTGACAAATACATTAATCCAGTTGTTGCTGAGGTTGCTGCAAATATTGTAAGTTGTTATCATTGAAGTATGTAATTTCTAAATTGTTTCATATTACAAGTATTTAATTTTCATTGGATTAAAATTGTATGATACAGGATTTACTTGAACAGCAGAGCAGCCAAGGCTCATTCACGCCTGGTCACCGGATGGACATCCTATCAACAGCGATTGGGAAACCCGATAACCCTGGTTGTCTTCGAGGGGAGCCAAGAGGAATTGGCGTCAGAACATATTTTGGACGCAAATCACATTGTTGTTCACATGATCGGCCTACCCGAGCTTGTAGCCAGACTTCGAGCGCAACTCCTTGGAGATATCATGAAAGAGGTGCGTGGTCAAGTGACATCTATGATACAATCGTCCGTTCCAACCCAGGATTCCCCGGCCGTCCCAAGCACGAAAGACAGTTATAACCCTCTGGAGGTACTACATTGTGAACCTTCTCTCCCTCCACAGGGTGGACAGCCTTGCAAGCTATTTGTGGATGTCCCAAAACTTCGTCAAGTGGCCGATGCTCTTGGTCACTCACAATTCACCAACCACCATAATAAACAAATTCCAAAAATCAACTTAGGTGACGTGACGTCCGTACGAGAGGGGGAAGGTGAAATAGCCATCCCGATCCCCGATGACGAGGTTCCCAAACTAGGCAACGCGATAGGATCGTACATTCTTTGGCTGAAGAAACTTATTGACTGACGCTGGCAAAACCAATGGTAGGAAATACTAACATTACTTGAATTTTGGACTATTCATTGTCATTATTGCTATGTTTATGTGTTTTAGACTATTGTCAACGGCTGTCTCATAATTTGTATTTTATGTTTACTAGGATGAGCACCATGCGATAGAATTTCCTTTCTTGGCATGATCGAACAGTGTACAACGACATTACGTAAATCCCCATGCGACGATTCGAGGAATTCTCGGCTCAAGATTGGCGTATGAATTTTTAATTCACAACGAAGATCTTACGCATTTTATTCATTTAAAAGAGCTAGATGTATGTTGGCTTAAACTTGGAGTCATGTAAGTAAATTTTTTACCCTTCAATTAATCATGTGATTTTTTCGTTTTATACATTCAACAATTCATTTATCTTTTTAATTCCATCATAGTTTCTTCCACCATTTTGTGCGTACAAATCGAAGAGATGGGTCATATGGATTTTTATGTCCATCTTTCACATCAAGGAGGAACAGTACCTTGGAAATTAGGACATCTTGTGGGTTTTACAATGCAAGAGGCGAAATTACCTTGTTATCTAGCACCAATCCATGAAGGATACGTATTTCAGTTTTGTCTATTTAAGATGTTTAACAATAAATTGCTTTCTTATCTTAACTTAATCTTATTTTGTATGTATTGTTTTAGTTATCATTGGACTTTGTGTGCTGTTTGTCCACCCATTAACACCGTCTATTGGTTCGATTCCATGGGTCAGAGGCCACACAGAGATATAAAAACCATGTTCAACAAGTAAGTAAACTTTTTTCTAAATCATTGATATTATTGAATTAAATGATTTGTTATAATGTCTGTTCATTTTCATTTTAATGATAGTGCAATCAAGGCATATAGATTGATTCTTTGGAATTAAAGGGGTCCAAGTAGAGAACCGGGCGTGGGTTTATTCTAAAGTAAGTAGTTTGTTTTAATTCAAGTCAATTCATTGACAGTGGAATTTGATATGCCTTTATTCATTAAAAAGGAATTCAAGTAACCATTTGCTTTTCATTTATAGTGCCATCAACAACCAGGGGCTACTGAGTGCGGATACTATGTCATGCTCTACATGAATGCCATCATTCAGAGCGGACAAACTTCAAAATTTGAAGAGTTAATTGGTCCTTCATTCTCAAATGATTTTTCGAAGTTGTACTTTAGTTGTGTAATTAATTCATTCACTTAATTGATTTATCTTATACCTTGTTTTCCATTTTACAGTTTTTGGTATTGAGGATGCCTACTCGGAGAAAGATATGAATTATGTTCGAAACCCGCCGGGTCGGACTTCTTCTTGAACACATAGATTAATGAAGTATATTAGTCTTTATATTGTTTAATTAGTAGCAAGTAGCCAAACAACTTTTTGACACTTTGTGGTGGTTCTTTTGTACATAGAAGTAGTTGTAGTAGCTAGTTAGAGCAAATTAGTAAGATGATTTGAAGTTATAGCCACTTAGACTTTGTTAGCAAGTAAATATACATTGCGTGCATTCTGTTTTTGTATGAGGCTAGCTGAGCTAACCTTTAGCACATTGTAAGCTTGACTCAGGTTTTTGTAAGGATTGTGGGCAGTGAATATAGGAAGTAATTTTTTTTTTAAAAAAAAAAACAACACCTAAGGCGTCTAAGTACTTTAATTAGACGCCTTAAGTACATATTAGGTGTCTAATAAAAACTATTAGACGCCTTAAGTGTGATCTGTCTGGCTTCGCTTCTTCGTGTCATGCTTAAGGCGTCCTATAATTTATTAGACGCCTTATGTCATAATTTAAGGCGTCTAATTAAAAACTAGGACGCCGTAATTATTTCCTATAGCGCTTCCCAGATAGACGCCCCGTTATTTTAGGACGTTAAATGTGAAAAAAATAGGACGCCGTATCCCTATTTTGTAGTAGTGATTTAATAATATGAAGGGTCATATAGTATTAATTGTACTTTATTGTATATTCATTGTGACCCTTGGTAGTGACTCTTGCAAGCCTATAAATAGAGGCCTTGTACTAAGCATTATAATCACAAGAAAGTCAATGAGAATTGCTTTCCCCTTTCTCTCTCGAATTTTCTCTTTTTCATCTTGGTCTTCTCTATCTCTTATCTCACATCTTTTTATTTTCACAACATGTTATCTACACAAAAACTTCCCATAGATTTGCTACCTATGAGTATTTTCAAACGATGTGTTTTTCATGAAAACTTCTCATAGATTTGTTACCTATGAGTATTTTCTGCTGGATAATTTTCTTGTGATTCTAAGTTATTTTGATTATGGATCTCTTCTTATTTCTCTATATATGTGGTGGAATATATAATTTGAATATGTATCAAAATAAGCACATTGGAGTATAGTATGAGATTATATAGTGATGTAATACTATATGGTAATTCGTGAAGAACTACATGAAACAAAATTGATATAGTTCTTGAAGAACTAATTGAAAGTGGAATATCACTTAGAGGGGGTAAATAGGGGATTTCAAAAATATTTTTGCAAATAAGCCGGGAAGATAAAAATAGAGTCGAGAAAGCAAAGATGAACACAAAGAATTTATCTTTGGTTTGGTCCAACACCTTGACCTACATCCAGTCGCGACACTCGGGATTTTCACTAACTCTTAATCATAAATACAATTACACACTCTGTACTCGAAGTGATCCTTTCACACTAGGAACACTCCCCCTTACAAGTTGTAATCGTACACCCACACTCAAGGTCCCAATACCTTGAAATTAAACTGATAATCAAATAAGTGTTTATACTCCTCATTGAGTAGATAGAAAATAATCACTGAAGTACAATGATATCCGAAGATATTAAATGAAACGAATGAAACAGTAAATTTGTAATCACTTTGAATTGAATACTCAGAGTTTTGGTAGTTGGCGAATTCAATGCTTTTGGTTTTTATAATGGTTGCTTAAATGGCAGAATATTACCAAAGGGGGAGGGTGAATCGTGGATTTTAAAAATATTTTTGATAGGCCCATATTTTCACCACAAAAAGAGACTAACAGAGATAGAGAATAGAAGAAGATGACCACATGGATTTATACTTGTTTGGTCTCAACTCTTGACCTACGTCCACTCCCCAAACTCTCTAGGATTTTCACTAACACTTCAATTAGTTATACACTTTGTACTCAAAAGTTATCATCTAACTAGGATACACTCCCTCTTACAAGTTGTAAACTGATAACCCAATCTCAGAGTCCCACAACTTTGAGATTCTTACAAGAATAATGATTCAGTAATAAACTCTCTAAAAGAGCATATTGATAAACACTGAAGAATATATATATATATCAGAAGATATTACACCGAAAGTGAAGCAGAAAATGTAAGTTGGTCGTTTTTGTGCTTTTGTCTCTCTTTTTCTAGTTGAAAATTGAATGCTTCAGCTTATACATGTTTGGAGCATTTAATGACCATTGGAAATCTTGATACAACTGTTGGAAGTATCAAAAGAGCTGTTAGGTTGAACCAGGTGCATTTACTTAGTCATTTTGATTTTATCTAGATGCCCATGCATTCTTTGTTAACTTTCCTTGAAATAAATCCATTGGATAATCTAGCGTCCAGAAGAGGAAAGAAAATATTAAAGCCTTTGGAATGTTCAGATAATGATTTGCCAAATCCGTGCTTAGGTTTCTAAACCCAGCATTTAATGCTCTAACATAATCATTGCTTTATGCTTAATCTTCAGTTTAATTTTCGTCTGATCATCTGAAACTCACTAACAAATCGATTAAATATAATTAGGAATAGTAATGAAAGATGATATGAAGTATACAAATCATACATGAAGATTTTGCAAATCCGGTTATGGTGATTTCAAAACAGAGACGCTTTACACTTGGGTTTGTTTAAGAAAACTGGAGTGAATGACTCAAGTTCAACATTTTAGGCTCGAGTCACATGATCATGTTCTTTGAAAATATATTTGAAGTTTAATTGAAGATGTCTCTGTATGATTGAAACTCGAGTTTAAAAATTTTCACTCAAGTGCATGACTCAAGTTTAGATCTTCTTTCGAAATGAGCTTCGCGATAGCCTTTTGAAAATGTTTTAAGATCATGTTAACTCAAGTCATTAAGTGATTAACTCGAGTTTAGGACTTCTTTAATTTTGAAAATAAGTTTAAGTCCACAAACTCTGACTGGAGTTTTCAAGAACAGGCTCGAGTCCCTTTAGGTTCAAAATATTAAGAAAACTCTCGGGCTTGCACTAACCCAAGTTTAACAATAATTGGCTCGAGTTTACTTTAGAATGTAAAAGCTTTGAAAACTCTCGGCCAAGCACTAACTCGAGTTTTGCATTCTGAAACTTGAGTCAAGTTAAGTTCAAAAATCTTTGAAAGCTCTCTACCTTGAGTAAACTCGAGTTTTACAACTCTAAACTCGAGTTAACCTTTGACAGTAGGTTATTGGTTAAGTTTGAACAAATTTCAAACATTTTTAACTTACCATTAACTTCATCTAAGTTTACAAATGTCAGTTATCATCAAAACACATAGAGAACTAACATTCTCCCTCTTTTTGATGACGACAACACTTGTAAACCATTTGGCAAGTTTTTCAAAAGATTTGAGCATTGAATAGAGATGAAATAAAAACACTGAACTATTGCATTTCATTTTAAAAAACATATATTATTGTCAATTCAAAACGCTAAGTACATCAGAGTTTAAGTACAACAAAATGCAAATACGTAGCAAGTGAATTACAATGATAAGCAACAAAAAAATATATTGAGTGCTCAACAAATGCTCTTTACTTTTCTTCTCCCCCTTTGTCATGACTCAAAGAAGGGGTTTCAACCAAGAGGGGGGGACCAGAGGAAGTAGCAGGTGGTGAAGCTAAGATAGGAACCTCAGGTTGAAGATCAACCAAAGGTGTAGGTGGAGGAGAGTCAAGAAACAGGTGAGAGCCTGATAGTGGAAGTGTAAGAGGGAGGAACAAGGGAAGTTGTTGGAGTAGTAGCATTAACAAGGGTAGTAGAGATGATTGGAGTGGTGAAAGTGAAAGTATGTGATGAAGGCATGGGTTAAAAAAACATAGGTGAGGGTTCAGAATTGGGAGTGCTGAAGCTAGGGCCAGCAGAGGTAGGTAAAGAAGTCCCAAAACCAAAACCAGGGCTAAGAGCACCATGATTAGGGCCATCTGCAGAAGACTATGACTGATTCTTTAAAAGCTAGTCCAATTTGTCACCAAGAATCATCATCATGGCATGAATAGTCCAACACTCGTGGCATGATCTTCAACATGGCCAGTAAGGTTGTCTACCTTCTCAGACATGGCATCCTGAGCATCTACGAGAATATTGTGACCCTTGGTCACTTTAGATACCAATATTCCAACTTCAAATTCAACTCTATCAGTTAATTCAGAGATAACCTTGCCAACAATCTCGTTGATTTGCTCTTGTAAGCCAGAAGTAGAATCATGTTGAGTTGACTGAGTTGGTGGTGGAGTTGATTGAACTTCATGAACCTTAAAGTGAGGTTGAGAAGCTCTTGATCTTGAGGGAGCCCTTGATTGGCTTGATCCTTCTTCAAAGTTGATCATCATCAAGTTTAGATGATATTTGCCAAACATAGGGGTCTTCACTGGTTGCTCATTCGAGGCCAAATACCAAATTGTCTCATGAAAGAGAATAATGGAAACTAGATTAGGAAAAGGGATAGTTGAATTCTTTCTCGAAGTAAATTTAAACTTACCCATCTCCTGAAAGACCCAGTGCCTAATATTGCGAGGCACCTTGTCTATAATAGAGGCAAAAATGGGGTAATCCCTTGTTGCAAAATGTGTAAAGTTTCCACATTTTTGCATAAAGTTTCTGGTATAGATGTCCAAGATACTCTATGCACATGGGACATGGCAACAAGGGGAAAGGTTAAGATGTCTAATGGCCCATCAGGTATAGGCTCATTAGGTCTTAGAAGCTCAAAGATTTCCCTGTCATCATAATTCAATACACACTAGTGCAAAAAATGGTTTTAAGACCAGATAAAAGAGGCATCGTAAGACCGAACCCGCGATCGGTCTTGTTCCAGCCGGTATTAAAAGTCCACATTTAAAACCGGACTCGAACTGGTGTTAAAGAAACTCTTTTAGACCGGACATTTAAAACATTAGGTCTTAAAAGTCGTACTAAATAAAGCTGAAGTATTTTTTGTTCGGTCCTAAAACTCAACTTTTAAGACCGGACAAAAACTCGCCCGCACTTAAAAGATCAGAATTTTAAGACCGGACAAAAATAATTCCGATCTGAAAAATAGCGGCTTCTAAGACCTGACGACTAAATATACACAGTCTTAAAAGAGTGACTTTCAAGACTGAATGGTAAATACATCCGGTCTTAAAAATTGAATTTTTAGACCGGACGTATAAATATACCGGTCTTAAAAGACCAACTTTTAAGACCGGCTTAATATTAAATAGGTACACATGACCTTAAGACCAGACATATAAATACATCTGGTCTTAACAGTTGAACATTTAAGACCGGCGTATTTATTTCCAGTCTAAATTTTCCCGAATTATTTCCCTATTCTGTTCTTCCTGATCATATATATACACAAATTCACCAACCAATCCAGCACATAAATGTCGATACTTTAAACTACAAGCTATGAACAATTATGAATAAATTGAATTGGGAAAAAGAATACAAATATTATCCATCATGAGTTATGTGGCTTCTTATTAATGAGTATACTATGACTACAACACCTAAATTAATTTATACAATAAGATAACTTACTTACAATGCAAATACAATAAGTTACAAATACAACATACATGCCCAATGTAATATTCACCATGCCTTCATCTGATTCCCACCCAACAACATAACATCCTCTTTTATAACATGCCCCTTTGGATCGGATCCTGCCACAAAAATAAAACAAGAACAAACTTCATAGCTAGTGACATTGTTTAAGAACATAGAAGGAATATAATATAGTTAAAACCTTAAAGTTTTCAAAGAATTCTGCATATGAATATTACCTTATGAATTGACTCTTTTATAAAGTGATATCCTCCCATATCCCTTCTTGATGATCATTTCTTATGCTGGGTTCATTATTCGCTTCATCTTCTTCGTTCATGTCTAGTAGACCCCTTGAAAAAGGAGTACTCTCAATAAGACCATAATTTGAATGACTTTCCTCATTAATATCAATGACCCTTTTTCCTTGGAGAGCTACAGACCACATTTTATTTTCTTGACCGGTGATATAGAACACTTGTTTCGCTCGGGTCTCGCCATAATAAAAGGTTCATCTCCAAAACTTCTACCATTGACATCGACTAATGTAAATCCTAGCCGATCGATCTCGAACACCATTATTGACATTAACCCACTTGCATTTGAAAATGAGAAATCTAATTTTAACATAGTCCACCTCCCAAATCTCTTCAATAACCCCATAATATGGCATGACCGCCAATAAAGGCCTCTTTTCTTTCGAATCGGAGAAGTGCATAGATTGACCTCTAACATAACATCACGTTTCTAGACGGTTGCTCCTATCATCTGTGGACTTCGTGTAAAATGTATAACCATTGATCATATATGAATTCCAACTTATGACATCAACCTCAGGACCACGTACTAACCATTTGATTGTATCAGAAACATATTTCTCTCCCTCGACCTTTTATTTGAACTAGTTTGCAAAATTTCTATTATGCTCCCTAATCAACCTTTGTTCAGTCATTCGATGATTTTCTTTCCTTACAGCTTCTTTATGTGCAGCTATGCTGGCTTGAACTTCATCAACATTATTCAAGATGTATAAGTGGACTTATGACAATTCATCGGATCCACACTTTTCTTTGAAGCCCTCGTCTACCCCCTTCGATGCCGACATTTTGGAAGCCCAATATGTCTTACTTTGGCCAAATAATTTTGACAAAATTCCATGGCTTCTTCATAAACATACTTCTGAACAATTAATGCTTCTGGCCGGTATGCATTCTTCATGTACCCTTTTATGAATTTCATAGATCTTTCAATTGGGTACATCCATCGTAAATGGATAGGGCCGCACAACTTTATCTCCCTCATTAGATGAACCATGATGTCAAAAAATGTAGGAAGAAAAAGCTTCTCAAGGTGGCACAAGATAAGATATCCTTCATTCTCCAATTCATCCAACTTTTTCAATCTCGAAAACTTTACTACAAACCGCATTGAAGAAGACACAAAGTCTAGTCAAAACGACCCGAAGATCATATTGGGGATGCCTCGAAACCCATCGGGAGTAGTCGTTGCATCAAGACATGACAATCATGAGACTTTTGGCCTACTAATTTCAAGTCCTTCATCGATACAAACCTCTTAAAATTTGAAGAATACCCTCGAGGGAACTTTTGTGCCATGTAAACACTCACAAAAAACTTCTTTTCTCATCCTTAGACAAAGTATGAGAAGTTCGGGGACAATAAGTTCTCTTCCCGTATGGCCTTGGATGTAAGTCTTTGCGTATTCCCATTACTTGCAAATCCAATCTTGCCTTCACACCATCCTTGGAACTACCTTGTATGTTGAGAAGCGTGCCAACAATACTATCACATACGTTTTTCTCCACATGCATGACATCAATACAGTGTCTCACATCAATATTGCTCCAATATGGAAGATTGAAGAATACAGATCTCTTTTCCCATATATTTGTTTCTTTTCTACTCTTTGCAGTCTTACCGAAGATGACACTGATATTTTTCACATTTTCATAAACTTGCTCCCCAGTCAATGCCACCGGAGCATCTTCATACTCTTGGCCACCAAAAAAGGCTTTCTTTAATAGACGATATGGGTGGCCCCATCTAAGAAATCTCCTATGTTCAAGATAAACTATCTTTCTTCCATGTTGAAGTTGATGGTAGCGTGTGCCTTCTTCCCAAACCGGACATGCTTTATGGCCTTTTACACTATACCCTGACAAGTTCCCATATGCTGGGAAGTCGTTTATAGTACAAAATATCATGGCTCACAATTTAAACACCTCCTTCTTGAAAGAGTCAAAAACATTGATACCTTCTTCCCAAAACTCCTTCAAGTCTTCGATCAAGGGCTGAAGGTAAACATCAATGTCATTTCCCGGTTGTTTTGGTCCCGAAATCAACATAGACAGTATGATGTACTTTCGTTTCATGCATAACATAGGAGATAAGTTGTAAATAATTAGGAGTACAGGCCATGAACTATGTATGCTGCTAAGGCTTCCATATGGATTCATGCCATCCGTGCTAAGGGCAAGCCTAAGGTTCCTAGGTTCTTCGCCGAAGTTCGGAAATAAATGATCGATTTTCTTCCATTGAGTAGAATCGGCCGGATGTCGAAGCTTTCCATCAGAAATCCTCTCATCTGCATGCCACCTCAAATTTTTTGCATCATTTTCATTCGCAAACAACTGCTTGAACCTTGATATGATTGGAAGGTACCACAACACTTTTGCAGGCCCCTTATTTGACTTGTACCTTGGGGTTTCACATATAGGACAATTATGCTTCTCTTCAAACTCTTTTCTATACAATACGCAATCATTCGGGCATGTATGGATCTTTTTGTACTCCATCCTCAGTGGACAAAGTATTTTCTTAGTGTTGGTCGATTTCCTTGATGGCAAGTGAACCAGTCGAACAAGTAATAAAGTGTAAGTAGAGTATCGTCCCACAGAGACTGAGATACCGAAGAGTGACGCTCAATTGCTATGATAGTTGCAAATAGAAAGTAAATATATTTGGTTTGAGAGGTTTTTGTAATTATGCTAATAACAAAAGTAAACAAAATAAATTTAAGAAGATATCAGTGAGAAGTTAGGCTGAACTCGGAATCATCCTTAAGCGCATAAATTCCCCAGTTGCTCTACCCATTGCTATAGCATCCATACTGCACAGCTTCCGCAATGCTACAGCATGGCTATTGACTACAAAGCTATTCGGTTAACCCACCTCTATAATCTATCGAAGCTTCCGCGTCCGATACATATGATGCTAACTATACTCCTTCCATATTCCTATGGCAACTTTCTAGTTAAATCTGCATTATCCTCAGGGTGTCCTAGTTATGAGAGGAAGACCCATTCCTGAAGCCTACAATAAATAGGTCAAGCCATGCACCGGCTGCCTAGCAAACATCGTTTTCTCGAGGTCTAGCCTCGACTCTGCCGAAGCCGAGACCACAAGTCTAGCCCTTAGATTCCTCTAATCGACTAGTAATTAATTCACTGATAAGCAAACTGAATCTACTAAATTAAGAACTTGCAACTGGGTTCATATAACACTTAAGAATTTATCCTCGTTCAGCCATCAGAAAGTTAGTTCATGACTGACGAGAGAAACACAGAACAGATAGTAACAGAAAGACCCATGATCTAACTACTAAAATAAATGAAAATATAAAGCTTGACGGCGTTCTGACGGCATGGAAGAAGCCTTGTCACGTCACTACTCCACGTCTTCTTCCCTCCGTCTTACTGTAAAGAAGGATGCTGGGTTATCCTGGAATTCTCGTGCTAGTAAAGTCTCTCAGTCTTCTTTTGAGTCGGCCGAATGTGTAATCTTTTTTTGGCTCTGTGCGACTCTCGCTAGGGTTGACCTGTTGTTTCCTTTTATATTCAAACTTCCGTGTGACGCAAGTTTCAGCTAGCTGGGCTTTCCAATTCTGTCGAGATCTATCGATCTTTTGTTTGTAGATTGATTTTGCTGATCCTGCAGGATTCTTCAAATCTTTCCGTTTTGATCCTCCGCATCTTCTATTTCATTATGTCAGCAATCTACCTGTCGATCTCAATCTTTTATGTTTATTCCTGAAATCAGCTAGATAAACGGGTCATAAAATATGCCGCATAGCATTGCGTCCTTTACTTTGCTATAGCTTTCGTGATGCTTTTTATTGCACTTCGTGTTGCGGTCAGAATGCTATAGCATCATATCATCTTTACTATACGTTCTTTAAAACAATGTAATTTGCTCTTTCCTAGCACATATTTAGGATGTAAATGGTTTCCATCCTTCAGATCCCTATATCATGAATATATGCCTTTTTGCTTGGATTGTTTGTAGTTAAGCTTTCTTTTACCATACAATTCAGTCATGAAATATAGGGAAAACATGGCATTATTTGTGTTCATCACTTAGCATCATAGTATCGATGTGGCAACACATTATCATCTGGAAGCATGTCCTTAAAAGCCTTAAGCATTTCAACACGAATAATATCCTCCATCCATGACGTGCCTTCAAGCTTACCAATTTCAATACAGCATTCAACAATTGGTATTTTTTACACCCAGGGTATAGCGGGGTCTCAGCATCACTGCACATATTACCATATGCATGTGATTGATGAAAAGCCTCTTCTCCTACATCACGAATAATGTCCTCTATGCGATCATCCATATCCGTGTTATTATCATTAAAGGCCACATCCCCATGTTGAGACCCACATGGTATTTTTTTCACCATGCCATACCCATACTGTATAAGTCTTACAAAATCCTTCACAAATTAAACGTGTGTGTATAACTTCAGGACTTAGTTGCCTCTCATTCAAACATTGTACACAAGGGCAATAAAACTTCCCACTATCATCATGGGCATTTTGTTTAGCAAATTCTATAAAGTCCCTCACCCCATTCTGATATTCAACACTCGTTCGTAACGCAGTTATCCAACTGTGATCCATAGTAGAATTCCTATAGACGAAAAGATTTAACATACATAATCCCAAAAAAAGTGACACTTGCATATAAAATAAGGCAACACCAAATGCATATTTATGCTCAAAATCGGTTATGTCTTTTTTTTTTATTACGGAGAAACTTGCCCATTAAATGCATAACGAAGAATCACTTTTGGTCATAAATGTATCACAGTGAATCCAAGAAGCAAAATAAATGCATGACGAGGAAATTAAATGCATCGCATGAAGGTCTTGTAGACTCACCGTAGCATATAAATTCAAATGTGTTTGCCTGAGTCAAACTTGCTCCCGCCACGAACGTTGATGTTGCAGACAACAAGAGTAACCTAAAAACATTTGTTGGTCAGTTGGGTAGGTCTAAAGTGAAAATATAATCTTTAAAATACAATATTCATTAACAACAGAGAAACCCACAAGAACATTTCATCGATTTCGTTCAACCCGAAAATCATAAAGTTATATAACCGAAACACCTCTTTGACTTCGTCTATAGACATTTAGCTAAGGAACCAGAAAGTGATTGTCGAGAGAGCAACGCGAAGCAACACCCAAACACTGGAGACAGAACCTGAGTAATCACTTTCGGCGCGACAAGAGATGTTCAGAGGAAAATTTAATATTCCGCGCGACGAGACATGTTTTAGTATTTTTGATTTTATTAAGACCGCTTAATTATAAAGTAGCCGGTCCTAAATATATAATTAAATTTTTAAGACCGGAGGTTTGAAAACCTTTGGTCTTAATTTTTTATTATTCATTTAATTTGAAGACCAGAGTTTTATTAAACATCCGATCCTAAAAGTCCTCATTTTTTTTAAAAAAAGAGAGGATTGGCTTTTGACGAGCGCAAAGATTCCGCGCGACGGAGACATGTTTTAGTGTTTTTGATTTTATTGAGACCGGTTAGTTATAAAGTAGTCGGTCATAAATATATAATTAAAATTTTAAGACCAGAGGTTTAAAAGAGTCCGATCCTAAATTTTTATTTTTCATTTAATTTTAAGACCGGAGTTTTATAAAAAAAAAATCCGGTCCTAAAAGTCCTCATTTTTTTTTTAAAAAAAGAGGATTGGCTTTGGCGAGCGCAGCAGAAACTAAATGAATAAAAATTAAAGAAAAACTAGAGAATAAGCTTCTTTAATTACTGGAGAATATGAACAAAAAAAATACACAAGCTTAGTTCTTAATGCTTCATACATTACTGGAGAATATACACGTACACAAGAAAAAATACAAAAGAAAAACAAGCAGAAAATTATCAAAAACAAGAATCTGACTAAACATCCTAAAGCTTATTATCCTCCAAAGCCTTGGCGATATCGGCGTGAGAAGCATTAACTTCCCACTGGAGATCAGCAAGTTCCTGTCTTATTCGCATCAGCCGCAATGCATCATTAGAGGAAAGAGGAGAGAGGTCAGCAGTAGGCGCGCTAGGGCCAACTGGTTGGAGAGGGGGAGCAGGAACCTCTTCATGGTCTGAAGGTTGGAGGGGGGTGCGACAATCTCTTCATCATCCGAAATAACAATGGGTCCAACGACCCGAGACTCTTCTGTCAAAATAGAACGCACTCTCGCTAGAGGAGGCGCACCGTATAACGATCTACGGAAGGCACGAGCATCAAGAGTAAGAGTACCCCTACGAGTGGTTCTATTGTATCTAACCATCGTTTGAGCAGTTGGGCCAGAGAGCCACGTAGTGTGGAGTTACGAGATTGTGAGGAGTTAATCAGGACAGAGAGGTATGAGGAGTTTATATACTTTAAGAGCCGTGTAGTGTGGAGTTACGAGGTATAAGGAGTTTAATAAGGACAGAGAGGTATGAGGAGTTAATAAATATGCGGTCTAAAATTCTATGATTTAATTTTTTTTCAATTCAATTGATTTTAAGACCGACCTTTTATAATATATCCGGTCCTAAAAGTCTATTATTTAATTTTTTTTAATCAATTCAATTACTTTTAAGACCGACCTTTTATCTTGTATCCGGTCCTAGAATTCATTTATTTTTTCAATTCAATTTTTTTTAAAGTAAGACTTTTTTTCTTAAAAAATATTAGTTTTACGAACGGATCTTGTACAATATCCGGTATTAAAAGTTCATTCTTTTCAAATTACTCAGATAGCAGAGTTGTATCCTTAAACTCTGCTCAAATAAATGATTCAGAGTCTCTTCAACTTCCAGATAAACTTCCCAACTAGGCGTCTCCTCGTATTCTGAGGAACTATGCGTCTCCTCGTTATTGTTTCTGGCGTTTCACATTGTTCAGGAAGGGTTCTTTATTTAAACCTGATGTTACTTTACTTCCTTCACATTCTTCTCCATCACTTCTAAAACCTCCACCGTAATGGCTGCTCCGTGACCACGAGGTCCTCCACCACCACCAGGTCCTCCTTTTCCGTACCCTCCTCCGCTGCCTCCGAACCCCTCATTCTACCGATGATGCGGCACCTTCGGCCCGCGTCGATCATATAGACCGACGCTTGGGCCAACTGTTTCAGGTCTATCACGTCGTCAACAACAAGCTGACCGCGGTACTCGACGCCCAAGACGTTGAGTACGATCCTTCAGATGACAACGTTGACGACCTCTCTGACAACTCCCTCCCCTCCGACAACAATGGGGGGAGTAGATGTTTTTATGTTTTTTTCTCGTTTACTCTCGCCGCCCCTTAGGGGCAGCATTAAAAAAATAACATTATTGTTTCCATATTCGATCGCATTGTCCTTTTAATTATCTTTTTTCTTTCTCCGACAAAAAGGAAACAAACAAAACATTGTCCTCGTATAAATCAACATTAAAAATTCGTAGAATACAGTTAAGAACATACAAAAAAACAAAAAAAAATGTTTACCTTAATCGAATAAAAACAAACAAAGTGACTATTCTTCTCAAGGTTGGACCGTTGTTGTCGTCGGTTTTACCTCGCCCTGATTTGAATATTTTCAGTGTCCTTTTCATTATCTTCCTTCTTTTTCCGACAAAAAGAAAAGAGACAAAGAAAAGGGAAACCGATAATGCCGCTTCAACATCGGAGAGGTAACATCGACGACAAAGAGGGTCCTAGCTTGGAGCGTAACGCCATAATCTCGGTTGTCTTGAACCCTAATAATTTGTCCGAAAAACGAGTCAACATTTAAGTTTAAAGGAAAACTATTAAGACCGGACGTTTAACAAATACACGGTCCTAACTTCCTAACTCCTAAGACTGAACTTTAAAAAAACAATATTTAAGACCGAACTTTTAGAGCGAACAAATAACAAATATACGGTCCTAAAAGTCTCGCCATAGACTTTTAGGAGCGGATAATTAACAAATGTACGGTCCTAAAAGTCTAGCCATATTTTTATAATTAAACGTAGACTTTTAGGACCGGAAGTTTAAATAATATGTGGTTCTAAAAGTCTTGCCATATTTTGTAATTAAACGTAGACATTTAGGACTAGACTTTTAACAAATACACGGTCCTAAATGTTAAGCCATATTTTAAAAAAAAAAAATGATATTTAAGATCGAACTTTTAGGAGCGGACAAATAATTTTCTATATTTTATATCGGCCGCATTTTATGTATGGTCTTAAAAGAATAACTTTTAAGACCGGCTTTTTAATATGTTCGGTGTTAAAACTTTATTACCTTTATATTTAAATTTTTCCTTATTATTTTGGACCGCGTAAAATATTTGTCCGTCGTGTGAGATTTCTTTATAAAGTAATTGATATTTTATTTTTTTAATAACATTTTTAAGACCGGTTTGTTTTTTAACGGGTCTTAATAATATATTTAAGATCTATGAAAAAATGATCCTAAGTATAAGAAGTTCTTTATATTTACAAAACTCGCCACCGGTCATACCTTTAAGATCAGGCGTCGATAGTTCGGTCTAAATGAGACGGTCTTAAAACCCTTTTTTGCACTAGTGACAGCTACAGGAGGAGGATTGAAAATTTGTAAGACAGAGTTGATATAGGCAGGAGATAAGACTATCTTTTCACCCCTAACATGAGTGATGTCCTTTCCTTTAAGAGGTTACCCTCACTATCCAAATGATTAGCCTATTTCATATTGTAATAAAAGCCTTGACTATGCCAGGGCTATAAGAGCACGAATGGAAATAAGATTTTTTGAATTGCTTAAGGCAAGGAGAAAGATCGAGATTACAATCTTCCTTGAGTTTAGCAAAATCAATAGAAACTATAGGGCTAAAGGTTTTTTGAGTATATTGTTCCCTAAACAATATGGCATCAGCATTATGAAAAAGAATAGAGTGATTGCAAAAATGACTGGGAAGGGATGAATAATTGTAGATATCTTGAAGAGCATGAATTTCTTCAAATACCTTAGAACTAGATTGTTCACAACGTCTAGATGCAGAAGGACCTTATGAAGAACCTTGATCCTTAGTAGAGCCTCTAAATTCAGAAGATGCAACTGACATCTTCTTCTTGTTAGGCTTAACAGCCTCAAGAGCTGGATCCTTATCTTTGCGAGTTACAGCTTCAGGGTCGATTGACTTCCTCTTTGGAACCTCAGGGGGTTCCTGAATCACAACCTTCTTAGGTCTGGCCTTGGGTAAAGGCTCATCGGCGGCAACCTTTGGTTGAAACCATATAGGAGTGTGTTTCTCTCTCCTAGGTCTCTTCAAGGGAGGTGGAGACGCAAATTGAATCCCCTCATAATCAGAATCAGTGACAGTAGCCTTTACAGATCACTTGGGAGCCATTTTCAGTAGGAAAGGAATGAGATTAGGGCAATAGGATGAGAGAGTTTGAGAGAAATTGAGGGTTTGACTCGAGGGTTTCGCGAAGTGAACAGTAACGGTTGAGTTTCAATATATATAGAAAGCTATAGACTCGAGTTTCCACTTACTGACTGGAGTTACCTACTCGAGTTTATCATTACAAGCTCAAGTTTATATAAACATGTACTAACCTGGACTTCAAGTTTGCATATGAAAGCCCTTGAATGTTTCCATTGACTCGAGTGAGCCACTTGTTGGCTCGAGTCATGAAGTTGCTCTGCCCTCGGTTGCTCTCTGTCTCATCTAGACTCGAGTTTACACCTTCTTGACTCGAGTTTGGTTTTGCCTCAAAAACTTAGTATGCCACCTATAGGTTCGAGTTTAGTTTTCTCCAAAACTTAGAGTTTGCTCTCTGCCTTTAGTTGACTCGAGTTTGAGGTTTACAAAACTCGAGTTTGCTTCTTTTGACAGTAAACTTCAGCAACTTGATAGATACACCAGATATCCTACAAAAGTCACAACTAGACACTCTGATGCTTAAGTTAGTATTTGATGATCATAAAAAACATAACTAACATTAAGTAGAGATTACTTACAACTAATTGGGATTTACCATTCCCAATTCTCTTCTAATGAAAGTAAATTGTTCTTTAGCTAATGGCTTTCTGAAGATATCAACAAGTTGGAGATGAGTAGGGATGAACAACGCTTTGATATCCTTCTTTTGAACATGGTCTCTGATGAAGTGATGTCTAACATCAATGTGCTTGGTTCTTGTATGTTGAACAGGATTCTTCGCCAAGCTAATTGTGCTAGTGTTGTCACACAGAATTGGTATCTCCTTGAGATGAATTCCCAAATCTTGAAGTTGTTGCTTGAGCCATAAAACTTGAGCACATCAACTTGATACAGCAATGCATTCAGCTTTGGTTGATGATAATGAGACCGTAGTTTGCTTCTTGCTAAACTAAGACACAAGTGAACCACCAAGGAATTCACATTGGCCACTTGTGCTCTTCCGGTCAGTTTTGTATCCGACATGGTCCAAATCTGAATACGCCACAAAATATTTAGCTTGTCCTTTGGGAAACCATAATCCAATAGTTTCTGTGTCTGTAAGATATCTGAATATCCTCTTCACATGTTTTGCATGAGACTCCTTTGGGGAAGATTAATATCTTGCACATATCCCCACATTGAATTGGATATCCGGCCGACTTGCTATCAGGTAGATCAATGATCCAATCATTCCTCTATATCTTGTAATGTTAAAGTCCTTGCCATCCTCATCAGCATCGAAAGAAGTAGTTGAACTCATTGGAGTATCAGCTCCATTGCATGGGTCCATCCCATACTTATTCAAGAGATCTTTGAGATATTTGGTCTAAGATATAAAGATTCCATTCTTCTTTTACTTGATTTGCAGACCAAGGAAGTAGTTCAACTCCCCCATCATTGACATCTCAAATTCTCCTTGCATTGTCTTAGAAAATTCTTCACATAGAGCAACATTAGTAGTACCAAATATAATATCATCAACATATATTTGAACAATTAACAAATCATTACTTTTATTGCGTTTTATGAAGAGAGTTGTATCTACTTTGCCTCTAACAAATCCTTGATCAAGAAGGAATTTGCTAAGTCTCTCATACCAAGCTCTAGGAGCTTGCTTAAGACCATACAAAGCTTTCTTTAAACGAAAGACATGATCTGAATGATGATTATCCTCAAAACCAAGAGGTTGTTCAACATAAACTTCCTTTTAGATAAAACCATTTAAAAATGTAGATTCAACACCCATTTGATAAAGCTTGAACCCCTTAATGCAAGAAAAGGTTATAAGAACTCTTATAGCTTCCAATCTTGCCACTAGAGCATAAATTTCTTCATAATCAATTCATTCTTCTTGATTATAGCCTTTTGCAACCCATCTTGCCTTATTTCAGACAATTATGGCGGATTCATCATGTCTGTTCTTGAATACCCATTTAGTACCAATGACTGGGTGGTCTTTAGGCCTAGGTACCAAGTCCCAAACTTGATTTCTTTCAAATTGATGTAACTCCTCTTGCATTGCTATAACCCAATCATTTTTTGAGAGGGATTCGTCAATCTTAGAGGGTTCAATCTCTGAAATGAAAGCAGAGAAAGTAGCTTCATTCAAATTACTTTTCCTGGTTCTCACTCCTTGATTTACATCACCTATAACTTGATCAAGAGGATGACTCCTACTGTATCTCCATGATCAATGTTGAGATTGATCAATGTTTTCACAAGCATTTTCACAATTATTTTCAACTTTAGATTCTGTTTGCAAAGGTTTTTTCAGAATTTACCAAAACAAAAGAAGTTTTCAAAATAGATTGATTTTGAATAGGAAGATCATCATCATCCAAAGATTTGTCAAGCATGGCCTCGCAGAATACAACATGCATTGACTCTTCTACAACACGAGTATGATTATTAAATATTAAGCCTTACTCCTATTAGAATAGCCAAGAAATATACCTTCATCTGACTTAGGATCAAACTTTCCTAAGTTCTCCTTACCATTATTGTGCACAAAACATTTGCAGCAAAAAATGTGCAAGTGTGCAAGGTTGGGTTTTCTTCCTTTATACAACTCATAGGGAGTCTTATCAAGCTTCTTCCGGAGGTATGCCCGATTTGAGATGTAGCAAGCAGTACTCATTGCATCAGCCCAAAACACTTGGGAGGTTTGGTTCTCGTTCAACATTACCCTTGCTATCTCGGTGAGGACTCGATTCTTTCTCTCTACAACACCATTTTGTTGAGGAGTCCTTAGGGCTGAGAAATTGTGATCAATTCCCATACGATCACAGAATTCTCCAAAAGCATGATTTTCAAACTCACCACCATGATCAGTACGAATTCCTACGATAGAGAAACCTTTCTTATTCTGGACCTTCATGGCAAAGGTAACAAACTAATCAAATGTTTCATCTTTAGAAGACAAAAATATAGTCCAAGCAAATCTAGAGAAATCATCAACTATGACCAAAGTGTAAAGATTGCCACCAAGGCTTTTCACTCTAGCTAGCCCAGCTAGATCCATATGAAGCAGTTGGAGAGGTCTATTAGTTGAAATTTCACTTTTAGATTTGAAAGATGATTTGGTTTGTTTACCCTTTTGACAAGCATCACAAACATGTCATTTTTTAAATGAAATTTTGGTAAACCAATAACCAAATCCATTTTCAGCAACTTATCAAGTTGGAACATATTGACATGAGCTAAACGCTTGTGTCACAACCAACTCTCATCCAAGTTACTAATAAAACAGTTTTCAAAAATAGAGCTATTACTAGGAAGATTGAGGGTATAACAATTACCTTCTCTTGGAGCCCTAAATAAGGCTTTGGACTTGATGTTGTCCAAGGATAGATCATCCTTGCTCACAATCAGGCATTCCTCAGAATCAAAGATAACCAAGTTACCTTTGTTTGTACTTTGGCTCATATTGAGGAGGTTGTGGAATAGGCGTTCTACAAGGCAGAGATCTTTGATTTGTGGTCCATCGTTGCTTCCAACTTCACCAATCCCAGCTATCCTTTCGGATTGATTTCCACCAAAGGTTACCTTTCCACCATCTTTAGGCTTGATTGTAGCAAACTTGGACTAATATCTCGTCATGTGTCTAGAGCATCCACTATCAATGTACCACTTGTTGGATTTGGATGCTCTTAGACAAACCTGCAAGACACAAAAGATCAAATCTTAGGTACCCATCTTTTCTTGGGTCCTTTTGGGTTAGTTTGTGTCTTAGGAACCTTGTAAGATTCCTTAGGCACCCATTTATAGTTACCTACAGGTTTACTCTTTCTTTCCTTTTTATGAAAACGGGAAGAAGTAGTATGCCCTTTAGGTTTACAATAATTACAATGAGCAAAAGGGTTTAAAGAATGAATTGAATTTCGAAAGTAGTTCAAATAATTCCTTTCTCCGACTTCTTTTTTTACTTTCTTCTTATCAAACTTATGTTTATAACAAATTCCGATTTGTCATTTGTAAATCTTTGTTGTTTCAAAATGACATTGAGCATTTCACTACCATGAGTGAACTTCTCAAGTATTTTAGTAAGATATGCAATTCTTTTCTCTAAAACACAACAATTGGCACAAATCTTTTTTGAAACTTTTTCACAAGCGGAAGTTGGAAAAGAAGTATTTTGAACTTTTTCTTCAAGAGTTTTAATTTTTCTCTTTGAAGCAAGAAGTTCTTTCGCAATCTTTCAAAATTCAGTATGGAGAGAATTATATTCAAATAATAATTCATCAAATGAAGGTTCAGAATCTATTACCTCTTCACTTTTCGATTCTTCTTTTTGAGCCCCAAGACAAATGTTGTCTCTTTCTTCTTCAACAGCTTCATCTTCATTGATGAGCTACCTCCCCATATAGCTGAAACATAAGCTTTCTTCTTGAACTTATTGAATCTCTTCTTTTCTTTCTCTTGGTTCTTCAGCTGAGGACACTAAGACTTGATGTGGCCAGGCTTTTGAAACTTGTAGCAGATGATAGGCTTCTTAGGCTCATTGCTGGAGCTACCCTTGTGAAATTTCCGGAATCCTTGATACTTCTTGTAGAATCTCTTGAATCTTCAGACCATCATCCCGACCTCTTCATCTCATCATCATCTGATTCCTTGTCTTCCTTGACAGTTTTAAGGGCAATTCCCTTATTCATACTACCAATTTCATCAAGTCCTTTTCTGAACTTGACTTTGACTTCATATTCAGACAAGCTACCAAAGAGAGCTGTCACTGATCCCATTGACTCTACACGAGCCTCTTGATAGGACAAAACTTTATAGCCTATAACTCCGCAAGTATACGGGCCGTACCAAGTAATAAAGTGATAAGAAAAGTATCGTTCCCACGAGGACTTTGTACCCACAACTTCAATTAGGCATTAATTTTACAATTTCGTTTAAGTTGAGCAAACCAAATTGAATTTAATTAAGAGAAAAGAAAAGAAAATCTAAAATCAAAATAGACAAACTACCACAAAAATTAAATGAGCAACCCTTATTAGCTTCATAAACCTTGATTTCACTAATTTAATTAGCCTTAATACCAATTTTGTTAATCTCGAGTATAAATAGCTATAAGTACCTGTCGGTCCACTTACAACCCTCTCTTGAGCATAACTTGTGATGTCTAACATACTTACTCAAGAGGCAATAAAACTCGACCACACTCTTCAACAATTATATGGGGACATTAGGTATATGTCTATCCTAATTGCAAATTAAATCGTAATTTAATCCCATATTACTTAATCTCATAGCCTAATTAAAATTCTCTTCTTCAAGGTAAATCCTAATTCTCAAATTCATATTCAATGATGGCAAATCTCTAAATAGATAAATCTAAACGAGATTAAGTAAACAAAATTAATATTAATTATAACTAAATAATGAAAATAAAGTTTAATCCATCAATAAGTTCATAGCTACTCTAGATTGCAAACTAAAATGAACCACACATGGTCTTAATCAACATCCAGAACAGCACAGAAAATTCCAGAGTCAAATTCGAATGGAAAGAAAACCAAACACTATTAACCAAAGAACCAAATCAGCCACGGGTTAGCTTTAATCAAATCCTCTCGGTTCGGATTCGGCCGTCGTGGTCTCCCTACCAGCCCCTAGCTCCTTCGATCGTTGTTCGTGTGTATGAATCTCGTTCGCCTATGAAGCCTTTGGGATGATGCTCGCCGGCGACGGTGAAGGTGAAGGTGTCGCCGGCGAGGATGGAGGTTCAATGTCGCGCCGCTAGCTCTGTCTCTCGTGCCTTCGCTTCTCTCGCTCTCCACCCGTAGCTCACCGTACAAGGCGATTCCTCTCCGTGCGTCTCCGAATTCCCCAATTGCCGCCTCTTCCCCGTTTTTAGCTTTTAGGTCTTAATTGATTCCATTCATTCAATCTGTGGGCCCCTCAAGTTGTAGCTCTTCTTTTAATTTATATTAGGTCTTCCAATTGGTTCAGCCACAAAACGTGTCACTCGATTCATCACTAAAAGAACCGTAAAAGAAAAGAATGAGAAAAGGCAATAGTATTATTATTAATAATAATTCAAATCTAAACCTTTTTTTATTTAATTTAAAATTAAGATATTGCAATAAAATCCCCTAAATAATGTGCCCAATTGTTATCTTGTTATAATCTCTAATAAATACCTTTAATTTAGCATTGATGACTCCAAAATATATCAAAATATATCTCAAATATATTAAAAATGGGAAGTCATCACACCCCCACACTTGCATCAAATCTTGTCCTCAAGATTTTAAAATTTAAAATAACCAATTCCAAGAAAACCATGGAAGCAAAATTTTAAAAGCAAACACTATAAAATTGAAGTCAATTCCAACTTTTAAGAACCAAACTTTTTCAGAAATCTTTTCCACCTTCCAAAAATGCAAGTAGCAAGGTAGGTAATTTGGCAAAGATAAATCACAATAGAATATCCCTCACAAGTCTAGTGTTTACACTAATCTCTCGAAAATATTCAAGGGCTTGTGTTTCGCTCAAATCCACCTATTGCAACTTATCTACCATAAGCTTGTTTATCATCTCAATCTCCACTTTATACATTATTCAATTGCACACTCAAATCAAAAAGACTTTCTCAAGGTTTTAATGATCAAGGTAGGATAATGAAAAGAAAATGATCAAATGGTATGGGAGAATACTTTAATTAGTGCCAAGTTATTTAATGAAATTCATGATGAAGAATGAAGGAATACCCACCAAGAGAAGACAAACTCACTAACACTACCTACACATACTCTTATAGTGTTGACTTTAATTAGTGCCAAGTTTTTTCTATCTTTTTTCTTTCTTTCTTTTTTTTTTTTTTTTTTTGGCTTTTCACTACCTACACATACTCTTATAGTGTTGACTTCCTAACTCCTTCACTCCTTTAAATTGCTTCACTTAACACTTACTAAAGTAACAAAAATGAATGGGAAGAAAAAGATATAAAAATTACATATCTCAAACAAAGGGCTATTTATTTTATGCAAATTTATTTTTCTTTTTTTTTTTCTACAAGGAAAACAAAATAAAGGCTCAAATGGGGTAAACAAATGATTTTCATGTAATAAGGATGGACATTTGGCCGAACAAGCTATGAAATGAATGCCTAAATCATCTTTGTGCATGCAAAAGGATTTCAAACTTCAAAAGAGATTCAAGACAAGTTCTAGAGATGAAATCACAATAGGTGTACTCCCTCTTAGAAAGATGAAAATTAAGGCTCAAATTCCTTACAGGTTCTTTGACATCCTAAAGTAAAGTACCCAAATCAAATCTTTACCTCTTTACTAACATTCAAAGAATATAGAATCAATGCCCAATCAAATTCACTCCTTTTCACGTTTAAATTAACCCAATTGTATTAATGCTCACGAATAAAATTCAAACTTCCATACGATTTTTTTTCCTTTTTTCTTTTTTGAAAAACAAATTGAGGACAAAGCAAGTTAAAATCAAGGATACCCTCACCCCCACACTTAAATTTCACATTGTCCTCAATGTGAACAAGTAACAAAAAGTAATGGAAGTAAAGAGCAACCATATTTGAGTGTAAAGGTAATACCAATTTTAGAGATTTCAAATTTCCACCAATTAAACAGCTCACGTGTTGACACTATTCAATAGTCATCACAAACATATTCAACTAAGACCAGCACTCATTCCTAGTAATATATCATCAACAATCTAATATAGCAAATCAAAGAAAAGTAGAAGAAAACTCCCCTATTTGTCCTTGATTGCGCTTTCAATCCTTGCTACCAAAGTGGAACACCTCATCAGGGGCTTTCAACAGTCCTACAAAATAAAATAAAGCATCAAATCATCCCTTGGGTTGCCTCCCAAGAAGCGCTAAGTTCTAAGTCTTCAGCCAGACTTCTCAAAACAAACCACTAATCATAAGTATCAAACACCAAAATTACCTTATCTTCATTCCTTTTCAAGCAACAAGGTTTCAAACACAAAAATTGATCATTCAAGTTAATTACTTGTACTTCCTCAATCATAGACAATCTAGGATAACAAGCAATCATTGAATTCAAATGAAGCACAACATGAATATCCTTGAAAATAAACATAGGCACTTCCAAGAATTTAGAGCATCCAATAAAATCAACTTGACTCTCATCAGTAAGAGCCAACACTTCAATAGGAGAGTCATGAACAACAATTCTTGGGATGTCCACGTCAATTTGATCACCAAAATCACAATCCTTAGGCTCTATAGCTAGAATCTCTTCTAGACACCCATTATTCTCATCTAAATCAATGTGAAGCTCACAATCACTCTCTACATTATCCATAGTCTCATGTAATTCCTCATCTTCAACTTCCTCACAATAATCATTATCAGCATAAGAAGTGGTCACCATGTTCAAGGAATTATCTTGCCCCATAGTCTTAAGGGTAGACTCGCATATACCCCCATATTTTGGACACTTACCCCAATATCATGGACACTTGACTTAAGACTAGTGACAATCTCCTTTTGCTCTCTACTAGATCTCTCTAATGCTTCCTCACACTCCTCAAATAATCTTTCCAAATTAGATTTTTCTTTGTACTCAATGGTGTGTTCTTCAATAGGTGGATAAGAGTAAAAAGGAGGGGTATTTTCATGAGAACAATAGACATATGGATCCCTAAAATTTTGTTGCTCAAAACTTTCACTAGGACAAAATGAATTATCTAAACAAATTTGGTTCCTAGTGAAATCATCTCTCACATAATGACTAGTTGTACTATATGGACAATGCTCAAATAAATGATTCCCTCCACAATAAACACAAGACATGCAAACATATCGAGACGAATCAACATATGGAATACAACCATCATTTATGCTCCTTTTATGTGGCCTATCATTCAAAGAATGTAAAATAGCAATCAATCCATCTTGTATAGAAGACAAAGAATTCATCTCCTTCTCAATATTAAGACCAGTTGGTTGCCAATTGAAATCCTTTTTTTTCCTATAAAAAAAATAGAACAAAATATTTACGAACTCAAACTTAAACTACTAATGCTCAATCAATTCTAACCAAGAAAGTTGTGGCACACAAGTCCCCAGCAACGGCGCCAAAAACTTGGTAGGGCAAAACTTTATAGCCTATAACTCCGTAAGTATACGGGCCGTACCAAGTAATAAAGTGATAAGAAAAGTATCGTTCCCACGAGGACTTTGTACCCACAACTTCAGTTAAGCATTAATTTTACAATTTCGTTTAAGTTGAGCAAACCAAATTGAATTTAATTCAGAGAAAATAAAATAAAATAAAATCTAAAATCAAAATAGACAAACTACCACAAAAATTAAATGAGCAACCAGTAGTCACTAATCCCTTATTAGCTTCATAAACCTTGATTTCACTAATTTAATTAGCCTTAATACCAATTTTGTTAATCTCGAGTATAAATAGCTATAAGTGCCTGTCGGTCCACTTACAACCCTCTCTTAAGCATAACTTGTTATGTCTAACATAATTACTCAAGAGGCAATAAAACTCGACCACACTCTTCAACAATTATATGGGGCCATTAGGTATATGTCTATCCTAATTGCAAATTAAATCGTAATTTAATCCCATATTACTTAATCTCAGAACCTAATTAAAATTCCCTTCTTCAAGGTAAATCTTAATTCTCAAATTCATATTCAATGATGGCCAATCACTAAATAGATAAATCTAAACCAGATTAAGTAACCAAAATTAATATTAATTATAACTAAATAATGAAAATAAAGTTTAATCCATCAATAAGTTCATAGCTACTCTAGGTTGCAAACTAAAATCAGCCACATATGGTCTTAATCAACATCCAGAACAGCACAGAAAATTCCAGAGTCAAATTCGAATGGAAAGAAAACCAAACTGTAACATCCCATTTTCAAAAGAAGTATATTTTTTTTTCATCAGAGTAGAGCATCAGAGCGATTGAGTAACTGATACATATATTTATAAATGCCGTAAGTCTGGCTGATTTACAAAAACGGTTTTTAAAGTGAATAACAACAAAAGTGTCTCCCCGGCAACAGCCATGCCATGTCAACAGAAGAGATCTTCATCCGGATCTCTATGCGGCTCGCTTGCCTTTCTCCTCGGTACTTGGTCCTCCCGAACCCGACGCTATGTTAAGAGCCGAGGTCCAACGCATACGGACCCGTAACTAAGTTAACCTCATATTTACATATACAAGTATATCAAAGATAACAAATGAACCATTCCTACATGTATCGCTCCCGGCGAATGCGTACACATACCGCTCCCAGCGAAGACACACCACTCCCGGCCGAATACGACATACATATCGCTCCCGGTGCCGCATCTGTACATATCGCTCCCAGCGCATGCAAATGTTCGCTTATCCTCTAACATCAACATGCATTCAAATAACATACCACCAACACATATACAACACACATATCACATATACGAATACAATAAATATCGAGTTAGTGTTACAAGACGCGAATGTACCTTCGTTGACTAAAACAAGATTTTTGACAATGGGTGAAATGGCAGTACGACGGCGGTACAACAACGGTCCGATTATCTTAGATATCCTATAAGGATAACATTTATCAACTTCTAGCACTATAACAGGCATTTTAGGTACAAATTACCATTTTGCCCCTGAACCCCTAATCGGCGGAATTTCGCCGGTAGCTGGCCCCATTTTTCGCTCTATCTCTCTAGAATTTTGACAGATCTTTTCCCTCATCATATTTTCGAAATATATATCATATTTATCCCTAAATATGATATCTAGACTATCTTGAAAAATTAAAGATAAATCTAGCATTCCTACTATATCTACCGAAAGAACTACCGAAACTAAAGACTAAGGACCGAAGAACTTACCCCGGCTTTGGCTTAGAACTTCAAGAGCTCTCCCTTCTCTCTAAATTCTCTCTAAGGGGCATATTTTTGGTGTGAAAAATGAAGAAGAGGAGCTTGGTATTTATAGAAGAGACAGATGGCAGAACGGTAAATAATTCAAACTTGCCCGACGAATATGGACCGTAGGATCGCATTTTGAGGACAAAACACTCTTGGCCCTCCATTTGCTTGTGCCGACCTCCCCCTCCCCAATAGTCAACAAAATGATGTCATCTTGATGGTGACATCCGAGCGGCATCGATAAAGTTTTAGTCGGTGTAAGGAAACGCGTAAACGGACGAATCGCGAAATCTTTGACAGAGTTTGAAGTTTCTTTCTTTCTCATTAGGAATATCTAGTTTAATGAAATTTATGATCCCATTAAGGGTATTCCGTTATCTCGCCGAAGATTTTAGGACATACGTCTTCTGTTACGGAATTGAATCCGGAAGCGTCGCCGTCTAGGCAAAAATCCACTTTGGTTTGTAATATGATCGACCTAAGTCACTAGATTCCTAATTCACGGCAACTACTTGTTTATTGACTCTAAATCCTCTATCTGCATTTTCTCTCTCCTATCTCGGTGTCTTAAATACCCCGTTGGTTCCAGAACCGACTTCGGAGATCGCTCAATCCGAGATAGAATTTCACGGTTCATAAAAAGTCCAGATGACTTAGACTACATCCCTATACCTTGGTGTAGGATTTTATTTCTATCCATTCTCAAATGTCATGTTGGCTCTTTACCATATATATTATTATTTTATTCAAAATATCTAGATATTTATTTTTATTTTCTTTTATTTTTCTAAGCATAAAATATTTTATTAATATTTTATTTTTTTTATTTTTTATTTATTTAATAATTTCGAATTTCTCCAATTAAAAATAATTATTTAAATTATTTTTAATTCATTTACTTTATACCTTAATTATCCCATTAATTACCAGATTAGCCACTTACTAATTTTTTAATAATTTTCTTAATTAGGATAAATCATTATCTCACAACTATTTTACTTACATTGGTATTTTATATCCCATGTAAGATATTAAAAATCATGGGGTCACTTATGATCCCAAAATAATACTTAATTTTGCCTCATTATTTTTCAAGGGAAATTATCCCAAAAATTCCTAAAATTAGAGACAACATACTTTCTAATTTTTTATAAATATTTTACTACCTCTTGGGATTTATCATAATATTTTTAGGCCATTTAATGCTCTAAAAATACATTTTAGCTCTTTATCTCTCCTAATTTCCATAGTAATTACCTTAGAAAATAAGATAATTATTACTTATTATTTGAAACCACATGTTCACCTATTTTCAATAGGTATTATCTATCGAAATATAATATTCCAGGTAAATAATTATCCGGGTATTACACAAACACTATTAACCAAAGAACCAAATCAGCCACGGGTTAGCTTTAATCAAATCCTCTGGTTCGGATTCAGGCCGTCGTGGTCTCCCTACCAGCTGGCTCCCTCTGCTCAGTGTTCTATAGGTATGAATCTCGTTCAGTCCGTGACGCTGTTGGAGATGATGCTCGCCGGCGACGGTGAAGGTGAAGGTGTCGCCGGCGAGGATGGAGGTTCAATGTCGCACCGCTAGCTCTGTCTCTCGTGCCTTCTGCTCTCTCATTCTTCAATTCGTAGCTCACTGTACAAGGCGATTCCTCTGTGCGTCTCTGAATTCCCCAATTGCCGCCTCTTCACTGTTTTTAGCTTTTAGGTCTTAATTGATTCCATTCATTCAATCTGTGGGCCCCTCAAGTTGTAGATCTTCTTTTAATTTATATTAGGTCTTCCAATTGGTTCAGCCACAAAACGTGTCACTCTGATTCATCAGTGAAAGAACCGTAAAAGAAAAGAAAAGAAAAGGCAATAGTATTATAAATAATAATAATTCAAATCTAAACCTTTTTTTATTTAATTTAAAATTAAGATATTGCAATAAAATCCCCTACATAATGTGCCCAATTGTTATCTTGTTAAAATCTCCAATAAATACCTTTAATTTAGCATTGATGACTCTAAAATATATCAAAATATATCTCAAATCTATTAAAAATGGGAAGTCATCACCTCTTCAATTGTAGTGACTTTAGCTTCCCATTCCTTGCTAAGAATATTCAGAATTTCCCTTACTTGGAAAGGTTGATCATATTCTTTTCCCAAAGCAGCAAGTTGGTTGATCAGATAAGTGAATTTGAGCTAGATTTCGCCAATGGATTCCCCAGACTTCTTACGAAGCAAATCGTATTCAGTCATCAAGGTATTTACACGATTCTCCTTGATTCCAGTTGTCCCTTCATGAGCTATCTCCAGAGCATCCCACATAGCTTTAGCAGATGATAAATTGCAGATACGGAAATACTCTTTTTGACTTAGAGCACTTTGAAGCATGAGAATTGCTTTGTTATTGAGAGTGACTTGTCTTCTGTCATTCTCATCATATTCTTCTTCTAGCTTAAGAGTTCTAACTCCATCTTCTATTGTAGCTGGAGAATAATCTCATCTCTCAAACACTCTCCATAGGCCATATTCAGTAGCTATTACAAAGACTCTGAATTTGGCTTTCCAGAAGAAATAATGTTCGCCATTGAAACTGGAAGGTCTATTAATAGAAGCACCATCTGGTAGTATTTCGTCCATACTTATCCTTCTCAAGATCTTAAGCTCTTTTAAGAAGACCTTGCTCTAATACCAAATGTAAATGGCAGAAAATCATCAAGAGGGGGTGAATTGGGGATTTTAAAAATCTTTTTTATAGACCCAGATTTTCACCACAAAATAGAGACTAACAGAGAGAGAGGATAGAAGAAGATGAACACAAGGATTTATACTGGTTTGGCTCAACTCTTGACCTACGTCCAGTCCCTAGACTCTCTGGGATTTTCACTAATACTTCAATCAGTTACACACTCTGTACTCGAAAGTTATCCTCTAACTCGGATACACTCCCCTTACAAGTTGTAAACTGATAACCCAATCTCAAAGTCCTACAACTTTGAGATTTTTACAAGAATCAAGATTCAGTAATAAACTCTCTAAAAGAGAAGATTGATAAACACTGAAGAATATATATATTAGAAGATATTACACTTGAAAGTGAAACAGTAAATGCAAGTTGATCGTTTTTGCGTTTTTATCTCTCTTTTTCTAGTTGAGAATTGAATGCTTCAGCTTATATATGTTGCAAGCATTTAATGATTGTTGGAAATCTTAATACAACCATTGGATGCATCAAAAGAGCTGTTAGATTGAACCAGGTGCATTTCCTTAGTCATTTTGATTTAATCCAGATGCTCAGGCTTTGTTTGTTGACTTTCCTTGAAATAAATTTGTTGGATGATTTGGCATCCAGAAGAGGAAAGAAAACATTAAAGCCTTTGGAATGTTCAAAGAATGATTTGCCAAATCCGTGCTTAGGTTTTTGAACCCATCATTTAATGTTCTGACATAATCATTTGCTTTATGCTTAATCCTTAGTTTAATATTCATTTGATCATCTGAAACTCACTAAGAAATCAATTAAACATAATTAGGAATAGTAATGAAAGATGATATGAAGTATACATATCATACATGAAGATTTCGCAAATCCGGGTACGGTGATTTCAAAATAGAGACACTTTACACTTGAGTTTGTTTAAGCAAACTGGAGTGCATGACTCGAGTTCAACATTTTAGGCTCGAGTCACATGATCATGTTCTTTGAAAATAGATTTGAAGTTTAATTGAAGATGTCTCTGTATAATTGAAACTTGAGTTTAAAAAGTTTCACTCAAGTGCATGACTCGAGTTTATTATAATTCACTCGAGTTTAGATCTTCTTTCAAAATGAGCTTCGCGATAGCATTTTGAAAATGTTTTGAGATCACGTTAACTCGAGTCATTAAGTGATTAACTCGAGTTTTGGACTTATTTAATTTTGAAAATAAGTTTAAGTCCACAAACTCTGATAGGAGTTTCAAAGAACAAGCTCAAGTCACTTTAGGTTCAAAATATTGTGAAAACTCTCGGGCTTGCACTGAATTGTGTTTGACAATAACTGGCTCGAGTTTACTTTAGAATGTAAAAGCTTTGAAAACTTTCGGCCAAGCACTAACTCGAGTTTTACATTCTAAAACTCGAGTCAAGTTAAGTTCAAAAATCTTTGAAAGCTCTCTGCCTTGAGTAAAGTCAACTTTTACAACTCTAAACTCGAGTTAACCTTTGATAGTAGGTTACTAGTTAAGTTTGAACAAATTTCAAACATTTTTAACTTAACCATTAATAATTGTCAATTATCATCAAAACACATAGAGAACTAATAGGTTGACATTAATGACCGTTGGAGAAGCTTGAAGTTTATCCGTTAGACAGTTGAAGCTTGACAGTCACATTCGCCATTAATGATGTAGTCGTAAATGCGCCGCTTTGACATTCCTTGATTCCATTTGTTTTTTAATGTTAAGACACATCAATTAGAATGTAGTTTAGAATAGCAAAAATGTCTTTCAATTGATCACAGGAATGGTTCCTGTGTTTGTGTCTTGATTAGGCAAGAGCATTAAATGCATTCTTACACACAAATTACTTTATGACAATTTGTTGTTAATCCTTCTTATAATCATCTAAAACTCATTAACAAACTGATTAAAGATAGTTCGGAATAGTAATGAGTGATGATAAGAAGTTATGAGATCACAAGCAATGATTTTAGATTTATGAAGACGGTGATTTCGAAAACAAGTAAAGTTAACTTCAAGTTAAATCAATGTTAACTTGAGTTAATGACTCAAGGTGAAAATATATTGACTCAAGTCCAATCATCTTCTCATAAAATTTGAATTCAGAACTATAAGATGTCTATGAAGGTAATTAACTTGAGTCCAAGAAATATAAACTTGAGTTAATGACTCGAAGCAATCATTTTCTACGAGAGTTAACATGCAAGTTGGATAACAAAACAATACTTAACTTGAGTTAAGAAAAATATGCCTAGAGCCATTGACTAGAGGCAATTATTATTTAACTCAAGTCAAGTCAAGCTTCACAATAAAAGACTTTGAAAGTATTTCAGGCAAAGATAACTCAAGGTAATATTATTTACTTCAAGTTAGTCACTCGAGGCAAGATAATATTCATTTAAGGCAGTTCAAGTAAAGTTTGAATGTTGGATTGAAAAATTTAGTGCGAGACATCAAGTTTAAATCTTTCCAAACAATTGACTTGAGTTAAAACATAATTGACTCGAGTTTAAACTTTTATTTTAAAAGCTTTCAAAGCGATAACTCGAGGTAAATCGTTTTTAACTCGTGTTAAATATAATTCAAATTAATTCTTTTGAGTTAAACTTGATCTAACTCGAGGCATTTGAAATCAAAAACAGTTTGGCTTAAAAGATTGAAACATATGACTCAAGTCAATTAACATTTAACTTGAGGTAGCCATTTGACAGAAACTCCAAAACAACAATTGATTCAAGTTAGAGTTTAAACATAAGATTTTCCCTTGAATCTTTTAAACTTATTTTCATTATAATCGTTACCATCAAAACATAGAGAACTAACATTCTCCCCCTTTTTGATGATGACAACACTTATAATGTTTGAGAAGTTTTTGAAAATGGATTAGCTTGAGATAAATAAATATAGCAGCAATGAAGATATGGCTCAATGAAGTATAAGATATATAGTGAAACTAAATATATGCATTTCATTCAGAAGAGTTCAAGCATTGAGGCAAAAGGCATGTATTTCAAGCATAAAAGTTCAGAGATACACGGGAAATGAGATACATTAACCAAAATGAAATACAATAATCAAAATTCTTAAACTGGAAAAGTAAAACTTCAGAAAACTTCATAATGTCTCTCCCCTTTTGCCATCAGCCAAAATAGTGGAGTGGCTTTTTCGATGAAGAAGGTGGTGAGTTATCAGAGAAGATGCTATCAAAAGAGGATGATGGAAGTTTAACAGTGGAAGGATCAACAGGAGAATGTTGAGAAGATGGAACAGGAATTGTAGCAATAATTGGGGTTGTGGCTAAAATAGGAGTTGAGGCAGATGGAATGGGAGAGGAGGCAGAAAGAGAAGGTGAGATAAGAATAGAAGAAGGAACACTAGAAGGACTAGGCATTGTTGAAACATCGGATGGAGCAAATATAGCCTTAAGAAGCTTGTCAAGCTTGGAGTCCAAAATGAGAAACATATTGTTGAGACTATCAAATCTAGCTCCATAGTCATCCAAGTATCCTTCAGGATTACTAAGCCTTCTATTTTAGTTAATCTCTTAGCGTGATCATTGTGCTCTTTTGCAGGCTTGTGATGTCTTTGAGCGAATTAAGCCACCAATTTTCCAACCTTAGATTCAATCTTAGCAGTAATCTCATGTTGTTGAGCAATCATTGAAACCCGAAGAGAACCAACGGCCTCGGCTAATGCCTTCACCACAATTGCTTGAACAGAAAAATTAGACATTGATGGTGGAGGCTGAGAAGGTTGAGAGTGAGCATCAGCACCTTTGAGGTTGATTCTCCTCGAAATGCAGAAGCAGGAACATATATCTTCACACGTTTGCTAGGAGAAACCATAATCTTTTCTTTATCCTTCCGTTTGGCAGCCTCATGGTCAATCGTTGGTTTGACAGGCACCTCAAATGGCTCTTTTAACACAACAATCTTTGTTCTGGGTTTAGGAGATGCAGCTTCTTCTTTTGCAAGGTTTGAGAGGAGCAAGGGCTAATTAGGCTAAAAATCAAAATATTTGTGGGATTTTGATGGATTCTTTGCTCTCATTTTGAAGAAATTTGGTGAAAATGGCTCGAGTTAGGTTTAGGGTTTGAGCACTTTTTAAAGAGAACAAAGAGCCGACTCGAGGGATAGAGAACAAGTGAAGTAACAATAATATATATATTTAAAATTGACTCGAGGTTAATACTAACTGACTCAAGGTAACAGGTAAACATATATATGCACAATTTGAAATTAACTCGAGGCAATTACCAACTGACTCAAGGTAACAAATATACATTTGATTTTAACTTAAGGTAAATACTAACTAACTCGAGGTAAGAGAAGTCACTTACATAGACTTCAAGTATGTGTCATGAATACTTGAAGAAATTTGTCTACCTCGAGTGAATTCACACTTGACTCGAGTTGCCTTTTGATGTCTCCAAAAAATAGTTCTCACTACCTCGAGTTGTTAACTTGAGGTAACAACTTAATAACTTGAAGTGAGCTCAGATTGTACTTTGAACTTCTAATATTTCAACTGATGTTACTCGAGGTACTCATTCCATGACTCAAGTCATTTTCACTCTGTTAACCTCTGTTTCCTTTTTTCATATTAGAGTCCTGCAAAAACAAAGTTTATATACTCTGATGCTTAAGTTAGTATTTAATTATCATCAAAACAAGATTAGCAACAATAAACTAACTTTACTTACAATTCATTGGGATTTACCATCTCCAGTTCCCTTTGGATGAATATGAATTTTTCTTTAGTCAGAGGCTTGGTGAAGATGTCCGCAAGTTGCAAATGTATGGGAATGAACAATACCTTGACATCTTTCTTTTGTACATAATCTCTAATGAAGTGATGTCTCACATCAATATGCTTGGTTCTTGTATGTTGAACTGGATTCTTGGCCAAGCTTATTGTGTTGGTATTGTCACAGAGGATTGGAATTTCTTTCAGATGGATGCCCAAGTCTGAAAGTTGTTGCTTAAGCCATAGAACTTGAGCACAACAACTTGAAGCAGCAATATATTCAGCTTCGGTGGACGACAAGGAGACAGTTGTTTGCTTCTTCCTAAACCAGGAAATAAGTGAGCCACCAAGATATTGACATTAGCCACTTGTGCTCTTTCTATCTGTCTTGTACCCAGCGTGATCCGAGTTTAAATATGCCACCAAGTACTCTGATTGACCTTTAGGAAACCATAGTCCAAGCTCCACTGTGTCAGCGAGGTATTGCAATATCCTCTTCACATGTTCTGCATGTGATTCCTTAGGAGCTAACTAGAACCTTGCGTACATCCCCACACTAAATTGAATGTCTGGACGACTTGCTATCAGATATAGTAATGAACCAATCATTCCTCTGTATTTGGTAATGTTGAAGTCTTTTCCCTTTTTATCAGCATCCAATAAAGCAGTTGAACTCATCGGGGTGTCTGCTCCATTACATTGATCAAGACCATACTTCTTCAACAAATCCCTCAAATATTTGGTTTGGAGATGAATATCCCGTCCTTCCTTTGTTTAATTTGAAGTCCAAGGAAATAATTTAATTCTCCCATCGTTGATATTTCAAATTCACCCTGCATAGTCTTTGAAAAATCCTTGCACAGAGATTCATTAGTAGAACTAAAAATAATATCGTCTACATATATTTGAACCATAATCAAATCATTTTTCTTATTACACTTAATAAAGAGAGTTGTGTCTGCTTTACCTCTGACAAATCCTTGATCAAGAAAAAACTTACTTAATCTCTCATACCAAGCTCTAAGAGCATGTCTAATACCATATAAAGCCTTTTTCAAACGAAAAACATGGTCAAGATGAGATTCACTTTCAAAACTAGGAGGTTCTTCTACATAAACTTATTCCTGAATAAATCCATTAAGAAAAGCACTCTTTATATCCATTTGATAAAGCTTTAATCATTTGATGCATGCAAAGGCTAAGAGTACTCGTATAGCTTCCAATCTAGCCACATGAGCATACGTTTCCTCATAATCAATTGCTTCTTCTTGATTATAGCCTTTGGCCACCAATCTAGCCTTGTTTCTGACTATGATTGCAGATTCATCACGTTTGTTCTTGAATACTCATTTAGTGCTAATGACTGGATGGTCTTTAGGCCTAGGTACCATGTCCCAAACTTGATTTTTATCAAATTGATGTAATTCCTCTTGCATTGCTAAAACCTACTCGTTGTCTGATAGGGCTTCATCAATTTTAGAGGGTTCAATCTCAGAGATGAAGGAAGAGAAAGTTACTTCGTTTAATGTACTTCTTCTGGTTCTCACACCTTCACCCACGTCGCCTATTACTTGATCCAGAGGATAACTCCTACTGTATCTCCAGGCATGAGGTTGAGATTGAACAGGATTTTCACAAACGTTTTCAGGCTCTGTTGCTAAAATGTTTTCAGAATTTTCAGGAATAGAAGGAATTTTTGAAATGGGTTGATTTTGAAAGATAGGTTCATATTCATCAAGAACCTTGTCAGGTTCAATTTCACAAAACACAACATGAATTGATGCTTCTACCACACGAGTTCGATTATTGAAAACTCTATAAGCTTTACTTCTATTAGAATAACCCAAAAATATACTTCTGTCGGACTTAGGATCGAACTTTCCCAAGTTATCCTTACCCTTTGTTGTGGATGAAGCATTTGCATCGAAAGATGTGCAATTGAGCTAGGTTCGGCTTCCTTCCCTTGTAGAGTTCATAAGGAGTCTTATTGAGTTTCTTTCGAAGATAGGCTCGGTTTGAAACATAGCAAGCCGTGCTCATTGCATCTACCCAGAAGACTTGAGAAGTCTTGTTCTCATTCAACATTACTCGAGTCATTTCAGTGAGGACATGATTTTTCCTTTCATCCACACCATTTTGTTGTGGTGTCCTTGGAGCTGAGAAGTTGCGGTCTATGTCGTGAACATCACAAAATTCTCTCGAAAGCTTGATTCTCAAACTCTCCTCCATGATTAGACCGAATACCTCAAATGTAAACTCCTTTCTCGTTTTGCACTTCTTGGAAAACACAACAAATAGATCAAATGTTTCATCCTTAGAAGACAGGAAAATCGTCCAAGTAAATCTTGAGAAATCGTCGACAATGACTAGAGTATACAGATTGCCACCGAGGCTTTTTACTCTTGCAGGTCGAACTAGATCCATATGAAGTAGTTGGAGTGGTCGATTGGTCGAGATTTCTGATTTAGTTTTGAGAGATGATTTAATTTGTTTACCCCTTTGACAAGAATCACAAATCATGTCATTTTTAAAACGAAGTTTAGGTAAATCAAGAATTAAATCTTTTCTTAACAACTTGTCCATTTGGAACATGTTTACATGAGCCAAACGCTTATGCCACAACCAACTTTTGTCCAAGTTGCTAACAAAACAATTTTCTGAATTGACTTTAGGAAGGTTTAATGTATAGCAGTTACCTTCTCTAGGTGCCTTAAATAAAACTTTAAGGTTACCTTTATCAATTGGAAGATCATCCTTCTTAACAATGAGACATTCTTCTAAATCGAAAATGATCTAGTTGTTCTTGTCTACACTATGGCTCACGCTGAGAAGGTTATGACAGAGACCTTCCACGAAGTAAACATCTTTGATCAACGGTTCTTTCTCTGCACCAATCTCGCCAATTCCAATGATCTTTCCAGATTGATTCCCTCCAAAGGTGACTTTGCTACCATCCTTTGATCTCATTACCACAAATTTGGATTGATCTCATGTCATGTGTCTGAAGAATCTGCTATCAATGTACCACTTATTGGTCTTTGATGCTCTCAGACAAACCTGCAATTTAGACAAGATCAAGTCTTAGGTACCCATCTTTTCTTGGGCCCTTTTGGGTTATTTCGGGCCTCAGGGAACATATACGTCCCTTTAGGCACCCACTGATAATTACCAACATGTTTATCTCTTCTTTCTTTCTTACGAAAGCATGATGAAGCATTATGTCCCTTTTAGTTACAACACTTACAATGAGCAAAGAGATTTGAAGAATGTATCGACTTTTGAAAATAGTTTAAATAAGATTTTCCACCGATTTTCTTTTTCCCTTTCTTCTTGTTAAAAATAAGATTGAAACCTATGCCTGATTGATCATTTTAAACCTTTGAGCTTTTAAAATCACATTGAGCATTTCACTTCCGTTAGTGAACTTCTCATGAGTTTTTGTTAGATAGGAATTTTTCTTTACAAGATCAGGACATTTTTCGAAAATGGGGTTTTTGCAAACCAAAGGAGAATCTTAAGCTTGTTGCTCAAGTAGTTTGATTTTCCTCTTTGAGGCAATGAGTTCTTTTGCAATTTTTCTAAATTCAGAATGCAACTCATTATACTAACTCATCATAGCTGGGTTCAGGATCATATACCTCATTGTCATTTTCTGGTTGTTCTTCCTCTTCTGCTACTGTTTGTCGATTTCCTTGATGGCAAGTGAACCAGTCGAACAAGTAATAAAGTGTAAGTAGAGTATCGTCCCACAAAGACTGAGATACCGAAGAGTGATGCTCAATTGCTATGATAGTTGTGCAAACAAAAATTAATTATAATTGGTTTCAGAGGTTTGAGTAATTATACTAATAACAGAAATAAACATAATAAGTTTTAAGAAGATATCGTGAGAAGTTAGGCTGAACTCGGAATCACCCTTAAGCGCATCAACTCCCCAGCTTGCTCTACCCATTGCTATAGCATCCATATCGCATGACCTTCCGCAATGCACAAAGATAGCTACTAACTACAACGCTATTCGGTTAACCCACCACTATACTCTATCGAAGCTTCCGCGTCCAATACATATGAAATTAACTATACTCCTTCCATATTCTTATGGCAACTTTCTAGTAAAATCTGTATTACACTCAGGGTGTCATGGTTATGAGAGGTAGACCCATTCCTGAAGCCTAAAATAAATAGGTCAAGCCTTGCACCGGTTGCCTAGCAAACACTATTTCTCGAGGTCTAACCTCGACTCCTTGCCAGTAAGCCGAGGCCACACATCTAGCCCTTAGATTCCTCTAATCGACTAGTAATTCATTCACTGATAAGCAAAACAAATCTATTAAATTAAGAACTTGCAACTGGGTTCATTTAACACTTAAGAATTCATCCTCGTTTAGCCATCGGAAAGTTAGTTCATGATTGATGAGGGAAACACAAAACAGATAGTAACAGAATGACCCATGATCTAACTACTAAAATAAAGTAAAAGAAAAGAAAAGAAGAAAGCTTGATGGTGTTCCGATGGCGTGGAAGAAGCCCTGTCACGTCACCACTCCACGTCTTCTTCCCTCCATCTTATTGTAAGGAAGGATGCTGGGTTATCCTGGAATTCTCGTGCTAGTGAAGTCTCTCACTCTTCCTTCGAGTCTACCGAATGTGTAATCTCGTTTAGGCTCTGTGCGACTCTCTCGCTAGGGTTGACTTGCTGTTTCCTTTTATACTCAGGCTTTCTTGTGACGTAAGTTTCAGCCAGCTGGGCTTTCCAAATCTTTCGAGATCTATCGCATCTTCTCGTTTGTAGATTGATTCTCACGATCCTACGGGATTCTTCAAATCTTTCGTTTTACTCCTCCGCATCTTCTATTTTATTACGCGACCAATCTACCTGTTGATCTCGATCTTTATTATTATTCCTGAAATCAGCTGGATAAAAAGGTCAGATAATATGATGCATAGCATTGCGTCCTTTACTTTGCTATAGCTTTCGTGATGCTTTTTATTGCACTTTGAGTTACGGTCAGAATGCTATAGCATAGTATCAGCTTTTGCTACTCGTTCTTTAAAAACAATGTAACCTGCTCCCTTCTTAGCACATGTTTAGGATGTAAATGGTTTCTACCCTTCAGTTCCCTATATCATGAATATATGCCTTTTTTTGCTTGACCGTTTGCGTTAAGCTTTCATTTACCATATAATTTAGTCATGAAGTAGAGGGAAAACATGGCATAATTTGTGCTCATCAAATACCCCCACACTTAGCTTTTTGCACTCCTGGGCAAAATAAGATGAAGCGAACAGAATCTCATAAGCATAGTACTCTTGTCTGTATAACCCTTGCTTACACAATTGCTTTCAATTAACGTCCCCCTTCGGCAATCCCACTGCCCAATGCTAACAGCTCAAAAAGCGTGGTATTGCTTAGATGAAGAATCCTCAAGAGGCTCTCAAGTTCAGTGTTTACGCACTCTTACCCAGGGAATTTTAATTTCTCTCTTGTCCTACGGGCCCAGAAGTTCCATAGCCTTGTCAAAGTTCTAAGATTGCTTCCTAGCATCTGAGTATTCGTTCATCAGAAGGACTTTTTTTGGGTTACATTGGTGATGATAGATTGGAGTTTGAGGGGGGAAATGTTGGTGACTGCTATAGCAGATTAGGTAGCCAAATATCTTGGTTTCGGCCGGAGCGCTCCTTCTTGTACTTGTTTTTCTTGCCGCTTTTTTTTTTTTCTAGGTCTTTCCCTTTTTTCTTCTTGTTTTTTTTTCAAGCAAGCAACAACTCTTTTTCACAGTATTTCAATGGAGCACTCTGCCGTAGCATGTTTCACAATTTTCTTCTAGTTTTTTTTTCTGTCTCTCTTATTCTGCTATAGCATACCTGTGTGGCTCAATGGGGTAGCAATATGGAGATTATGATAAATGGGTTGTGTATGGGATTGACGGGTATGATATGAATGCCTTTATCCTACGAACTTCAAACTCATATGTCAGATAGTTTATCAAAGAACTAAGACAAATCAAGGATCAAACATGGACTAGCAGACATTCACACTTTAAAATATAACAATTAGGCTCAACTCAATCCTTCCATTGGGGGTTCTTCCCTTTAAACTTCCTCACTGCCACTTTACCCCGCATCAGATTAGCTAGCATTGTCAATTTCCCAAGGCTAAAGGTTCAGTTTTCTTAGGCAATCGTGCTATGCTTCGTTATACAGACCTTCCTTCTATTGCTACAAAATTCTGTTTATACTTTATCATAGCAATTTGAAAAAATTTCAGTTTGTGCCAAAAACTAAATGTAGAGTAATTAGGATCACACACACAGATATCGCAGATAGCAGATTATATCACTAACTAAACCCTCCCCCACACTAGAATGATGCAATGCCCCCATTGCAATGGCTAAGTGAAACGGGATAGAGGTGAGACAATTCACGGCTGATAGTAGCTACCCAACACATGCCTTGGTTTTGAATTTTTTTTTATAAATGCCGCTAGGAAACAAGAAGGAAGAAAACATATGCAAATTATAGTACAAAAATAGAGAAAGAGTCTAGTTCCAGGAGTGAACAAAAGAAAACCTCACTTAGCTTAACCTTTCCCTGCTGAAGGTCCGGCTGAAGGTTCATGAGAGTTTGACACTTCTTCGTCATCAGTGTCGACAGAGTGTGTGCTGGTGGGCTCACCTTCTTGAGGGCTTTTGCTCCGGTGACGCTTCCACGAGCTTGTTGGTTCCTGTTGTGGTGGGCTGACGAGCGAATTGTGCATATCAAAAGTCGCCTCAGGGAAAACCGGCAATGGAGTGTATTTCGGGGCCCCTGAGATTTGCGGCAAGGCTACTATCTCTCTCAGCCACATATTTTCACCACATCTGCTGCTGAAGAAGAAGTGTGCTGACTGAACGTTGCAAGGTTGTAACTTCGGCAGCCAAAGCATGAAAAGCTACTGCAGAAATCAGGGTTGTGTCTGTTGGGGGTACGACAGAGGAACTGGCCAAGTTGGTTTGAGTGACTCGCGGCTGGCATTTTTGCAAGATGTGTTGTACAGTTGCCACGGTAAGAGGTTGTGGGAGTACCGCTCTTTCTTCGCTGGCATCAAAAATTACCCCTGCATTTCGACAGAGCTCAGAGATAAGTGCAGGGAACCAGAGGTTTCCCGTGGTGTGCTTCAGGGACTCAAACAGTTCTCGGTAGATGAGTGCGTCAACATCAATTTGTTTGCCCTCTAAGAGGCAATAGAGCAGGAATGCGCGTTCTCGCGAGATAGTTTGGGTGTGCAGAGTAGGCATGAGTCGGTGGCAAAGGAAGTGGAACCAGATACGTGCTTCAGGTCTCATACGCCTACATTTCAAATTGTAGGACCCTTCCTTGGAAATTTGCCATTCGGTGTTTGGTACGCAGAGTCAAGCGACCACGTTAGCGAGGATTTCAGGGTTTTCCTCTTGCTGGAGAAGCTCATTGTATTCATTGTCGGTAGGGTCTAGGTCGAATACCTTGCGGATTGCGCTGGCGCTGCATTGTACATTCTTCCCTCGAACGGTTATGAAATAAGGGGAACCTCCCAGATAATTTGCACCAAATTCAAAAAGAATGGGGGTTACCACCTCGGCAGGGTGAAGGCAGAATCTTTCCCATCGGCGTTGTCATATGATCCCTATAACACATTCAGGGTAAGTGCTCTGCTCGAATGCATCTCCATCGAATCCCTATTCTGGTGCTAGGGTTTTATCCACTTTTAGAGAGTTGAAACGGGATTCGGCTTCTTTGGTGGCAAATGGCATAGCGTCTGGAGCTTCAGCAGGTGCTTTCTGTCCGGAACCCTTGGTGCGTTCCATTGGAACACTCTGGAGTTGGAACGAGAGAGGAAGTATTGTAACTTTGCACAGAGTGAATGAGCACGAGCGTCTGCGTTGTGAGGTGCAGTTGATTTAAGTAGGGATCAAGAAGAGTGATCGAGGGCGATCAATTCGGGCGGGTTGTGTGCAATCCGTCCGAAATATCGAGGGTGAGACGTGCTGCAGACGCTTGGTGTGCTTAATGGCAGTTGCCAATTTGCTTTTGAATACACTTTCAAATCTATTGGGCCCATTCTTGTGTGGCTCACCAATAATTTCGTCCTTGTGTGTGAGTAGTTCAGATGGGTTGCTACTACCTTCAAGGGGTATATCCTCTAATCTCAGAAACAGTAATTTAAAGCATGACTCTGGGCTGCCTCCCAGAAGCGCTTGTTTTAAAGTCTTCAGCCAGACTTTGCTGTAGCAAGTTACTGCTGTGATAGTGCAAGAAGGCTTCCTACTTCTCTAGTGCCTTTGCTGTCATTTTCAGAGGGTAGGTACCCCTCAGCTGGGTCTTCGAATCTTGCGTTCTTAAGGATTGAGAAGGTGACCTGATCATCATTTACACGCATAGTAAGTTCTCCCCTTTCCACGTTAATCAGCGTACGCCCAGTTGCCATGAACGGTCTTCCTAGAAGAATTGGGACATCGTGATCTGATTCAAAGTCCAGAATAATGAAATCCATAGGGAAGATGAACTTATCCACCTTCACTAGAACATCTTCGATCTTTCCTTCAGGTAGAACTATGGAGCGATCGGCCAGTTGCAATGTTACTGTTGTAGGTCTAGCCTCTCCAACTGCAAATTGTTTAAAAATAGACATGGGCATGAGATTTATACTAGCTACCAGATCACACAGAGCTTTCCCTGAATATTGAGGTCTGATTGTATAGGGGATTGTGAAACTATCAAGATCTTTTAATTTCGGAGGTAGCCGATTTGTTAGCATGGCACTGCAGTCCTGGGTCAATGCTATTGTCTCAAACTCTTCCAATCGTCTCTTTTTAGAAAGAATTTCCTTCATAAATTTCACGTAGCTGGGCATTTGCTCTAGAGCTTCCACCAGAGGAATATTAATATGCAATTGCCGTAGCATGTCGAGGAATTTCTTAAATTGTTTCTCTTGGCCTTGCTTCTGTAGCCTTTGTGAGAAAGGTGGGGGTTGCCTTAGCATCTTTGAAGGCCCGGGATCACGATTATGCTTTGATGATGATGCGGTAGCATTCAATGATGGGTATTGCACGTGATCATCCAGTGCCGCACGCGGGGGCAACGTTGTAGTGCTGAGATCCTATTCTGGTTGTGACATTCTTGGTTGACTTTGCTCGTCTTCAAGAAGTTGTTCATCACTTCCTTGCCCTTCCTTAAGTTTCTCATATTGCGGATAAGTGACAACCATAGGTTGCTTGGTTGCCTTCCTGGGTTCTAAGCTGTTACCACTTTAGAGCTCTATCAGCTTGACTTCCTCCCTTCCTTGGATCCTGGGGACTTCAGTGTCACTGGGCAGGGATCCTGAGGGTCTGTTGTTAAGGGCAGTAGCTAGTTGTCCCACTTGCCATATATTCCTTCAGAAGGGTTAGCATAGAGTACTGTGGGTCTGACTCATCGCCCTGATGTCGTGCTTGCTGGGTAAACCCTGGTGGGTTTGATGTTCGGTTTGAGTATTGTGGGCTCGATGATTGTCACGCTGCTTGTGAACCTTGAGAATTCCATGAGAAATTGGGATGATGCCTCCATCCGGGGTTGTATGTATTTGAGTACGAATTGTTGGTGTTACTGCCCCTGTTAAAGTTGTTGACGAAGTTTACAGATTCAGGGTTGGGGAAGCACTGAGAGTAAGAGTGCTCTCGCACGCACACACAAGCTACCCGAGATGGTTGCGGCGATGTGTTGCTTGATGGAAGGGTCGGTCCTTTCACCATATTAGTCGAGATGAAACTTGAGCGCATGAGAGCGAGTCATAGTGTCTAGTTCATGTATTCGCAATCCTTGCAGTTCGAGAAGATGTGGCTCGTCGCTTGCCATTGATGATCGTTCATGGCCATGCGCTCCAATAGGTTGTGAGCCTCTTCATAAGACTTCATTAGGATGGATCCTCCAGAAGAGGCATCTACAATTGATCGTGCTTGTCCATCGAGACCTCTGTAAAATGTTTCTAACTGGACCCATTCGCACGTACCGTCTTTGTGGGCATCTTCTGAGGAGGTCTTTAAATCTATCCCAGGCTTCATAGGTAGATTCACTAGATTTTTGGTGGAAGTTGGTGATGTCCCCTTTAAGTTGAGCGTTCTTAGTAGGTGGAAAAAATTTGAGCAAGAACTTACTCCCCAGATCATTCCATGTGGTGATGGAGTTAGCAGGTAGGTTGTTAAGCCACGTCCGAGCTTTGTCCCTTAGTGAGAATGGGAATAATTTAATCTGGACGGCGTCGGGTGGGATTCCTGGGATGACAAAAGAATTTCACACCTCCATGAAGGTCTTGAGGTGCAGGTATGGATCTTTGGATGGAAGTCCTCCAAATTGCCCTACTGCATTCAGCATCTGAATCATGGCACCTTTGATTTCAAAGTGTCCTGCATTGAATGTTGGCGGTGTGATGGCTGAATTCAACTTGTTTAGATCTGAAATTCCAAATTCCATGATGGCCTTGTTCACTTCTAGGTTTGGAGGTGGAGGGACCTGGTTGTCCCCATTTATTACTATCGGCTCTCCTTCATTCTGCTCGTGGTTGACAGGCATATCTGCCATGCTTGCTAAGTCAAAAGGTTGACTTCTTCGCTTTTGCTTCCTGCGCCTTTGCTTGTAAGTACGTTCTATTTCAGGATCGTAAGGCTCTAGGTTGGCTGAGGGCGAGTTGCGCATGCACTACAGAATGTACCTGAAAATAAAGAATAGAGAAAAGGTGAGCTTTTTATTAGGTAAATCACAACTATTAAGCAAAAGGGGCGTCGCAACTAAGGGTATCAGTAGTCCCCAGCAACGGCGCCAAAAACTTGTTGGTTGATTTCCTTGATGGCAAGTGAACCAGTCGAACAAGTAATGAAGTGTAAGTAGAGTATCGTCCCACAAAGACTGAGATACCGAAGAGTCACGCTCAATTGCTATGATAGTTGTGCAAACAGAAAATAATTATAATTGGTTTGAGAGGTTTGTGTAATTATACTAATAAGAAATAAACAAAATAAGTTTTAAGAAGATATCGGTGAGAAGTTAGGCTGAACTCTAATCACCCTTAAGCACATCCACTCCCCCAGTTGCTCTACCCATTGCTATAGCATCCATATCGCATGACTTCCGCAAGTGCTACAAGATAGCTACTAACTACAACGCTATTCGCTTAACCCACCACTATACTCTATCGAAGCTTCCGCGTCCGATACATATGAAATTAACTATACTCCTTCCATATTCCTATGGCAACTTTCTAGTAAAATCTGTATTACACTCAGGGTGTCATGGTTATGAGAGGTAGACCCATTCAAGCCTACAATAAATAGGTCAAGCCTTGCACCGCCGCCTAGCAAACATCTTTTTTCTCGGAGGTCTAACTCGACTCCTTGCCGCAAGCCGAGGCCACACATCTAGCCCTTAGATTCCTCTAATCGACTAGTAATTCATTCACCGATAAGCAAACCGAATCTATTAAATTAAGAACTTGCAACTCGGGTTCATTTAACACTTAAGAATTCATCCTCGTTGACCATCGGAAAGTTAGTTCATGATCGATGAGGAAACACAAAACAGAGATAGTACAGAATAACCCATGATCTAACTACTAAAATAAAGTAAAAGAAAAGAAAAGCAGAAAGCTTGACGACATTTCGATGGTGTGGAAGAAGCCCTGTCACGTCACCACTCCACGTCTTCTTCCCTCCGTCTTATTGTAAGGAAGGATGCTGGGTTATCCTGGAATTCTCGTGCTAGTGAAGTCTCTCACTCTTCTTTCGAGTTTGCCGAATGTGCAATCTCGTTTAGGCTCTGTGCGACTCTCTCGCTAGGGTTGACTTGTTGTTTCCTTTTATACTCAGGCTTTCTTGTGACGTAAGTTTTCAAATTACTCGGGCTTTCCAAATCTGTCAAGATCTATCGCATCGTCTCGTTTGTAGATTGATTCCGCTTGATCCCGTAGGATTCTTCAAATCTTTCGCGTTTTGCTCCTCCGCATCTTCTATTTTATTACGTCAAGAATCTACCGTTGATCTCGATCTTTATTATTATTCCGAAATCACTGGATAAAAGGTCGATAATATGCCGTATAGCATTGCGCCCTTTACTTTGCTATAGCTTTCGTGATGCTTTTTATTGCACTTCAAGTTGCAGTCTAAATGCTATAGCATAGTATCAACTTTTGCTATACGTTCTTTAAAAACAATGTAACCTGCTCCCTTCTTAGCACATGTTTAGGATGTAAATGGTTTCTACCCTTCAGTTCCCTATATCATGAATATATGCCTTTTTGCTTGGACTGTTTGCAGTTAAGCTTTCATTTACCATATAATTCAGTCATGAAGTACAGGGAAAACATGGCATAATTTGTGCTCATCAGCTACCAAACAAACGTTAGCCACCTCTTCTTCCTCAACTTTCTTCTTGATCCGAGGAGCTATCTCCCCACATGGCAAATACGTAAGCCTTCTTCTTGAAGTGATTGAATTTCTTCTTCTTCTCCTTTTCCTTGACCTTTAGCTAAGGACATTCGAATTTGATATGGCCCAGCTTCTCACACTCATAACAGATGGTCTGATCTTTATCTTTGAACTCACGTCTACTGCTTGTTGGACTTTCCTTCTGGAATCGATTTTTGAAGCATTGATCCTTCTTGTAGAACTTCTTGAATCTATGAACGAACATGCCCATCTCATCATCATCGTCTTCGTCTTCGTCTTTAGCTTCTTTTTATTTCACAGCATTGAGGGCAACACCTTTGCCTCTGTTGTTGTTGATTTTGTCTAAGCCCTTCTTGAACTTCAGTTTGCCTTCATATTCAGATAAGCTTCTGAACAGAGCAGCTACTGATTGCATTGATTCTCTATGGGCTTCTTCGGTTGCAGTGACTTTAGCCTCCCAGTCTTTCGTCAGGACATATAAGATTTTCCTTACTTGAGAGTCTTGCTCATATGTCTTAACCAAAGCAGATAGTTGGTTGATCAAGTGAGTAAAATGAAGTTTAAATTCTCCGATGGATTCTTCGATCTTCTTACATAGGAGATCATACTCGGTTGTTAAAGTATTGACTCGATTCTCCTTTATCCCGGAAGTTCCTTCATAAGCTATTTCCAATGCTTTTTACATTTCTTTGGTGCTTGACAAGTTACATATCCAGAAGTACTCTTTTTGACTGAGAGCACTTTGTAGTGTTAGTTCTCAATTTGTTTTGATGATAACTAATCATTGTAAACAGATTAAGACATATGACCTCTTTGAAAATAATTTTATTTCACTCTGTAATGGATCATATGTATTTGTCATTTTTGTTGTCAAATTGGCTCGAGCCTCAGTTTCTTAACTCGAGCCAAATCGTACTTAAAACCTTTGAAAATTGACAGATTGGCTCGAGCCAACACTTCGTAGTCTCGAGTCTAGTGGGAGACTCGAGCCAACGTATTTGTGGCTCCATCCAATTTGTTGCAAAACATAAAGAATTTTCAAGGAACATTTTTGTTACCTCTAGCCAAAGGTGATAGACTCGAGCCAAAAAGTTGACCGTTACATTTGAAATGTTTGTTTCGCTCGAGCCACCACTTATCACCTCGAGCCGAAGGAAATCTTTCAAATATCGTTCAAACAATTTATATTGTTTGACTCGAGCTAGTTTGGCAGTCTCGAGTCTAGACCGTTGCTCGAGTCTCTGATTTATGCCTCGAGCTAAAGTTCTTCCTTAAGATGAATCTTCAATTGTGCAATGACTCGAGCCACCATTTGTGCAACTCTAGCCAAAGCCTAGACTCGAGTCACGTTATTTTGAGCCTCGAGTTAACTTCTTAAATCCTCTCGTCTCAACGTTTTCAAAATGAAATAGACTTGAGCCAATAAATATCTGACTTAAGCCAAATCAGTCCCTGTTTTGAACTCCTCATTTTCGAATCATTTGAACCTCTAAAGATTGTTTGTAGATTCTTCATATCATCACTCATTACTGTTCTTAATTATGTTTAACCAAGTTTATTAATGAGTTTCAGATGATTATAGTAGAGATTAACGTTAATACTGAAAAAGAAAATTATGTGTCAGAGCATTAAATGTGTTTACCCGTTCAAGACACATTCTCAACTACCTTACCTCTGAACAAACGAAAGACATTTTTAGCACTCATTCCATTTGTTGTGTCTCAACGGTCGAAATAAACAAATGTCAAAGACGGCGATTATCCCAAAGCATTAATGACTCAATGCTTCGTGTCTAATAGAAAAATTGAAGAATCACAACGGATATCACTCAAGCTTCTCAACGGTCATAAATGCTATCATCTATAAATACTTGAAGCATTGAATTGGCTACCTACCCCGAATATCTGTGCAATCAATTCGATACAACTACAATTTACTGTTTCATTCATTTAGCTTAATATCTTCAGATATTATTTGTACTTCAGTGTTTATCATTTCATCTACTCTGTGAAAGAGTTCAAACACTTATTCATTCTTGTTTAGTTGTTAAATCTTAAGGTTGTGGAACCTTAAGAGTTAAGTGTGGGTGTACAACTACAGCTTGTAAGGGGGAGTCAGTCCTAGTGAGAGGATCATCCGAGTACAGTGTGTAATTGTATTTGTGTGTTGAAAGATAATGGAAATCTCAGAGTATTTCTAGGGATTGGACGTAGGTCAAAGAGTTGGACCGAACCTGTATAATTTCTTGTGTTCATTTCTCTTCTCTTCTATTCTCTCTGTCACTGTTTTATGTTCTTGAACTATTCGAAAGATTTTTTATAATCACCTATTCACCCCCCCTCTAGGTGATATTCCATCTTCATGTAGCATTAGGACAACTTTACTGTTTAGAGTTATCTTTCTCCTGTCATTCTCATCAAACTCTTCTTCAGTCTTTGGGACGTGGATTCTACCTTCCGTCCTTGAGGGAACATAATCTCCATTTTCTATCACTTGCTAGAGACCATACTCTAGCTAGCACAAACACTATGAACTTTGCTTTCTAGAATGAATAGTGTTCGCCATTAACCAGGTGGTCGGTTGATAGAGGCACCGTCGACATTATTCCTTCCATGATCTTTCACGGGATGTTAAGCCCAAATAAGAATACTAGCTCTGATTCCAAATGAAAGTGGAATATCACCTAGAGGTGGGGTGAATAGGGGATTTCAAAAATCTTTTCGCGAATAAGCCGGAGAAGATAAAAACATAGTCTAGAGACAGAGAAGATGAACACAGAGAATTTATACTGGTTTGGTCCAACTCCTTGACCTACATCCAGTCCCCAGACACTCTGGGATTTTTCACTAACTCTTAATCACAAATACAATTACACACTCTGTACTTGAAGCAATCCATTCACACTAGGATTCACTCCCCCTTACAAATTGTAATCATACACCCACACTCAAGGTCCCACTACCTTGAGATTAAACTGATAAACTAATAATAAAAAAAGTGTTTATACTCCTCAATGAGTAAATAGAAAATAATCACTGAAGTACAATGATATCCGAAGATATTAAATGAAACGAATGAAACAATAAATTGTAATCACTTCGAATTGAATATGCAGAGTTTCGGTAGTTGGCAAATTCAAGGCTTCTGGTTTTTATAATGGTTGACATTAATGACCATTGGAGAAGCTTGAAGTTTATCCGTTGTGTGTAATATCCCTAAATTTTGGACCCTGAGAATTGAGAATAAGCCTAAAGTAGGCGAATGACTAAGCCCAGTTCAGGAAGAGTCCCAAGAATGTCGAGAGTTAGGAAGCCTCTCTGGGACTAAGTAACTCGGCTATACGGGTCAGTGGACCTAGTATGTATAAGTCGTGGAATTAAAGTGCAAATGAAAACGGGCACAAAAGACCTATATGGTGTAAATCTGGTGGAAAAGATGCCACCTAACTATGTCCTGAAGTATAGGACAATTAGTTGAGCGAAAATATGCCAGTATAAGTAAGTATAGGGCATTTTTAGGCTGTCATGGATATCCTGCGTTTTTGGAGGAAATAAGAAGGGAAGAGTATTGAAGAAGCCAAGCAAAAGTCAAAGGTAATGATGACATAATTTTGTGTTGGACTAATAAAATCATGACACATGTCCCCTCATCATGACAAGGGAAAGAGCTACTTTTGTGTTGGCCAAATAAAATGGTGACAAGTGTCCCTTCATAATTACAAGTGCAAAAGTCAAAAAGCTTGTAGAAGAAGCTATGTGAAAGAAGATATTTTGAAGGTATTTTGGTCAATTGCTATAAGGGACACATGTGCAAGAAATTACTATGAAATGATGACTCAAAAGCTTCTTGAATAAGCTTCAAATTCGTGCAAACCAAGGAGGAGCGAGAAAAGTCAACAAAACTTGCAAAATAAGCCAAGTTAAGAGGATATTTTGCAAGGGCACTTTGGTCATTTGATTTGGCAGGTTCTTAGGTGCCTCTTGACATTATATCTACCAAGAGCTCAAGGACCATAGAAGTTAACGTGACAGTCACATAGTGACTTGAGAATGAAGTAAGCTCGAAGAAACGTAAGCTGGTGTAACGTAAAAGAGACAAAAGACAATAACCGGACACTAACTCCAACCCTGTAGGGCCTGGTATGCTTTGACCCACCAGGGGAGGAGAGAGACTGGGCATACAGATCATGTGTGGAAGTAAAAGTCAATGGTAGTGATGGCTGAGGAGACACATGGCGTTTTGGGGTCAAAAGTTGGATTTTTGGTAGCACAAAGTACGAGGTAATTATGAGACACTAAAATATGGATTTCTTGCTCCCCAAGGCACTATGTTTCGGCCACTCATGGTCAGGGAGAAGAGACAATTGATCGACCCCAAACAAGTCTAACCAGGTAGCCCGAGTAGTAAAAGAAAGTGTAACCAGCAAAAAGCAGCTGACCGGGACCGATTAGGGGTTTATGGCGTCACATGGTGGTCCAGGAGAGAGAAAGTAGTGACTTGGAGAGCAAGGTAAAGGTCACATCAAGTAATAATGAAGAGAGAGAAAATAAAATAATAAGAATTAATTTACACCCTACATTTGAATCTGATGTGACAAGAGGAATGACATGTAATTATGACCCCACATGGACATGAATGGTGCCATTTTGGGAAGCCAAGGTGGGTCCCACTGACTTGGAGAAAAAGCAAGCAAAATGACCATTTTACCCTTAAGTTATTATTTTAACCACTGGGTAAAACTTGCACCTAGTAAATCCATAAACTAGCACCCAGGGGTAGTTAAGGAATCTGATTTTAAGGACCTAGGAGGCACCACATGTCTGCCCAAGAAGACTCTAGAATGACTGTAGGGCAAGCCAAGGAATTATATAAAAATCGGAAGCATCCTTCTGATCACTGGATAATAATAAGTCTTGGATAATAGCCCTAACCAAGAGAGTCTATTTAAGGACACCCTTTGCCCATTTCCCATCTGCCTAAGACGTGCTCAAGGAGTAGGAGGAGAGTGTTCAGCTAAAGATCTTGGTCCAAGGAGAAGAAGAAGCCATACGCAACCGAAGATTCAAGGGTGATAGCACGTGTGGGACATATTTCCAACACTGGGGAAAAGTTTACTATTTTCAAGGAGATACCAGGTAGTAACTGTTAACTTGCATACTCTATGTTACTCTCGCATGTGTGTTTTATCATGATATAGGAGTTGGGCTGTAGTACCTAGTGGACTATGTGTCCTTAGGTTACTGTTGAAGTCTAAGGTATGTCAGGCTGTAGTGCCTATGGGACTATGTGTCCTTGGGTTACTGCTGAAGTTCGAAGTATATTGTTAGTTCTCTAAGGGTTTTGATGATCTCCAATAATTGTAAACAAAGTATAAAGTCTTGCTCTCAAATGTGTTAAACCCACTGTAAGAGAAAAACTTGAGGTTACTGTTCAAACCTCGAGGTTTTACCTTACAGAGAAGGACTCCAGTTTTCTGGACTGAGCAAAACTAAGTTTCCCGAGAAACCTCCAGTTTCAAGAGAAACCTCCGTGTTTCGTCATACATAGAAACTTTTCATCAATTTTTCGGAAAATGGAAAACTTGAGGTTTCTATATAAACCTCGAGGTTTTGACTGTAGAAAGTCTCCGAGTTTTGAACATTTGAAAACCTCAAGTTTTTGAATAGAAACCTCAAGGTTTCGTTTTAACATGAAAATTCCAGGTTTCACAAATTTTGTAAAACCTCGAGGTTTGGCATCAAACCTCCGGTTTTGATGTTCCAAGAAAAATCCAAGTTTTGGCGGTTTTCAAAACCTCAAGTTTTTCCGAAAAACCTCTAGGTTTGAGCTAAGTGTAGATTTCTCAATACTTCAAAAATTATGAGAAAACTCGAGGTTTAAGGACAAACCTCGAGGTTTGTCCATCCGTAAAGTGTCTATGCTTTCCAAGTTTACAAAACCTCTAGTTTTACCTTCAAACCTCCAGGTTTTGGTTTTGGCACAAAAACTCAAGTTCTCTTATTTAAGCCAAACCTCAAGTATTTAAGCAAAACATCTAGGTTTTGGCATCCGAGAGCAAACCCTTTTTTTCCATCGATTCTGAAAACCTCCAGGTTTCCGGAAAACCTCCGTGTTTTGGTTTTGGCACAAAAACTCAAGTTTTCATATGTAAGCCAAACCTAGAGTATTTAAGAAAAACCTCCAGGTTTTGGCATCCAGAAAAAACGAACCTTTTTTCTACGATTCTAAAACCTCCAGGTTTGGAGAGAAAACCTCCGTGTTTACCTTGGCGCGATTTTTCCAAAGGTTTCATATTCAAAGAAACCTCGAGGTTTCGATAAAACCTTGAGTATTTGTCATACGTGAAAAGGCCGACAGGTTTTAAAAACCTCCAGTTTTGAGAAGAAACCGGTTTGATGTTTTGGACTTAAATATCTTTCACTTGCTACACAGTCCAAAACTCGAGGTTTGAAGAACAAACCTCGAGGTTTTAGCGCTTTAGATTTCAAATTATGCGATTTCCTAAAACCTTTTCATTTGATCTTAATACTTTCCATGATTATTCTCTAATGTTCCTAGATATGTTTAACCATTTTTTTAGTGAGTTTCAGACTTGCTTAAACGAGATTAAATGAAGATTTAAAGCAAAAAGCAAAAAGCATGTCGAACATTAAATGCAAAACCTAGAACGTTGCATACTTTTGGGTAATCCTTCGCACACGTCTACAAAGGATTAATGTCTACCTCCACATCCAAAGCTGCTTACTCCAACGGATTTATTTACTAGAAGTCAACTCGAACTTCGCGGCAAGCTGGATTAAGTGAAGATTAGAGAGAGAAGAAGACCAAAAACTGAACAGAACCTTGGTTAATGTCACCAACGGATATATGTAGAATTACAACGGTCATTTAATGCCTCTCACTATAAATAGAAGAGCATTCAATTCCTCTAAAAACTAAGACAGTGAAAACGAAAATCATTCAAAGTTTCCTACTACTCTTGAGTTTTTCTGTGTAAAGCATCTATTGATACATTAGAGCTTCAGTGTTCATTTCTATCTACTCTTAGAGAGAGTTTCTTACTTGAAAAACATTTATTGTAAAGAATCACAAGTCAAGGGGACTTGGTGATTGGGTTCATTGATTGCAACTTGTAAGGGGAGTAAGTTCTAGTGAGAGAATTACTCTTGAGTGCGAGTGTGTAATCAATTGTGATAGTGAAAATCCCTAGAGAGTTTGGGATTTGGACGTAGGTCAAAGAGTTAGACCGAACCAAAGTATAAATCTTTGTGTCTTGTTCTTCTTCTCTCTCTGTTCATCGTTTTTTGCAACTCAAAACAGCAAGTTTACGGAGAAAGTTTTTAAAATCCCCATTCACCCCCTCTTGGTGATTAAGCTCCATTTTCATTTGGTATCAAAGCAAGGTTTTCTCGAAGAGATTAACATCTCGAGAAGGATCACTATGGAAGGTATTCTACCCGATTGAGCTTCGATCAACCGACCACCGGGATTCACCGGAGAGCACTACTCATTCGGGAAAGGCAAGTTCAAAGTTTTTGTAATGGCCTCGAGTTTGGTCTCCGGAGAGTATTTGAAAGAGGAGATTATGTTCCATCAACTCGAAGATGGAGTAAGAACTCCAAAGCTCGAAGAAGAATATGATGAGAATGACAAGAAGTTTCGGTAGTTCTTAACAAAGAAGGCTATTCTTATGCTTCAAAGTGCCTTAAGTCAAAGTGAATACTTCCGAGTATGCACTTTAACTTCGCAAAGGCTATGTGGGACGCCTTGGAACTAGCTCATGAAGGAACCACCGGAGTCAAAGAAAATAGAGTCAACACTCTCATGACTGAGTACGATCTTCTTCGTATGAAGTCAGGGGAATCAATTGGTGAGTTTCGACTTAGATTCACTCATCTCATCAATCAACTTGCTGCATTGGGAAAAGTCTATGATCAACCGGTTCAAGTCGAAAAATCTTGAACATTCTCAAAGCAAGGAATGGGAAGCCAAGGTCATTGCTATCGAAGAAGCCCATGGTGCATCCATGGCATCTGTACGCAGCTCTCTTTGGTAGCCTTGCTGAATATGAAGGAAAAATGAAGTTCAGAAAGGGACTTGATGAAATCAACAACAAGAGCAAAGGAATAGCTTTCAAGGCAATCAAAGAAGCTAAAGAGGTTGATGATGATGATGAAGAAGAAGACGAAGAAAAAGAGCTTGGCATGATCGTTCGAAGATTCAAGCGATTCTATCGGAAGGATCAAGGCTACAAGAAAATTCACAAAGGCAGCTCCAGCACTGAGACAAAGAAGCCAATTATCTGCTATGAGTGCGAGAAGCCTGGCCACATCAAGTCTGAATGCCCTCAGCTGAATAACAAGGACAAAGAAAAGAAGAAGTTTAATCGATTCAAAAAGAAAGCTTATGTCTCAACCATTTGGGGTGATAGCTCATCGGATGAAGATGAAGTTGATGAGGAAGATAAGGCAAACATTTTTAGTTCTTTGAGGAAGAAGAGCAACGGGACAACAATGATGAGGTATATGATTCAAAACCATCTTATGATGAATTGTTTGCTTAGTACATTGTTGTTCAAACAGAATTTGAAAAACTTGCTGAAAAATATCTTGCTTTGAAAAAGAAAAATGTAGCTCTTGAACTACAAGTTGAAAAGTCCTCTCATCTTGAAAATGTTGTTTGTGAAGATTGTTCTGATCTAAAGAAAAAGAATTTACATCTTACAAAGGCACTTGAGAAATTCATTAGAGGTAGTGAAATGCTCAATGTTATATTAAAAGAACAAAGATTTACAAATGATAGATCGGGAATCGGTTACAAACCAAATTTTGATAAAAGATTAGGAAAAAGAAATTTGGAGAAAAGACTTATTTGAATTATTTTAGAAAATCAATTCATTCTTCAAATCCTTTTGCACATTGCAATTATTGTAATCGAAAGGGTCATACTACTTCTTCCTGTTTTCATAAAAAGGAAGGAAAGAGTAAGCCCATGGGAACCTATCAATGGGTGCCTAAGGGTTCCTACAAGGTTCCTAAGACACATACTAACCCCAAAGGACCCAAGAAAAGATGGGTACCTAAGACTTGATCTGCTGTGTCTTGTAGGTTTGTCTAAGAGCATCAAATCCAAACAAGTGGTACATTGATAGTGGATGCTCAAGACATATGACGGAGACCAATCCAAGTTTGCTTCAATCAAGCCCAAAGATGGTGGCAAGGTGACCTTTGGTGGCAACCAATCTGGAAAGATTGCTTTGGAATTGGTGAAATTGGCAACAATGAAGGACCACAAATCAAAGATGTTTACCTTGTTGAAGGACTTTGCCACAATCTCCTCAGTGTAAGCCAAAGCACTGATAAAGGTAACTTAGTTATCATCGATTCTGAGGAATGCTTGATAGTAAGCAAGGATGTTCTCTCTTTAGAAAATATTAAATCAAAAGCTTTATTCAAAGCTCCTAGAGATGGAAATTGTTATACACTTAATCTCTCTAGAAATGGCTCTGGTTCTGAAAAATATTTTGTAAGTAATCTAGATGATAGTTGGCTATGGCACAAGCGATTAGCTCATGTCAATATGATCCAACTTGACAGATTACTCAAAAAGGATTTGATTATTGGTATTCCAAAACTTCGATTTAAAAACGACATGATTTGTGATGCTTGTCAAAAGGGAAACAAACCAAATCCTCCTTCAAAACTAAAAATGAATTTTCAACTAATAGACCTCTTCAATTACTTCATATGGATCTAGTTGGACCAGCTAGAGTAAAAAGCCTTGGTGGCAATCTATATACTTTGGTCATAGTTGATGATTTTTCCAGATTTGCTTGGACTATATTTCTATCTTCAAAAGATGAAACATTTGATCAATTTGTTGTTTTTGCCAAGAAGGTCCAAAACGAGAAAGGTCTATCTATTTCGTGAATTCAAACTGATCATGGAGGAGAATTCGAGAACCATGCATTTGCCGAGTTCTGCGATAACATGGGAATTGATCACAACTTCTCGGCCAGAGGACTCCTCAACAAAATGGAGTTGTGGAGAAAAAGAACCGAGTTCTTACCGAGATGGAAAGAGCTATGCGAACGAAAACAACACTTCTCAACTATTCGGGGGCTGATGCAATGAGCACCGCTTACTACATTCAAATCGGGCATATCTCGGAAGAAGTTGGGCAAAACCTCCTTTGAATTGTACAAAGGAAGAAAGCCAAATCCGCTCATCGCACATGTGTTTGGATGCAAATGTTTCATCCACAACAATGGTAAGGATAACTTGGGAAAGTTTGATCCCAAGGCGAGATGAAGGTATATTTTTAGGTTATTCAAATAGAAGTAAGGCTTATAGAGTTTTCAATACCGTACTCGAATTGTTGAAGAGTCTATGCATGTTGTTTTCTGTGAATCCAAATCTGATAAATCCTTGGATGATGATGAGGAAAATGTTTTCAAAAATCAATTCTTTTCTTAAACTACTCTTGCATCTATTGAAAATTATGAAAATGTTTTTGAGGCTGATCCCCAAAACAATATTGAAAATCCTGATCTGTCTCAGCCTAGAGCTTGGAAGTTCATAAGGAATCATCCTTTGGACCAAGTAATAGGAGATGTACATCAAGGAGTAAGAACTAGGAATAGCACCTTAAATGAAGTAATCTTTTCTGCTTTTATATCTCATATTGAACCCTCAAAAATAGATGAAGCCCTTTCAGACAATGATTGGGTGATAGCTATGCAAGAGGAGTTACACCAATTTGATAGAAATCAAGTTTGGGATCTGGTACCTAGGCCTAAAGACCATCCGGTCATTGGCACTAAATGGGTATTCAAGAACAAACAAGATGAATTAGCAATCATTGTCCGTAACAAGGCAAGATTGGTTGCTAAAGGCTATAATCAAGAAGAAGGAATTGATTCTGAAGAAACTTATGCTCCAGTGGCAAGATTGGAAGCTATAAGAGTTCTTCTAGCCTTTGCTTGTGTTAAAGGATTCAAGCTCTATCAAATGGATGTCAAAAGTGCCTTTCTAAATGGTTTTATACAAGAGGAAGTTTACGTTGAACAACCTCCTGATTTTCAAGATGATCATCATCCAGATCATGTTTATCGTCTAAAAAAGGCATTATATGGTCTTAAGCAAGCTCCTAGAGCTTGGTATGAGCGATTAAGCAAGTTCCTTCTTGATCAAGGATTTATTAGAGGAAAAGCATATACAACTCTCTTTATAAAGAGTAATAAGCTTGGTGAAATCTTAATTGTTCAAATATATGTTCATGACATTATATTTGGTGCTTCTAATGATGCCTTGTGTGAAGATTTTGCTAAGAACATGCAGGGAGAGTTTGAGATGTCCATGATGGGAGAACTCAACTATTTCCTTGGTCTGCAAATCAAGCAAAGAAAAGATGGAATCTTCATATCTCAGACCAAGTATCTCAATGATCTGCTGAAGAAGTTTGGGATGGATCAATGCAATGGAGCTGACACTCCAATGAGTTCTACTGCTTCATTGGATGCTGATGAAGAGGGCAAGGACTTTAATATTACAAGATATAGAGGGATGATTGGATCATTGCTCTATTTGACTGCAAGTCGCTTGGACATCCAATTCAGTATGGGAATGTGTGCAAGGTTTCAGTCTGCTCCAAAGGAGTCACATGCTGAATATGTGAAGAGGATATTCAGATATCTTGTTGACACAAAGACCCTTGGATTGTGGTTTCCAAAAGGTCAACCTGAACACTTGGTAGCATATTCAGATTCCGACCATGCCGGCTATAAGACGGATAGAAAAAGCACAAGTGGCCAATGTGAGTTTCTCGGTGGATCACTTGTCTCCTGGTTTAGCAAGAAGCAAACAAGTGTGGCTGTGTCTTCCACTGAAGCTGAATATGTGGCTGCCTCAAGGTGCTGTGCTCAAGTTTTATGGCTCAAGCAACAACTGTCTGACTTGGGAATCAACCTGAAGGAGATCCCAATATTGTGTGACAACACAAGCACAATAAGCTTGGCAAAAAATCCAGTTCAACATACTCGGACCAAGCATATTGATGTGAGACATCATTTCATAAGGGATCATGTTCAGAAGAAAGATGTCAAAGTCATGTTCATCCCAACACATCTTCAACTTGCAGATATCTTTACCAAACCATTAGCCAAAGAACAATTTAATTTCATAAGAAGAGAATTGAGAATGGTAAATCCCAATGAGTTGTAAGTATATCTATCTATCTCAATGTTAGTTATGGTTTTGATGATTATTGGGAACTAACTTAAGCATCGGAGTGTTTAGACATATCTTATGCAGGATATTGAAAAATCTTGGTTTTGCTGTCAAGAAGCAAAACCTCGAGGTTTTGGAGCAAACCTCTAGGTTTGGTCATGAAATGTCGGGGTCAGATAACAGCTGAAATTTTTGGAGAGAATGAAACCTCGAGTTTTCCTTAGAAACCTCGAGTTTTCATAAGACAGAGAGCTATCAAGTTTTGAAGAGTTACAAAACCTCGAGGTTTTGGAGAAAACCTCGAGTTTTGATCGCTGACGTTTCAAAGGTTCACAAAACACCTTTGAAGTCCAGGTTGGTAACAACTCATAAAACCTCGAGGTTTGGAAGGAAACCTCGAGTTTTCTCTCATAACTATATGTATATGTGGTACTGTTTATGTTCTTCAAAACTCGACCTAAAACTCTAGGTTTAGCCTCGCTTTTCTCTCTTCCCTCTGATTCTTTCAACTCTCGACCTGATTTCATCCTCTAAACCCACCAATGGCTTCGAATTCAAACCCCCAAGTCACTTCCGCCACTGATTCCAGTCAGGAAGGAACCAAATCATAGTCTCCTCCTCCTCCTCCACAACGACCAGTGAGGACAAAAACCATCCCAAATCGCCTTCATCTTGGTGTAGACCGTGTGATTCGAGGAATACAAGGCACAATCCCTGAAGCTTCATCGCCAAACCCAAAAAGAAAAGGAGTTTCATTCAAAGAACCGCCTAAGTCACCAACGAAGAAACGAAAGGAACCTGCTCTCAAAGAAAAGGGAAAGGCAAAGGTTTCTGAGACTTCCAAATCGAGCAAACCAGCAAGAAAGAAGAGGGCTTCTGTGTCCCAATCCCAGCAAACCTCAAGAGGTCAAGCTTCGACACAAGCCACTGCTTCTGCTCAAGATCAAAACGAAGAGGAAGTGCCTTCAATAGCTAAAAATGCTATCTCAGACATCTACAGAAATCCCTCTCCACCTAAAGGTTTTGCAACTGCCCCTTCTACTATGACTAAGGAAGAGAATGATAAATTTAGGGAAGGTTACTTACATCATGACTTCTGTCCTGTGATATTTGTTGAATTAAAAGATTTTTTCAATGAATGTCACTTTGATCTGTCACCTTGGCTGAAACAGTATGAGTCCTTTGTTTCCATATCAGCACCCTATACTCCCAACCTTATTCGTTTGTTCTATTACCATATGGAGTATGATAGCGAACTAAGCCCGGATGGTGACTTGATTGAAGAAAAAGTGACCACTGTTGTTAAGGGTGTCAAGTTCACCATATCTGCCTCAATTTTGAACAAAATTCTGAAAATTGACAATCCTCCACCTATTCTTGAATTCAATTACAGTAATCAAGAAATTTTTGAAACTCTAAAGCCAAATGAGCCTTTTCCTTCAATCCTGGTTCCATGCCTGCTGAAAATAGGGTCTTGTGGTATGTCTATTCTAGGAATTTTCTTCCTGAAAGGAGGCAATTACACCCATTTCACTCAACAAGACTATCAACCCTTTACAACTTTTGTGAAAAAGGTGCCTTTCAACCTGGGTCACTGGATATTCCAAGCTATGGTTAAGTTTAAATTTTCCCGCAGAAAGCTATCACATATACCATTTCCTTCACTGATATTTGTCATTCTCTACTACTACAAAATCTGGTATGTGGGCACTGTTGACACACTTGAGTATCCTCCATCGTTTGGGAAAACTATGTTAAATTTGATGAAGATAAAGTTTAGGGAAGAAGGCTGCGGGCGTCACGGGCTCCTTCCATATCACAGCCAAGAACATCTCAAGCTCGGGCTCAATCCCAAGCTCAAGAGGCTCAATCCGCCCCACCACCTCCTCAGACCTCACTGCCAATTGATCTTGCTTCACAGATCAAGGAAGTTGTGGATGCTGCTCTTGCTGCAATGACTCTACGTATGGAATTTGAGATGGGAAAGATAAGAGCAGAAATGACTCGCGGGCATAATGGGCTCATTGAGATTCAGGATGCCATAAAGGAGCATCTTGAAATGGTTTCTGGGCAGTCAGCTGAGCTTAGAGAAAAGGCTGAAGAGATTGATGTCAAGTTATCCACTCAGATTGTATCTCACATCGATCTCAGCGACAAGGTGGATAGGATTGTCAAGCATTTACATATTGGTCCTCCTTCACCTCTTGGACCTACTGATCGTCCTAGCACTTCTGGTCCTTCTTCTGGTTCTGATTCTCCTTCCTTCACCTTTACCTCACCTCAGATCCCTACAACCTCTCCAGAGCCCTCCACTCCTATCCTTCCTTCTCAGGATGGAATTGCCACACTAGTCACAGTCATCCTTTCATCACCTACTACCCCTGCAACTGAACCTTTTATTGAAGTTCCTACACCAGCCACAGTGATATTACCATCTCCTGTCACTCCTACCACGAGATCTTTCATCATGATCCCCCTCCCTCTACACCTTTGGTCAACCTTAATTTTGAAGATGACAAAGGGAGAGAGAATAACAAGGATTAGAGGTTGAATAGCAAGGATTAAAGGTTGAATTAGACAGTTTTGGAATTATGATTCTGTTGCAAATTTCATTTTGGTTATGTTGCTAACATGAACAGATGTTTCTGATATAGTGTAATGTTTTGTAATGTATGTGAACTATAAGCTGTGTTTTATCTTGCTTCTGTTGCTCATTTCCGATATCATTGCAAAATGAACGTTTTCAAAACATTATAAATCTCAAAATGAAAACTCTCTCAAAATCTTAAGGATGTTGTTTACAAGTATTGTCATCATCAAAAAGGGGGAGAATGTTAGTTCTCTAAGGGTTTTGATGATCTCCAATAATTGTAAACAAAGTATAAAGTCTTGATCTCAAATGTGTAAAACCCACTGTAAGAGAAAAACTCGAGGTTACTGTTCAAACCTCGAGGTTTTACCTACGAAGAAGGACTCCGGTTTTCGGATCGAGCAAAACTCCGGGTTTCCCGAGAAACCTCCAGGTTTCCGAGAGAAACCTCCGAGGTTTCGTCATACGAAACTTCTCATAATTTTTCGGAAAATGGAAAACTCGAGGTTTTGACTTGCGAGAGAGTCTCCGAGTTTTGAACATTTGAAAACCTCAAGTTTTTTAATAGAAACCTCAAGGTTTCGTTTTAAAATGAAAATTCCAGGTTTCACAAATTTTGTAAAACCTCGAGGTTTGGCATCAAACCTCCAGGTTTTGATGTTCCAAGAAAAATCCAAGTTTTGGCCAGTTTTCAAAACCTCCAGTTTTTCTGAAAAACCTCCAGGTTTGAGCTAAGTGTAGTTTTCTCAATACTTCCAAAATTATGAGAAAACTCGAGGTTTGGGGACAAACCTCGAGGTTTGTCCAGCCAGAAAGTATCTATGCTTTCCAAGTTTACAAAACCTCGAGTTTTACCTTCAAACCTTCGGGTTTGGTTTTGGCGCAAAAACTCAAGTTTTCATATTTAAGCCAAACCTAGAGTATTTATGAGAAACCTCCAGGTTTTGGCATCCAGAGAGCAAACCCTTTTTTCCACTGATTCTAAAACCTCCAGGTTTCCAGAAAACCTCCAGGTTTTGGTTTTGGCACAAAAACTCAAGTTTTCATATTTAAGCCAAACCTCGAGTATTTAAGAAAAACCTCCAGATTTTGGCATCCAGAGAGCAAACGCTTTTTTCACTGATTCTAAAACCTCCAGGTTTCCAGAAAACCTCCAGGTTTCCAGAAAACCTCCAGGTTTACCTTGGCGCGATTTTTCCAAAGGTTTCATATTCAAAGAAACCTCGAGATTTCTGATAAAACCTTGAGTATTTGTCATACAGAAAGGCTGACACTTTTTGCTGTTTTAAAAACCTCCAGTTTTGAGAAGAAACCTCCAGGTTTGATGTTTTGGACTTAAATATCTTTCACTTGCTACAGTCCAAAACTCGAGGTTTGAAGAACAAACCTCGAGGTTTTAGCGCGCCCTCAGGATTTCAAATTATGCGATTTCCTAAAACCTTTTCATTTGATCTTAATACTTTCCATGATTATTCTCTAATGTTCCTAGATATGTTTAACCATTTTTTTAGTGATTTTCAGCTTGCTTAAACGAGATTAAATGAAGATTTAAAGCAAAAAGCAAAAAGCATGTCAGAACATTAAATGCAAAACCTAGAACGTTGCATACTTTTGGGTAATCCTTCTGCACACGTCTACAAAGGATTAATGTCTACCTACCACATCCGATGTTTGCTACTCCAACGGATTTATTTACTAGAAGTCAACTACGAACTTCGGCAATTTGGATTAAGTGAAGATTAGAGATAGAAGAAGACCAAAAACTGAACGAGAACCTTGGTTAATGTCACCAACGGTTATATGAAGAATTACAACGGTCATTTAATGCCTTCTCAGTATAAATAGAAGAGCATTCAATTCCTCTCAAAAACTAAGACAGCAGAAAACGAAAATCATTCAAAGTTTCCAACTACTCTTGAGTTTTTCTGTGTAAAGCATCTATTGATACATTAGAGCTTCAGTGTTCATTTCTATCTACTCTTAGAGAGTTTCTTACTTGAAAAACATTTATTGTAAAGAATCACAAGTCAAGGGGACTTGGTGATTGGGTTCATTGATTGCAACTTGTAAGGGGAGTAAGTTCAAGTGAGAGAATTACTCTTGAGTGCGAGTGTGTAATCAATTGTGATAGTGAAAATCCCAGAGTGCGGGATTTGGACGTAGGTCAAAGAGTTAGACCGAACCAGTATAAATCTTTGTGTCTTGTTCTTCTTCTCTACTCTCTGTTCATCTCTGTTTTCGCAACTCAAAACAGAGTTTCTGGAGAAAGTTTTTAAAATCCCCAATTCACTCCCCCTCTTGGTGATTAAGCTCCACTTTCATATATGAGGTAGGTAAGGCCTATTGGACTGTGTGTCCTTAGGTGGCTACTGAGGCCTCAGGAGGGGTAGGTGGTTAGGGTTGGCCGCCCTAACTACTGAGGCTCCTTACCGCTATAGTTCTTAGGGGCTTGTCTTGACCAGGTGGTCTGGGGTGTTACATGCCAAGTTTATTTTTACTTCCTGATTATGATTTGCATTACATGCATTGCATACATATTGTATATGAGTTTAACAATTACTATGGGGATTCAATTTTGAACTCCATGACTGGTTCAAAAGATACAGGTGTTTACGCTAAGCTATTCAGGAAGATGAGGGTAAGAGTAATGAAGCTGAAGATTGAAGACATATGGAATACCCTATCTCATTTTGTATGTTTGTTTTTGGATGATTGTATTAACTTACTTGTTGCCAAGCTCTTACATTGGATTATTGTACCCTTAACCCTACGGGGAATACTTTTTATTTATTTTCTACTCCTTTACAAGTATACAGTATTTGTCCAAACCGTTAATATGCTCTGCCGCGTGCACTCTGATATAAGTTAAAAAGGGTTAATTGACAAAGGAAATGTAACGTTTAAAAAGGATCCCTCTAACCCGCCACCCGAAAGGGCAAGGCCGGTAGGGGTGTAACATTGTGACTCTTCAAACTAGTCGTTAGACAGTTGAAGCTTGACTATCACATTCACCATTAATGATGCAATCCTAAATGCGCCGCTTTGATATTCCTTGATTTCATTTGTTTTTTATCGTTGAGACACATCTATTAGAATGTAGTTTAGAATAGCATAAATGTCTTTCAATTGCTCAGAGGAATGGTTGTTGTGTTGGTATCTCGTTTAGGCAAGAGCATTAAATGCATTCTGACACACAAATTGCTTTTATGACAATTTGTTGTTAATCCTTCATATAATCATCTGAAACTCATTAACAAACTGATTAAAGATAGTTAGGAATAGTAATGAGTGATAATCAGAAGTTATGAAATCACAAGCAATGGTTTTAGATTTACGAAGACGGTGATTTCGAAAACCAGTAAAGTTAACTTCAAGTTAAATCAATGTTAACTTGAGTTAATGACTCGAGGTGAAAATATATTGACTCGAGTCCATATCATCTTAATTCTCATAAAATTTGAATTCAAAACTATAAGATGTCTTTGAAGGTAATTAACTCGAGTCCAAGAAATATTAACTTGAGTTAATGACTCGAAGCAATCATTTTCTACAAGAGTTAAAAAGCAAGTTGGATAACAAAATAATACTTAACTTGAGTTAAGAAAAATATGCCTAGAGTCATTGACTGGAGGCAATTATTATTTAACTCAAGTCAAGTCAAGCTTCACAATAAAAGACTTTGAAAGTATTTCAGGCAAAGATAACTTGAGGTAATATTATGAACTTCAAGTTAGTCACTCGAGGCAAGATAATATTCACTCGAGGCAATTCAAGTAAAGTTTGAACATTGGATTGAAAAATTTAGCACGAGCCATCAAGTTTAAATCTTTCAAAACAATTGACTCAAGTAAAAACATAATTGACTTGAGTTAGAAACTTTTATTTTAAAAGCTTTCAAAGCGATAACTCAAGGTAAATCGTTTTTAACTCGCGTTGAATATAATTCAAATTAATTCCTTCGAGTTAAACTTGATCTAACTCGAGGAATTCGAAATCAAAAACAGTTTTCCTTAAAATATTCAAACATATGACTCAAGTCAATTAACATTTAACTTGAGGCAGTCATTTGACAGAAACTCCAAAACAACAATCGATTCAAGTTAAGAGTTTAAACATAAGATTTTCCCTTGAATCTTTTAAACTTATTTTCATTATAATTGTTATCATCAAAACATAGAGAACTAACACTAATATATATATATATATATTTTATTTTGGTCGAAAGAAGAATTGATTATGAAATTTATGACCTATGAATTTACATAAGAGTGTTCGATTTGTTAAAGGGTTTGAAGGTGATAGACCAAATTGAATTGACATCCATGATTTTATGTATGATGTACTTGAGCATACAAGTAAAAGATATGTTATTGGCCTACTATATACTTGTCTTTCTTTGAACTAAAGAAATAAAGGTAGTAAATTTATAGGAGTCACACTTGAGGGAAATATTGTTAGAATACAAGTGTGAATTAATATTGAAATAAAGGAATGGATGTCATATTGAGATTTTAAATCAATATCTTATGAAAATTGAAAAGTTTGTTGGTGGTTAAGAGACATGTTACAGTAAACCAGAAGTTTAGTGTTCCAAAAAAAAATTGTTGGCATGACTTGTTTGATCATCCGAGTCATATATATGATGCGACAAATTATAAAAGACTATGTATTGACGTCATGAAGAACCAAAAGACTCTCCTTGAATAACTAACATTTTAAATAATTCAAAATTATTATGTGCTACTTGTTCTCAAATAAAATTGACTTTTTTTGGAAAGATTAAATAAGTTAAATAAATTACTTAATCATATCATATGTTATTTTTATTATTATATTATACATATCAGTTTATAAATTAGGAAAATTAGGTTTGAAAAAAACGTATATAGAAATACTTCAAAGTAATTTAATTAGTTTTTTTAATCTCTCTAGAAAAAATAATTGGGTCTTATATTCAACACTGGAGGTAGTACTTTGTTACTTTATATGACCCTTTGGTGTGTGCAGTTGCGTATATTATTTTGGAAGCTTTGTATAAATTCTAAAATATTATTATGGGTTGTAACTAAGCTCTATAAGAGCAGTTAAGCACTATATGTAGTCAAAGTAAGTGATTTGCTAGATGTATGGTCAATATGCATGAAGGTAGATAATTAAAGTTATAATTAATAAAGTTGAGTTATGAATTTGTGCGTGCATGTTGACAGGGCAATTGAGCAAGGTAGGTCCTGAAATATGGTAAAGTAGGCATCATAAGCTTTCTAACAAGTCCTAATTCATAATTTTAGAATATATATATGTAGATCACTATAAATATGATGACTTTCCATTTTTAATATATTTGAGATATATTTAAAAAATCATCAATGCAAAATTAAATAGATTTTCTTGATATTTTTATAAGATATCAATTTAGTGCATGATTTAAGAATTTCATTATAAATATCATATTTATAAATAAAAATAGATGCAGCTTTAAACAGTTAATATTAATAGTTTAAAGTAAAAAACGAATTATTATTATTCTTTTCCCTTAGTTTATTTTGGGGTTTTGTTCCTTTTCTCAATTAAATTTGCGTGGAGTTTGTGGAAAAGAGCATCAAATTGAAGTGATTGAGCTGAGACGGCTGGAGAAATAGACACACAGGGAACAGCAACAACAGAGGGATTCGGACGGAGAGGACCGATTTTGAAAACGGGAAACAGAGGCGCAGCTGGGAACGGCGGAAAGACGAAGAGGAGGCACACTTCACTATCGTCTTCAGCGATCGGAACCAGCGGAAGATCTGAGACTGTTTGGGACTGGCTTCCATCTTCATCTTCGGACCATGGGAGAGAACGCTGTGGGACCTTCACGATCTTCATCTTATTCATTGAGCTGAACCAGAAGTGACGGACTAGAGAAGAAGGGAAGAGAGACCGTCGGATCTTCATCATCTTCGTCCTGGAATTAGAAACGGAGAGACCAGAGCGAGGAGGGAGAATTTGAAGCACAAACAGGACCACATTTCTCTCTGTTTGCTTTCTTTCATCTTCATTATGATTGTTGATTCTAGATTCGATGTTGCTGTGATGTTAATTAAAGTTATGTGTGGCTAGTTATGAACTTATTTGAGTTTTTAGAGATTATTCTCACTTATTAGTTTTGCTTAATATTAATTTAGTTTATTTAATCTTATTTTTATTGTGATTGTTTATTGATTGGCCATGAACATGTCTTGAGAATTTATGTTGAACTTGATAAAAAGAGAATCTTAAATTGGTAGAATTATATTTTAATTTAATTTACGTTTAGGATAGACATATATCTATAAGTTTTGTATAATCAAATTAGAGTGGGTCTGATTTAAATTGCATCTTAATTAATTATGTGAGACATTGCATAATTAATTGAGGTAGGTATAAAAATGGATTGAGAAACATTTATAAACATTAATAGATTATTTGATAAAGTTAAGTTAAAATTAATTTAGTGGAGATAAAATCTAATAAACAAACAAATTATTAGTGACTCTAGATTATCCATCTTGATATTGGAATTGGAATTTGCTGAGAAGTCTATGCTAGTATTATTTCTTGTTTTTATTACTATTTTTAGTTATATTTATGATTTATTCAAATTAAACGAAATAAGGAATTTTAACACTTAACCACTAATCCGATTGAGTCTCTATGGGATAACCTTGATTTGCCACTTATTATTTCATAACCTATATACTTGCGGTGCTTAATTAAATCTTGGTAGCATTAATATGATATTTCAAAGTTATACCAGAAATCTAGAAAATTCCAGTGAATTTCCCCTATTCAATTTTAATAAATGGATGTTTTAGGACAAAAGGGTTCAGATGTGAACTTTCATCCTATTTTTATATCAAAGATCTTTACAAGTGTTACACCTCTACCGGCCTCGCCTCTTTCGGGTGGCGGGTTAAAGGGATTTATTTATTTATTATCTTTCCATTATTACTTAATCCTTTTTAACATATATCAAAGTGTGCGCAACAGAGCATATGATTGGTTTGGACAACTACAATATACTGGTAAAGATACAAACAATAAACATAAAGTAGTCTTCGTCGGGTTAAGGGTACAGTCATCCAAAATAAAATACTAAATAGTAATTAAACTCATATAGTCATCCCAAAATAAATATACAAAATGAGATAGGGCATTCCTTATTTCTTCAATCCTTCGATGTATGTCCTTACCTTTCAACTTCTGAACAGCTCAAGGTTTTTCACCTGTGTCTACAAAACGGTCTGGAATTAAAAAATGAACCCCAAAATAACTATTAAACTCAAATACAATATGTATATAGTGTATGTATGCATACTACAAATAGGAAACACAATCACATATATGCATTCAGCATCACAATCACAGTCATACATCATAACATATTGTCGAACTGCCTTACCAAGTCAAGTCCTGGAATCATCATAGTCGTCGAGCTACCTGAACTAGGTTAGCCCCGGAATCCACAAAGTCGTCGAGCCACCCAACAAAACAAGCCTCGGAAAATCCTCAGCGCTAGGACAACATAGTAGCCGGGCCTCAAACCCAACTACCCTGAATTCATCTCAGATTCGGTAGCGAATTAAGGACATATAGTCCACTAGGCCCTACAACCCTACACAATCCTCAATCATAGCACACAAACATACAATAGTAACATAAGGTACATGAGTAAACGGTTACTACCTGATAGCTGTTCAGAGGTTTCAAAATCTTACAACGTCTGAAAGCCTTTCCGGATGTTTTTTTGCCTAGACAAAATCAATATACTCGATTTTCAGTATTTCTAGAAACTCTTCTTTTACTTTTGAGAAAATCCGACCATAACTCTAAAATTCCAAAAACACATGTTCCAACTTCAAACATTTTTAATAAATTCTAAACAAATCCGTTTGACGTGAAATCAACGGACATCGAACCTTTAAGATGTCTAGTTTATGATAAAAATACTCCCATAGGCCAAAAACACATGTTTACGTTTGCTATGTGAAAACATCATTCACTAGTCCAAGACAATTTTTCAGATTCTGATTTATTTTGCAAAATTTATTTCTCCTAGTAGGAAATCCTAAAAGTGACAAAATCTTATATAAAAATGAATCTTGTGATGTCTACTTTAAGCATGTAAAATTTCATAGCAATCAAATTTCATTTAATATTTTAAAACCACCGATTAAGCATCGCTGTCCAAAATTCCAGAACCTGGTAGCTAGCTGTTTCTCTTTGTTTTCAGGGTTTTCGAGTTCGTAAACCCTAACTTTAACCCATTCCCATACAAAATCGCATTTTAAACTCAGTGGAACCCTAAAAAATATCAAAATCACATCACAACTTCATGCTCAAACTAGTTGGACGAAAATCCTAAATTTCAAGTTTCAGAAACTATTTTCGGAATTGATGCAAAAAGAACTTTTAAGACCAGACGAAAAACGCCTTGTAAGACCGGATCTGGAACCGGTCTTGATCTAGGTCTTAAAAGTCTATAATTTTTAAGAGCAAATGCGCGACTAGTCTTAAAAGTCCGTTACTTTTTAAGACTAGATGTGCGAAACAACCAGTCTTACAAGTTTTCAAAAAAAAAAAAAGAATTCAAATGAAACAAGCGGTCCCAGAATTCGGCTAGAAAGGGTTTTTGAACTAGATCTGGCGATAGAGAACAAAGAGTAGAGAGGAAGCAACACCAACAACCCAAAAATCAGACACAATAACAAGAAACAAAAATCATTCACCATGAAAATTGAATTTGAATGAATATAAAATTAGAGGTAAAATCAAAGTTTAGATCTACAAAACAATCACAATTTTCAAGCAACCAAATCTGAGTAGGATCTTTGGTGGATCGATGCAGAAGAGATTCTTGGAAGAGATGTCCTCTCATTGGTTTCTTGAATTTGGACAGAAGAGATGTCTATGCAGAGGAATCTGGTTGGCGTTGCAATTCTAGATCTAGACCAGATCCTTTCGTTGGCGTCACAGTTCTAGATCCGGCTCTCCCCGTACCAATGTCCATGAAAACCTCCGCCGCTTCCACTAATCCCCTGAACTGCAATCAACGTCGGATCTTTCCTTCGTCTACCGCGCTATGTATGCCTCTTGGTCCCTTTACGCCACTCCAAAGTCTAGATTATTTCGCAATAGTAGGAAGAATGAAAAAAGGATTCACTTACTTTGATGGGAAGATCGATTCAACGGCACTGTAAAGCACGTTAGGATCGAAGGCGTAGCTAAGGTGAAGTACCTGAGGAGGGAAGGGCAACACAAAGGTCTTTAAGCACGTTAGGATCAGAGGCCAAGGCGAGTGAGAGGAAGTTGAACAAGATGAAGAAAATAGCAAAAATATGTGACGGCGATGACATGGTTGTTGAGTCGAGATAGTGAAGAGAACCAAAAAAATGTTGGGATGATGAAGGATTACTCTTGCAACCTTGAAAGAATGGGTGTGTCGGAGAATGAAGAAGAGAAATGGGTGGTGAGAGGTGGAGATTGAAGGGAGAAGAAAAGAACCACAACCTTTAAGGCTTTTTTTACGATGGTCCATAAACTTTTAGACCGGTTATTTAGGATAACCGGTTTTAAAAGTAAACTTTTAAGACCAGATATTCTTAAAATCCGGTCTTAAAAGTAATAAGTGTAATAATTTTGTTATATCTTTAAGACTGGTTATTATTAACAATCGGTCTTAAAAGTTCCACAAACTTTTAGACCGGTTCTTTAGGATAACCGGTCTTAAAAGTTTACTTTTAACCCCGAATATTCTTAAAATCCGGTCTTAAAAGTAATAAATGTATTAATTTCTTTTATTTTTATCTTTTAGACCAGTTATTATTAACAATCGGTCTTAAAAGTTTTATTTTATAGACTTGTTAAATATAACAACCGGTTTTACAAGTAATCAAATTCTTCTTCTTTTTTTTAAATTTATGAAATAGTCACAAGTCATAACAAATGGTCTAAAAAGTGTTTTTTAAATTTATGAAACTACCACCAGTCATACTTTTTAGACCGGATCCTCTTTAATATGGTCTAAAAAGTGTTCTTTAAATTTACAAAACTGTCACGGTCATACTTTTTAGACCGATTTCTCTATAATCCGGTCTTAAAAGTGTTCTTTATATTTCCAAAACTGTCACCGGTCATACTTTTAATATCGGATCCTCTATAATCTGGTCTAAAAAGTTCTTTATATTTACAAAACCGCCACTGGTCATACTTTTAAGACCTAATCCTCTATAATCCGGTCTAAATGAGGTGGTCTTAAAAGCTTTTTTTGTACTAGTGAGGCTTACCTGGATTTGAAGCTTAAACCGGTGTTTCTGCTTCTCCTCCGGGTGTATGGACTTGACTAAACACTCCCTAGGTCTCCTTGGTTTCGTCGTTGGTAGCCAAGAATGTAAGGGTTATAGTCCTTTTAAAATGATCAGGGTGCAAGGAATTGTCCGGTTCACGCTATCGTCCATTGATTAATAGCACGTATTAGGTTTTCTTGCTTTTTCTCCAAGAAACTCCAGAGCCTTCCAGAAGCAGCTGATGTGGCACCCTTTCTGCCCATATAATCATATTTTTATAATTCTCCATGTGCTAATTACTTAACTTACCCAAAACACCCTTTTATCCGGTGGTTAAAAGCATGTTCCCTAGTTTTTACATGTTTTCTTCTTTCTTTATCTCCAAGAAACTCTAGATTTCTCTAGAGGCTAAGGTGGCGCATTCCTAGCCTTGCAAATCTGATCCCATGTGTTTTTATTTGAATTATCCAATTCACTTTTTATCCATTGGTCTTTGTTGTGCACCACTGCTGCTTAAAAGCTTGCTCCCCTTTCACTTTCCTTCAAATTTTTCATATCTTTTTCCCTAATTTATCCTTTATGTGTGGCACCATTTTATACTCTTTGGTAGCCTTTTATTTGTCTCCTTTCACTCAAAAATAAGTCCCTAATTGGTTCCGGTCGGTCCCTTTTTTTGCCGGTTAACTTTCCCTTAAGGCTTGTACCTTGTGTTTGGGCTTGCATACAGATAAAATCAATTGATTCTCTCCTTTGTTTTTGTGTGGCCAAAACCTACTCCTTAAAGGTAAGGAGTTGACTTTTGTGCCATGTAATCATTACTTGCTTGTTACTTTTAACCCTGTAGTGACACGTGTTCTCAAGTGATTATTACAATTAACTTTTCCTTTCTAGCATGTGATTTTTGCAGTGTCTCTTCCCCTTCTTATTTCCTCAAAAACGCAGGGAGTTCTCATCTGTCCAGGAAATGTCATGTGCATATTTATTTTAGTACATTTTTGCTCAGCTAATTGTCTCATATCTTAGGGCATAGCTAAATAGCTTTTTTACCTCCCGATTGACACCATATAAGTGTTTTGTGCCCTTCTGCACTGACACTTTAATTTTTATGGCCCTTGAGCTTTTGGTCAAAATGCTCATACAAAAGGGAGGGCAAAATGTCTTAAAATTGTCAAGAAGACACTTAAAAATCCCCCAAATCAAATGACCAAAGTGCCCTTGCAAAATATTCTCTTAACTTGGCTTATTTTGCAAGTTTTGTTGACTTTTCCTCCTGCTCTTTAATTTGGACGAATTTGAGGCTTATTTAAGAAGCCTCTGAGTCATCCTTCTTATATAGCTTCTTCTATAAGCTTTTTGACTTTCTTTTCCAAAGCTTCTTTCACAAGCTTTTTCCCTTGTCATGATAATGGGACACATGTCATGATTTCATTAGACCATCCTTCTTATATAGCTTCTTCTATAAGCTTTTTGACTTTCTTTTCCAAAGCTTCTTTCACAAGCTTTTTCCCTTGTCATGATAAGGGGACACATGTCATGATTTCATTAGACCAACACAAAGTATGTCATAATTAGTCATCATGACCTTACTTTATTAAAGTTACTTTAATAAAGCTACTTTATCAGTGCTTGCTCAGGATCCTGTCGGGTTTTACTTAGGATTGCAATATGCATACTAAGACTCGACAAACAATGCCACATACTGATGTTTTCTCAAAAAACGCAAGGCATACCCGACTGCCTTGAAAATGCCATATACTTACTTATACCGGCATATTTTCGCTCAACTAATTTTCTTATATCTCATGACATAGTTGGTTGGCATATTTTCCAATCGGATTTACACCATATAAGTCTTCTGTGCCCCTTTTTATCTCTCAGCCGAAGATATGGCCTTACTCGGGAATGTCACATCTCCAGAACCGGGCCTAGTAATCTGCTTAATTTAGGCCTATTCTCAAGTCTCAATGCCTGAAAATCAAGATATTACAACAAGAGCTAAACATAAAGTTTTGAACACTAATTCTGGAGACATATTAAATTAGTAATAAATTTTCAAAGTTTTAGAAAAAAATTTCAAAGTTTTAGGAAAATTTATTATCTTTTGGTACATACCTAATATATTTAAGAGTTCCAAGTTTTTAGCTTAACTAATGGTATTATTAAAGTCATTTGTGATTCTTAAATGGCTGAATTGCTCTTTTTAGTTACTCTAGAATACGGTGTTACAAATTACTTTCTAAATAACTTATATTATAATAATTTTGTTAATATATTTTGTAGCGGTTATCAATGTTGTTCAATTTGACTGTGTAGCGGCTTTTTGACCGCTACTAATGTCTCACACACGACGTCAGCACAGTCTCATATAGTGGCGGTTGTGTTAAACCGTTACAGATACAGAAGCAGTTAAGGCATATGTAGTAGTGGTTTATGGCAACTAATACAAAAGTGCTTGCAACGGTGTATTTTTGTAGCAGTTTTAATAACCGCTACTAATGTCATTTGTAGCGTCTAAAACCACTACAAATACGTCATTTTAACCGCTACAAATAATTATTTTTTTTAGTGTGAGTGTGTGTATATATATATTCATGCAAGCATGCATGTATATATATACACACACATAAATAGAGGAGAGACCGTGCTAATAATAGCGACACAATGAAATTATTCACCAAGAATACTCCTCATTCTATTACACATAACAATAAAGCAACCATGGTTGTATTACATTAGTTTCACTATGGACATCCTGGTTGGCCCCACGTGACTATTATCTTCCAAGTCCCTTTGCACATAATCACTCAAAAATCAAAATCATGAGAGCTATAGTCAACGTCATGAACTTGAAGCATCTCCACTACGCGTCTCATTGACGGCCTTGCTTCCCTGTCTTCCTCAACACATCCTATTGCCATGGTCACCAGAATCTGCATCATCTTCTTGTCAAAACTTCCCTCAACCGTTGGATCAACGATTTGTTCAACCCACGATGATATCTCCTTTTCTTTTCCTTCCTTTTTCTTATCTCTCACCCATGTCACTAGCCTCCCATGATGCAAGTAGTCTGGTCCATCGACCCTCAAGCCTTTTCCTGTTATAATCTCCAATACCACAATTCCATAGCTATAAACATCAACCTTGGACGTTATTGGTAAGTTGAAAACCCACTCTGGGGCCATATACCCTCTTGTTCCTCTAATCCTTGAGAAGCTTGGATTCTTGACATCGTTTCTGTTCTGCAACTTTGACAATCCAAAATCTGCAACCTTGGGCTTATAATCTGAATCCAAAAGTATGTTCTGAGGTTTTATGTCACAATGTAGAACCCACTCCAAGCATTCTTCATGAAGATATGCAAGTCCTCTTGCTGTTCCTAGAGCGATTTCGTACCTCTTGCTCCAATCAAGTGATGATTTGTTGTTGGATTCCAAGTTTTCTGCTAAAGAACCGTTTTCCATGAATTCATACACCAATATTCTATGATTTCCTTCTGCACAATACCCCCACATGCTAATCAGGTTCATGTGGTTAAGCCTCCCTATCATGTTAACCTCTGCAAGAAACTCACTTTCTATTTGGTTTGCTTCGTTGAGTCTCTTGATTGCTGCTACTCGCCCATCTTTTAGCGCACCCTTATATACGATTCCTCCCGCACCCCTTCCAATCTCTTCTCTGAAACCTCTTGTTGCTCCTTTCAACTCTGAGTAGCTATATTTTTAAACCCGTTTACAGTGAGATATTCATAACTATGTTGCTTATTGCTAGAGTTTTTCCGTGTTAAACACCAAACAAAGAAGATGAACACAACTTCAAAGCCTCCAACTGCTAACGCTAACCATAGAAGTACCTTTAACAAAGCACTATCTTGTCTCCCAAGCTTTACAGATTTAATATTTTCACATTTGGTTTGGGAAAATTCATGAGTGAATTCAAATGTGCTGGACTTGGGAAGTTTCAGGAAAAAGTCTGTATCAAAAGTAGAAGGAAGGTTTCCGTTGACCAAAACGTACTTTGGGTAACATGTAAATTTGAAACCATCAAAGGTATATTGGAAACCTTTGCAGTTACAAAAATTCAAACACAGATCCTTACATTGATCATAGGTAAAGTTTGGGAAAGTTCCAAGGTCATAGCGAAAGAAGTTTCCTTTGTGTATTTTCAAAAAGCGAGACTCTTCTGGTCGATTACAAGGCAAATGGAATTGAGGTAGACACCCAAGAGACCAATCAGTTTCATCTTTGAATCTATAACCAGGAAGACATAAGCATTTTCGACCAGAATAAGGAAGATATGTGCAGAAACTATTCTCTCCACACACACCATGAATGTTACAACCTGCAGAAAAAGCTTCCCATGAAACATACCACTGATCTTTCCAGGTTCTTCGGCTGTACACTCTCATATTACCATCATTATCAAGGGTCAATCTTCTTTGAAGCACAAGACCATAATCTGATGTTGTGAAAGTAAAGTGATCAGTTGAAATGAAATCCCCAAATGAATCAAGAAACGCAAAACGACTTGTGTAATTCGTGGACCTTCCTACTTCGGCGCTAGGCCATTGAAGTGGCCAATATGCACTTGAAATACCATTAGGGCCTTCGTAGACAAGACAGAGAAAATTATCATTGTCAAAGAAGAACTTATAAAAACCAGAAGAGGGTTTAGTAAAGCTTAAGGAGGAGACAAGAGTGGCATGTTTGGTTAGCTTCTGTCCAGGGACAAGTGTGTCTGTGGGAAAATCGAAACTTTGCCACAAAACATGATCAGGAGATTCAAGAAGAACGAGATTACCATCATCTTTAAGAATCAACTGTGGAGGTTTCAATGAAGTTGTGTTGGTGGCCCAAACATCGACCCGACCCGCATCGTTCAAAACCAGATTTCCAGTTCTCTGAAGGGTAAGAGTTGAGCCTTTTCCGTTCACTAGAACGTCACGATTTGCCATCCAAATAACAGTCAAGTTTTGGCCTTGATGTAGGTTAGTGAACCAAATGGCGAAGGCAAAAGCATTCTCACCAACATCATAGAACCCAGCAGTGAAATTGTTGTTTCTTGATTTGATAACATGTTCTGGATTCCCCACCGACAAAGATAACGAATTATTCGAGAAAGATGATGAACAAAGTAAAGTCAAAGGCGAGACGAAGAGGATTATCAGCAGAGAAGAACTCAGAAACGCCATGTGGGAGGTAGATAGAGACCTATCCTAAGCAGTGGAAGTGAATATTAATAGTGAGCATTATTCAGATCATTGCGTCAAATTCCACTTACGTTTCTTCTTTTTATTATTTTTAATTATTCAAATGAATTCAGCCCATTACTCAAGTTTATTAAACACACTCTCCAGGAGGAAAAATAATATTGTATATGCACATATGTACATATATAATAGATCTTGAAAAAAAAAAGTATATGTAAAATAGATAGTCGTACATATGAAACAACCCCAATTGGCCAAATCGAACAAGTGTATGATGTATTGAAATTGAATGCATTTTTTAATATAAATAAAATATACAGTATGCGAAGGCGTCTTATTCGATGGCATATAACTTGTAAGTTCAGATTTCAACACAGTATCTCCCTCATTTTTATATTTATTATTTTTTGTGGAATATTATTTATTTATTTTTGACCAAACATTATATCTATCTATTTATCAATTTACTTATTATGATATCTCTCTCTTCTTCCTAACATCACATGATAAAGTGGGCAACATTCCTTGTTTAGACAAGGAAGTTTGAGACTAGCAGAGGAAGGGAAAGGTTTTAATAAGTTCTATTTTTAAAATAAATCTTTAAAATAATATTAAGGTAGAAGTGTTCATACTATTTCATTGAAATTAAAAGGATACCTTTTTATTCCGGTTCAAAAACAAAAATTATGCGAAAGTGAAAAACGCGAACACGATATGCTGGTCAATGGCACAGTTGGTCTTCTTTCGTGTTTATTTTTTCATTGACCTACGACTTGTCATGTTCATAAATATTGGTCTTTGTTTCACACGCGTAATATTTGTCATTCTCTTGTGCCACTTGACAGCGACATGATTACATGAAGTAAGTGAAATGGCTACATATCAAGATATAGGAATTATTTCGGTTCCCATTGATAAAAAAAAACTCGGCAATATTTTATGGCCATCTTATTATCATCATCAGCGCCCTTTACTTCCAGTTTCGTATGTTGGTTCCAAATTTCTCGATGCAACAAAACTTTCGAGTGCTTCATTGAATGACATCCCTCACTGTATTTTTTCTTAACTAGAGCTTTAATTTTTGTCCATGCATGTTTCTTTTTTATTTTCCCATGATGCATTCTTATTTTCTAGGGATTCTCTTCGTGAAACTCCATTAAGAATATTCTAAAAATATTTTTAAAATATATTTTTAATTTTATTTACTAATTTACCCTTCATACTAATTAAATCTAGAATTTTCTGTTTTTTTTTATTATCAAAGAATCCTAATTTACTTCCACAGTGTGCAAACAAAAAAAAAGCCCCAAGAACATCCATGGAGGAGTGAACTATCACTACTACAGAAAATGCCTTTTATGACGGTTATTATCTGTCATTTATCATAATTCTAAACCATCATAAATGCGGGCGCTATACATGCACCGTATAGATTAATTACGACTATGAATCATTATTTATTCTAGATCTATTAAAATGGTTCTAATATAACACCATTATATATTGAGGCTGGGTGAGACCATGATATGTACATTGCTGTGATAATAATTAATGGGCACACATAAACAACCATTACATAAACCATAATGCTGGCATTCCCATATGGAAATGACATTCCCATGCTACAATCCACTGAGATTTGGTTGTCAAAGAACTTCACTATAAAGGATATGTTAGGTTAAATATGTCTATTACATGACTTTCATGCAAAGTTTCATGAAGTTGAAAACAAAAATTTTGTTTGATCATTTCAGAAACCTGTAACTCCTTACGGTCCTCATAAATTATTAACCTTAACTCGTTACCCTAATTAGTTATTAATGATTAATCTGTAACTCTTTACAACAATCATGAGAACTCGTAACAATTTATGATATTCATGAGTTTTATGATTACTTGTTAAAACAACTATTGGGGAGTAGGATTACTTGTTAAAATGATTATTGGAGATTAGGATTACCTTAGATCCCTTGAAGACTTCAATGTTGTTGATGTCTTCTAACGTTGATCCACACGGCTATCCTCGATTGCTATGAGAACTCTTTCTCTTGATACCTACCACTCCTTGGATGCTTGCTAGGTGATAGCAAGGTTGAGGTTTCGATTTCTTGGGTTTTTCTTTTTTAAGAAGATGGTGGTTTCTTGAAGTTAGGTTGAAGATGTTAGTTCTCGGTATTTTGATGATAACAAATACTAAGTTTTTGATTCAGCAATTGTTGCCCAAGTAAGAAGTATACTCAAGCAAGAGTCTGTCTCTACTCAAGCACACCCCATCTAACAACGTGTTAAGTATTTTACAGAAGCTTACTTGAGCAACAGTTAGGTAACGCTCGAGAAGCCTACTCAAGCAAGGCATTTTTGTTCCCGAGCATGGTCGAGCTAGAATGAAGAATACTCTCTGTCAACCTACTACTCGAGCAGCAGATAAGTATTGCTCGAGCATGGTACTCGAGCACTATTGCTAAAGTAACATTCTCTCTCTCTCTGTTTGCCTAATTCTCGAGCAAGCTTTCTATATTGCCCGAGCATGGTCCTCGAGCAAGATCTATCAGCCTACTCGAGCAGTCACAATCCTCCATCTTGACTGCTCTCTGTCTGAGGTATACTTGAGCACAGTGTAAGGGTTGCTTGAACATGGTAAATTTGGTACTCGAGCATACATATTTATTTCATTGTTTTTCTACTTTGTCTAACTAATGCTCGAGCAAGTTCTCAGGTATACTCAAGCATAACATAAATGCTACTCGAGCACCAGCAACAAACACTTCTGATTCAGTAAGGAATTCGATGTTACTCGAGCAATAGAAATTCAGTGCCCGAGCATGGTGCTTGAACATGAGCTCGATATTGCTCGAGCATGAGTAATTTTCACACTTCTGCAAAGGCTATTTACACATGTCTGCTCGAGCAACCAAGACCATCTACTCGAGCATGGTTCTTCATCTATTAGAACGCACAGTAATCATGAAATTATTAATTTGAGTTATCATTCGTATCTATATTTAAATCTCATTGATATTATTTCTAATAACCTTTAGGAGTGATTTGTAGTGGTTTAATCTTGTTCAAATTGAGATTAGCCAAAAAGTCGTTTGTTGTGTCAGAAGCATTAAATGCTTATTGAGAAAAGCATAGCTACAATCAGAATGAGATTTTGTAGCAGACGAAACCATTCCTTCGAGGAATACCTATTCCTGCTTTCGTTCTGAGTCATCTTCTGGGCTCATGTAAGGTCGACGGCAAATGCATTAATGAACCAACGGTCGACTATAGCTAACGGAAACGATATGTGCCTAACGGAAGTTTGAAGAGACTCAATGGCTACATTCAAAGCTTCACAACGGCATTAATGGCAGACGCTATAAAAGCTCATCACATTCAATTCCGCCAACTACCGAAACGCTGTGCAATTAATTCTACTCAACTAATTCTTGTTGTTTCATTATATAAGCTAATATCTTTGGATATTCTCATTGTACTTCAGTGTTTATTATTTATCTACTCAGTGAGGAGTTTAAACACTATTTGATTACTTGATTAGTTGTTGAATCTTAAGGTTTTGGAACCTTAAGAGTGGGTGTACGATTACAGCTTATAAAATTGGAGAATCTAAAATCTAAGCTATCTTCTCAGAACACAAAACTAATTTTTCATTTTGATACTAGTTCTTAAAGTTAGGTCCAGCCATCTTATTAGCATCCAGAATAGAGCAGAATTAAAGTTTCGGCCATGAGTCATACGTTGAAAAACAAAGATGGACATAAAAGTATTTCATGAAATTTAAACAACCATATACAAAGACTTTTGAAACTTATGTGACCCGCCCTCCCACTATTTTCTCTAGAATCAATGACCCTCAGTTATTGATTTAGGGTTATCCTTCATAAGGATATCCATAACGGGCTAAGAGAACGATTAGAATCATTAGTTTCCGGCTGAGCTTGCAAAACTAACTTATGAAGTGGGTTGATTTGATCAACAACATCCCCATGTCTTTCCTTAGATCATTAGGTTGACAACACTTGTCACTTAGTGTCACATTACTATGTAACAACCTAGCATCTTTGCCGTAAATGCATAAATCTGGCTGAGCCTACAGACTACACATCTAGTATAGCACAAACCATCATCCTAAGTGTCAAACATTTCGAATGGCACCGTTACCCGATGAAACGGTAGGTCTTAGCTGAGCTAGAGAGCACTACCATGTAGAGCGGATTTAATTGTCACCGATTATGGGAGGCAAACAAACGCACTATAATTTGCCCTAAATGTATAGACCCAGCTGAGCCTGCAGACTATACATCTAGTCCAGCATAAACTATCTTCTTAAGTGTCATACACTTTGAATGACACCGTTACCTGCCGAAACAATAGGTCTTAGCTAAGCTAGAGAGCACTATCATGTCGAAGGGTTTCAAGCACCACCGATTATGGGAGGTAAACGTGCTAGATAATTTTTGTGAGGGTTCTTTTCGGTCCCATCCTAAATTAGTAACTAATATATTAACTAGCATTTTGTCAATTTCTAAGCTAGAATTGATTTTATCTTGCATGCATAAATTAGACATACATATAAAACAACTATCACATAGTTAAATTTTAAATGGCTTGTATTTATCATGCATGTTAGTCGTGTGGTGATCGCGTTTACCTTTATCATGCATATTAGTCGTAATTGAAAGCGGAGCAAATCACCAAGAGGGGTGAATTGGAGAATTTAAAAATTCTTTTGAAAAACAGTCTGAGAACTAAACACAAAAACAGAGCAGAACAGAGGAGATGAACGAATAGAAAGACACAGCAAATTTATACTGGTTCGGTCTTAACTCTTGACCTACGTCCAGTCCCCGACACTCTGGGATTTTTGTTGGTTATGATTAGTTTTGATGATGTCTTATATAGATGCCATTATTCAGAGCAAAAAGTTTATATCATATATGTAATACCCGGATTTTAGCAAATCTGGAATTCTTGAGACGAGAGAGATTAATGAATATTTTGATGAAGTAAATTCATGAATTTAAAAATATTATAGAAAATTGTTATAATTGTCGAGTAAATTGTCGAAAAAGTTGAGAAAAATCATATGACAGAATGACTAAAAATGCAATAATGGTGATAAAAATAGTCTAAAAACATTATGATAAATATTTGAAAGATCATGAAAGATTGTGAGAAAATTATGGGAGTATTATCTTTAATTATAAGAATTTAATAAATTGTTTCGAGGAAATAACATGAAGAAATGTTTAAAAAGCATTCGAGAACCATAAAGTAACTTTATGGTGTAAACATTTTTAATATTTTACATAGGATATAAAATGACAATGTCGGTATAAAGTTTGTAAGATAATAATATACTGTAAATTATAGAATTATCAACCATTGGTAAGAGAATGATTAGATAATTACTAACTAATTGATTCAGTAAAACAAGAGAAATATATAAAGTTAAGTTTATGGTAAAATCCTTAATTAAGAGATTAAGGCTGGTAATTAGCATAAAATATACTTACTAATTATGATAAAAAGATTAAGATAAATTAGTAAAGATAAATGTATGAAGAAAGCTAATCCTAAAAAGATCACTAAATGAAGAATTTAGGCACGATTAAGCCTTTTAAGGCGGGGGTAAAACGGGAATTTTGGTAAAAAATATTATATTTTTAAAAATGGAAAAAATTATGAAAAAAAAATAATTAAAACTGAATTTTAAAATAAAGGGGCCAAAATTCTTGGTATTTTTAATTAAAATGAATTGTTTAAATAATTAAAATGATAATTAGAATAAAATAATGATATAATGCGGTGAGTCGAACTTATTGCGTACCGAGGGGAAAAGTCGAAATAAATTCTACAGGTAGACCAGAGGTAAAAGTCTTTTCAGACTGATCAAATTAAGAACAAGTAAATTTTTACACGAAGAAAGAATTTACCAGACGTGATTCCAAAAGAAAACCCTAATTCCTAATAAGACGGAAAGCGATCGGATAGAGTAGAGCCGAGATAGGCAAAGTGAGAACCTATAGAAACAATTTCGTGTTTTCAAACACGGGATTAAGTTAGGCAACAATTTGGATGTTTTACGATTCAACGAATTATTGTCCGGAAGTTGGTTCTATCGGAAGCGATTTAAAGTAACCGGACACGTTTGTCCGAATATCTTCCGACGCACCGGAGAATACCTGGATATGATCAAAATAGATAATATGAAAGAGGATGAAGAGATCTTCAAAGTTACATGCCCGGATTTTTGAGTTACGCGAAATCGCGAAACGGACACCGATCGGGTACCGTCGGGGAGACGATCGGGAGTCGGCTAGGGTGACATCATCAATGATGATGTCACAGAGAGGGCAGATGTCGACCAAGACATCCAAGGGCCAAGGGAATGCCACGTGGCGAAGTGCGATCCAACGGCCGAAATCCGATCCGGAAACAAATTTGGAAATTCCACCTTGTCGCTATTTTTCCCTATAAATAGCAAGCTCTCTTGCTCTTCATTTGCATCCCAAAATCCGAAACCTAGAGAGAGGTTCTAGAGAGAGAAGCTCTGGAAAAAGTCGAGCAAAAGTCCGAGTAAGTTCTTACGTCCTTAGCTTTTAGTTTCCGTAGTTCTTTCGGTAGTTATAGTAGAAGTTGTTGTTTTGATCTAGGAAGTTTAGAATATATTCCTATACTTGTTTTTAAGCCTCATTGCATTGAAAGATGCTGACGAGGTAAAAACCTAGTGGGGATAATTTTGAAATGGAATAAGGTCAAAGTAACGAAGTTCTAGTGAAATTCCGCCAAATAGGGGTAGTAGGGGCAAAATGGTCTTTTTCACCTAAAATGCATGTTATGCTGCCAAATATTCATAAGTGTGTTATTATTCTGATTAGAATACTTTGACGTCGAACCGCTGTTGAAATTCCATCGTTCATTTTGTTTGCCATTGTTGAGCCGTTGTTGTTTGATTGATTCGTACGAGTCAAAAAGTACCGTTTTTAGCCGGAAGAGCCGGATATACGCAACTAAGGTACGGAAGCGTTTGTAACCCTAACTCTATGATGCTTATATACTTTTGCATTATAGATACGTTCATAGGCGAGGTTTGTTGAGAATCGTCGGAGATACTTACTGAGCTTTACCCATGGGTTATAGTATTGGTAATGCCGTTTGAGTTATTCCTAGCGCGAGGACACGTTAGTGGCGTGGCACTTTGGATATGTGCAGAACTAGTCGAGAGAGACTTTACATCTTGCTTTGTGCTTATGTTACATCCATGTTATTGATCATACATCTTTGTTTGCTTTTGTGATGATATCTTGTATTGAAATGAATATCATTGTACGTATCTTGTTTTATTTGAGCATAAGGTTAACCGTTACACGAGATCCATATGTGGAATGGATCTCATTTGTAGCATCAGTGCGGAGGACCGATGTTTAGCGATCGAGCGATTTGGAGTAGGCCAAGACGTGTCTACATTATTTATTGTTTTCTTTAGTTTCTTTAACCTTTGAGAATTACGGATGGTATGTAATCGATACATTTACACTATGGTCCATATTTTGAATGTAATGTAAATTACTTACTCGCTCCAATGCTCTACTCTGATTACTCTGCTTGAAATATTTGGAAACGTTTTAAAAAAAATCCGCCGTTTTCAAATGGGATGTTACAATATACATTGACTAACTACTATATATTTAATGTAGATTAGTCCAAGTTGAATTATAAAGATTAATCAAGAAGGAGATAAGAGGTTACGGAAAGAAGAATTTGCAAAGAATGTCCAAGGAAGCAAGAAGTTATCAAAGTATTTTGGGAATAATCAAGAGAAGAAATAAAGAAGAACTTGCTAAATGGAATGAGAAAGTTCTTAGATTGATTCTAGAAGTCTCCGTGATGATATGAAAGTTGAAATAGTTCAATTCGGAGTTAAATTAAGCTACGCTGTTGCATTCGAAGTCATTCTCGAGTATGACAATGTAATTCTCGAGAATGGTACTGTTCATGCAAAAATTGCAAGTCATTCTCGAGTATAAAACAACAATTCTCGAGAATGGTCGTGTTTCAGCAACTCTGTTCAGCTCTGTTTCACGTTTCACTCGGGCAAGCTCTGGTAATTCGATGATATCTCCCAAACCAGAGATCGGATTGAGGTGAAACCAGTGGCATATGAAACTAGACTTCCAGTGCGTCATTTGGATATAAAATGAAAGCCTAAAGGAGGTCAGATGAAGGAGCTATGAATTTTGGAAGATGACAGTGAAATTCACACCACACAGCAGACCAAGCTTCGGTATTTTGAGTATATCTCTCAAACGACAAATCCAAATGAGCCGAAACCAGTGCCATTTGAAACTAGACTCAAATACCTTTTCAAAAAAATCAAGATCACAAAAAAAAGATCAATTGAAGGAGATATGATGTTTTGAAGTTGACTATTAGTTACGAATCGCAAACAACGCTAGTCAAGAACAACCTCCATCCATCTAATGATAACGGACGAAATACAACGAGTTTGGAGCAGATTGTTCTTGAAATGGAAAGAAGACTTGAAGAGCTTTTTGAGCATGGGTGGTGCGACAAATTTTCTATCGCAGATGCAACCTCTAATAAGCAGCTCTCGAGAACCAGCTAGACACTCCCGAGAATGGGTATAACAATTTCATCACAGCAAGACTTCTATGCAAGAATTCCCGAGAATGAGTAAAGAGTTCCCGAGAATGATTCTCGAGAAGCATCAAAAGACTCTCAAGAATGCCTAAGTCGAAATCAGATAGAACAACTTCTCTGATGCAATTCTCGAGAATTGGAAATCAATTATCGAGAATGGTTCTCAAGAATCGATAAAGGATTCTCGAGAAGGGACGGTGAATGGTCTAATCGTTCCTTTCTGTATTTCATCTTTAAAACTCAATTCTCGAGTATGAGTATAGAAATTCTCGAGAATGCTTTGTCACTGACATTTGCGAAAACATTTCAACGTGTCATTCTCAAGTATCGAGGTATGATTCTCGAGTATATGTAAAACATGCTTTACGGAAAGACTTTTACTCGACAATTCTCGAGAATCACATGAACAATTCTCGAGAATACATATATGCATTTGAACTCTCCGTCCTCATAAACTGCAAATCTTCGATTATAGCTTGGGTACTTCATATTACTAATCTATACTTCTTCTAACCAAGTTTAATCAGTTTGCTAGTGATTTTCAAATATGCTTAACATGTCTTAATCATCAATTTATCATAAAGCAATCCAACGTGGCAGACGCATTTAATGCAACTCAGAAAAACAGAGCAACAAACGGAATTAAAATATGTGGCAGACGAAAATATTCTTTCGAGGAATACTTAATCCAGCTAGCACTCTGAGTCATTATCTGCACAAGTACAAACGACGGCGAAGCATTTATGAAGCAATGGTCGATTAACTTCAATGGAAATCATTTGTGCCTAACGGAAATACGAAGAGACACAACGGCTAGTTTACAAAGCTTCTCAACGGTCATTAAGGACGATCAACTATAAAAGGAGAAGGATTCAAAATGGACAGAGATACGAGCTTGCACTGTCGAAATGCTGATATTCTGAATCCAACACTTATCTCATATACTCTCTGTTTCAAAATGTTTATATAGTTTTCAGTAGAGAGTGTGATAATCGATTATGTACCTCAGTGATTATTATTCATCTACTCTGTGAGAGAGTCTAAACACTTGTTTAATTATCTGATTAGTGATCAAATCTCAAGGTTGTGGAACCTTTGAGTGTGGGTGTACAATTACAACTTGAAAGGGGGAGTGAGTCCTAGTGTGAAAGGATCATCCTAAGTACAGAGTCGGTAATTGTATTCTTACAGTACGTAAGAGGATATCTTGGAAGGAGATTGTAAAGGCTGCACAAGTGCCCGGCTAAACTTGTGAGGTTGTAAAGGTTTTTCTCTTGTGTCTAGTTAAACAAGGAGATAGTTGAAAATCTCAAGTGGAGCTTGGGGACTGAACGTAGGTCAAGGATTGGGCCGAACCAGTATAAATCTCTGTTTGCATATTCTCTTCCCTAAACTCTTATATTTCGGTATATATGTTTTGAATGACTATCTATCGGTTTATAAATTATTACTGTCATTCAAATCTTCTTCAGTAAGTTGCGAAAAGATTTTCTAAGTTTTTGAAAGTTTTATCTGACACCCAATTCAGCCCCCCTCTTGGGTGATAGCCAGGTCTAACAATTTTCACTATCACTCAGAATCAGTTACACACTCTGTACTTGAAGTTATCCTCTCACTATGATACACTCCCCCTTACGAGTTGTAAACTGATATACCCAATCTCCAAGTTCCACGACTTGAGATTCTGACAATAAGTGAAACTCTCTCTAAGAGTAGATGAAATAATCACTGAAGTATAAATGTATCAAAAGATACTTTACAAGTAGAAAACACAAGAAGTAGTTGAAACTTGAAAGCTTTTTTGTTTTCTACAGATTGGTTGTTGAGAAGACTTGAATGTAATTCTTATATATGAAGAGAGCATTAAATGACCGTTGGATTCATTAATGTAACTGTTGGAAACATTAATGAGTAGATTAGGTTGAAGCTTTGTCTAGTCTCTCTCTTGATTAGTGTTAATCCAAGTGCATAGAAGTTTATGGTTGACTTCCCTTGAAATAAATCCGTTGGAAGAGCAGCTTCTTGATAGGGAAAGAAAACATAAATCCCTTAGCAACATGTAGAGAATGATTGTCCAAAAGAATGCAAGGTTTCTGGACTTTGCAATAAATGTGCTGACGTCACTTTTTGCTTTAAGCTAAATCTTCATTTAACACTCTTTAAATCATCTAAAACTCACTAACAAACTGATTAAACATAGTTAAGAATAGTAATGAGAGATGATAAGAAGTATTAAGATCAAACATGAAGATTTCACAAATTTGACCAATTTGATTTTCAAATAGAGTGACACAAACTCGAGTTTGTTCAACCAAACTGGAGTTTCCAAATCCTGACTCGAGTTTAGTTCTTCCAGAGAAGAAATGTCGCGATTTGAGCTTTGAAGAGTATTTTGAAAATATGGGCAAACTCGAGTCAATTAATGACCAACTCGAGTTTAGGACTTTTGAAGTGAAAATATGTTTAGGTCCACAAAGCTCAAAACTGGAGTTTTCAAAATCACAAAATAGTTAGGAGCTCTCTGCTTGGCACAAACTCGAGTTACTTAAATCAAACTCGAGTTTCCTTAAAAGTTGAAAACCTTTGAAAATGCTCTACCAAGTGCAAACTCGAGTTTATTAAGATAAACTCGAGTTTTCTCAAAACTATGGAAAACTTTGAAAACTATTGGCCAAGTGCAAACTTGAGTTTTGCATATCAAACTCGAGTTTGCTCAAGATGAAAAAGCATTAAGACTCTCGGTCAATCCAAACTCAAGTTTGGAAAACTTAACTCGAGTTTGGTCAAGTTTATAAATCCTCTAAGACTCTCTGTGTAATACAAATTGTTAATAACCAACTCGAGTTTGCCTTAACTTGAAAAAACTTAGAGTGCTCTCTGTATGACTCAAACTCGAGTTTGCCAATACAAACTCGAGTTTGTCTTATGTTTGGAAAAGTTGAGCTACTCTCTGTCAAGTCTAAACTCAAGTTTGACAACTCAAACTCGAGTTTGCCTTTGACAGTAAGTTTTTCAACTTAACAAAGACAAACTTAAACTTGAGTTTAAATTGTCAGTTATCATCAAAACACATAGAAAACTAACATTCTCTCCCTTTTTGATGATGACAACACTTGTAAACTAAAAGTTCAAAGAGTTTGACAAATTTTAGCATTTTGAAATGAATTTGAAAGCCAAGATGATGTGCATATGACAAAAACAAAAATATCAAAGTTAAAGCACAATAGCATAAGCAATTTTCAACTGGCATTTCATCTCATATAGTTAGATTACCATTTAGTCAAAATACAAAATGGAAACTACAACTCAGAAAATTGCACAACACAAAAACTACACAACTGAACAACTTAAACAACTGTAAAAACTCTTCACAACTCTTCTACTCTTCTCCTCCTTTGTCTTCACCAAATGTGAGTGGAGCTTTGGAGATAAGGTCATCAGGCAGAGAGTCCACCAGAGGGGTAGAAGGAGGTGAGTCAAGCTTTATAAGGGAGGTGTGAGAGGGAGGTACAATTTCAGTAGCTGGAGTGGAGGAGGCAGGTAGAGAGATAGAGACCATGGGTGTGGTGAAGGTGAATGAGGGTGAGGGTGAGGGTGCAAGTTCAACTTGAAGGCTAGCAGGGGTACCAAAACCAAATCCATACTAGAAATCAGCAGCTTCAAGATTTTATCAATCTTGTCACTAAAATTGACATTAGATACCATGAGAGTGGAGATGTTGGCTACTAGATCTTCGATGTGGCTTGAGAGGTTCTAAACCTGATCCTTCAGCTCATCTTAAACATCTACCAAGTCATGGTTGCCCTTGGTTACCACAGCTACCAACTTGCCAACTTCCACTTCTATTTTCTCTATCATCTCAGCTATAGATTGATCAACAATTAGCTTGACTCTAGCATCAAATTCAGAGGGCATAGAAGACTGAGGAGGAGGAGGAGGAGTAGAATGTGCCTCTTGGGCTTTGGCATGTGATGCTCTGGATCTAGCTGGGGCCCTTGATTGGCCAGATCCTTCCTTAAAGTTGATTCTCATGAAATTCAACTGTTGTTTGCCAAAAGTAGGGGGTGTCTTCACTGTTTCAGCAGTACCAACATACCATACCTTGCTATAAAAGAGAATTACTGAAACAAGATAGGGGAATGGAATGTGGGAAGGCTTTCTGGAAGAGAATCGAAACTTTGCCATTTCCTAGAAGATCCAGTGGCCACAATTGATAGGGACCTTATCAATGATGCCAGCAAAGAGAGGCTAATCCTTCTTTGCAAAATGGGTATAGTTGCCACCCTTTTGAATGAGGTTTCTAGAGTAGATATACCAGATCACTCTATAAACCGGGGGCATGGAAACAGGAGGGAAGAATAGAGAAGTCGATTGATCCTCGGGAATAGGTTCATTTGGCCTTAGAATCTCAAATATCTCCTTGTTATTATACTTAATGGATGGAACAGAAGGAGGATTATCAATTTTTAGGATATAATTGATCACAAAAGCAAACAGTGTGATCTTTACTCCTCTCACATGGATAGTGATTCTCTCTTCTACTAGAATCTTATCACAATCTTCTAGATTGTCCCACTTCATATTGAAATAGAATAATTTAACGACATTGGGAGTGAAAGGAGCAGAGATAGAAATGAGAGACTCAAACTGTTTTAGCCAAGGAGAAAGGTCTAAATTACACTCTTCCTGTAACTTAGACATATTAACTGAGACAACAAGACAAAATTCTTTCTTAAGGAAAGATTCTTTGAATTTAGCATTAATCTCATTTTGTAAAGTAGCAGTAGTAGTGACAAAACGTTGAGGAGCAGAGGTATGAAAGTAAATCTCATTGATTGCATCAGGTACCATAGAAGGCTCCTCATTAGGTTGGGAAGCAGCAGAGGTTGTTGGAACTTATGCCCTAGGGGCAAGTCATTGTACTTTAAACGTTAATGTCATTTAAAGTATTTCTCCGTTTAGTTATCATATTGTTTGCATGTTTGTTATGATAACTGTGTCCTTGGACATATCATAAAGATTGTCCTAAATGTCCCTGGTCGGTCATTTATGCGGGAGCAAAGATTAAATAAGACCAGTATGACTTTGATTAGTATTGAGATATGAATCAAAGTCATAGGCACTTGTAAGAGTACAAGGTGCTGGACCGACCCACTAAGAGAAAGATGCATGGATTAAGTCATAAGCTTTTCTCATGTATAACCACATCACAATGCCCTTTGACCTGAGATCATCATGGATTACTACATGAGAGTCGCTGATCTTTGACCTAGTCAAAAGTCACCTTTGACCGGGTGATGATAGGTTTGGATCGGGATCAATTGTTTTCATGTAGAGGAATGTGAATGGTCAAGATGGAATTTATCCCTTACATTTGTAGAGAGATAATACTGGGCCCCTTGATGAGTGAGTCTGAGAAATGTATGACCATACTACGATGGAAAAGAGTTTCCATTTCAATTGTTAAACTACTCAAGAATCAAGAAATTAATGGTCAAAAATATGAGGTTGACATTATCCATGCTTCATCCTTGACCAAATTATCGCGTAACAAAAGGGATGTGACATGGTTGTATGATAGGTTGTATCGTATCATCGATCCCCATATGAGTTGGGTAGTCGCAATGTCTTGCTAGAGGCCGCTTGCGACTTGTGGGCTGGTACAATATTGGCCCGCTGCCAATCTCATGTGGGCTTACAAGGTTGCACACAAGAATAGCCCAACACGAGCAAAAGTGTCCAGATTCATTGAATCTTAGATATGTCTAAGATTTAATGAATACAACGTTTAATCTAGGATGAATATATATATATATATATATATTATAAAATAATATAAATTCAAAATTAAATAATAATGATATTATTAATATAGATTATAATATTATTATATAATATTTGTTTTGTATTTAATTTATTTGATAAATTAAATAACTGAAACAAATATAGATATTGTATCTCGAGATTTAATTTTCGAAAGCGATATAGTATCTTAGATTTAATTTAAATTGAGATATGGTATTTGATTTAATTAAATAAATAGATATCATATCTTAGATTTAATTTATAAAGATAAATTAAATCGGCGGGCTTTTTATTTTGGATTTAAATAGATTAGATTAGATTAGATATGTTGAATGATTTAATTAATGTTATTTTAATCTAAAATTCGGATTCAAGATTAATTAAGATTAATTTGGAATATTTTAATACGGCCCAATTAGGGTTTTAGAAACTCTATACGAGATATTGATCTAGTCGTATTAAAATGAGGAACTGACAAGCCGCGAAAAACCCTAGAGGAGAGATGTAAGACGCAAAGCTTGAAGGTGCTAGCACACTGTCGTCCGTGTTGGAGTGTTGTTCGGTGTGGATACCAATAGAGGGAGTGGATTCGTAGAGTTGGCTCCTTTTGATCGAATAAGATGGACACGAGTTTGAATTGAACAAGACGCTCACGAGATTGAAAGGTACGGTTCCTAACGAACCCGATTTGAACGCCATTGATAAATCCTCTCAATGGGATTCATAAGATTTTAATGGATGAAATCCTTCCGCTACGTGTACAAATCCCAATAGAGTTATCCTTCAAGGAAGCTTGTCCCTTTTCACTTCCTCTAGATTAAGAAGCAGTTCTCTTCCTCTTGGGTGGTTTAGAAGCCTCAACTTGCTTCTATTGACCCTTTCCCATATCAACTTCTGGTTCAATCCTATTTTCTATTTGAACCTTAGAGGGTTCTTGAATGGTGACCCCCTTTGGTTTGGGAGAGGGAGCAAGCTCATTTGCAGCGACTCCAAGGATGGTTTTGTCGACTATATCTGAACCTATTGGGTGTGTGCTTCACACGCATAGGTCGCTTGAGAAGAGGAGGCGAAGGTAAACCATAAGCTTCATAGTCATAATCAGCATCTTGGGAGGTTCTGGCAGGTCTTTTAGAAGCCATTTTAGGGTTTGGGAGGTCGAAATTGGTGAAGGAGATGAGGGTCGAGAGAAACTCTAGGGCAAACTTGAGTTTTGAAGAGAGTGAAGAGGAATAGGCAAGACTCACATATAAATAGGGCGCGACAAACTTGAGTTTGCATAAATGCAAACTTATCTGGACTTCAAGAGTGTATATGTGAACCCTTAAACTTCTGCGACAAAACTCAAGTTTATACTTACCAACTCGAGTTTGCACTTCTCTTCAAGAAGATAGTTGCTCTCTGTCTGATAGAAACTCGAATTACTCACTTAATGACTCGAGTTTTGGCTTACTCCCCAAAAACTAGTTTGCTCTCTGCCTTCGATAAACTCGAGTTTGCTTCTCGTGTCAACAAACCTCAGCAATTCAAGCATCCTGCATAAACCATAACTAAACACTCTGATGCTTAAGTTAGTATCTAATAATCATCAAAACCATAATTAACATTAAGTAAGAGATACTTACAACTCATTGGGATTTACCATTCCCAATTCTCTTCTTATGAAATTGAATTGTTCCTTAGCCAATGGTTTGGTGAAGATATCAACAAGTTGAAGATGAGTTGGGATAAACATCACTTTGACATCCTTCTTCTGAACATGATCTCTTACTGTGTTCAAAGAACTTGTGGTTTTTAACACAAAGAGGTATGACTTGAGTTACATACCTCTGACTCGAGTCATATTAGTACAGAGAGTTTTGTTTGTTATTGAATCAAGTTATCTTTCAAATTTAAAAACTTTGCCTTGAATCAATAACAACCTTTTGAACTTACAATTGTTAATCATAATCAAAACACATAGAGAACTGACAAAAAGTGCATGAGACCCACTAGGGAAGCTAAAAAAATATTTAAGAATGAGTTTAAAGAGTTGCGTCAAATGAATGTTTTTTTAGAATCCCGCTCTCCTTATATTTGATATTTTTCATAATCCGCCTTTTTATTAAAGAATACTTAACGTTCTTAGTAAAGAATCATAACGTATTATTAGATAATTTTTTTCCTTTAGAATTCCACCTTCTTACATTTGATATCTTTTAGAATGCTACATTTGTTTATATTTTAGAATACTTAATAGTTCTTAATGAAGAACCATAATGTATTGTTACATTTTTTTTTTTTGGACTTTGCTTTCTTATATTTGATATCTTTTAGAATCTCACCTTTATTTATATTAAATAATACTTAATGGTTCTTTGAGAAGAACCGTAATGAATTGTTAATTTTTTTTTTTTAAGGATCATGTCTTTTTATATATGATATCTTTCAAAACCCCACTTTTATTTATATTAAAGATTTTTTAACGGTTCTTTGTGAAGAACCGTAGTGTAATGTCAAATTGTATTTTTCAGGTCCTGCTCCCTTATATATGATATCTTTCTGATTTCTACCTTTATTTATATAAAATAATACTTAACAATTATTTGTGAAGAATCGTAATGTATTGTCAAATATTTTTTTTATTGTTAAGTATTCTTGAAAAATATATAATGGTTCATTGTAAAAGAACAGTCAATTATTATCAAATAATTTTTTTAAAATCTCGCCTTCTTATATATGACAGATATAATTTTTAACCCTTAAGTATTCTAAAAAAAAAAAAAAAAAAAAAAAGAAAAAGACAAGTATTTATGAATCATTTGGTTCATTGTAAAGAACGGTCAATTATTATCAAATATTTGTTTTTTAAACCCTGCCTTCTTATATATGATGGTTATCATTTTAAAATCTTAAGTATTCTTAAAAAATAACACAAGTATTTATGAATCATTACATTATGGTTAATTATTATAATCGTTATATATTTATTTTTGCAAATATAAAATTGTTGAAAATAAATCGTTTAAAAGTGTTACATGACAGTTATTTCATAAGAACCATAATTTTTGTTAGTAAATACATTACAATTAATAATTACAACTATTATATTTTTATTCTCGCGAATTCTATCTCTTAATACATGACGATGCACATAATTAACCGTTATATTTTAGCATTATATATTATTGTCCGACCTATGCCTTGACATATATATTGTTTATGGGGTTTACACTTCTCATGTTGGATGAGAAGAAGAAGGTTCCTACACACACATGAAATGATGGGACCCACATCTTTTTTATTAAAAAAAAATTAAGCATGGAAATGGTGGGACCCACATCTTTTTGTATCTATGACATGAGGATACAATTCTCCTACAACATGAGAAGTGTATTTCCCATTGTTTATTTACTATAACCGTTATCTATTAAGCGTTATATATGTGCAAATATATAGTAGTGAGTGGAAATAGAAATAGTTACTCAAAACTTGCGAAAAGCATTTGATAGATGAGAGAAACTTTTTTGTTTTGGAATAAAATTTATAAGATATCAGAAAGCTTGAGAATATGTGTTAGAATTATTTCTTGATTGTATAATTTTCGGTTAAGATACAAAAATGCTTATATCCTTTTTTTGAAAGTGAACTTTATTTAAGTAAAACTTTTTAAAATACAGCAAAAATGTCACATCCATGAATGTTTACAAACATCCGTTACTTTTATTGGATGGACCCCAAATCATTGTTTTTCAAATGATTATTTTTTAAAAAAAAAAAAAAAAGCCACACCCTCTCTGACCTCGGTCAACCCTACTTTTGTGGGGAAGAAAGAGGGTGTGCCTCTTTTTAAAAAATAATCATTTAAAAAAAACAATATTAGGGAGCCCACTTAACAAAACTAATGGACGTTTATCAACATTAATGGATGTAGCACCTAAGAAAAGTTTATAGTGTTGAAAGCAGTATATAGCCTTTTTTTTTTTTCACATTAACCCAATATACAATGCTTCCTTTTGACATTTTTTCACCTAAGTAAAGTTTATTGTGCAAAACACACTTTTGGGAAAAATGTATATGCATTTTTACACATTAATCTTATAATTTGTTTTTGGAAAATAAATAATGTTTAAGTAATTATTATATTAAAGAAGAGTATTTTGGTTAAGACAAAGTTTAAGAGTCAAATTTATAGTCAAGTAAATGTTTCAGTAGATGAAAATAAAATTTTTATTTAAGAAAAGTTTTTGTAACATACATTTTAATTTTAATTAAGGTTTATATAAGTTTTAAAAATAAAGGAGAGGTATGAGCAATTAAAGTAAAACTAAAAAATTGTTAGACTGCTTGTGTCTTGTGAGATTTGCTGGCGTGGAGAGATCTGAGTTGCAATGTCACCAGTTCAAAACGCAGCACCCGGAATCAGAGTGAGAGAGCACAAAAAATGGTTAGAGTATTTTATTCTTTGAAAATAAAAAAAGCTAAACACCAAAAATCTCAAAGAAGCAAGAACTCGACAGTGAGAGCATAACAAGAACCTATAGGTGGGATGGTTCACAACTAATAAGTACTCCTTTCTATTCAAAATATAAGTTTCAAATAATTTATTTGCATTTATTAAGAAATTAATTAAGGTTAATTAAAAGCAATAGATATGAAACATGTTTTTTTTTTTAAAAAAAAAAACATACCTTTATTTATAAAAAGAATACATGAGAGATAATAACAGAGAAACATGATGAAAGAGAATGTAACTAAACAAAGGTAATGAGAGCATATCAACTCTCCCTCCATCAAATAGGATGTTGATGGAAAATAAGATACATCTTTTTATACATTTATTATGTTTAACTAAAATTTTAATTTGTGTAATTTAGTTATTTGTATTTTCTAAAAATGATTGGACAAAGTAGCTATTTAAATGAAACAAAAATAGCTATTTAAAAAAAAAAAAAAAGCCAAAAGACAGAATTAGAAAAATGGTTCATGTGCATATCCCTCCGATGTTTTTCAAAAAATATGTTTTTCAGAAAAGGTAATTGCGACACAGGTTTCTTTGCTGGAATCTCCCAACATATTGTTTTAAGTGCAACAAGTATAATTTAAACTTTTTCGCGGATACATGCATTAACATAATTTCACTTGTATTCTACAAACTCATTTCTTCTAAATCCTAACTAATCATTTGTAGTTATTTCAATTTAATTCAAATAAATTAAAAATTACATTTTAGTTCAAAAATCATGACATCACAATACAACAAATCTCTTTCAATTACAAAAGCATACCTCGTTGCAACTCTCTTCACCAGGGAACGCAATATTTACGTGGGGTCCTAGATATTATATGATCTATTTAAAAAAACTAAAATGCACAATATTAGTTCAACTCGTTATGTTGTTTAACACCCCGGCAATTTCAACAGTATGGCCTTCCTCAAAAGATTAAAGCATATCTCCCCATGTTTTACGTGGGATCCATTTACTTCATTTCATATTTCATTCCCCGCAACTCTCTTCACCTTCACCACTGCATATGCTTTTTATGCGAAGTTTATTACCTACATTAATAATTTTTCTTGAAATGATGCGCATTATCATATAAAATTTTCATAATATACAATTAATCAAGAGAGAGAAAAATCGAGAATATAGATTAACCTATAAATAACAGCAAAAAATCCAAGTATTTGTTGCAGAAAATCTTCTTAAGTGATTGTACATATTTGCCAACCACTTTATGTAACTAAAATGTAGTTGTTAACAACAATGTCCAGATAGTGATGAAGAAGAAATGAAAGATAACTCACTACATTACGTCTCGTAAGCAGCCTATTTCACTTACCATTAAATACAATTGAGTTTTGTCTCAGGAAAACAACACCTGGGTCAACTCCCCGTGCAATGCGCAAGTGCAATAATTCAATTACATGAAAGCACATCCTCACCTTCAACTCATTCAAATCATTCCAAATCAATAAAACAGAGTGAAATTAAATACAATTGAATTTTGCCCATGCATTATAAACCTGTATATATGATTTGACTTCTCTTGTTCCAATTGGGACCACAACATATATATTATATTTATTTTAATATTTCATGCCTTTAGATATTGGATAAAAAAATTTGGACATTTTTTTATTTAACAAATCATTAAGAAATATTTTAATTAATAATTTAAAAATAAGAAAACATTTTTGACTCACAATAGCAACAATTCTGTAAGTTGTGAAATAAACCGTACGCCATTATAAGAAACGGAAAACGGAAAAATCAAATTAAACGAAATGAAGAAAGAAGCAATGGGTCTTTAAATGGAATTTTCACCCTGGGCCATTAGACGTAATTGTTTCGTAACCAATTTTCAAACGGACCATGTGAATTCACGGTTACCGGAGTTGGAAAAATTTCACATGGGTCCCATGACTTTATTTAAATATAATATTATATTATAATATAATGATTTATTTTTTCTACCAAAGGACAAAGGCGGCCGAAAGGAGAAGTCATGGATAAATTTAGAGACAGAGGTATAGGTCTCATATATATCTTCATTCCATTTGTCTTCTAGAAGGCTTTTATTTGCTATAAGATTTGATAGGGCGTGTATTTTGCACCAACTCCTGCATAGTTATCTGTTGTTATGGTATGCAAGTGATTTTTTCTCAATAATTTGAAGTAAGATGTGTTAAATTTAAAAACTTATACTATTATTGAATAATGAGATCAGTGATGCTTCCATTAATTTATGAATAGTGAAATAACTTGAAAACATATCATAAAATTTCCATTATCATGGCCAAATCATTATCTATATTCGCTGAGACTAACATATTTTTTGTTTTAATAAAATAACGATTCACTCTCAAAATAAAGCTTCCTGTCATGTTTTTTTTGTCGGAGCTTCCTCTCATCTTAAACGCAGCTCCGTCATATTCTTAATAATTGAATATAGATTTGCTTCCTCTCATAAATGTCTTTTTTTTTTTGCTCAAACTTCGTCTCATAAATTATTAAATAAATAATTGTGAATCCCCGTGTAAATAGTAACTAACTACATATATAATAATTATTAATTAGTAGCTAGTAGTTAGTAATAATAATAAAACATATTAACCCACACACAATTTTCTTCAAACCTCATGTCTATATTTTTCTTCCTCGTGTTGTACAATTTCGATGATTATTCTCGTAGTGTATACTAATCTTCGGCAATATTGTTAACTCCATATATTTTATAAAAGAAATTTATCAATCTTATACCTTTGATTCTCACGTTTTTTTTATAAACAAATATTATTCCCGTAAGTATGTTTTTTTTTCGAGAACCTTCTCAATTCCATATGTTCACTAATAAAATTTCAACATGTGGACCCACAAATAAAATTTTTCAACTCTCACGTTTTCTTCCTAACCATTCAGTTTGTTAAATAATGAAAGACAGATGTAACATACATGAGCTTGGCAGAAAGCTCCACCACTTAAGAATCCATTCCCTTGACTAAATAGATGAACATATTTAATATTATTACAAAACAATTTAGTAAAAAGTGAACATATTTTATAGATAATGGATGGGAAGCAAAACAACGGGTTACTCAATGATATTTAAACAAAATGTTACGAGTATATACAATATTCAGATGAGTATATACAATATATATATATAATATATATATATATATATATATATATATATATATATATATATATAAGGGCTTGGGCTTTTTTTAGTGTAATTTCCAACTCCAGGTCGTTTGTTGTAGTTTTCCCTTGACAAAATTTCAACATTCCCACGTGAAGGCTTCGGGAGAAGATGAAATAATTGTCCATGATCCCACACTTATATATTTTTTATTATATCAGATAATTGATAGCTAGATATATTTTTCTTCTTCGAAGTAAAAATTGAAAATTGTATTTTGATGATAAAATTAAAGATGTGAGTGCACCGGAATATATCTAGCCTTTACAATGTAAGATTTAAGGATTATTCTTCCTCAATTAAGACGCAACATAATTGTAATAATAATGTTTAAGCTTCTCATAATGATAAGCTCAAGAAACGATTATTTGACCATCATTTCCAAACTTGAGAATTCCTCAAACTCCTTCCATATTTGTAAATAATTTAGGAATAAATTTACATATTTGTAAATAATTTAGGAACAACCATAACCATATGATATGATTAAGTAATAAATTAGCTTTCTTATCTCTGTAAATCTCTGATTTTACATTCTTAATCTGAAGTTGATGTTCCTCAGCGGCGATAGATTGGAGAAAACCGAGATCGAGGCAAGCAAAAACAAAGAGTCTGGGAAAAACCTATCGCCTAAACAGGCAAATCGGTAACGAAATACGAATGAATCCGAATTCATCAAGATGATGACAATCGCAGCGGGAACCCCGGTATTGAAACCAAGCAAGTTCCCCGATAAGACCTCGGATCTTCGAGATACTACCTCGGATCTTTGAGCATCAGACTACTACCTTGAATCCTTGAGACATTACCTCGGATCGTGAGTAAATGACGGTCGCCGGGGCCGAATGACCCAACCCGACAAGGCGCGGTAGACATACGAGGGTAAGGTTCACACCTACCCGGATAACCCGCTTGGGAACAAAATACATCCGCACTCGAAACCTCGAACTCTACGGGGGCATCTGTTATGGACCTACATTAGGCCCAACACTGACGGCCCAACAAGGAATATATCACATATCGGGATCTACCTATAATAAAGGGGAAATCTATCTCATATATAATCGGAGATCTATCTTATTTAAAGATAGATTCGATCAGATTATGATCTTAGGGTAGGGGATTATGAGGCCATACTATCCCACCTGAGGTACCCTCTATAAATACAGAGAGCAAACCCTAAGGTGGGAGGAACACACTTAATGGAGCATACACACCACCCCCTTGGCTAAACGCCAATGTGTGTCCTCGAACTACGTGGACTTTAATCCCTCTACAGGATACGTAGGCCCTAGGCATCACGCCTAGGTCAAGTCCGCTCCATAATTGTAAATATAATGTTTAAGCTTCTCATAATGATAAGCTCAAGAAAAGATTATTTGACCATCATTTCCAAACTTGAGAATTCCTCAAACTCCTTCCATATTAGTAAATAATTTAGGAATAAATTTACACAACCATAACCATATGATATGATTAAGTAATAAATTTAGCTTTCTTATCTCTGTAAATCTCTGATTTTACATTCTTAATCTCACATAAACACGAAATAAACTAATAAATTTAGAATTCCTCAAATCATTTACACAACATATGATATGATTAAATAATAAATTTAGCTTTATTATCTCTCTTAATCTCTGATTTTGCATTCTTAATCTCACATTGTCACGAAATAATTACCACTTTTTATTAATAAATTAATACATAATCTAAGTATACACATCATATTCTTTCATCTACCTCGCACATCCCACCAGCTGAAGAAACAAAAAGAAATAAAAAGGAGAAAGAAAGTAGAAAAAGCTGTTCATTTTTTTTTTGGTCAAAAAAGCTTACCACAAGTGAAAACATAAAGAAGCGTGTCGTACTCGTATGGCATGATTAATGAAAAAAAGAAAAAGAAAAAGATCAGTGAACGATGAAGCTCAATGATTAATATTTCTCCCTTCAACCAGTGACTTCATCTTTTGAGCAAAAAAAGAAAAAATCAGTGACTTCATCTCTGTCCCTCATTCATCTCAGTGACTTCATCTCTGTCGCTCTCTCACTCTCTTCTTCATCCATCTTCTTCCTCTTCTTCATCGGATCGTCCTTCTTCGTTGGAAACACGTTCTTCATCTTCTCTCCTTCTCCAATGATCTGCGACAACGGTGAAACAGATCAGTGAACGATGAAGCTCAATCAGCTCCGGTGAAGCTCTATATGCTCGGGTCTGTCTTGAGTCCGCGGCTCCATTGAACACGTGACAAAACATAAGCAGATTCAGATTCTCTTAACCGTCAATTTTTTCTTCCACGTCTTTCTTCATCATCTCAAGCTATTCCCATTGATTTTTTAGCGTCTTCAGATTATCTGGTGGGGAAAAAACATAAGCAGCTTTTTCCTTGGCCGCATCCCATATGGCGGAAGATGGATCCATACTATGGATTTGACCAGATCAGAGGCTTGGATCGAGATTCAAACTCACTTTGTATCCACGGATGTCATCTTAGATAAGCCTTCCAGATCCGCACTTTTCTTCCTCAATATGTTTGTCGCTCTCACTCCTTAATTGTCAAAATGAAACCTAACTTGTCGGAATGGACAAGACCTGTGCATTATTGAGTGACAAAACGAAGATTTGAAGAGCGAGAAGAAATCGTAATCCTCCAAAGTTACCTTGCATAGCCAGATGTGGTAAGTCTTGGATGGTGTGTTTCTCCCACCAATCTCTAAACTCATTGGTAAGTATTGGATGGTGGTAAGTCCTGCAAATTCAGAATTGTTTCTCTTAACCAATCATTTAACGCGCGAAAAAGAATTATTGTAATTATGGAAAATTCATAAATAGAAGGACAATACCTCGTCCGCATGGATTTCACTTCTGTTATGCTGAGAATTATTAATGCTCCCCCGACTTCCTGAGGTAGACATCAAGGTTGTGCAAATATTGGAAATCTGCATTTTTAGCTAAATCTGTTTTTCCCAATGGTGTAGGTCTGAACCTTTTACTTCGTTAGAGTCTGCTCGCTCCCCTGCATCTTCAGCTTCATCTTGGAAGAATGAACGTCCTGCATATGATCATCTCTGCTCTGGGTTTTCTTCATTAGCGAGTACGACGAGTAACAGGAGAAAGAGAGAGAGAGTATGCCACCACCCTCTTCATCAAAGCTTGACATCGGAGCTGGTGAGTATGCCATTTGACTGGTTCTGAATCCTTTTCTGCGAAGCGAGAGTGAACTGAAGCTGGGATCCGAGAGGTGGATGGATTTTAGGCTAATGTTTTCTGGTGTTGATATACTGAAATATTTAGATTTGAAATTTGAATTTGAATTGAAAAATGGAGGGATGAAGAAAAGCTTTTGGTTGCGTGATGGTGTGTGTAGTTTTTTCAATCTGAAAAATGCAAATTTGAGTTTTGAATCTGAAGGAAAAATTTGAAAATTTGAATCTAAATCGAAAGGGACAATCTGAAATAAGGAACCTCGGGAAGCGTGATGATGTGTAGTTTTTTCAATGCAATCCCGTGAAATATGGCATATAGTAATCGGCTTGATGCATGACACCTTAGCTTAAGAACAGTTATTTTGCAGCTTAGGAACAGTAAATTGTGAGGAGAGCCAGTGATAAACCACAAATAAACCGCAAACAGTGACGGCTTGTTGGGATGACATATTATATATATATTGATTCTTTTTTTCTTTTCCTTTTTCATCCGGTATATCGGAATGTTCTATTTTAACTAATTCAGATTCATCTTGAGTCGGGTCTATAGTCGTAGGAGAAGAACTTCCAACACAATTTTTTCAATTTTTTCATTACCACATCTTGAACTGAAGATGTGGTTAAAGAATAACAATTCCCACCATTACTCCCAATAAATATTAGTGTTTTAAGGGAAATTACGCCCATACCTACAGAAAAAAAACCAAAGAAACCAAACGATGTTAACATGGCAGACAGGCCCTACCTATTGATGGGCCACAAATGGTGTTGAAAAGTCAAAAAGAAGAATAATAATTTGCCCATACATCCATCAATGTGTGGGGCCCATCTTACCTGTTTTGAAAAAGGTCACAAGTTATCAATAGACCTGTCGTAATGAAATATATATACCTTAAAAAAATACACATACAAACACACATATTGACATATCAATTTAAATAAGAATAAGATTAATGTTTTTTTTTTTAATTACAAGGATAAGCACTAACAGCTTGAATTGCAATAGACGGAATCCAACCAACGACCTCCCACTAATAGAGGAGCATCTATACTACTTGGTTGCAAGGCTTATTATCATATAAATCAAACTGATCAATGGCTTTTTTTTTTTCCTTTTCAAAACAGCCAATTTTATTAATCACAAAAAAATAGAAACTACACACAGTAATAGCGGAAGCCCAAAACAAAAACAAAAAAAAAAAAAACTCAAAATCTAAAAATACACCTAACACATTGGACTTGGTTTCCTCTCTACCTCTACTATCCACCTCCCTCCAAAATACCCATCTCCACTCTTATTTTGAAATTTGAGTGATATATAGATTTATTTTTTATAAAATAACTAATAAAAGACCAAAATTAACAAAATAATTAAATAAATTCAAACTTCTAAATTTTATTCATGATAATCTACATTACAATAAAAAAAATACTTAAGCACATAATTTTATAAAACTTGATCTAAGCTGCTCAAATTTCAAGTAAATTTTAATCTAAAAGTGGAGATAGGTAATAGATGGTAAGGATAGAGGAGGGAAGACAAGACCTAGAAAAACTCACCAAAAGACTTAAACAAAATACAATAACCGACCTACAAAATGACAAAAAAAAAAAAAAATGCAAACAACAATATAACAACAATCCATGATCCATCATTAACCAATACCACTTCCCTCACCAGAAAGAACTTGAGATTTCTGCCCAGAAGTTCTCATAACTGAAACATTTGCATGCAAGATTTCAATCAAAGGAGATAATGCTTCAACAAGCCATGCCTCAGGACACATCCCCTTAGCACCCACTGCTGCCAAATAATTTACTACTCTAATACCTTGTCGACCCACCAAGACAAACACCAAACCACTTGCTGATTTTCTTTTTTCAAATCTAATAATTCCTTAACCAAATCCACACACGGCCAGTCACATACCTTTTTCTTCCTACCAGTCGTCAAATAGAACAATTCTTCACAATCATTATCTAAAATGGGATTCACAATCCCCAACCTGTTCACAGCTAAAATTCCTTCTCTTAAGTGCCAAGCACTTGGCCATAAACGCAGAGACACGTTACATCCCAATCCTCCCATCATTTCACCAACACTATTCCTGCAAATAACACCAACATCAGCAGTATCCAAAACACTAATAAAAGCTCCATCAATGTTAATTTTCACCATCCCAGTTCCTGGTGCTTCCCACTTCAACACTCCACACTTTCTCCCCACTTCAGTAGACTCTGAATTCTCATTCATATGTTTAGCATCAGAAGATTCATTCAATAATCCATGAGATTCTCTAACCACTCTTCCAACTTCCACCAATTCCCCATCAAAAACCCAATCACATCTTTTCTAACCATTCCGGCAGAATATAGCAACAGAAACCTTTCCCTTGTCATCTAGGTTACTATCCCCACCAAAAACCTCCAGAACCACTGCATAGCTTATAAAACCTGTATTACAAATTTTCAGACCCAAGCTACTACTAAACCAACACCCTTGAGCCCAATTACAGAAAAATGGTTGATGATCAATATTTTCTACCTCATTCAAACATATAGGACAAGGAGGAGAATCACAGCGCTGCCATTTAAAAAGATACTCTTTTGTAGGAATGGCTCCCATAATGACTCCATATAAAGTGCTGTTACTTGCATCCCATTCCTCACCCTGATATTTGTTCTTGTTAGAATATAATGTCAGGAAAAAAAAAAAGTTAGAATGTAATGGAGAGAATATTGATTTTAAATACAAGCCTTGAAGTGTTATTATACAGTTTAAGATGTAACAAAAAATAGTTACATAAAACAAGGAAAAAAAAACAGCTTTTGACATAAAAGAAAAGAAGAATAAATAGAAAAAAAAAGCAACAAATTAGTTATGGGAGAGGATTTTTTATTAATCAACTAAAATGTGCCCCGTGCATGATAGCAACAAGCCAACAACGCCATTTGCTACAAGATCACTATACAAATAAAATGCTATAAGAAGCCACTTTACCCTTATGCTTGTAGGGTTCGTCTCTCACATTAAAATGGAATATCCGCTTCTTAGCAGACAAAGGGGAAAAACACACAAACAATACCAAAACAAAAATCAAAATAAAAATAATTACGTACGTATCACTCATACTGAAAATCAGTACTCAATCTCTAGACTTTGAAGCATCTCTACAATGTTGAAATGCTATGAAAGGCCACTTTACCCTTATGCTTTTAGGGTCCATGTCAAATTGAAATGAGACATCCACTTCATATCAGACAAAGAATAAAAACACAAAAAACGCCAAAACAAAAACATAAAAATTTAAAATTTAAATTAAAACAAAAAAAACAATTATGTACATATCGCTAATACTGAAATTCAATACTCAATCTCATGACTTTGAAGCATCTCCACTATGCGACTCATTGAAGGTCTAGCATCCTTGTCTTCTACGATACACTGCAATGCTACTGTAACCAAAACCTCCATTGTCTTCATGTCAAAGCTTCCCTCAACTGTTGGATCAATGATTTCTTCCACCCATGATGCCTTTCCTTCTCCTTTGTTCTTCTTCTCCCTCACCCATGTCACTAGCCTCCCATGATGTGAGTGATCTGGTCCATCTACCCTCAAGCTTTTTCCTGTTATCATCTCCAACACCACAATTCCATAGCTGTAAACATCAACCTTAGATGTTATTGGTAAGTTGAAAACCCACTCTGGAGCCATATATCCTCTTGTACCTCGGATCCTTGAGAAACTTGGATTGTTGAGGTCGTTTCTGTTCTGCAACTTCGACAATCCAAAATCTGCAACCTTGGGCATATAATCAGAATCCAAAAGTATGTTTTGAGGCTTTATGTCACAATGAAGAACCCACTCCAAGCATTCTTCATGAAGATATGCAAGTCCTCTTGCTGTTCCCAGAGCGACTTCATACCTCTTTCTCCAATCAAGTGATGACTTGTTGTTGGATTCCAGGTTTTCTGCTAAAGAACCGTTTTCCATGTACTCATATATCAACATTCTGTACTTTCCTTCTGCACAATACCCCCACATGTCAATCAAGTTCATGTGGTTGAGCCTTCCTATTAAGTTCACTTCAGCATGAAACTCACTTTCTATTTGGTTTGCTTCATTGAGTCTCTTGATTGCAGCTACTCGCCCATCTTTTAGCACACCCTTGTATACAACTCCCCCAGCACCCCTTCCAATCTCTTCACTGAAACCTCTTGTTGCTTCTTTCAACTCTGAGTAGCTATATTTTCTAAACCCAGTTCCAGTAAGATGATCATAATTCTGCTGCTTGCTTGACTTTTTCCAAGTCAGACACCAGAAGAGAAAGAGGCATGCAAGTTCAAAGACACCAATTGCTATCACTAACCATAGTAACACTTTCACTAAGATACTATCTTGTTTTGAGACATAGACTCTCTCCAGCTTTACAGACTTAGTAAGCTCACACTGGGTATTGGGTTCTTTAAGAGTGAATGTGCTGGAATTAGGGAGTCTCAAGTGAAAACCTCCCTTGAACGCGGGAGAAAGATTGCCATTGACCAAGAGGGTCTTTGGGTAACATAAAAACTGTAAATTGTCACGTGCATATTGAAAACCTTTGCAGTTACATGACTTTAAACATTCCTTCTTACATTCATCAAATGTAATGTTAAGGTAAGTACCTTGGTCGTACCCATAGAAATCGCCATTAGGTATATATAGAAAATCAGAATCTTCTGGGTTGCAAGACAAATTGAAGTCTGGTTCACACCCAAGTGATGAGTCACTTTCATCCTTGAACCTGTAACCTGGAAGACATAGGCATGCTCGACCAATATAAGGTTCATATTTGCAGAAACTATTTTCTCCACAAATGCCATGAATGTTGCAACCGGAAGAAATAACTTGCCATGAAATATACCATTTCTCTTCCCCCTTCCTTCGACTATACACCCTGACATTACCATCACTATCAATGGTTAACCGTCTCTGAAGCACAAGGCCATAGTCCGATGTCTTACTAGTAAAATTATCGGTTGAAATGATATCACCATATGAATCAAGAAACACAAAGCGACTTGCATTGAAGGTGGACCTACCATTGCTTTGTGGTAGATTCCATGGAGGTGGCCAGTAAATACTCGAGACATCAGGGCCGTTGTAGAGAAGACGAAGAACATTATCATTGTCAAAAAATAAATTATGAAAACCAGAAGAGACGTTAGTCTGACTTTTAGAGGATACAAGACTGGAGTGTCTGGTGAGCCTTTGTCCAGGGACAAGTGTGTTAGTCGGAAAATCAAAACTTTGCCACACAATATGATTTGGATATTCAAGAAGAACGAGATTACCATCATCTTGCAGAATCAATTCTGGACGTTTCAACGAAGTTGTGTTGGTGGCCCAAACATCGACCTGACCTGCATCATTCAAAACCAGATTTCCATTGCTATGAAGGGTAAGTGTCGAACCTTTTCCGTTCACCAATACGTCACGATTCGCCATCCAAATGACAGTCAAGTTTTGGCCTTGAGGTTCAGTGAACCAGATAGCAAAAGCAAACGCATTCTCACCGACATCATAGAACCCCACTGTGAAATTGTCGTTTCTTGATTTGATAACATCTTCTGGGTTCTCCACCGACAGAGACAACACATAATTCGAGGAAGAAGATAAACATAGTGAAGGCAAAGCAGATACGAAGAGGATCATAAGCAGAGAAGAACTTAGAAACGCCATGTAGTAGGTAGATAGAGAGCTATACAGAGCTGTGTAGATCATTCAAGTTAGTTTTAAGCAGAATTTGTATTAGAACCGCGGCGGCTGATTGAGCTGGTTGATGACCCATTGGTCAGATTTTTCGCCTTTGTCGATGACCCATTGGTCAGATCTTTCGCCTTAGTCTGATGTGGACACCGACTATTATGACTTTGTAAATTGTCAGAAATTGTATACGTATAACAGTAAGGTGGAACCTTCGACTTTCTCCATGGGCAATAATTTGTACATCCCGTGATATTTATTTATTGACCAGCTTGAATCATTATATATATAAATAAAGAAAAAATGGAAAAGAGAGAGACCACAGAAAGACGAAAGATAAGAGTTGATGAGATGCGGGAAGAATATTGATGATATTAATAATTAAAAAAGCAGCCAAGGGGGCCCTCGTTCAGTGTACAAAATTTATAAAATATTTGGCTTAACTTCCCTTTTCTGTCTAGATCTAGATGGATATGGATAGATGTCTAGCCCGGATTAATATATTGATATTAGATGTGCCTGAATTGGATGCCTTTAATCTTTTTTTGCTCGGGAAATTGGATGCCTTTAATCAAATCAAAGGAGGTAATGTGTGTCACAGTGACAGAATAGTAATTAATTGAGAGAGAATAATCATATAGAGTTCACCTGTAAGTTAGGGTTTAGAATTATGGAGTTCGTGACTCCAAGTCTAAGTACTATGTTGTCATCTAAGTATAAGTCACGTAGATTGCCCTTACTGAATTGGCCGCCTATTCATAACATTTCCCATTAGAACCACTTCTGGCCATTCAAGAATCAACAAAAATGAAACAGAATGGAAGAAGCAACATGAACAAAGAAATCAAACCCGCAACAAATATTGAACTAAACAACAAGAACAGGCATCAACATAACTAATCAATTGAACCCAGAAAAGCAAAATCCAGAGGAAAAAAAAAACCAAAAACAAAAATGTAAGCATAAAAAACGGCAAAATAAAAAATGTAAACAAACATGAAATTGCAGGCCTAAGGTTCGACAGCCATGCTCTTTGCCATCTGGTCGTTGCCTCTTCTTCGTCCTCGCTGTCGCAGGAGAAGGAAGACGGCAACGTCGGCTCTTCATCCTCCTCGCCGTCGTCGCTATAAAGGACGGTAAGGGATCATATGGTGGTGGGTGGGTAGGTGAATGCAGGGAGTGAGGAGATCGACGGCGTTGGGGAACAATTAGAAGCTTCGATGGCTGCGGCGTGGACGGCGGAAGAGAAGAGGGGCGAGTGAAGCTGCCAAACAAGAGAAAGTGAGGGAGGGGACCACGTTTTCCCCGCTATCCAAATCCCCAGTCCAAATCCCTGCCTATCTTTGTATACTATGCGAGAGCACGGTCAATCTAAAACATATGGATGGTTGATATTTAATTTTTTGGATTTAGTGATTTTTAAATGAAAATAATATTTTTCTTAAAATGTTAGTATAGAAATTACCTTTATTTTAGATTCTTTATATATTAAAATATTTTTTTTAAAAAAAAAAAGTAAAAAAAATTCTTGACCATCTAATCCAGATGGTTCAAATTGGCATTTGAATTTCTCTTTGGATAAACATGGAAACTGGTTCATAGGGAGTACATTTGTTCCTTTTTCCGTTTTTTCATTAAATTTTGTCATCTATGTCAAACCCCTTAATATTTCGACATTTATCATAATAATAATACACAACTCAGCACGCGAAACATAAATAGAATAAACATAGTGATATAAAGTACTTGATTACATCATAAGAATATCGGGTGTGTACAAAATATTTACAAATTCTAAAACTTATTACAAACTAAAGATAACTAGTGTTAATACTTGGATCGGAACCTTCAGTTGCCGAGGTATTTGTCGCCTTGCTTTGGGAATCACATCCTTTATGCTCACCACGACCTAAACTTGTGTAAATGTCTGAGATTCATACGAATCTTAGAACAACAGTTAAACTCACATAAAATGCATACACTAAAGATGGTAGTCAACCAAACAAACACATTCAACATTTAGAGATATACATGATATAAAGCATCGACTACAATCATAGGATCCAACCAGTCCATTCCTGCAACGCTTGGTATTCAATTGGGTCTCTGCCCCTTCTCATACGAATGCTTAATAGGTTTCATGACCCAAGGACCCATTGGTCCACTAAGCCCTACTGTCTATCTCGTGTTCACAACACATATCATACAATGGTTCACATATGCATATAAAATTATACATAGTATTTAAGAGAAAACTCTTGGATATGATTAGTTTTAATGATATCAAATATAGATGCCAAAATTAAGAGCAAAAAGTTTGTATAATATATTATCTCATATATTGACTAACTATTATGCTTCATGTAGATTAGTCCAAGTTGAATTATGGAGAATGATCAAGAGAGGAGATTGAAGAAAAAAGAACTTGACAAATATAATGAGAATATCAATATTCAAGTTTCTATGATCAAATGGAAGTTGTAATAACTTTATTCGGAGTTAAAATGAGTTATTCAAGAAATTGGATCAAAACTGGAAAATGGAAATTTGGGCTCAAATTTCAGAAATTACAGTTTGGTACCATGAATTTCAGAAGTGACAGTTTAGTACCATGAATTTTCAAAATGTCAATTTAGTCCTTGCTACAGTGATAAACTTGAGTGAAGCATTGATAAACACTGTTAATGTGTAATTCCAGCCCTAGTTCAGCATTTTACTTGAGCGAGCTTTGGTTATTTGATGATATCTCCCAAACCAGGGATCCAATTGAGGTGAAAGCAATTTCATATAAAACTAGACTCCCAATACGTCATTTTGACACCAAAATCAATCCCAAAGGAGTTCAAATGAAAGAGCTATGAATTTCAGAATTTGCCTCATGAATTCACGCCACACATCATACACAACTTCTATAATTTTGGTGTATCTCACAAAATACACATCCAATTGAGTTGAAACTGGTGGAATATAAAACTAGACTCAAATAAAATTTAAAAAACATCCAGATCAAGGAAACCAAAGATCAAATGAGATATATATGATTTTTTGAAGTTCACAGTCAGATCAAGACATTGCAAAAATGATGGTCCAGAACTGTTGTCATTAATTCGATCATAATGGTCAGAATACAATGAGTTTGGAGCTTATTATTTTTGCATTGTAAAGAAGACTTAAAGATATTTCTGGGGATAGGTGGTTTGCTAAAATTGGAGCTATATCGAAGACGTTATGCTTACTAGAATTTGACCTTTGTGCTGCCAATGTTCTTGCATTTTGGAAGTCACTATATTCTAGAAATTGATCTTCAATCGAATGTTGCTCCAACATCAGTGATATCAATGCCTGGCATCCTTCTACTCATTCTAGATCAATCAAAGGTAACAACTCGACTTCCCTAAACTAAACTCGAGTTCCAAGGTAATACTTCAAAAGGACTTTGACACACTTGAAGTTTCATTTTATGAAACTTGAGTTTGATTAAATGAAACTCAAGTTCTAATAGTCTTTAATGTTTTAAATAAACTTTATTTTATGAAAACTCGAGTTTCACTTTAGAGTAACTCCAAAACTCTGTAAGAATCGGCTGAACCCAAGAGGGGGGGTGAATTGGGTGAAGATTAAAAACTTGAAACTTTGATAAAACATTGAAAATCTTTTCGCAACTTACTGAAAGCAGTTTGAATGGAAGTAATGATTTATGAAGTGATAGACAGTCATTCGAACATATATGCTTGGAATATAAGAGTTAAGGGAAAAGAATATACAAACTGTGATTTATACTGGTTCGGCCCAATCCTTGACCTACGTCCAGTCCCCAAACTTCACTTGAGATTTTCAATCCACTATCCTCTTGTTTAATCCGGGCACAAGAGAAGCCTATACAACTTGATTACACACTCTGTACTTGAAGTAATCCTCCCACTAGGATCCAGTCCCCTTACAAACTGTAATCAATACACCCACTTGATTACACACTGATAGGGCAAAATTTATAGCCTATAGGCTCCGCAAGTATACGGGCCGTATCAAGTAATAAAGTGATAAGAAAAGTATTGTTCCCACGAGGACTTAATCCAACTAGCGATTAGATATTAAATTTCCTTATTCCGTTTAACTTGAGCGAGTTAGAATTGTTTTCAATAATAAAGAAAATCAATAAGAAACTAATAGTAGCAAAAGAGCGAATTCAATATCGAGAAGTACAACCTAGAGTCACTAATCCCTTGTTGGTTTCTTAGAATTAATCCCCACTAAATTAATTTTGACTTAACTAAATCAGCTAACCTAGAGTATTAATGTTTATAAATGCCTTCCGGTCCATTTATATACCTATCTTAATTAATTCTCTAATGCCTCCCACAACTAACTAAGATGCATTTTAGATCGAGCTCACTCTAATTTGATTATGCAGAGCTTCTAGGTATATGCCTATCCTAGACACAAATTAGATCAAAACCTAATTTCACATTATTTAATCCCAAGATCAATTTAAGATTTCATCTTCCAAGTTTAACCCTAAATCCCCACAACATGCTTAATAGTGGCCAGTTACTAAGCAATAGCAATAAACACAAAATTAAATAAACTGAAATAAAATTAATCAAAAATAATCTGTGGGAAAAATAACTAGAACCCAAACAAGTTCATAGGTTCTCTAGGTTGAAAAGAAAATTAGCCACACATGGCTAAAACCTAATCCATAACAGATAAATTAAACTCCAGATTCAAAGAAACAGCCTGAAGGAAGAGCGAAAATCAAATCTGTCGATGAATCTTGCGCTTTGTCCCAGGCTGTGCTCTCCGTGCATTCCCTACTCTGATTTGCGATTCGCATAAGTTCAGTTTCATGCGTCTGCTCTGCTGTTTCTTGAATTGTCGTTTGCTGCCGTGCGTCTCTGATGATGATAAAAATGGTCCTCTCTCGTGTGCGTCACTTTGATATGTATTGTTGGGCTCTCATCTTTTTTTCATTAGATATGATATATTGTCATATCTATTATAACAATATATCTACTATCTTTCCAGCTCACGCATGATTATTGCAGGCCTTTTCGTTTAATTGGTGTGAGGTCCACGTCTTTCATTTATTTGCCTTATATATATATATATATATATTTGTTTCCTTTTTATCTCTTTCTTCATATAATATCTCCTGCACAATAAAGTTGGATATGAATAGATTTTATGTCAAAATATCCTTGTATCCTATATTTAATTAAATAATATAAAAATATATAAAAGATAATTAAATAGGTATATAATATTAATAAATCTAACTAATTATATCCTAAAATATACACTTATTTAATTATAAGATATATGCTTATCACAAACTTTTTTCTCAAAGTAATCCTCTCACTAAGATTCACTCTCCCTTACAAGCTGTAATCAGTACATTGGATTTCCTACTCAAGATCATCCAATGAGTAACTCTTAGATAAAATCATTACAATATATATTCTCTCTTAGAAGTGAATGAATAAACACTGAAGTATAATACAAATCATTTTTCTCTCTATAGAAGTTTATATGATCATTGAGATAATCAGAGAATAAGTGATATGAATATCAAAGTATTGGCATTTTGAAAATGTAAGCTCGTGTCATCCTTTCTCCGTCTTGAATGAGTCTCTACTTATAGACAACTGATATTAGTCTGTTGAAACATTGATCCGATGTAGAATATTACCGTTGTAAGGTTCAGTCCGTTGGATAAATAGCCGTTGAAGCTTTTGACGTCATTATCAGCTTTTTGTAAACGAATGTTGATCCTTCATATAATCATCTGAAACTTGCTCACAAATATGATTAATAGCATTGAGAGGTATAGCAAGTAAAAATCAATTGATAACAATCATTTCTGAATTCTCGGAGACGTTGTGGAATTGTGCTCTGCTGTCTAATAAGCTGTGTGCTTGAGTCCTTTATATAATCATCTCAATCCGATCTCTGGTTTGGGAGATATCATCGAATTACCAGACCTCGCCCAAGTGAAACGAGAAACAGAGGTGAACAGAGTTGCTGAAAACCACTATTGACTCGAGCCAATAGTGGTTGGCTCGAGTTTTGAGTCAAACTCGAGTTTTGAGTCCCTGGCTCGAGTTTTGACTTCCTGAAGCTTGATTTTTCTTGTTCTAACTCCGATTTGAGTGATTCCAACTTCCATTTGATCGTGGAGACTACTAGAATAAATCTAAGAACTTATATATTGATTTTCTCATTCCATTCAGCAAGTTCTTCTTTCTTTCTTCTTCTCTTGATCATTCTCCATAACTCAACTATTTCTTTCTTCTCTTCTCTAATTCAATACTTCTTTATTGATTTGATCATTCTTCATAAATGAACTTCAAATCTTCTTTGATTTTACATTAAATATAAAAATTAGTCAATGTAGGAGATAAATATAGTATGTAAACTTTTTGCTCTTGATATTGATAAGTATATTTGACATCATCAAAACTAAGCATAACTAACAAACTCGAGTATCCATTCTGCCTGTCCTTGTTCTGAGAACAAAGATACCAAAACTCGAGTATGCAACTCGAGTTGATTAAATAAAACTCGATTCTCCATTCTGAAAGCTTAATTGCCAACATAACTCGTTTTGTAAATAGTTTCTGATTTAAGAGCAAAATATCAAAATCAACTTTGTAAAACAAAACTCGAGTTAAGCTAAACACAACTTGAGTTTTGCCGCTTCTGTAATTCATTATCATCTTCGTAAAATTCAAATATAGTGAGTATTATTTTGTTACATATAATTATTACTCATAGTTATTCTCAATACTTTTAATCATGTTTATTAGTGAGTTTCAAATGATTAAACAAAGGCTTACGTGAAAATCTTCATAAAACAATATTTGTGTCAGTAGCATTAAATGCAGTTGTATAAACAAAGCATGTACATAGAAACTCAATCAAAGCAAGTCAAATGATAATATACTGAACTACCCATTCCGGTTAAAAAGTCAAAAGAACCTAACCTAAGAAATCCCAGAGAAGACTAAAAGGATTTCTTCTTGCAGGAAAGCGAAAAATGACTAAATATAGAATTCTGTCAACAACTTCAATATGTCTCTGACGGAAAGCTTGAACCTTTACAACAATCATATTCTAAATGAGAGAATTGCTCAACAGTCGAATGCTCTTCATCAACTATAGAAGGAGAAGCATTCAAGATAGATGAAGAGACATGAGCTTGCATCTTCACTATCATAATGACAATACTTTAACGTCTATATCACTTACTCTCTGTTATCTCAATGATCATATAGTTTACCATAGAGAGTGAGATTATTCGTAATGTACTTTAATGTTCATCTTATTTACTTCTGAGAGAGAAGATTGATTGTAATCCTTCATCACAAAGGTTGTATCCTTACAGTATGTAAGGGGGAGTATCTCGGTGAGAGAATTGTGAAGGCCGCACAAGTCCCCAACTAAACTTGTGGGATTGTGGAGGCTTATCTTGTGTCTAGATTAAACAAGAAGATAGTGGATTGAAAATCTCAAGTGGAGCTTGGGGATTGGACATAGTTCAACAAGGATTGGGCCGAACCAGTATAAATCATAGTTTGCATATTCTCTTCCCTTATCTCTTATGTTTCTAGCACATACGTTTTGAATAACTGACTATGAGTTTATGATTCATTTCTTTCATATGTATTGTTTTTAAAAAGATGCGAAAAGATTTTCATAGTTCATAAGTTTTTATCTGAAAACCAATTCACCCCCTTGGGTGACAGCTAGGTCAAACTGGTTCCTAGTCCTTTGGTTGTTCCGAGCCAACATCGAATCATATAATTACATAATCACATACGGACGAGTTATTACTTATCCAAGCTCTTTAGTATCTCAAGATACTGTTACACTCCTACTGGCCTTGCCCTTTCGGGTGGCGGGTTAGAGGGATTCCTTTTATCTGTTACCTTACCTTAGATATTTATTCCATTTTAGCATATATCAGAGTGTGCGCAACAGAGCATTATACCGGTTTGGACTACCTACTGTACTGGTAAAAGTGCAATAATAAAAAAGTAAATAATCCCCGAAAGGTTAAGGGTACAGCCATCCAAAAGAAAATACTGGAAATAAAAACAGTCATCCCAAATTTAGATACAAAATGTAATAGGGCATCCCCTATTCTTCAATCTGCCACGATATGCCCTACCTTTCCAAAAAGGTATTTTCTGCTTAGGCGTGATCCCCTGTACCTACAGATCTATCAGGAGTTCAAAAATGAACCCCAGTAACTGTCAAACTCATGTACTATATGTGTGTAGTGTATAAATGCAACCATATCATGTAAAATCACAGTCAACAAGTCAAACATACCACATATGCATTCATAAATGGGATTGGCTTGCGTCCGGTACCTTTTACTGTCTGCTGCCTCCTTTTCTTTAAAACGATGCAGTTTTGATTCAAAAACAATGAAGCTTTGCTTTGTTTTTTGAGAAAAGAAATATTTTAGGGTACTGACAGGTACTAAAAAAATATTTTAGGATACTGATCTAGTACTGAAAAATATTTCATGATCTTAAAAAATTATTTTATGATTTTTTTAAAATTATTTCAGATACTGTTGGTATTAAAAAGATACTTTATGATACTGACCGATGAAAAATATTATCTTGAAAAATTAATTTAAAATCTTGGAAAAGTATTTTAGGGTATTGACTGGTATTAAAATGATACTCCAGGATACTGACAGCGTTTGAAAAAAATTATTTTAGGATTTTGAAAAAATATTTCAGGTACTGACTTATACTAAAAATATACTTCAAGATAATTTTTCAAGATCCTAAAATATTTTTTCAAGATCGTAAAAAATTTTTTTCGGTTACCAATGAGTACTTGAAATATTTTTTCAGTACCGATTAGTATCCTAAAATATTTTTTTCTTAACAAAAAGGCAAAGCTTCACTGTTTTTAATTCAAAACTACACCGTTTTAAAGAAAAGGAGGCAGCGGATGGTAAATGGTATCGGACGCAAGCCAATCCCTTCATAAACATAACACAATGACCAACTTCCACGAACTGTCGAGCTGCCTTACCAAGGCAAGCCCCGAAATTACTGGAATCACGAACCGTTGAGCCGCCTGAACCAGGCCAGCTCCAGAATTACCGGAATCACCAAACCGTCGAGCTGCCATTCAATGCCAGCCCCAGAATAATCCTCAGCGCTAGGAACCACATAAAAGTCAGGGACTCGAACCCCAAGTGTTCTGTATGCATATTTGGTAAAAACACACATGGCAAATAAACATACAACAACCACATATAAAGTACACGAGTAAGCAGTTTCTACCTGTTGGTTATGTACCAACTTAAAATTTTTACGACGCCTGATAGCCTCTCTGGGTATGACTTAACCCTATACAACATCAAAATACCTTATTTTTAGTTTTTCCATAAATACCCTTTTTATTATTGAGAAATCTGAGCCCTAGCTTCAGAATTCCAATGACTTTGGTTCAACTTCAAACATTTTTAATAAATTCCACAAAAATATACTTAACATGAAATCTGTGGCATCTGAACCCTTATGATGTATAGTTTATGGTAACAATACTCTCAAGGTCCAAAAGGGTTCATATTTTATCACACAACCCAAATTTTACTCGCTGATCAGAAAATTATCTTAGCGTCCTGAGCGTTTTTCAAAAATTTATTTCTCTTGGTAGAATAATAAAAAAGGTACCAAAGTTTATATCGAAATGAAGCTCAGGAAGTCTACTTTATGTCTGTAAAATTTCAGAGCAAACTGACTCCATTTATTATTTTAAAAATACCGATGAAGCTTCACTGCCCAGAAAATCCTGAAGCTAGCAGTAAGTTATTTCCTTAGGTTTTCGGTGTTTTCGGGTTCGTAAAGCTTAACTCTGACCTAAACCCATACAAAATCTCGTTTTAAACTCATTGGAACCCTTAAAAATGGAAAAATCAGACCATAAATTCATGCCCTAGTCAGATGGACGAAAACCCTAACCTCAAACTTCAGAAGTTAGTTTTTTAGGGTTTACCTGAATTCGGAGCTTTGATCAGTGATCTGGCTTCTTCCTCCGGATGTTGGAACCTTGGCTGGACTATATTCCTCTCAACTAGAGCACATCCCTTGGCATAAAAAATGTGAGAGTTATGTCTTTTTAAAATATTCAGGGTATATAGAATTATCCAGTTCAGGCTTTTGTCCACTAGTTAATAGCATGAACTAGGGTTTCTTGACTTGTTTTCCAAGAAATTCCATAGGATTCCAGAACCCTTGAGGTGGCACAATTTCTGCCCCTAAGAGTCAGATTTTTATCTTTTACCATGTGCAAATTACCTATTTTTACTCGAAACACCCTTTTGTCCAGTGGTAAAAGCATGTACTTTGGTTTTTTTGCAGGTTTTCTCTTTTCTTTTTCTCCAAGGAATTCTAGGTATTTCCAGGGCATATGTGGCACATTCTGGGCCTAGAGATATCTGATCCACATGTTTTTATTCAATTTATTTGGTTCACCCTTTTATCCACTAGTCCTTGTAGTGCATCGCTGGTTAAAAGGGTGCTCACTTTTCCACTTTTCTTCAAAATTTTAGATCTTTTTCCCTGATTAGTCCTTCATATATGGCGCCATTATACACCCTAAGATGGTCCAATATCTGTTCCATTTGATCCAAAAAGAAGTCCCTAATTGGTCCTTATCGGTCTCATTTTCATCGATTAACTCCCTTTAGGACCTGTACTTTTTGTTTGGGCTTAAGTACAGATAAAATCATATGATTTTCTCCCCTGACATCTTGTGGTCAAAAATTCATCCTTAATGGGCAAGGATTTGACTTTTCTCAACTTACTTTTTCCCTTTTTAACCCTGCAGTGACACATGTTCTCAAGTAATTATTACATCCTCTTCAAAAAAGTAGGGCACCCTCATCATTTCAGGAAATGTCATGTGCATATCTATTTTAGCACATTTTTACTCAGATAATTGTCATATACCTTAGGGCATAGCTAAATATCATTTTTACTAACTGATTAACACCGTATAAGTGTTTTTGTATCCTTCTGCAATGACACTTTAATTTCTATGGCTCTTGAACTCTTGGTCCAAATACTCATAGGAATCCCATATAATATTTCCAAATTTAATATCACACTTCCTGAATAAGTCCTAGTGGTCCACCTGCTACAAGCTTATTCCCAAGTCTCTAGGCCCAAAATTCAGGATATTACAGATACTAAGGTTGGTTATCTTTAATGTTAATGTACTAAACTCAATGTGTAGCTAAAGGGCCAACATTAATTCCAAGTGCTTATTTTTATCCTTGGAAGTTAACTTTTCTACCATTTGCCCTTACTTTCTCATTTTTGTGTAAAAGTCAAAAGCTGACAGAATTTTTAAAAAACTTTGAAAATTCATATCTTTATGTACAAATGTCCAATTATAGTGATTTCAAATTGTTAGTAAGTAGGTGTCCTATAGACAATCTATCTCGACATATGAACACCTTTCTGATTTCTAGTATTTCATGATTAATATAAATAAGCTCATTTTATCTTTATCATATTTATGTCTCGCCTTTATTTGAAGGTAAATATGCGTTTAAAGATAAAAGCCCTAGGAATAAAATAGGTGTTCACTCGAGGATCTATGATAGGGATTATGATCATGAGGACTCGAGGACATTGCATATCTATTGCATAAAACTTGTTCCTAGTCTTGAATCACCAAGAAAGAGCATTGGTGATCTCAATAAAACTAATACGACATCATATACTTCTATAAAGATACAAGGTAGGGACCTCATGGAATACATGCATAGTAATCCCTTAGCTGATGTTGTGGGTAGATCTGTTGGAGAACAGATAGTTTCGAACTGACCAAACGAGAGACTCCACAAAGATTTATTGCAAAGTATCATTGGATATGTAAAGTCTCTCATCGTTTGGTAGTGTGGATCGTCCTAGACTTGAGGATGCCATCGAACACTATGCCCTAAGGTTATACTTTGATTGTACAACTCTATCCGCATAAGAATGGAGAGAACATTGTACTCTTGGGTGTGACTCGAATACATGAGTGTAGATGGATATGTCGAATGGACACACAGTGCCCTATAAAGGATTAGTCGTTTACAAGACTGGTTGGGCTTGGATGACTTCTAGTTGACTCGAGAGCTTGTAAATAGTAAGCGATCATGAAGAGTCATGATCTATCTTAGAGTTAATAGAAAAAGATTCCTTTTTTTGAGAAAAACTATTTAGTCAAACAAGAGAGATGATATTCTATCTTTGCTCTTAACTAAATGTGAATGACTTTATGAGGGATGATGTTGACACGGTATCTAAATTAGAAAGGTAGATTGATAATTGAATATTATTAAACTTAAATACATCTCTTGCTAAATAAATTTAGTACATAAATAAATGGCTTTTATGCTTAATTGGGCTTTAGGCCTTTTATTAAAATTAATTCATTTTAATGATAAAATTCCATATTTATAGTGCTTCACTATTTTCACCGTAACTCTTAAACTAGATATCCTATTAGCCTCATTCTTGTCTAATTTTCTAGATGATTCAGAGAGCTACAATTGACATGAAGACTTGAAAGGCAAATTCAGACAAGAAAGCAGGCAAAATTGGAGTCAAACTCAGACGCATTTTTCTGGCTTTTTATTGGGTCTGAATTTTGTAATTAAAAGACCATTCCAGATTTTGGTGCCCCAGTTCATTTTCATTTGTCCATCTTAGGTTAAGTCAGATGGTGGCTACAAACACATCATACATTACGTTTTTGTAGAATTTTACATTGAAACATAAGTTTATATATTCTCTAAGTTGTTCTTCATCTTCTTGATAAACATCTTCATTTATGCTCTATTTTCTTTCTGTATAGCCATGATGGCTAAGCATCTATGATTGACCCATGGATTGAGGATTCCACGAATCTAGAGGACTTGCACTGAAATCGGTAAATGAACTCGTCTCTGCTCTGTTTTATCGGATTCGATTTTGCTTTCAAATTGGGTGTTAGATTTAATGCCTAGATTGATATATCCCAAGGACTTAGGTTGAATCGAGTTACATTGATTACTATTCAATCACAGAGTGACACGCCACTCATTCGATAAGATTCTTGGTGATCGTCAAGTCGCGGATTTTTTGGACAAACGCAGAGATTTTGGTTTGTCCAGAATCAATCACGAGTTTGGTTATCCTGTTTCATTCGATGAAGGCTCTAGAATCCCAATTCTGGGTTAATCGGTTTTTAATATGTTATTATCGCTTTTATTACATTTTGTTTAGTTCTTTCTTTTGTTTTAATTCACATTGCACTGAAAAACTCCCCCATCCATTGACTGTTATTGTTTCATTACTGATTTTGGACTATTGCAAATTCCTGGAGAGAAATAGTCCAGGTTTCATTATACTACAAATCCTTTATTGATCTTGGTTATCTTCCGAGAGCTCGGCAACTCTAGTCAAAATTTGGCGCCGTTGTCGAGGGATTTGCATCAATCTAATTATTAATAGTAGAGTGAAACAGGTTAGTGTAGTGTAGTTTAGTTTAAGTGGTTCTAGTGATTGGGTAAATTTCTATCACACCCAAATCACTCTAAGAAGGTTTTTTCCACAAGGAATCAGTCATTCTAAGCAAGACTCACTCCCTTTAGGGAGTGAGATCAACCATGGTTTGGCCGAATTCCATAATCTAGAGTACTTTTTCACTATTTTTTGGTCTCGATGAGACATATCTGGTATTTTAGAATTTGTTGGTTAGGATTTCTACTAGTACATTTTGAAATATCTGTAATTGGCCTGAATTTTGGCGGGTTGCAAGAAAATGGTCTTTTGGTCAGGATGCATACTTTGCCATGTAGTCTTCATATTTTGGCCAAATTCCGTCGTTTAAACCACTTTTTCATTTTTTTAAAAAATTTTTTGAGTTCATTTTTAGGTTTAGGAATAGTCTAGAAGTTGTTCTGTGGTAGTTCCAAAAATTTTAAAAATCATTTGATAGTGTTTTTGCATTTGTTTTTGTTAATTTCTAGCATAGATTTGCGTTTTTATGTTTTTTTTTTCGTTTTCTTAGTGTTTTTGTGATTTACCAGTTCTGGTGATCCCATTTTTTCCTTGTGCCTATGCTGTATGAGTACTAGGTGTTGGAAATTATGCCCTAAGGGTCAATAATTGTACTTTAAACATTATTGTTATTTAAAGTATTCCTCCATTTTTGTTATTATATCATTTGCATGTTTATTATGATGACGTTATCCTTGGATGTATCATAATGATTGTCCTAAATGTCTTGGTCGGTCATCTATGCGGGAGCAAAGATGAAATAAGACCAGTATGACTTTTATAAGGTATAAAGATACAAATTAAAGTCTTAGGCACTTGTAAGAGTACAAGGTACTAGACCGAACCACTATAAGAAAGCTGCATGGATTAAGTCATAAGCTTATCTTATGTATAATCATGTCACCATGCCCTTGGACCTGAAATCACCATACGCCAATGCTGATGGTTGGCATGAGACGAACCATGAGGGTGTTTGGAGCATACACGAAAGAAGACGTGAATTGAAAGAGGTCATGGAATCTGGAGATGTTGCAAGGAGGAAAAGTTTTCCATAATAGAAGCATTTTATCAGGATATTTCAGCTATGCTCCACAAGATCATGGACTGAATGTCTTCATCATACAACACAATCTAATTGCATATCAATCAAAATTAATTGTTATTATAAGGAGAGAGAATACAAGAGGATATGGAGATAACAAAGGGGAAATTTAGTCTTTCTATTTTAACATTTTAATTTATGGTCCTTCAAAATAATTGTTATTTTTATGATCCTTCTTAATAAATATTATTTATCCTAGATCCTTTATTATAATTTTCCCAAGTTATAATTATATCGCATATAAAAATTCACAAACAATTAGCCTCAGGGAAAATCCTCTACGGTTGAAATGAGAAAATTTTATATTAGGTCGATAAACTCAGCAAATCTTAAATTGAGTCAATGACCCAATTTAAAAAATTTAAGGGTTAAGGTGCATTTTTGCCAACAAACAATTACAGAAAGAGCATCCAGCACAAATATTAATTAAGGGTACCTTAAATACTAACAAACAATTAAAAATGTGCAGATTGGCCAACGAACTTTTAAAAAGGTGCAGTTAGCACAACGCCGTTAGAAAAAAGATAACGTCTGTTATCTAAGGTGCAGATTGGCCAACGAACTTTTACTCCAGGAGCACCCAGCACAAAAAAGTTTTACTCAGGAGCTCCCAAGCACAAAATTCTTAATTTCACTAAATTAAATAATTTTTTTTTCAATTGTCATTATTCAAAACTACTTGTATAGATATCTATGGACACAAATTACTCATTTGCTAAAATAAACAAAAGTTTTAATTAAAAATATAATTATATGATTTAAATAAAACTTAAGGTGTTTTATAATTTATTATATATGTTAAACAAAAAATAATTATATGATTTATTTTTATTTTAGAAGAAATTTATGTGAGTTAAGAAATTCATTTAATGTTAATAAAATTTGTCTTTGGATGCTCTTTCGTAATTGTTTGTTGGCAAAAATGCACCTTAACCCGAAAATTTAAATGTTTGTTATTTTTCAATAATACCCCTTACCCATCGTCAAAAAGAAAAAAAGAAAAAAGAAAAAGGAAAGCCAGTAGTCGGATATCGCACTCGTATATTGGCCCATAGTCATCCAAATCCCCTACTTTGGTGTCCTTCGGCTTCCCAACGCCTACCATCTTGTTGGAGTTTTCGCGCAACCCCCAAACCATTTCTCTGCATCAACTCATTTGGAAGAGAGGTTGCTATTTTTGAAACCAAAGATGGGGCCTTCACGAACTCCGAGGTTTCCAGAGATGAAGCTTATAGGGTGGGTCAAAAGAAATCTATAATAAAGCCAGAAGCAACAAATCAAGAAGTCAAAAAATGAAACTAATAATTCCCATAGGGAATTCTCAGCTCATCAATAATAATTACTCTTGTTTTTCCCCTTTAAGCAAAAATAAGGCTCTGCTCACAGCCTCCATAATTAACAAATGGACAAGGCATTCTCACACTATTGCCTTATCCAGAAAAGAAGAAGCTCTTACAATCAAATTCCCTTGAAGCAAACTCAACTTAGAAACACAACAGTCTTACTTTACTATTAGACGAATTGACCCAGAAACTAAAAATAGCCTTTCCACTTCAGAAAACCAACTCAATAATTGGCAACGCCGTTGGGACAAAAGCCGTCAGAATTTGTTGATCTATAAAATATCTCAGATGGATAGAGATGAAAATTGGGCGAGGATCTATTTCGCTGCCCATTGATTCTTCTTGGGTTGTGTTTTTGATCGATGGTTGGGAGGAATTTTCATTAGAATCAACTTATTGTAGCCTTCTTTGCTGATTTTATGACGGTATCGAGGCTTCCAATAAATTTTATGTCATTAGGGTTCTTATGTAGCACATAAACAATATTGTTTTGTCTCCAATTTTTCTTTTTCTTTTAAAAAAAAATAAAATAACTAAGGGATATAGAGGTAATTTGAACCAAATTCTAAATCTCTAATTATATCACATAACCTTATTAATAATTTGCTAAGTTTAGTAGCCCAAATTAGAATTTGGGTCATTCTATATCGGTTTATAGAAAATACTCAAGGTAAATAAAACCTAAAATGGAAGAATTAATTAAGACGCCAAATTTTCTTAAAATAAGACTGTTTGCAAATTAAAAAATAACTAAAACTATATAAAGCCAAAAGGAAAAATTACCCCCTCTCTCTCTATATGTTCTCACACACACACACCACTAATCTTCATGTGATCATATTGTAATTCATGTTACACACACACATACATGTGTGTGTAGACAAAATAAAAAATTTTGCAGGCAAAACATACACAACCTTAACTTACTCAAGCATCAAAAACACATTTCCACTCGAGCAAGATAAAAATTAAAGCAAATTAAATACAAACCCTCCCCCCCCCCAAAAAAAAAAACATGACAATAATAATATATCCATTGCCCTGCAAAATAAGACATCGATATAGAGACCAAGCTCCAAATCAATCTCACCATAAGAATCCACAACAATAGCACCAGAATCAACTGTCTTCTTCAATAACCCTTCTTTTGAGGCCTTAGTGCCATTATTAACATTGGCATCTGGAAAGAGTAGAGTGAGAATTTAATTTATATGGGTGGGCTTATGTCCTCCATCATCTTTTAGTTTGAATAATATGGGGGCAGGAAAGATCAAATTGTTCTTGAAGTTGTAAATGTTAGTATTTAAGTGTCCTAGAGACAATTTGTGAGAACAGATCAACACCATTTCTACGTTGTAGTATTTCATTATTAATAAAATGAGCATATTTTATCTTTATCATATTTATGTCTCGCCTTTATTATAAGGTAAATATGTGTTTGAAGATAAAAGCCCTATGAATAGAATATGTGTTATACTTGATGATCAATGATAGAGATCTTGATCATGAGGATTCGATAAACTGGATATCTATTGCTTAAAACTTGTTCATAGTCTTGAATCACCAAGAAAGGGCATTGATGATCTCAACAAGACTAGTACGACATCATCAACTTGTATAGAGATATAAGGTAGGGACCTCATGGAATACAGGCATGTAGATGTCTTAGCTGATGTCGTGGGTGGATCTGTTGGAGAACAGATGGCACCGAACTGACCCGCTGAGAGACTCCACAAAGATTCATTGTAGAGAGTATCATTGGATATGTAAAGTCTCTCATCGTTTGGTAGTGCGGATCATCTTGGACTTAAGGATGTCATCGAACACTATGTCCTAGGGTTATACTTTGACCGTACAACTCTATCCACCTGAAAATGGGGAAAACAATGTACTCTTGGGTGTAACTCAAATACATGAGTATAGATGGACATGCTGAGAGGACTCACAGTCGCTTACAAGGGATTAGTCATTCACAAGACCGGTAGAGCTTGGATAGCTTCCAATTAATTCGGGAGTCTATATGCATAGCAAGTGATCATGAAGAGTCATGATCCGTTATAGAGTTAATATAAGAAGATTCAAAGTTTTGTGAATTAGCTACATTTAGTCAATTAAGAGAGATGATATTCTATCTTTGCTCTCGACTAAATGTGAATGACGATGTGAGGGATGATGCCTGCACGGTAATGAAAGGTAGATCACTTGATCAACTCAATTAGTTTTGCGGCCGCAGAGCATTGCTAGTGTCTTATGAGGTCATTAAATAAATTGGGCCCATTAGAGAAGTTTTAATTGGTTCAAGTTTATTTATGTCAGTGACTAATTGGGCCTAATGGGTCACACACAAAGGTTATTCCCGATTGTTTAAAATTAGCAAACTTAAGACAATAATTGTTATTGAACTTTATCAAGAGTAAATGTGTATTTGGGTTGGAGGTCGACTCCAAGCCCAATGAGGAGAAAATGACGTCATATATGATGTCCCAAGTGGGAAATCAATTTCTCCACAAAAAGGGCCTAAATGTGTTGGAAGACCCAACAGGTCTTAGGCCAAGTTGAATTTGGAATTCAAATTTTGAATTTAAGTTTAAAATTTGAATTTTAATTTTAATTAAAAAAGGTTAGGTTATAAAAGATAATTCTGAATTATCTAATAAATATATATATATAAAGATCCAATAATGATTGGATGAAGATAGGAGAAATAATAAATGAGGATTGATTTAAGAATGATTTTGAATTTTAGTTTAAGAGATGAATGTGATCCATCATCTTAAATTATTATTCAATTAATCAATATATGAATTTAATTCATTATGATTTGGATTTTCCAATTCAAGTTTGGATTGAGCCTTTCTTGTGAGCATCTATTATAAAGTACTGATTTTTTATGTGTCCTTTTTTATGGACGTTTTTTGAAGGAAAAAAAAAGGAAATAAATGTGATTCATCATCTTAAATACAATCCAACAATCAAGATATGAATATAATTTGTCATATTAAATTCAATCAATCAATCAATTTATGAATTTAATGTGACTTGGTTGACAAGTAGTGGACTTGTTACCTAAAACCCATTTCTTAGTGCATAAGCTGAAAATTCTTAAGGCAATTCGGCCTAGGAATTTTTGGCCCACCAAAGCTATAAAAGAGGGAGGGTTGGACGATTTTTTATCACCCTTATGCTCTATAAATTTAGGTCTTTACCAAAGGTTTAGAGAGGAAAAGACACCATCCATAAAAGGGTAAAGTTCAAACCTTCTTCATTCTATCTTTAACCTAATCCTAAGAAACCATCATCTTCTTGAAAAGATAAAAACCCAAGGAAACCAAAACTCAACCTTGTCTTCGCCTAGCAAGCATCTAAGGAGTGGGAGGTTTCAAGAGAAGGAGTTCTTATTGCAATCAGGGGATAGTCGTGTGGATCAACGTTAGAGGACATCAACAACCTTGAAGTCTTCAAGTGATCTAAAGTAATTCTAATCTCCAATAATCGTTTTATCAAATTATCCTAAAACCCCAATAGTTGTTTTAACAAGTAATCCTGAAACTCATGAATATTATAAATTGTTATGAATTCTCATAAGTACCATAAAGAGTTACGGATTAATAATTAATAACTAATTAGCGTAATGAGTTAAGGTTAATAATTCATGAGGACTGTAAGGAGTTTCGGGTTTCCGCAACAATTAAATAAAATTTTTGTTTTCAACCTCATGAAACTTTGCATGAAAGTCATGTAATAGGCAAAATTAACCAACAGTAAAGCCATGGAGATGATAGTTGGTTGAAGAAATTGGCAGCATAGTTCGAATAGTACGAAGCAGTGCTTGAGGTTGAGTTGTTGTAGAGGCATGGCGCTGATAGTTGCCTGTTAAACTTTGGAGCATAGCCCTCAAATTGCGGTGATGGCATGTTCAAATCAAAGTGCCCCATTTGAAGTGGCCTACAAATATACATGAACAACACATGAGTACCCATTAATGCTTCATCAATATTCAATGGACAATAACTTATTTAATTAATGTTGCAAGTGTGTGTTTGTATTATCATTCACAATGGCACATCCGTGTTGTGTTTATGACCGTTAAGGTTTAAGATATAGTGTAGTTTATAGCTTGAGTATCTTGTTCTTCAAATATCTCTATTTAATCTAGACTACTATGATCAAATATGAACCATGCATGTAATGGTAAATTTGACATGAATGTATCATTTTTGGCTAATCATAGTTACAAAACATAGCAGAAACCTGCATTAAGACGCTACTATTGGATTTTATTTCATTAATGTTAAGACATCATAATATACCCGGATTTTACGCCGAACCTCCTCCACATAAGATCCCAGATAGGTACCAGATTCATAAAAGCAAATGAACAGAGAAATCACGGGACTCTTAATAAATGCTCATAGTAATTATGGTCAATTTGACGTAAATGCTAGACGAATTACAGTTACAAAACATGCCAAAGAGGCATCATTCAAAAGTTAAACACATTTCAGGCGTTACTTTTTTTTTTTTTAAAAAAAAAAAATATATAATTCATTTGTGGTATCACAACGTCCTCGGATTTTATGCCGAACCTCCGTATAAGATCCAAGATAGGTACAAGATTCATCTTGTAAGATACAGGAAATGGTGGAAATAGATCACTGATAATAAAACTGATCATAATTTTCTTCGTGCATTCAACATTTCCTTTTGTAGTGCGTCCAAAATTTATCATGAAACTAAATTAAGATCACAATGAATTCATTTATCCTAAAAGTTGTTAGAAATTAGTAAACAAGCAATGAAAGTTATTAGAAAATGAATTCATTTATCACAACAAGGTTTGTAAACCTCATGAGTTTAAGTAAATTCATGGTGATGTGAAATCGTATCATAGGCTCGTAAGAGTTCTCGATATCAATAAATAGATATTATTAATATATAATTAAATAATTATAATATAAAAATGACAACAACTTGATTTAAATATTTTAAATCTAAATAATTAAAATTAAATCCATCAATATTCATAAGTTAGAGTTAATATCATCTTCTCCACTGTGGGTTTCTTCAGTAGCCTCCAGAGACTTGCCATCGTAAAGAAGTCGAAGAAGAGAATGTTTTACATTTTTTTTTCTTTTTTATATAACAGCTTATTAAAAATATAAAGTTTGGAATTTATTTTCTCAACTTAGCTTGCCAAGTCAGCATCCACATAAACATATTTAAAAGTGTTAGTACCACATATATAAGCTTAATTGATGGTGTTAACTCTGGATCTAAGTCCTTCTTAAACTTTAGGTACTAATGGTTTGAAACAGAGTAAACTTGAGGGACCAAAACCAAAATGACTCTAAACTACAATGACCAAAAATGATATTAACCCCATAATTTATCATACTTAACAAGAATTTTTTATAGAATTTATATATAAAGCCATTAAATATGATCAAATCGAAAAATTTAGCACGAGTTTAACAATGAGTTAACACTTTGTAAGCTATAAACATAAAAATGGTAAACTTAGTATATGAAATCGTGAGTTTGATTGAGTTTACAACTATCACGAGTTTGAGAGTGACTCGACTCGATTTTGTAAAGTAGAGACGTAAAAATGGTAAACTCGAAGAGTCAACTCGTGAATTTGACAATAATGGTTCTGTGTGTTAGATATTTTAACTATTTATATATTGCTATTATATAGGGAAAAAGACATTCAAAATTCAACTTCCAAAACTCAAAAAAAATCATTAAAACTTGCAAATGACATAGAAGGGATAAGGTGAGAATATGAGTTTTTCATGGTTTAGCTTAAAGACCAAAATGCCCCTTTTCACACTTTTTTCAGTACCTAACGATTTTGTTAAAATCATTATGTTTCTTTTTGCCAAAATCATTACTATTTTTGTCAAAACTATTACTATTTTTGTGGGTTGTGACCAATTGAGTAATGAGGTTGACGGAAACAGTAATGATTTTGACAAAATTTTTAAGTACCGGAAAAATGTGTAAAATGGGCATTTTAGTTTTTAAGTCAAAACATGAAAAACTTATATTCTCACCTCATTCCTTTTATGTCCTTTACAAGTTTTAATGGTTTTTTCTGGGTTTTGAAAGTTGAAGTGGTATTTAAATATTTTTTCCATATTATATATTAATATATATATTTTTTGGTTTAATTAAAATATCTTGAGCGTGCAAAATAATAATAATAATAAAATAGAAAACCCTGAGTGTAGCTCATTAGTCAGTTTAGGCCTAGTGAAGCTATGATTGATTTTCAAACCATTTAATCACTCGTAACCTTCATGGGAGGAAAGAGCGGACTAAGTAAGAGCGATACTTGAAAACGGCTCTAAAGGCTTCCTCACTAGATCATGATTACAAGGGTTACAGCTTCAGATTATTTAAGAGGTGGCATGACTTAATTAAAATTTTAAGTCTTCCACGACGACTTTGGTACTGTAGAAATTTTATATGCTCATCTTGCTTTTATTTAGACTATGATCAGAGATTCAGAGCCTTGTTTCTGATTCTCCTATGCCTGTTATTTGTTTTTATGATGAATGATGAAAATATTTTTGTATTTGGAAAAAGTTACTTCCTCTAGTCTTAATTATAGGACAACTTTTGAGAGTTGGTTTTGATCATATAAGACAACATTCTAATTTTTGTCAATTTCTTCCTAAGATATGAATGAGGATTATGTGAAATTAGTAAAGTAATTAAAGTGCAAAATTTATATAAGGGTATTTTAAGAAAATGAGGAAAAATTCATTTAACTCATATTCTTAATCCCTCCAAACTCGGTTAAATATGTCTTATAATTAAGACCGGAGGGAGTATTTCATTTAATCTTTTGAATTTGATCCATTTAACTCTGTATATTATATTTTCGGATGTTGGCAAAAATTATCATGAGCATCATATATGTTTCTGTGCTATTGGCCTTAATTTGATAAATTTTTGCAATATTAGATACTCCTATTAGTTTCGCCTTTTTCCTTTGATGATTTTACTGTTGAAATCAATGTACAAATGGTGGGTTCGTTGCTACATCTCATTCATAATTCACAATGAGGATTTCTCGATTTGAATTCCTGATTAATTTTAATGACTTCTCTATGTTCCTGATGATTCTTGTTAATCTGAATATATAAGTGCGTCATTGGGTTAGTGGGACCAGATGGAGATTCCTTTCATAATCTCCGTTGACTGTCACCATCTTCATAAGGATTTGAAGAACCCTAACTCATTGATTTTAATTTTCCTTTAGAATTGAAATTTACGTTGAACATTGTGTGTGTGTTTTTTTTTCCCTTTCCATTCATATTCTTGAAACTTTCTGGGCGAGATTGAACATCAAAAAACTTATGAGACAACATTATTTCTCAGTGAAAACTTTCCGAACAAATTTACACATTAACTCTTAAATTAATTGGGTAAGTTCTCTATCACATCATGCATATAAAGAGTTTAAACGCACATGACTGATATTTGGGATCTACTGGTTGGTTAGAGAGGTGGCAACAGCACCCTCATCCATCATCCATAAATTAACACATGGATTTTAGAGTATCAATTTTATGAAGGTGAGTAAAATGTTTGGACTTTTTTTTTTTTTTTTTTTTTTTTTTTCCGGAAATTGATTTCGGTCATTTTCCTTAAATTCCAAAAATGAAACTTATATGGGGGGACATCCATTTATTGGTTTTAATTTCTAGAAAATTGTTGTTTGGGCTCAATTTATGGGTTTGTGCTATTCGAGCCATTTGGTCTGTATTTCAGAAATTAATGTGGCCTAAATAGATTGTGTTTTGAATTTTAATTTTCTCTAATTCACCTGAGTATCATTATGTTATCCTGTTACATGAAATTATATTTATTTTACGTGCCAATTTAATTTTTCAAATTGAGGAGAATTAATATTTTTACTATTTCGCATTCTAGAACATTTGCAAAGTTATTGTTTTGGTATGTTATTTAATGGGTTAAGGTGCAGATTTGCCAACGAACTATTACCTAACGAGCATCGGCACAAAAAACAATTGAGGGTACCAAAATTACCAATCAACAATTAAAAAGTGAAAAAAAAAACTCAATTAAGGTACAAATTGGCTAATGAACTATTACCCCATCACTATCTTGGGATCTTTGTCTTCCATTGATTTGTCGTGTGTCGCGATGTCGGCGTCTCTAAAGCTTCCATTGTTCTTTGGGTGTTCCACTCACCCTTTGAACTCATCAAGGTTCGTATGCAGCTTCAGGGCAAAAATCACACACCAAAACCAAATCTAGCAGTCCACGACGTTCGACCGACACGCGCATTGCACCCTGGTTCCATCCCTCCGATGCCACAAGCAGCAGCCGCTGTTGCCACAACGCTTGTTCGCATGGGTCCCATCTCTGTTGGTGTTTGCCTTATCCAACAAGAAGGCTTAACCGCTCTTTTCTCCAGGGTCTCCGCCATCATCCTACGATAGTGCCTCATATTTTAACGTAATTGTGAAAGTTTTTTTTTTAATAGTTATTTGGTACTTTTTTCCACTTTTTAATTGTTTATTGGTAATTTTGGTACCCTCAATTGTTTTTTGTGCCAGATGCTCATCGGGTAATAGTTTGTTGGCAAATCTGCACCTTAACCCTTATTTAATTGTCTAACTATTTGGATAATCAATTTTGGACAATTTTTTGAATTTTTGAATTTTTCATAATTTTATTTAAGCTGAAATATGTTAAAATTATTTTAAAGCGATTTTTGGGTGCATAAAATAGTGGGAGAATGCATTTAATTTATGGTTATTTAGTGACACTTTTTTAATCAAACTAGTCGATCAAATTCTCATTAACGTTTTGTGCATATATGGAATTTAAATGCACATAGTTGATATTAACAATCAACATATATCTTAGTGAGTAGCCATAATATCCTCTATGTTGCATGTGTAAATACTCACTTATGGATTTGAAAATATCAACTCTAATAAGTGAGTAATATTAATTTAACCATAGTGGGAGGATTCAATTTAGTTTAGTCCTTATGTTGATTAAATTAATTGGTTAAGTTATCCATTAAGTTGTGCATATACATAATTTAAATACACATCATTGATATTTGTGATCTGCTTATGGGTTAGAGGGGTAGCAATAGAACAACACTCTCTTACATCATGCATAAATAACATATGGAGTTTAGAATATCAATTTTATGAAGTTGAGTACAATGTTTGGACCATTTGTTTTATTTCCTGACATTGATTTGGGCCGTTTTGTTTAAATTCCAAAAAAAACTTATTTGGGCCATTAATTTATTGGTTGTGATTTCTTGAAAATTGGTTTTTGGGCTCAGTTCTGGGTTTCTACTTGCTTTGAGCCCTTTTGTTTATATTCTAGAAATTAATGTGGGCTAAATAGATTGTGTTTTGAGTTTTAATTTTCTTTAGGGTAAAGGTGCAAAAATACACATGGGTTTTACCTTGAGGAGCGTCCAACACCAAATGCTTTTTTTCGGTACAAAACTACACATTAACTTTTAAAATTGGGGCAAAAATACCATCGCCGTCAGATTGACTTGAAATACATTAATTTTGCAGTGAGCCCCACATTATTAAAAGAAATAAAAATATTTAACTTTTTTAATTTACTTTACTTCCCTCCCTTCCCTCTATCAGTCCCTCATCACCATCCTTCAAGCTGCATTGATCCTCCTCCTCCGGCTACTGCTCGTGCCGTCATGTGTGCAGGCTTTCTCTCTCCCTCAGATCCCAACACCAACTTAATGGACTCAAATCCGAAAAACTCTGCACGACACACAATCTTAAGAAAAACTTAGTTTCATCTCTCTCCCTCCGATCCCAACGCACGATTCAAGTGAAAGACGTGGCTATCACCCAAGAGGGGGGGTGAATTGGGTGTTTGATAAAACTTTTGGAAGTTTGAAAATCTTTTCGCAATTTGCGAAAGTAGTTTGTATGTGTAATAATTTATAAAGCGATAATGAGTCATTCAAACTTATATCTTGGAAATGTATGAGTTAAAGGAAGAGAATATGCAAACGGTGATTTATCTTTGGTTCGGCCCAATCCTTGACCTACGTCCAGTCCCAAGCTCCGCTTGAGATTTTCAATCCACTATCTTCTTGTAACTTGATTACACGATCTGTACTTGAAGTAATCCTCTCACTAGGATTCACTCCCCCTTACAACCGTAATCAATACACTTGATTGATCACACACTCGTACTCGAAGTAATCCTCTTCCTAGGATTCACTCCCCTTACAAGCGTAATCAATACAATGTGTTTCCCACTCAAGATCACCCAATCTTGAGTATCTCACGAATAGAATGATAGGATGTTTACAATGACTCTTCTCTCTCGAAGTAGATGAATAAACACTGAAGTACAATACACATTATTTCACTCTCAATGATAAGCTATGTAAGCATTGAGAACGAGAGAGTAAATGTTATGAAAAGCAGTATAATCATGTTGAAGATGTAAGCTTGTGTCTCTGCGTTTTTGCTCTTGTCTTGTCTATATTTTTGTAACTTCAAAGCTCTCGGTATTTATCTTGGTTGAAGCTTAATACTTTGTTGGAGTGCTTTGAATTCGTGGAGAATATAGTTGTTGAGAATATGGTTTGTTGGGAATATAATTTGTTGAGATATATTTGTTGAGAAGAATTGCAGATTTGAATATTTTGAATATTTGGCTCTTCAAGAATGTCTCCCATGATGTTCGGCTTTTGTTGGAGAGGAGCCTTTTGCGCCTTGAAGAATTGTTGGTCTTCTTTCCAGTGTCTTCCGTTTTGCTTTGTTTGAGAAGATATATTAAAATAATATAAGTGGCTCATGGAGTTGCTTTATTTGACTTTAAAGCAAATTCAAATCTTCTCAAATCGAGTGCGGGATATTGAACATTTGAATACATTGAACAATATTACCGTTGAGCTTTCAACTTTGTTTCTTCAAGTTTGTTGTTCAATTCTCGCCTTCTTTGTTGTTTCGAAAATCTGCGGCAACCTTCATCTTCAAGCTTATGACATATTTTGGTTTTTGTCAAGTTTGATGTAATTTCAAACTTTAATCATCTGAAATTTATACACAAATGATATAAATGATGTTAAGAAGTAGTATAAATCATTTGGGTAATCATCTGGATGTTTATCAGAAGAATCAGGATTTTCGAAACTCTGATTTTCTGAAGCTAAGATGAAAACTCGAGGTTTCATTTGCAAAACTTGAGTTTTGAGGTTGCAATACTCAGTTGCTTTACGTCGACCAAAACTCGAGGTTTTGGTTCCAAACCTCGAGGTTTGAAGATACTCGAGAAGTTCGATGCTCTCAATACGATGAAAACTCGAGGTTTCCATTGAAAACTCGAGGTTTTGACTTTGTTCGGCTTTCTTGAAATAAGCATCAACTTTCGGGGACCATATCTCCCGGTATGAACTCCGTTTTGGTCCATTTAACTCTTGATGGAAAGCTCTGTGAGTCTACTTTCATATGCCACCAATTGAAGCTCAATTTGATTTGTAGTATGTGAGATACACTCAAAACATTGAAGCTTGGTTTGCTGTGTGGCGTGGATGTTTCTGTCAACTTCCACAATTTATAACTCCTTGATATGAACTCCTTTGGGCTTGGATTTTATATTAAAATGACGTATTTGGAGTCTAGTTTCATATGCCACTGGTTTCACCTCAATCCGATCTACGGTTTAGGAGATATCATCAAATTACGAGACGTCGCCCATCTTTCGTAACGTGAAACGGTGTGGAGTCAAGAGGCGAGATTGGAAACTCGAGGTTTTGATTTGAAACCTCGAGGTTTTTGAGTCCGAGACGCGGAGATGCTGAAGGCACTTGAAAACTCGAGGTTTTGATGGCTACCTCGAGGTTTCTCGAGTCCAGTTCATCTAAACTCGAGTTTTGAGTTCCAAACCTTGAGGTTTGAGTTCCAAACTCGAGGTTTGTGTCCTAAACTCGAGGTTTCTCATCCTGAAACTCATATTTGCTGACTTTAACTCTGAATTGAGTCATTCCAACTTCCATTTGATTGTGGAGACTTCTAGGACCAATTTTAGAACTTGGATAATGATGTCTTCATTCCATTCAGCAAGTTCTTCCTTCTTTCATCTCCCAACTTGATCATTCTTCATCATTTAACTTGGACTCATCATTCTTTACAGCTTCTACCTTCTTCAATATCCATAAGGTGATGAAGCTTCATTCCAACTTCTGCTATCATAGAGACTTCCAGTATCACAAGAACTTGAATGTTGATATTCCTATTATATTGTGCAAGTTCTTTTGATAACATCTTTCTCTAGTCTCTTCTCTTCTTGCTTATCCTCCAAAATCCATTGATAACTTCTTGCTTCCTTGACATTCGATATTCCAATTATATTGCAAGAGCTTCTTTCTTTCGTCTCCTTTCTTGGTCAATCTCTATAGTTCAACTTGGAATAATCTTCTTCAATATCTCCTTCTTGATTAATCTCTATAATTCAACTTGGATTAATCTACATTAAATACAACGTTAGATTAGTCAATGTAGGAGATAACTATATTACTCAATCTTTTTGCTTTTAATAATGACATCTATATAAGGCATCATCAAAACTAATCATAACCAACATCAAGCTTCTTTAATTTGATGTTTGACATATCGTCAGGTTTGGCTAGCTTATTGCCAAATTTGAGTTTTAACGACTGGTTTTGAAAAACCAGTAGTTGTAACTCAAAATAAATAAATAAAAATGACATGGAGACAAATTTGAGTTTAACGATTTGGTTTTCCAAAACCGGTCGTTGTAAAAATAAAATAAAATAAAATGACATGAGAGAGGCAAATTTGAGTTTAACGACTGGTTTTGAAAAACCAGTTGTTGTAACTCAAAATAAAAATAAAATAAAATAACATGAGGGAGGCTTGAACTAAATGATATTGATATATGTTTTTTCAGATATATATAAAAGAGATATATTTTTTAATTTATTAAATTTAATTAGGAACTAACAAAATGAGTTTGTGTATAAAAGAGATATATTTTTTGATTTATTAAATTTAATTAGGAACTAACTAAATGGAAATACGATTAGATTTCTTCTCTTAACTATCGAAATTCTAGGCTACATACTAGGAAATAGCTATAAATATGAGAGAAAATCACAATGGTCATATAATCTTGAATCTTTTATTCTAACGATTAAGTAGTACTAATTATTTTTTTAGTAAAATAAAAATAAATGGTGTCTCAAAAAAAGTAAAACAAAATAAATTTGTCTAAGATACAACGACCATTTTTATTAAAGCAGTCATTGTATCATAACATTTAATGTCCGTTTTATAAAACGGACGTTAAATATTCACTTTTAATGTCCGTTTTTTTAACAACGGATGTTAAAAGGAAGAAGAAAATTTTATTTTATTTTGAGTTACAATAACTGGTTTTTTCAAAACTAGTCATTAAACTCAAACTTTGTCTCCATGTCATTTTTTTTTTATTTTGAGTTACAACGACTGGTTTTTCAAAACCGGTCGTTGAAACTCAAATTTGCAGCGATAGCCAAATCTATCAAACATTAAACCAGAGAAGCTTGAATCGTTCATTGGGATCTAAGGGTGAGAGATGAAACCGAGTTTTTCTTAAGATTGCACATTCAACGGAGTATTTCAGATTTGAGTTCGTTGAGTTGGTGTTGAGATCTGAGGGAGAGAGAAAGCCCGCACACACGACGGCACGAGCAGTAGCCGGAGAAGGAGGATCGATGCAGCTTGAAGGATGGTGATGAGTGACTGATAGAGGGGAGGGAGGACAATAAAGTAAATTAAAAAAGTTAGGCATTTTTATTTCTTTTAATAATGTGGGGCCCATGTAAAAGTAACGTATGTCAAGCCAATATGACTAGCGATGATATTTTTACCCCAATTTTGAAAGTTAATTTGTAGTTTTGCACCTAAAGAAAGCATTTGGTGTTGGGCGCTCCTCAGGGTAAAACACATGTGTATTTTTGCACCTTTACCCTTTACTCTAATACACTGTTTAGCATTATGTTATCTGTTACATTAAATTATGTTTATTTTATGTGGCAATTTAATTGTTCAAATTGAGGAAAATTAATATTTTATTTGTTTCTTACATTCTAGAACATTTGCAAAATTATTTTTTTTGGTATGTCATTTAATTGTCTAAATATTTTGATGATCAATTTTTGACAATTATTTAACTATTTGATTTGTGAAAAATTTTATTTAAGTTGAAATATGCTAAAATTATTTTTTAAAAAACAATTTTTGAGCTCGTAAAATAGTAGGAGATTAACTATTTGGTTATTTTGTCACATTTTGTTGATCAAACTAATTGATTAAATTCTCATTAAAGTTGTGTATATTTGAGAATGTTAGTTCTCTATGTGTTTTGATGATAACTGACAATTGCAAATTTAAAATGAAGTTTGTCTTTGTTAAGTTGAAAATTTACTGTCAAAGGAAAACTCGAGTTTGGAGTTGTAAAACTTGAGTTTGAACTTGTGGAGAGAGTAACTCAAGTTTTATAAACTTTGCTGAACTCGAGTTTGGTATTGGAAAACTCAATTGTGTCATATAGAGAGCACTATAAGTTTCTCAAGTTAAAGTAAACTTGAGTCAGTTATGACAAACTTGAGTTTGTGTTAGACAGAGAGCCTTCAATGATTTTTGAACTTAACTAAACTCAAGTTTGTTAGTTATGATTAGTTTTGATGATGTCTTATATAGATGCCATTATCCAGAGCAAAAAGCTTGCATTCTACATTTATCTTCTACTTTGACTAATTCTTATATTTAATATAGATGTGAAGTTTAATGATGGATGTAACATCCCATTTGAAAACGGCGGAATTTTTTTTTTAAAACGTTTCCAAATATTTCAAGCAGAGTAGTCAGAGTAGAGCATTGGAGCGAGTAAGTAATTTACATTACATTCAAAATATGGACCATAGTGTAATTGTATTGGATTACAGTCATCCAGAATTCTTAAAGATTAAAGAAACTAAGGGAAATGATAGATAATGTAGACACGTCCTGGCCTACTTCGGTTGCTTGCCTCGATCGCCAAACATCGGTCCTCCAGACCCTGATGCTACAACTGAGATCCATTCCACATATGGATCTCAGGTAACGGTTAACCTTATGCTCAAATAAGACAGTATACGTACAACAGATATTTGTTAGTTATGCTTAGTTTTGATGATGTCTTATATTGATGTCATTATCTAGAGCAAAAAGTTTATATCATATACATTGACTAACTACTTTGTGTATTATAGGTTAGTCCAAATTAAATTATATAGAATGATCAAGAATGGAGTTTGAAGAAAGAAGAACTTGTTAAATATCATGAGAATATCAATATTCAAGTCTACGTGATCAAATAGAAGTTGGAGCGACTCAATTCGGAGTTAAAACAAGCAAGTTCAAGCTTCCAGATGAATACTGGTTTGTTGGAGGGCATTTATGTAATTTCCGCTCTTGAACATCAATATACAAGTTTCCGTGATCAAACGAAGTTGGAACGACTCAATTCGGAGTTAAAACAAGCAAGTTCAAGCCGGATGAATATTGGTTTGTTTGGGGGCATTTATGTAATTTCAGCTATTTCTATCACTCCTTGCCCGAGCATATTGAGTTTCGAAGGCATGCTCGAGCAACAACAAAGGTCTGCCTGAGCAAGGTGAATGTTCAGCCCAAAATCGCCCAAAATCCGCTCTTGCCGAGCAAAGGAGAAGCTTGCCCGAGCAAGGTTCTTCTTCAAAGATACTCTGTTCAGCTCGTTTACTGGCGACCGCTGGTAATTCGATGATATCTCTCAAACCAGGAATCGGATTGACATGAAACCAGCGGAATATTAAACTAGACATCCAACACATACTTTTGAAGAAATATCAAGTTCAAAGGAGTCAATATGACAGAGCTATGATTTTCGTAAGTCAGAATAAATATCAACGTCACGAGTCCAGACCAACCTTCGGTAATTTGAGTGTATCTCACAATATACAAATCCAATTGAGGTGAAATTTGTGCCATTGGAAACTAGACTCAAATACCTTTTCAAAAACATCAAGAACATAGAAAACAAAGATCAATTCAAATAGGTATGATGTTTTTAAGTTGATAGTCTGTTCTGGATTCTGCAAAAACGCTGGATAAGATCAACCTCCACTCATCGATGTTAATGGACGAAATAAAACTAGTTTGGAGTTGATTCTTATTGAAATGGAAGATATATTTAAAGAGCTTTCTGAGGTGTATTGATCATGAATGCCCAGCAACGAAAGTATAGGAAAACTTTCCCGAGCATCCTTTGAAAAAGCCGAGAAAGTATGACCTTGTCAGGAGCAAGGTTATAAGCTTGCTCGAGCAACGACGGGTTCGAGGAAAGTTGAGATGAAGCACAAGCAACTTGCCCGAGCAACCTCCGAAAACATCCGAAAGTAAGACCTTGCCCGAGCAAGGTTCTTATCATGCCCGAGCAACATTGAGACGAAGCAAAACTCGGCAAATCGAAGAACTTGCCGTAGGAAAGAAGGCTTGCCGAGCATATGCTCGAGCAAAGGAAAAATGATGCCCGAGCAACCTTTGCCTTTCTACTTGGAATCACACGCCTTGAGTTTGCCCGAGCAAACATGAAAGCATGCTCGAGCAACATCAGCAAATCTTCATTTCTCGCAAGCATACTTTACGCCTTGCTCAAGCAACAACGATGCTTTCTCATTTCTCTCGCAAGCATGCTTTCTACCTTGCTCAAGCAACAACGAAATGTTCTCATTTCTTCGCCTCTGTCTATGTCTTGCCCGAGCAAGAATTTCACCATGCTCGAGCAACATCGAAGCGAGCACTATCAAGCCTTTGTAAAAAAGCATGCCCGAGCATGATTTCACCCATACGAGCACATGCCCGAGCAAGCAAATTATCTTGCCCGAGCATCAAACCAAATCTGGAAGTGCTTTCGATCGATCCAAGTAAGGCTTGCTCGAGCACACATATGATCTTGCTCAAGCAATGTCGTCTCATTTTCAAATCACCGTCCGCCAAGAATCATGAATAATCAAATGAACATTTATTTCTTCCGATTCTTACTTATTGCGATTATCAAATGCTTTTAATCCATTTGCTAATGAGTTTGGATGATTAGATCATGGATTAACAACAAATTGGCATAAAGCATTTGTGTGTCAGAAGCATTAAATGCTACGTCAGAAAACAGAGGAAAGCTTCTGAGTCTAACGGATAGTTTGAGCATTCTCACGAAAAGCTTGAATCTTCTCAACAACTATTAATACAACACTCAAGACGGAGCATTAACGAAGTCAACGATAAACACTTTATGATTAAAGTTGGATTAGAGCTCAACGGGAAAAAAGCAACAGAAGCTTGAATGGCTACTTCCAACAAATCCTCAACGGTCGAATACTCACAACGGTCGAAACACAAATACCTATAAATTGCGAAGTCTTCAAACCAGAAGAGGTGACGACGGTTGATGAATGAATTGACAAAGCCAACGAAATGAATGATTTTACTACTTCACCGTCCATAGTTCATACACTCTGTTTCTCAATGTTTATATAGTTTACAGTAGAGAGTGAGATGATCGATTATGTACTTCAGTGATTAGCATTCATCTACTCAGTGAGGAGTTCTTAAACACCGATTAATTCTTTTAGTTGTAAAAATCTTAAGGTTTTGGAACCTTAAGTGCGGGAGTATCAATTACAACTTGTAAGGGGAAGTGAGTCCTAGAGTGAGAGGATCATCCTTCGTTTACGAGTGTGTAATTGTATCCTTACGATGTGTAAGGGGAGTATCTCGGTAAGAGATTGTAAAGGCTACACAAGTGCCCGAGCTAAACTTGTGAGGTTGTAAAGGCTTTTCTCTTGTGCCGGTTAAACAAGAAGATAGTGGATTGAAAATCTCAAGTGGAGCTTGGGATTTGGACGTAGGTCAAGGAAGGGCCGAACCGGTATAAATCACGGTTTGCATATTCTCTTCCCTTATCTCTTACATTTCCAGTATATGCTTATTTGAATATCTAACTGTCAATTTAGAAGTTGCGAAAAGATTTTTAAAGTTTCTAAAGTTTTATCAGACACCCAATTCACCCCCCCTCTTGGGTGATAGCTAGGTCTAACAATATTCATTTCAATACAGCATATCATCACAAAAGCAAACAGCAGATGTATGATCAATAACATGGACAGAACATAAGCACAAAGCGTATGTAAAGTCTCTCTCGACTAGTTACGCACATATCCAAAGTGCCACGCCACAACGTGTCCTCGGCGCTAGGAATAACTCAAACGGCATTACCAATACTATAATCCGTGGGTAAAGGCGTAAGTATCTCGTCGATTCTCAACAGAACCTCGTCTATGAACGTATCTATAACGCAAAAGTATATGAGCAGCATAGAGTTAGGGTTACGATGACGCGTCCGTACCTTAGTTGCGAGATATCCGACTCTTAGGCTAAAACGGTACTTTTTGTGACCGTACGTAAAAAAGTAAACAATGGCTCAACAACGGCAAACAAACGGAACGATGGAATTTCGACGGCGGTTCGACGTCGGAAGTATTCTAATCAGAATAATAACACACTTATGAATATTTGGCGGCATAACAGGCATTTTAGGTGAAAAAAACCATTTTGCCCTTACTACCCCCTAATTAGCGGAATTTCACCAGAACTTCGTTACTTTGACCGTATTCCATTTCAAAATTATCCCCACTATGTTTTTACCTCGTCAGGCATCTTTCAATGCAATGAGGCATAAAAACAAGTATAGGAATATATTAGAAACTTCCTAGATCAAAACAACGGTTCTACTATAACTACCGAAAGAACTACGGAAACTAAAAACTAATAACGGTTCTATTATCATTTTAATTATTTAAACAATTCTTTTTAATTAAAAATACCAATAATTTCGGCCCCTTAATTTTAAAATTCAGTTTTAATTATTTTTCCATAATTTTTTCCATTTTTTAAAAATATAATATTTTTTTACCAAAAATTCCCGTTTTACCCCTGCCTTCGTTAGGGCTTAATCGAGCCTAATTTCTTCGTTTAGTGATATTTTTAGGATCAGGTTTCTTCATATATTTATCTTTACTAATTTACAGTATATTGTTATCTTACAAACTTTTATCGATATCGTCATTTTATATCCTATGTAAAATATTAAAAATGTTTACACCTTAAAGTTACTTTATGGTTCGGAATGCTTTTTAAACTTTTATTCATGTGATTTCCTCTAAAATACTTTATTAAATTCTCATAATTAGGGATAACACTTCCATAATTTTCTCATAATTTTTCATGATCTTTCGGTATTTATCATAATATTTTTATTTGTTTTTATCACTATTATATCATTTTTAGTCATTACATTTCATGATTTTCTGTAACTTTTTTGACACTTTAATCTATAATTATAACAATTTTCTATAACAGCTTTATCTCATGAATTTACTTCATTAAAATATTCATTAATTTTCCTTTATCTCATAAATTCCAGATTTGCTAAAATCCGGGTATTACAATGGAGAATGATCAAGAAAAAAGAAGAAAGAAAGGAAGAACTTGTTTACTGGAATGAGAAAATCATTATACAAGTTCCTAGATTGATTCTACAAGTCTCACGATGGTATGGGAGTTGGAATGGCTCAAATCGGAGTTAAAATAAACAAAATCAAGTTTTGGGATGAGTTAACTCGAGCCAGGAAGCTTACCTCGAGTTAAAATGATTTCTACAGTGTTTTGAGGCACCTGTACAGTTTTCCTCGAGTCAAGACACTAGCTACCTCGAGTCACCAGCCTCGAGTCAAGAATCCAGTTGCCTCGAGTCAGGTGCACCTTCAGCATACTCTGTTTCACGTTCAGCTCGGGCGACCTTTGGTAATTCAATGATATCTCCCAAACCAAGAATCAGATTGAGGTTTAAATAGTGGCATATCAAACAAGACTCTCAATGCGTCATTTTGATATATAATTCAAGCCAAAAGGAGTTCAGATGAGAGAGCTATGAATTATACAAGTTGGACCATCAATCACCATCACGAGTCCGAGACCAAGGTTTGGTTTTTGGGTGTATCTCACAAACTACAAATCCAATCGAGCTGAACTCGATGCAATTTGAAAGAAGACTAAAAATGGATTCCATCAAGAGTTGAACCACCCAAAACGGAGTTCATACTAGAGAGATATGGCCTTCGAAAGTTGACACGTGTGATTCTCGGAATCAATTCAGCATAGCTTCGGTTTTGTCAATACACAACCAAATGAAATGAAACCAATTCCATATGATTCTAGACACAACAAGGGTTTTATAGAATTTGGAAGAAACCAATTTTAATGAGCATCTCCTCAAGTCAACTTCAAGTCAAAGAGCACAGAATTGAAGATTTTGCCTCGAGTCAACTTATCCACCTCGAGTCAAAGGCAAACAGAAAGTTAGACGTTTTGAGAAGGCTTTTTGCCTCGAGTCAGAAGTTCCACCTCGAGTCAAATTGAAGACAGAAAGTTAGACGTTTTGAGAAGGCTTTTTACCTCGAGTCGAAAGCGCACCCCGAGTCATGTGCCAAATCTTTTGAACACAGACTCGAGCCAAGATTAATGGTGCCTCGAGTCAGATGCTTCTGAACCTGAATGATCAATTGAATTTACTCGAGCCTCTCCAAATGCAACCTCGAGTCTGTAGACTCGAGACAAATTATTACCTGCCTCGAGTCAGGTTCATTTTTTGTGAAGTGTTCTGTTTGGCTTTCACGATGGTTTGACTCGAGCCTATAAGAATGTCGCCTCAAGTCAGTCGACTTGAGCCAAGGTAATTTCTGCCTCGAGTCAATTACACAGCTGGAATACTTGCCTACATTTGTCGATGGTTTAACTCGAGCCAAGGAAGTATGCGCCTCGAGTTGGTGAACTCGAGCCAGGACCTTAAGTGCCTCGAGTCAGATAGCATTCTCAAAGGACATATTGACTTTAACCATGTGCAAACTCGAGCCACACTTTTCTATACCTCGAGTCGGATGACGGCAACTCGATTGAGCAACGTCAATTTCGAAATGATTCTTATTAATTGATTTTTGCTTGCTATACTTCTCAATGCTATTAATCATGTTTGTTAACAAATTTCAGATGATCAAACGAAGGATTAACATCATATTATCAAAAAAAAAGATGATTACGTCATATGCTTCAACGGTAATATTTCTCCAACGGTCGAATAGTTCCAACGGTCATATACGCTCACAACGATCATATTCAAACTTGGAAGAATTGCTCAATGTTCTTCACTGACTATAAAAGGAGAACCATTCAAAATGGAGATGACGATGATACGAGCTCGCACTGTCGAAATGCTGATATTCTGAATCCAACACTTATTTCATATACTCTCTGTTTCTCAATGTTTATATAGTTTACAGTAGAGAGTGAGATGATCGATTATGTACTTCAGTGATTATTATTCATCTACTCTGTGAGAGAGTCCAAACACTTATTTGATTATCTGTTTAGTGATCAAATCTCAAGGTTGTGGAACAGTGATTATTATTCATCTACTCCGTGAGAGAGTCCAAACACTTATTTGATTATCTGTTTAGTGATCAAATCTCAAGGTTGTGGAACCTTTGAGAGTGGGTGTACAGTTACAACTTGTAAGGGGGAGTGAGTCCAAGAGTGAGAGGATCATCCTTCATTTACAGAGTGTGTGATTGTATCCTTATAGCGTGTAAGGGGGAGTATCTCGGTAAGAGATTGTAAAGGCTGCACAAGTGCCCGAATAAACTTGTGAGGTTGTAAAGGCTTTTCTCTTGTGCCCGGTTAAACAAGGAGATAGTGGATTGAAAATCTCAAGTGGAGCTTGGGATTTGGACGTAGGTCAAGGAAGGGCCGAACAAAAAGTATAAATCACGGTTGCATATTCTCTTCCCTTATCTCTTATATTTCCAGTATATGCTTATTTGAATATCTAACTGTTGATTTAGAAAAAGCGAAAAGATTTTCAAAGTTTCAAGTTTTTAATCTTCACCCAATTCACCCCCCTCTTGGGTTCAGCTGGAATTACATTTAGTATCAGAGCCAGGCTCTTGTTTAAAGGACTTAACCGTCTCAAGAGTTTTCAATGGCTGATTTTGGGTGTTGCTTGTTTTCGGAAGGTTTCGATTATACAATTCCACCGTTTTTCAAAGATATTGATTTTTGGTTCTGGAAAGCTAGAATGACATCGTTTATAAAATGTTTTGATTTTGATATGTGGAATGTTTTTATAAATGTTTTTGATTTCAAACCAAGAAAGGATTGGAGAAAAGGAAAAGAGAATGTTTTCATTGAACATTAAAGCAATGAAAATTCTTTACGGTCATTAATGAGAAAATGATTTCGAGAAAATAAAATTTTGCTCTTGTGCTAAAGATATTTGGGATACTCTTGATTCTATGTATACTTCTAACAATTGTGTTGATCTTGAAAGTGTTGACAATTCATCTGAAACTATAAAGTACATATGCACAACTGATGAACAACTGGAGAATGAAGAAGGAGAAATCGTAGATTACCTTCACAGTCCAGTCAGCATAGAACAAGAGGAAGACAATTCCCAGGAAGAGCTCATGATGCACGATTATGGCAAATCATCATCTGGAGCTCAAGATGCACATCTGGTAAACAATTCCAATTTTTCGTGTGTAGTTAAGAAAAATGATTTTGAACAACTGCATAAAATTGTTCTTCAACCAATTGCGGTCTGTTTTCAAAAGAAAAAATGTTTTGAATCATCTTTGGAAAATCATATGGGAAGAAAGAATATATAAATATGGATCATTTGATATTTCATCCACACGACCAGAACAATATTTTCAAAAATGTTCATAATAAGCATCATTCTATTGTTTGCAATTATTGTGGAAAATCTGGCCATATTTCTCATACATGCTATATTAGGAGAAATTCTAATGTGAGAAATAAATTTGTTTGGGTTCCTAAAGGACAAGCAAGGTTCAATGCTAACGATCAAGGACCCAAGTATAAGTGGGTACCAAAATGTCCATCTAGTGCTTCATTTGTGCAGGATGATTTGAAAATCAATGGACATAAGGGTACAAAGAAGATGAGCAAGAAGCCAAAAGTTTTTCATGCACCAATGAAAAGGAGCACAATGCCTAGAAGAACTCTCGGAGCATGCATTGCTGGAATTACAAAGTCAAATCATAGGAAGCAATGGACACCCGTACGAAGAACACATTCTGCCTCAAGAATGGACTACCATAGAGTACCGTTCAACTATCTTGAGGAGAACAAGAAAAGGAGAATCTCTCAAGCATCAAACAGAAGATTATTGAAGTCTATATCATCTGAGAGAGCTTTGCCGACAACCACAAGAAAATATATGAAGAATCAGTTGGTAAGCAAAGTCAATCCTCCAAGTGCCTAAGGTAAAGGTATACAATGGTAAAACCTCATACTTTATTATCTGAAATATTCATTGAGGTTTTATATTTTGTAACCTTAGGAATGAGCATTGAAAAATATTTTGAAATCGACTTTTCACATCCCTTACAAATCTACTTAATAAGTTTATAAAGGGATTACAATGTTCAATAGTTTAATTCCTTATACATGATGATTTGAAAAGAAAGTATTTCTTTTATGCATAATGTCATGTTTAATTCATTGTGCTCAACTATTCTGAATTGATTATACTCATAAGAGCATGTGAACTTTGTTTTGATTCCTACAAGCTAACGATGATTGAATCCAAGTAAGGTTGGATACCAAGAAAGAAAAATATTTATACGGTTTTGTAGGATCAAAGAAAGCTTCTCAAGAATGCAACATAGAGAAATGATCCAAGTCTAGAGAAAGCTAAACAAGTTGTGCTTAATGTTGATGGTGAACGTCGAAAAAGGAGACATCCACATCAATCCATCTCAACTAAGCAAGTTACTACAAGGACAAGAGGAATTATGGTGATATCTAATTCTTACCCTATCTTGTATTTAAGTGAATTACATATGTGGGTAATGAATACTTGTCCATTATTGCATTCCTTTAGCAATCAATCATTTATGTTTTTCAAAATGTTTTCAGATTGCTAAATTGACCATAAATGAATTTGTACATAATTTTCTGAGTTTATGTTTTTGAAATATACTCTTCTAAAAGTTGTTTTGGAATGCAATTCACTTTGTTTTATGAAAATGTATACAAATGTTTTTGAAACATATTCATACTTCGATTGCATTCAAATGATGTTTGAGTGGAAGTTAATATTGTATATTGAATGTTGGATATGCTTCAAATTTGTCTAGATAAGTTTTCCGTCATTCACATATTGATCTTTGGAATTCAATGTGATGCTTGAACTCTTTAGTCTCCTTTTATAACTAGTTGGACCTCATGTCTAACAAGTTGATCATCTCTAAGTTTCAAACTTATCTCCTATAAAAGAATTCAATTTGTGAGTGTTATGCCTAATGCATAATTCTTATTGGCTAAGTTATTTCAAGCTCTATGAATGTTCATTAGTGCATTCTTAATGCATTAACCACTAGTGGAATAACTTATTAAGATAATATTCTAGAACTCTAGTCATTTGGACTAATGAGTATCTGCTTCATCATCCATGAATCCTAGTAGTCATTGTGTTACTCAAATACATCAACTTGTCTTCATCCATTTTTGAGTAGCTGTGTATATTCATATTCTTGCCTTGACCATTCATATGTCTCTAAATTCAATTCTAAGAGGCAAGATTATTTCTTGGTTAATAGCAAAGTCATTGTGCGTATATTTTTCTATCTACTTAGTCTTTTTGGCTAATTCGGTTTCTTTATGACTTTTGCTTTTTGAGAAAATTCTTCAACATGTTAACTTCAACGTTCGACATATTCTCCAAATCTGAAGCATTTTGATACATTCTGATACATTCTTGAATATGTTGACTTCCACTATGTTTAGAGTGAGCATCGACTTTAAACATATTTCAAAAATGAATCTTTCATTCATGAAAATTTTGATTTCATAATATATTATCACTGTTTGAAAGAACATTCAAGATTTGAAACAATTTGCATGTTTTATTATCATTTTTGAAATTTTTAATCTCATCCATGGACTATTTTGAGATTCATATCAAAGACATACTTTTCTACTTAAAGTGTATTTCCAAAGCTGTCTTTTAGAAATAACTTTCTTGGAATCATTTAGTTGTTACCCTTTATGATTCATTGGCTTGAACTTATTTGATTGGATAAAAGTATGTTTTGATCTTTGATTGTTCTATTCTTTGCTCAAATATCATATGGTTAAATTATATAAGAGCATAAGAGTTGTCATGTCTAATCTTGTATGGACCCAAGAAACATCGGTTACCAAAAAGCATATATTTGTTTTGTAGGTCCTCTGTTGTTCTTGCATTGGGAAACGAGGGGATAAACGAGAGGAAGATAAGCATGTAAGGTCCTCTCGTGTGAACTACAAGTGATGACTACGAGTCATGGACATCACATGAGTAACCGCTCGAGCTATGTGAGAAAGGAACTTCAACAATTCTACACTGAGCTTGCTACAAACGATATTGAAGTTCATCCCTTCTGTGAATGACAAGATCAGACAACTCTATGAATTGATCAACCAACACTTCACAGAAACTCATCCTTATGCATCAAATCTGGAGATCTTCAGTATTGATCACATCATCAGATAGTGGGTAGCCAGTGATGCATCAATGGATAATAGAGGATTATGACTCAAGTAATTACGATATTACTTGAGTGAGGTATTGTAACATGCATAAATCATAATCATATTAGGCTAACTCGATTTCATTCCATCTTATTTTATCAAATTTAGCCTGAGCATACTCATTTTTAAAATGATCCTTATGCTTTAAACATTTTTATCATCATAAAAGTATAAGTGATTTCTTTATACAAATTTCAAGTTCACCCAAGTTTGGTGTCACATTATTACTTGGTATCATTAAAGGGAGTTTCATATTTTTGTCATGCATTTATTAAGGGGGAGCTTCACATTCACATCTTAAAGAGCTCATCTCCTTTATTTAAAGAAAACCCTTTTAAGCATACTCATCTGCATTCACTACCTTTTATTAGTTTTGATGATGAGTTAATCTTATATTTGGTAAAATCTTATATCTTTCTTTCATTATCTTATTTGAAAATATCATATAGAAAGAGATATTTTGATAGCTGGTTGCACAAGCCATGAGGCAATGCGTAAAATTAGCAGCTGAGATACCATGTAATGCCACAGCAAAGGTATCACTACGGAATTACATTTGGTATGAACTAACAAATCTCTTTGCAAATAAAGTTTTTCAATTTGTAGCAAGAGATTTTGATATGTGCTAGGACTTTCCATAATGCACTACAAGGAGACACTATCAAATTGAGGAATAGTGCTTTCACGTCCATAATTGAAGTTGAGATATGCTCTGAAGAGCTCCATAAAGATAAGGCAAAGGATGACTTTGAGTGCGACCATATTCATTTAGATGAGATAGCCTTCAAGAAGCCGGTATTTTCATCTTCTCGCATCATACAAGATATTCATGATTCTTCATTGAGCACACTTCAGAAAATCTCATGCAACAAGAAATCAAGCAAAAGGGCCTTCATCGATCATCCATCATCTCAGGAATATACATGAGCATTTCTAATCTCTATCTTTTTATATTGGTAGAAATTCTGCACATGTTTGATATCAATTTGCTTTAATCATGAAAGTTTAAGTTTCTTGAAAAACCTCTCTAGATTCTTTCAAATTTGTTTTCATAAAAACATTCCAAATTGCATCATATTTAGAATGAAAACAATTTCAAATCGGGGAGAGAAAATCAGTTTCTTGATTCCTTATAATCTGGTTTCATATTTGTCTCTCTAAGCATTTCTTCTATACTTCAACTTTTTGCTAATGACAAATAAGGGGGAGAGAATGGCAAGAAAAATATGTGATCTAATATATTTTCATATTCATATATATTTTTCTTAAAGTATTTGCCATCATCAAAAAGGGGGAGAATGTTAGTTATGATTAGTTTTGATGATGTCTTATATAGATGCCATTATCGAGCAAAAAGCTTGCATGCTACATTTATCTTCTACTTTGACTAATTCTTATATTTAATGTAGATGTGAAGTTTAATGATGGAGAATGATCAAGAAAAGAAGAAAGAAAGGAAGAACTTGTTTACTGGAATGAGAAAATCATTATACAAGTTCCTAGATTGATTCTACAAGTCTCCACGATGATATGGAAGTTGGAACGGCTCAAATCGGAGTTAAAATAAGCAAAATCAAGTTTTGAGATGAGTTAACTCGAGCCAGGAAGCTTACCTCGAGTTAAAATGATTTCTACAGCGTTTTGGGGCACCTGTACAGTTTGCCTCGAGTCAAGACACTAGCTACCTCGAGTCACCAGCCTCGAGTCAAGAATCCAGTTGCCTCGAGTCAGATGCACCTTCAGCATACTCTGTTTCACGTTCAGCTCGGGTGACCTCTGGTAATTCGATCATATCTCCCAAACCAAGAATCGGATTGAGGTGAAAATAGTGGAATATCAAACAAGACTCCCAATGCGTCATTTTGATATATAATTCAAGCCAAAAAGAGTTCGGATGAGAGAGCTATGAATTATACAAGTTGGACCATCAATCACCATCACAGTCCAGACCAAGGTTTGGTATTTTGGGTGTATCTCACAAACTACAAATCCAATCGAGCTGAACTCGATGCAATTTGAAAGAAGACTAAAAATGGATTCCATCAAGAGTTGAACCACCCAAAACGGAGTTCATACTAGAGAGATATGGCCTTGGAAAGTTGACACATGTGATTCTGGAATCAATTCAGCATAGCTTCGGTTTTCTGTCAATACACAACCAAATGAAATGAAACCAATTCCATATGATTCTAGACACAACAAGGGTTTCATAGAATTTGAAAGAAACCAATTTTAATGAGCATCTCCTCAAGTCAACTTCAAGTCAAAGAGCACAGAATTGAAGATTTTGCCTCGAGTCAACTTATCCACCTCGAGTCAAAGGCATACGAAGAAAGTTAGACGTTTTGAGAAGGGTTTTGCCTCGAGTCGGAAGTTCCACCTCGAGTCAAATTGAAGACGAAAGTTAGACGTTTTGAGAAGGCTTTTTACCTCGAGTCGAAAGCGCACCTCGAGTCGGCATGATGACGAAATCATTTTGAACACGAGACTCGAGCCAAGATTAATGGTGCCTCGAGTCGGATCTTCGAACTTTGAATGATCAATTGAATTTACTCGAGCCTCTCCAAATGCAACCTTGAGTCTGTAGACTCGAGACAAATTATTACCTGCCCCGAGTCAGGTTCATTTTTTGTGAAGTGTTCTGTTTGGCTTTCACGATGGTTTGACTCGAGCCTATAAGAATGTCGCCTCGAGTCAGTCGACTCGAGCCAAGGTAATTTCTGTCTCGAGTCAATTACACAGCTGGAATACTCTGCCTACATTTGTCGATGGTTTAACTCGAGCCAAGGAAGTATGTGCCTCGAGTTGGTGAACTCGAGCCAGGACCTTAAGTGCCTCGAGTCAGATAGCATTCTCAAAGGACATATTGACTTTAACCATGTGCAAACTCGAGCCACACTTTTCTATACCTCGAGTCAGTATGACGGCAACTTAGTAGCAGCAACGTCCAATTTCAGAAATGATTCTTATTAATTGATTTCTGCTTGCTATACTTCTCAATGCTATTAATCATGTTTGTTAACAAATTTCAGATGATCAAACGAAGGATTAACATCATATTATCAAAAAAATAGATGATTACGTCGGAAGCTTCAACGGTAATATTTCTCCAACGGTCGAATAGTTCCAACGGTCATATACGCTCACAATGATCATATTCAAACTTGGAAGAATTGCTCAATGTTCTTCACGACTATAAAAGGAGAACCATTCAAAATGGAGATGACGATGATACGAGCTCGCCTTTGTCGAAATGCTGATATTCTCGAATCCAACACTTATTTCATATACTGTTTCTCAATGTTTATATAGTTTACGGTAGAGTGAGATGATCGATTATGTACTTCAGTGATTATTATTCATCTACTCGTGAGAGAGTCCAAACACTTATTTGATTATCTGTTTTAGTGATCAAATCTCAAGGTTGTGGAACCTTTGAGAGTGGGTGTACGATTACAACTTGTGCGGGGAGTGAGTCAAGAGTGAGAGGATCATCCTTCGTTTACGAGTGTGTGATTGTATCCTTATAGTGTGTAAGGGGGAGTATCTCGATAAGAGATTGTAAAGGCTGCACAAGTGCCCGAATAAACTTGTGAGGTTGTAAAGGCTTTTCTCTTGTGCCCGGTTAAACAAGGAGATAGTGGATTGAAAATCTCAAGTGGAGCTTGGGGTGGACGTAGGTCAAGGAAGGGCCGAACCGGTATAAATCACGGTTGCATATTCTCTTCCCTTATCTCTTATATTTCCAAGTATATGCTTATTTGAATATCTAACTGTTGATTTAGAAAAAGCGAAAAGATTTTCAAAGTTTGAAGTTTTTAATCTTCACCCAATTCACCCTCCCCCCTCTTGGGTTCAGCCAGAATTACAGAGTTAGTGCTAGGCCAAGAGTTTTTAAAGTTCTTCATATTTTATGCAAACTCGAGTTTAGCATAGTAAACTTCAGTTTGCGCTTGGCCGAGAGTTTTCAAAGTTTCTACTCTTTTAAGGAAACTTGAGTTGGTTTTCTTAAACTCTAGTTTGTGGCAGGCCGAGAGCTCCTCACTATTTTGAACTCAAGAAAACTTAAGTTTGTATTTGAAAACTCCAGTTTGAGCTTTGTGGGCTTAACTTTATTTTCATTTCAAAAAGTCTCAAACTCGAGTTTGTCACTTAATGACTCGAGTTTGCTTCTGTTTCAAAATGTTCTTCAAAGCTTAATCATGATGGTTATCTGAGAAAGAACTAAACTCGAGTTTGGCTTTTGAAAAAATATTGCAAACTCTAGTTTGCTTGAACAAACTCCAGTTTAAAGCGCTCTGTTTGAAAATAAGCTTTTTTGAATTTGCGAAGTCTTCATATATGATCTAGATACTTCTTATCATCACTCATTACTATTCTTAACTATGTTTAATCAGTCTTTTTAGTGAGTTTCAGATGATTAAAAGTGTATTAGAATGAGGATTAAGCATAAAGCAAAAGGTGATGTCAGCACATTTATTTCTGGTCCAGAAAACTGAGCATCCTTTTGGCAAATTATTCTCTGGACTTTGCAAGGTTTAAATATTGTCTTTCCTTCTATGGAAGCCTCATCATCCAATGGATTAATTTGAAGGAAAGTCAACAAGAATGTGTGTGCACCTGGATTAACTCAAGGCTAGAGAGAGAATGGACCAAGTTACAACCTAATAGCTACATTAATGTCTCCAACGGTTACATTAATGATTCCAACGGTCATTTAATGCTTTCAACATATATAAGCTGAAGCATTCAATTCTCAACAACCACCAAAATACAAAAAATGAAAAGCTATCAAGTTTCATCTGCCTTTAGTGTTTTCTATCTACTTGTAAAGTATATTTTGATACATTGTACTTCAGCGATTATTTCATCTGCTCTTTTAGAGAGTTTATCATTGATTATCAATCATTATAAGAATATCAAAGTTGTGGGACTTTGAGGTTGGTTTTATCAGTTTACAACTTGTAAGGGGGAGTGTATCCTAGTGAGAGGATAACATTCAAGTAAAGAGTGTGTAACTGATTAGAGTGATAGTGAAAATCCCAGAGTGTCTGGGTACTGGACGTAGGTCAAGAGTTAAGACCGAATTAGTATAAATCCTATTGTGTCAAGCTTTTCTTCTCTCCTCTGTTTTACCCTGTTTTGTTGTCTGTGTTTGGGTGTTTTTTCAAAAGAATTTTTAAAATATTCAATTCACCCCCTATTGGTGATTTCCTCCATTTACATTTGGTATCAAGCAAGGTTTTGTCAAAAGAGCTTAACAACTCGAAGAAGGATCAACATGAACAAAATATTACTTGATGGAGCTTCAATCAACAGACTACCGGGTTTCAATGGTGAGCATTACTCCTTCTGGAAGGCTAAATTCAAAGTCTTTGCATTAGCCACTGAATATGGCCTATGGAGGGTGTTCGAGAGAGGAGATTATGCTCCAGCTACTGTTGAAGATGGTTTTAGAACACCAAAGCTGGAAGAAGAATATGATGAGAATGACAAAAATCTAGTCACTCTCAATAGTAAAGCTCTTCTTATGCTTCAAAGTGCATTAAGTCAAAGCAAATATTTTTGTATCTGCATTTTGACATCTGCAAAAGCTATGTGGGATGCTTTGGAGATTTCTCATGAAGGAACGACTGGAATCAAGGAGAATCAAGTTAATGCCCTCATAATTGAGTATGATTTACTTTGTATGAAGTATGGGGAATCCATTGGCGAGTTCCAGCTTAGATTTACTCATCTGATCAACCAGCTTGTTATCTTGGGTAAAGTATATGATCAACCTATTCAAGTGAGAAAAATCTTGAACATTCTTAGCAAGGAATGGGAAGCTAAAGTCACTACGATTGAAGAAGCTCGTGGAGAATCAATGGCGTCAGTAGCAGCTCTCTTTGGCAGCCTATTTGAATATGAAGGAAAGATCAAGTTCCGAAAGGGACTTGATGAGATTGGTGGCAAGAATAAAGAAATTTCCCTCAAAGCTGTTAAAGAGGTAAAGGAATCAGATGATGATGATGAAGATGAAGAGCTTGGCATGATGGTCCGGAGATTCAAGAAAGACCAAGGATTTAGAAAGTTTCACAAGGGTAGCTCCAAAGACGAGAAGAAGCCAATCATTTGCTACAAATGTGAAAAGCCTGGCCACATCAAGTCAGAATGCCCCCAGTTGAAGAACAAAGAGAAAGATAAGAAGCAATTCAATAAATTCAAGAAGAAAGATTATGTCTCAGCTATATAGGGAGATAGCTCATCCGATGAAGATGAAGCTGTTGAAGAAGAAAGAGCCAACATCTGTCTTGTGGCTCAAGAAGAGGAATCAGAAAATGAAGAGGTAAACGATTCTAAACCATCTTTTGATCAGTTACTATCTAAATATAACGCTCTTCATACTGAATTTCGAAAGATCGCAAAAGAGCTTCTTATCTAAAAAAGGAAAAAAAATCTTTAGAAGAACAAGTTCAAAATGCTTCTTCTCCTATTTCTACTTGCGAAAACATTTCTGAAAAAGATTGTAAAAGGATGTCAGAAAAGGTTTGTGACAATTGTTGTGTTTTGGAGAAAAGAAATGCATATCTTACGAAAACACTTGAGAAGTTCACTCAATGTAGTGAAATGCTCAATGTCATTTTAAAACAGCAAAGGTTTACAACTGACAAATCAGGAATTGGTTATAAGCTTGATTTTGATGAAAAGAAAGGCAAGAAGAAATTTGGAGAAAAATCGTATATGAATTATCTTCGAAAAACTGTTCATTCTTCTAATTCTTGTGCTCATTGCAATTATTGCAATCCTAAGGGTCATACTACTTCTTCCTGTTTTCATAAAAAGGAAAGAAAGAGTAAACCTGTAGGTAATTATCAATGGGTGCCTAAAGGATCCTATAAGGTTTATAAGACACAAATTAACCCAAAAGGACCCAAAAAAAGATGGGTACCTAAGACTTGATCCTTTGCGTTTTGCAGGTTTGTCTAAGAGCATCTAAATCCAACAAATGGTACTTTTATAGTAAAATTTGCACTACAAAAAGTGTTCATATAATTAGGAATGGAGGAAGTATTGTATATCATTTATAAATTACACAAAAAAATGATAAATATAAATACTTAAAATAATTTAATTAGCTTTCTTAATATCTTTAAAAAAATTAATTGAGTAATATATTTAGGACAAAAGGTATTAAGTTGTTTTTATGCCTTTTCTTTTGTATATTCGATGAGGTTATTTTTATCCGTGTCGGTTTTTTCTTTGGAACAAACGAGGAGAATAGGGTGCGGTTGATGTTTAAAGAGACCTTAAAAACCAAAATGAAAGGATGATTGATGAAGATGATTTCTTTTTTGAAAAAAGGCGAAAACATCAATGAATGCCTTTCACAGAAAATAAGAATCGTGTTTCTCGTGTTGATGTCTGAGTGACGCAACACGGACAATCAAATGGCGGGTGGTGGCCATTGAGAGAATTGACACTTGTAAAGTATATTTTGATACATTGTACTTCAGTGATTATTTCATCTTCTCTTTTAGAGAGTTTATCATTAATTATCAATCATTGTAAGAATCTCAAAGTTGTGGGACTTTGAGGTTGGGTTTATCAGTTTACAACTTGTAAGGCGGAGTGTATCCTAGTGAGAGGATAACTTTCAAGTGCAGAGTGTGTAACTGATTTGAGTGATAGTGAAAATCCCAAAGTGTTTGGGGATTGGACGTAGGTCAAGAGTTAAGACTGAACCAGTATAAATCCTATTCTGACAAGCTTTTCTTCTCTCCTCTGTTTTACCCTGTTTTGCTGTCTGTGTTTGGGTGTTTTTTCAAAAGAATATTTAAAATCCTCAATTCACTCCGTCTTGGTGATTTCCTCCATTTACAAAACTCAGCCTTCATCTTTTAGAACAAAATTTCACAACTCGACTTGTGAAGACCTAACTCGAGTTTACAACTCAAGTCAGTAATTTAAGACTTGAGTTACTCTTTGCAAATCAATCTTCTCAGTGTAACTTCGTTTTCAAACAAACTATCTTTTGAGAAGAAAACCATCAAGACTCGAGTTCTGAAGGCAAACTCGAGTCAGTTAATGGTAACTTTGTTAGTTATGCTTAGTTTTGATGATGTCTTATATTGATGCCATTATCTAGAGCAAAAAGTTTATATCATATACATTGACTAACTACTTTGTTTATTATAGGTTAGTCCAAATTAAATTATAGAGAATGATCAAGAATGGAGTTTTAAGAAAGAAGAACTTGTTAAATATCATGAGAATATCAATATTCAAGTCTCTGTGATCAAATAGAAGTTGGAACGACTCAATTCGGAGTTAAAACAAGCTTCCGATGAATACTGGTTTGTTGGGGGCATTAATGTAATTTCAGCATTTTTTCTCACACAAACGAGTGCCTTGCTCGAGCACAAATAATTTCATGCTCGAGCAACATTATTTCCAGCTCTTACTTTCGCCCAAACGGTGTCATGCTCGAGCAAGAAAATCACCCATGCGCGAGCAACAACGTTCTTCTACTACTGTTCAGCTTATTTGGCGACCTCCGGTAATTTGACGATATCTCCCAAACCAGGAATTGGATTGACATGAAACTAGTGGCATATAAAACTAGACTCCCAATGCGTTATTTGGATATAAACTTCAAGTCTAAAGAAGTCAATATTAGAGAGCTATGAGTTTTTCAAGTTGACACAAAAATCACCGTCATAGTGAAGACCAAGCTTCGGTATTTTGAGCATATCTCACAAACGCAAATCCAAATGAGCTGAAACCGGTGCCATTAGAAACTAGACTCAAATACCTTTCCAAAAACATCAAGATCACGAAAAAAAGATCAATTGAAGGAGATATGATGTTTTGAAGTTGACGGTCAATTCAGAATGTTACAAAAACGCTGATCAAGAACAACCTCCATTCATCTGATGTTAATGGACGAACTACAAATAGCTTGGAGCTGATTCTTATTGAAATGGAAAGAATATTTGAAGAGCTTTTTGAAATGGGATGATTTGCTAAATCTGGATTTATACCAAAGACGTTACATGCTCATTGGAAATTATGCTGGAAATTATACTGTCAATGAGTTTACTTCTTGAAAATTTGATTTTTGCACAAGAACATAATATATGGCAGCCATGAGTTTGACATTCGAAGGCAGTCTACTTGAGCAGAGAACAATTCATGTTGAGTTGAATTATTGCCTCAAGTCAAGAAAAAGCAGAGAGCAAATTAAGAAGAGATTCAGCCTCAAGTTCATATGCGTTGTGCTCCGAGTCAGACGAAGGCAGAAAGCTTGCTTGAACAGACAATTGGCACTTGCCTGAGCATCATCAGATTTACAAGATAAAGAACATGATTTTGATAGTCATGCTCGAGCAGGATATTTGGGTTACTCGAGCATCGTCGAGACAAGAGCAAAATGAATAAGTTGAATAGTCATTGCCAAGCAAGAGAAAATGTTTGCTCGAGCACATCGAGACAAAAGCAAAGTGATAAAGTCTAAAGGCTTTGCTCGAGCATACGAGGAAAGCATGTCCGAGCACCATGCTCGAACAAAGACAAAATTTGTGCACGAGCAACATCTCTCAATCGCTCCTCACCTTTGTATCAAGCTTGCCCGAGCATGTAATCTTACATGCTCAAGCACCATGCTCGAGCAAGAGAAAAAGCTTGCCCCCGAGCTTGGCTATTCCTTCAATTTTTGTCTCTGTCTATGCCTTGCCTGAGCAAGAATGTTGGCTTGCTCGAGCAACGTCGAATAGAAGTCCTCTTCCTTGACTGGTGAGAAGCTTGCCCGAGTATGAACATTTTCGTGCTCGAGCAAGGGAAGAAACTCTGCTCGAGCATCAGTATCCAAAATCATTCTCAACTAATACAAGGAAAGCTTGCCCGAGCGAGCATGGATTATTTGCTCGTGCAAGTTATCTCTGTTTTGAAATCTTCGACACCAGAGATCTTAAATCCTGTTATTACTTCAGATTATTACACATTGCTATTACCAAATGCTTCTAACGATTGTGTTTATGAGTTTCAGATTATTTAGACATGGATTAACAACAAATTGGCATAAAGCAATTTGTGTGTCAGAGAAGCATTAAATGTTGAGCCAAAACGAAACTTCATCTGTCTAACGGCTATATTCATGAATCACAACGATTAATCTTCAAGCTTCTCCAATGGCCATAAATACAACACTCAAGAAGAAGCATTAATGAAGTCAACGATAAACATTTTATGATTAAAGTTGGATTAGAGCTCAACGGTCAAAAAGCAACAAAAGCTTCAACGGATACTTCCAACTGATTTCCAACGGTCGAATGCTCGCAACGGTCGAAACACAATAACCTATAAATGGCGATGTCTTCAAACCGAAAGAAGTGACGACGATTGATGAATGAATCGACGAAGCCAACGAAATGATTTTACTACTTCACTGTCGATAGTTCAAACACTCTGTTTCTCAATGTCTATATAGTTTACAGTAGAGACTGAGATGATCGATTATGTACTTTAGTGATTATTATTCATCTACTCTATGAGAGAGTTCAAACACTTATTTGATTATCTGTTTAGTGATCAAATCTCAAGGTTGTGGAACCTTTGAGAGTGGGTGTACAGTTACAACTTCTAAGGGGGAGTGAGTCCAAGAGTGAGAGGATCATCCTTCATTTACAAAGTGTGTGATTGTATCCTTACAGTGTGTAAGGGGGAGTATCTCGGTAAGAGATTGTAAAGGCTGCACAAGTGCCCGACTAAACTTTGAGGTTGTAAATCACAGTTTGCATAATCTCTTCCTCTATCTCTTATATTTCCAGTATATGTTTATTTGAATATCAAACTGTTGATTTAGAATACGCGAAAATATTTTCAAAGTGTCAAGTTTTAAATCTTCACCCAATTCACCCCTCTCTTGGGTTCAGCCGGTTCTTCAAACTTGAGTTACCTTCTGTGCCTCAGTAAATCACCGTGTCCATAAAAGTTGAAATCATTGATTATGATTTATTATCTTCTTATCATCACTGATTATGAAACTTATTAGAATTACTTATGTTTTTGTTGCTATAGTTGACTAATGACATTTTGCTAATGCTTAGATTAGTTCCCAGTGCTAATATTGTTTTGAACCTTTGATTAAGTTAATGAATTCCAACTATGACATACTTGCTTTATTTCATATTGTTCTCAATGATTTTGCCTCTGATATCTAATTTCTCAAAAGCTAAAATTTCATTCAATTCAATTTTTATATAAGTGTTGTCACTATCAACAAGGGGTAGAATATTAGCTCCTAAGATTTTGAATCAGGCTTAAATAATTGCATTAATGAGTACTTGAGCATTATGAAGTGGTTCTCGAGAATGTATGAACTAATATTTCTAATTAAGTGTTTCAGGTTACAATTCTGAGAATAAGAAAATGGTTCTCAAGTATAGCTTGCCAGATTCTCTATCAGAAACAACTTCTGACATAATTCTCAAGTATGGACTCATGATTCTCGAGAATGATATTGTGATTCTCGAGAATGGTATTGTGAATCTCAAGTATATGGTTATGATTCTTGAGAATGGTATTTTAATTCTTGAGTATATGTTTTTATCTCTGAAATTATTGTTCTTCTTATCAAAGCAATTCTTGAGTACTGGAATACTAATTCTCGAGTATGGTACTCGAGAATGGGTAAGGTGATTCTCGAGTATGTTGAGTTTAATATGGTAAATGCTCTTGGTTAGTGGAACTCTCGAGTATTAATATTTGATTCTCGAGTATGGTTCTCAAGAATGACAATATGATTCTCGAGTATGCTTATTTCAACTTGTTTAAACAGTTCTCTAATCATAGCATTCTCAAGTATGTATACAATTGTTCTCGAGTATTATCAAAGAGATGCACATGTAAAATCTTCTTGTTAAGGAATTCTCGAGAATGATTCAAGTAATACTCGAGAATATACACTTAGCATTTTTATCATTTTCCAGTATCGCTAATCTTACTTCTTAATTTTGCTGGGTTATCAACTAATACATTCTAATCATACCCAAACTCATTTATATCATATTTAATCATTTCTTTGAATGAGTTTTAGTTGATTAAACTTTTTTGAATTGAGATTAGCTAAAAAGCGATCCGACGAGGTAGACATTTAATGCAACTTAGAAACATAGCACACAAATATAACATAACCTCATAGCAAGCGAAATCATTCCTTCGAGGCATACTTATTCCGGCATTTGTCTGAGTCACTCTCTGCACAAGTACGTCGACGGCGAACACATTTAATGAAGTAACGGTCGAGTGTTCTCAATGGATTACACCTGTGCCTAATGGAAGCTTGAAGAGACTCAACGGCTAGTTTACGAAGCTTCACAATAGGATTAATGGCAAACACTATAAAAGCTCATCACATTCAATTCCGCCAACCACCGAAACTCTACGCATTCAATTTTGTATTATTGCAGTCAGTTGTTTCATTAAACTCATTTAATATCTTTGTATATTTCTTGTACTTCAGTGTTCATTGATTATCTACTCGTGAGGAGTTGTTAAACACTTATATCATTTCCTGTTTAAATCTTAAGGTTGTGGAACCTTAAGTGTGGGTGTACGATTACAACTTGTAAGGGGGAGTGAGTCCGAGTGTGAAAGGATCATCCTAAGTTACAGAGTGTGTAATTGTATTCGTATTTGAAGAGTTAGTGGAAATCCCAAGGTGTGCTTGGGGATTGGACGTAGGTCTAAGTGTTAGACCGAACCAGTATAAATTGCTCTATGTCTATTTGCTTTCTTTGCCTTTGTTTTATTTGTGCTCATGTGTAACTTGCGAAAAAGTTTTTGAGATCACCTATTCACCCCTCTCTAGGTGATATTCCATCTTCAGTGGGACCTTGAGTGTAGGTGTATCCTAGTGAGAGGATTACTTGAGATAGAGAGTGTGTAATCGTGTGAAAGTGACAGTGGAAATCCTAGAGTGTCTGGGGACTGGATGTAGGTCAGAGATTGGATCGAACTAGTGTATATCTTTTGTGTCCTTTATTCTCTATCCTCATCTTGTCATTTTAATTTACGTTGCAAATTTTTTGAAATCACCCAATTCACTCACTCTTTAGTGATATTTCGTCTTCAACAACATCCTCTATATTCCATGTGCAAATAATCACTTATTGATTTGGAAACATCAACTCTAATAAGTGAGTAATATTAATTTAATCATAGTGGGAGGATTCAATTTAGTTTAGTCACTTATATTGATTAAATTAATTGGATAAATTCTCCATTAAGTCATGCATATACAGAATTTAAATGCCCGTGATCGATATTCATGATATGCTTGTGGGTTAAAGGGGTAGCATTAGTACCCTCTTACATCATGCATAACATATAAGTGTACAGTTCTTACTGAAGGATGGGATCATGAGAGGTGATCATGAAATGTAAGGAAATATATAGAATAACATATCAGTGTACAGTTCTTATTGAAGGATGGGATCAACTTGACTGCAATTAATCAAGACATGTCTATGTTCTTGGAATGTCTCAGTGCAGTTATTTTGAAGGTCTCACTTCTCCACTAGTTTACGAACACAAGGGATTAACAACTCCTTTGATGATGACTCAGCTTCAGGACAATCTTCTTTGCAAGGCGGGCATTTGAAAGACGTTGTAATGTCATTAAAGTATATTGAATAAAAAACAAGACCTTATCCCCTATATAACCATCACTTATAGAACCTTCTAGCCATGTCTTATTCTTTACATAATATTTCAATTTCCCAAGAAACCTATAAATTTAAAAATGAAAATGTTGATAAATGCTGCAATGTGCGGCTAGCAAAATAATATTTTTGTAAATGAGGAGCAAATCACCAAGAACATGTGAATCATGACTCTTGACCCGTAATATTTGTAAACGGAGGGTGAATTGGGGATTTATAAATTCTTTTCTAATTACTCGTTTTTGAACACTAAAATAGAGTAGTGTAGAGTATGAGAAGAAGAAGCAAGACACAAGGAATTTATACTGGTTCGGTCTAACCTCTTGACCTACGTCCAGTCCCCAGACACTCCGAGATTTCACTAACACAAATGATTACACACTCTGTAAGTCTTAGAGTAATTCTCTCACTAAAACTTACTCCCCCTTACAAGTTGTAATCAAACATCCAAATCTCTAAGTCCCACGATCTGAGATTCTTACAATGAATGATTTTCAATAAATGAACTCTCTCTAAGAGTGGATAAGAATAATCATTGAAGCATAGATGTATCAAAAGATACTTTACACAAGAAAACTCAAAGAGTAGTTGGAAACTTGAATGATTTTCGTTTTCTGCAGATTGGTTGTTGAGAAGAATTGAATGCAGCTCTATTTATACCAAGAGAGCATTAAATGACCATTGTAATCTTCAATGTGATAGTTGCCGCATTAAGGAAGGATTAGGTTAAGCTTTGGTCTTCTTCTTCTCTACTCTTTGGTTAATCCAGTTGCATAGAAGTTTATGGTTGACTTCTTGAATATTAATCCGTGGGAGAGTAGCATTCTTGGATGAGGAAAGGAAACATTAATCCCTTTGCAACGTGTGTAGAATGATTGTCCAAAAGAATGCAAGTTTTCTGGACATTGCATTTAATGTGATGATGTCACTTTTTGCTTTTGTTCAAAACTTCATTTAACATTCTTTAAATCATCTGAAACTCACTAACAAACTGATTAAACATAGTTAGGAATAGTAATGAGTGATGATAAGAAGTATTAAGATCAAACATGAAGATTTCACAAATTCGTGCAATTTGATTTTCAACCTCAGTGACACAAACTTGAGTTTGTTCTCACAAACTGGAGTTTGCAGAAGGCCAAACTCAAGTTTCCAAATCCTAACTCGAGTTTCCTTCTTCCAGAGAAAAATGTCGCAAGTTGAGTTTTAAAGCACATTTTGAAACATTGAGCAAACTCGAGTTTATTAATGACTAACTCGAGTTTTGGAGTTTTGGACATTTTATACTCAAAACTAGAGTTTCCAATCTTAACGAGTTCGGAGTTTTCAAAGAAAACCTTAACCAAAAAATCTTTCCATTTAAAAGTGAAAAGAGTGGGTAAAACAGACAAACTCGAGTTTCCAAATCCAAACTCGGCACAAACTTGGTTTGTCTTAATATGAAAAACTAGCATGTTCTTTGTGTCTTGCAAACTTGAGTTTGCCTCAAGTTCACAAAAACAAGAGTTTTCTTTAGTTCATAAAATTGAGCTACTTTGTGTCAAGTCCAAACTCGAGTTTTGCTTCCAAAACTCAAGGTTGCCTTTGATAGTAAGCTTTTCAACTTACCAAAGACAAACTTCAACTTGTGTTTACGAGGTTGTTATCGCTTTTTTATCGTCAAAACACATCAAGAGAACTAACATTCTCCCCCTTTTTGATGATGACAACACTTGTAAACCAACATTTCAAGAGTTTGACAGAATTTGCATTTTGAAAAACAATTTGATTCATCCATTAAGTGGAAAAAATCATGAGCTGCCTAATTTTGCAAGAACATAAGGTGTGAAACCTCTACTTCTTTATTAAAGTTGTTGTTATGCATTACAAACAACATCATTAACATGATCATCATGATCTACTTTGTTAGATATGATTAGTTTTGATGATGTCTTATATAGATGTCATTATTAAAAGTAAAAAGATTGTATAATATATTTATCTTCTACATTGACTAATTCTTATATTTAATGTAGAATCAAAGAAGATGTGAAGTTCATTTATGAAGAATAATCAAGAAAGAAGTATTGATTTAGAGAAAGAAAGAAGATGTGAAGTCAAATAATAAAGAATGATCAAGATAAGAGAAGAAAGAAAGTGTTGGTTTATGAAGAACTATCAAGAGATGAGAAGAAAGAAAGAGTTGACAAGATGGGAGATTAAAAAAGGAAGAGCTTGCTGAATGGAATGAGAAAATCATTATACAAATTCTTAGATTGATTCTAGAAGTCTCCACGATCAAATGGAAGTTGGAATGTCTCAAATTGGAGTTAAAACAAGAAAAACAAATCAAGATCCAGGAAGTCAAAACTCGAGCCAAAAAGTCAAAACTCGAGTTCTAGGAAGCCTAAACTCGATCCAGGGATTTTAAACTCTAGTTTGACTCAAAACTCAAGCTAGCCACTATTGGCTTGAGCCAACAGTGCTTTTTAGCACCTCTGTTCTACTTTGTTTCACGTTCAACTTGGGTAAGGTTTGGTAATTCAATGATATCTCCCAAACCAGAGATTGGATTGAGGTGAAACAAATTTTGTATGAAACGATACCTTCAATTCGTCCTTGTGACAAATTTTCATGCCCAAAGGAGTTCATATGAAGGAGCTATGAATTGTAGAAGTTGGAACCGAAATTCACGCACACATCAGACCAAGCTTTTGTATTTTGGGTGTATCTCACAAATTACAAATCCAATTGAGCTGAAACTAGTGGCATTTGAAAGTAGACTCAAAATGAATTCCATCAAGATTTGAACAAACCAAAACGGAGTCCAAACCAAGGAGATATGGTCTTCGAAAGTTGACATTGGAAATTATGGAACCATTTTAGCATAGACTCGGTTTTCTGGATATAGCTCACATTATACACAACCAAATGAAGTGAAACCATTTCCATATGAATCTAGACTCAAAAAGTGTTTCACATAATTTGAAAACAACCAAGTTTTGATGAGATCTTACATCGGGTTAAGGCTTGTCTGGTGAAAGTCAGACAGAGAGCAAGACATTTTGAGAAGAGTATTTAACTCGAGCCAGCACTATGTGACTCGAGTTTTTCCCTGAACTCGAGCCAAGGAGATGACAACTCGAGCAAACTTGACATAGAGAGCAAATCAAGTTTTGGAGTACTCACGCAACTTAAGCAAGGCTTTGTTAACTCGAGCCAATTGCAAGTCAGAGAGGAAAGGTCTTTGGAGAAGACTAGTTGATTCAAGCCAAGTGTCCAGAAACTTGAGTCAAGGCTAACCCGAGAGTTAGGCAATTTGAGAAGGGTTTTTTTACTCGAGCCAAGGAGCAGAAACTTGAGTCAAGATGAGACAAAGCTACATGATAAAAGCAAGTCTGAAGGCGAAACTCGAGTCTGCATATGTAACTTCAAGTCTAAGTCTAAACTCGAGCCAACAAGTGGTGAACTCGAGTCAAAGGTATTTTTCAAGTGTTCACAATAAGTCTAGACTTACTTTAACTCGATCAGAGAATGAAGGACTCGAGTCAAACAGTAGAGCTCAGTTCTTCAACGTCTTCGATAATTTAGAAATGATGGTTATAAATTGATTTCTACTTGGTATACTTCTCAATGCTATTAATCATGTTTGTTAGCAAGTTTCAGATGATCAAATGAAGGATTAACACCAGATTTTCAAAAAGTGAATGATTACGTCAGAGCTCACAATAGTAACTTTGAGCAAGTCACAACAGGTCATATTCCAATGGGAAGAATTACTCAACAGATAAATGCTAAATGATCTTCATTGCCTATAAATAGCAAAGTCTTCAAACCGAAAGAAGTGACGATTAATGAATGATTCGACGAAGCCAATGAAATGATGTTACTACTTCATCGTCGATATGTCAATAACTCATACACTCTCTGTTCCTCGATATTTATATAGTTCACAATAGAGAGTGAGATGATCGATTATGTACTTCAGTGTTAATCTTATTCACTTATAAGAGAGAAGATTCATTGTAATCATTTTATCTGAGAGTTACTCAAGATTGGATGATCTTGAGTGAGAAACCTATTATATTGATTACAGCTTATAAGAAGAGTGAATCCTAGTGAGAGGATTACTTTGAGTACAGAGTGTGTAATCAAGTGGGTGTATTGATTACAACTTGTAAGAGGAGTGAATCCTAGTGAGAGGATTACATCGAGTACAGAGTGTGTAATCAAGTGGGTGTATTGATTACAGCTTGTAAGGGGGAGTAAATCCTAGTGAGAGGATTACTTCGAGTATAGAGTATGTAATCAAGTTGAAAGAAGATAGTGGATTGAAAATCTCAAGTGGAGCTTGGGGCCTGGACGTAGGTCAAGGATTGGCCAAACCAGTATAAATCTCAGTTTGCATATTCTCTTCCCTTATCTCTTATATTTCCAGTATATGTGTATTTGAATATCTAACTATTGATTTAGAAGACGTGAAAAGATTTTAAGTTCCAAGTTTTTAATCTCACACCCAATTCATCTCCCTCTTGGGTTGAACCAATTCTTACATACTTGAACTCTTACTTGTGAACTTTCAAGAAGAGCATCATATCTCATACCGGGTTTCTCACCATGAACTCCCTAAAATGTATAATCTTTCGGGAAAGACTTCACAATAATGTTTCCTGATAACTTCTTGTATATGCCACTTCTTAAACTTGCATTTGGGACATAAACACAAGATATTACCATTACAATAGTGTGAGAGGTTATGAAATCCAAAAAATTGTTTAATCTTGCCAAATATGTTGGAGAGTTGCGTGGCAACTTTATCCATGAGTTAACCATAGTTAATATACATTAGAAAACGTAAAAACTTAGCAAAGAAGATGAGTAAAGTGATAATTTTGAGTTTTCTGAACGAGACATGCTTGGAGGATTAAATTCAAACTTGTCTAATGTTTGATATTTTGTAGCAGTTGTCAAACCGCTACAGAAGCTACTAAAAAGTGTAAACTTTATATTCTATAACCTCTACAAACCTTATGACTATTGGTGGGCATTCAAATTTTTCAAATTTTAAAAATATTCAACCACCAAAACTGCTACAAACCTCTTGACCGTTGGCGGGCGTTTTGTTACACCTTACTTTTAAACAAAACCAGACGAGTTACTTAATAATGTTTTGGAACCATTAAGTCAAGTTTGGTCCTGAGGATTAAATACTATCGTAAATAGTTGGAAAACTTAACCTAAACACAGGGTTTGATCTTGTAAAATGAATGGCCTTTTTTGAAAAATTTAAAACTTTCTAAAATAATTTATTAATAGTTCAAACTCTTCATTAAAAAACCCATCATTCCTTAAACTAGACTCGATAGTATCGAGTTCCTTTTTGATATCATGTTAATCTATCACTTTTCTTTATGCATAATTGTTCATCAAGTTATGGGCACAATTCATACATGTGCCCAGCACTGTATCATTAATTAAGAATGATGATAATACTGATATCACTACTTTTTGTAGTTATACCACGACTATGTACACCTTCATTCATATATGTGTATATATGTATATAAAGATAGTAGCCATATAAGGGTAACCAAAAGTGTAAGTATAAGAGAAAAGATTATGCAGACGACCAACAAAATAAAGCTATGTGAGCTTCTCCACCTTCTTAGGTATCGATAATGACCACGCCTTTGCCTTTTGAGCTACTTGCCTTTGTTATATGTCATTTAAGGAAAGGGGTGAGATTCCTGAGAATCACAGTAATAACAACAAACCATCATAACATATGAAAGTTGTGAAGCATGCAAAAAAACAATCCAATAAGCAATTAGCATATTCACCTAGCATTCACTATGCAACATAATCATCATTTATCATGTGAACACAAACCTAATATTTACACAGATTGCACATCAGGTCTTATAGCCCAAGGACATAAGTCCAATAATCACGCAAAATGCACACTAGGACTTACAGTGTTTGGACACACAGTCCAATCATGCAAAATGCATACCGGGACTTACAGCCATATGAGACGCAGTCCAATAACCACAATGAATACACACTAGGACTTAAAGCCTTAGGACACGAAGTCCAATAATGAAATCATCCATATATTCTTGAAACAAATATAATTGATGGCAAAAATAAACATGTAGAACAATTGCCGAATATATGAGAGATAAAGTTACTACCTATAGGCCTTTCCGTTACTTTACTTCCACCAAAATCCTTTTTGGTTTACTTTTTTTTTTTGAGCTTAGACAAAGGTCAAATCCTATAATTTTGAAATTCATATAGAGATGGGTAATTGCTCATTCTAATTTTATTAAGATAATTAAAAATTATGTTCTTCTTGACCACTTATAAATCTTATCATTTTTATTTGAAATAGCTGGTCATCATTGATCATCATTTAGCCTTATATTATTATATATATCTACTAAGACATATTAAATGTCTACTTTTCTCTATAACTAGACAATCAATTTGACAATCTAAGCCTTCAAACTTTTCCCAAAACTCTCAAACTCATTACTAGTTACAATTTATAAAACATGTTATTTTTTTGCCTAAAAAAAGATTTTGCCTTTAATTTTTCAACAAACTTTGAAAAATCATAACTTAATCTTGAGAACTCCAAATGAGGTGATTGAAGTCCCTATTTAAAGATATGTAAGTCTACTTAAAAGTAAAAATAATTACAATATTAAATTATGAAAATAACCTCGCATAGTTTGCATAAATGGTTACTGCCTAAAATATGGAAAACAATATTTTTCCTTGTTTTTCTGTCTAAACTTGGAAAATTCATATCTTTCGTTCTAGACACCCAATTAACGCTTTATATGACTCATTTTAAATCTCAAGATGTTTAATAACTCCTCACCAAATTTCACATACAAAGAAAATTGTTTAATTTCTCAAAACCTCACACGAAACTGATAGCACCATTAATTCTCAAGAATTAACACTCTGCCATATAACCTCATTTCAACCACATGTTTCTTCTTAATATGAGTTCTTTTTTAGATTGTGTTAGTTCTCTATGTGTTTTGATGATAACTGAAAATTGTAAACAAGTATGGATGTTTTTGGTTAAGTTAAATAAAATATTAAAACTTGTTGTTTTCAACCCAAAAACATTCTGTCAGCGCCAAACTCGAGCCTAGATTTGCAAACTCGAGTTTGCACCTGACAGAGAGTAAGACAAGCCTTTTTATGTTTTCTAAACTCGAGCTTGGTCTTGAAACTTGAGTTTGAGAGTTTACAAAGTTTTCTCATTTTTTGAGTGAACTCGAGTTTACATATGGAAACTCGAGTTTGCGAGAGGCCGAGAGTATTTTCAAAGAAACTTATTTCTAAACTCGAGGCTATTAGTTTTGAACTCAAGTTTGCATCCTCCAGAGAAAATCTTCGATGAGTTTACAATGTGTAAACTCGAGTTTCCCTCTGGCGGGATAATTTTTCAAATTGAAACCACTTCATAAACTCAAGCCTACTATTTCTTAAGTAGAGTTTATCTTCTGTTGAAAATCTATAAGAGTTTACAAAACATGTAAACTCGAGTTTGTAGTTTACAAACTCGATTTTCCATTTGCGTAAAGCCTTCAAAAGTTTTTTTTACATCTTAAGCAAACTCGAGGTCACTTCAAGTAAACTCCGGTTTGCATCTAGCCAAGAGTTTTCAAATGTTTTCTTAATTATAAGAAAACTTGAGTTTGGGTTTCTAAACTCGAGTTTGGTCCTTACAGAGAGCAATACTTTTTTTAACTTAAGAAAACTCCAGTTTGCATTTGAAAACTCCAGTTTATATTTTGAGGACTAAAATTGATTTTGACATGAATAGTCCTAAACTCGAGTTTGTGTTTTTGCTCAAAATGTATTTCAAAATGGTTTCGCGATGGTTTCCTCGACAAAGCTCTAAACTCAAGGTTAGATTGAAAACTCGAGTTTGGTATCTGAGTAATTTTACAAACTCTAATTTATCATTGCAAACTTGAGTTTGGTTCATACAGAAGCAAAGTCTCAAATTTAAATGATAAGCAAACTCGAGGTTAGCTATATAAACTCAAGTTTGGAACACTAGAACAGATGAACGCACTTAAGTTTGAAATGTTTAGTTTCATTTATACTATAGCTTGATTCTGCGAAATGGTTGCTTATGATTTGTATGTTTCATATCAATATTTCTAATCAGATTTAACCAGTTTGCTTATGAGATTTCAGAAGATCTAGGTTTGCTTTAAAAGCCATTAAAGCAACAACATGGGCAACTTGCAATATTTTAATATATCTTCTCAAATAAAGCAAATGGATTACAACCTGGAAAGCATCACAACCATTCTCCAAGGCAGACAGCAAACTCCTACTAACTAAAGCATCTGAACCTCATTATTTTAAGTCGTCCACTAAACATGACAACATGGGAAACATTCTTGAAGAGCCAACATTCAAATATACAAATCTGCAATGTTCCAAATAGCTATATTCAACAGCCATGGACACAACAGCTAGAATTTCGAATTGATCCAAGTCTGAACGGATCTATAATGGTCACAAACTTCAAACTAGCATAAATACCTAAATGTTTGAAGTATCCAAGTAGAGAAGACACACACAGAAAACGCATACAAAGATCTCAGTCTTTTACTGCTTTATTATCTTCATTTGTATCTTTGATACATTGTGCTTCAGTGCTTATCTTTATCTACTCTTTCATAGAGTTCATTTTTGTAAATCATTCTTTGTAAGAATCTCAAAGTTGTGGGACTTTGAGGTTGGGTTATCAGATTACAACTTGTAAGGGGGAGTGTATCCTAGAGAGAGGATAACTTTCAAGTACAGAGTGTGTAACTGATTTGAGTAATAGTGGAAAATCTCAGAGAGTCTGGGGACTGGACGTAGGTCAAGAGTTAGGACCGAACTAGTATAAATCTTCTATGTCAAGTTCTTCTTCTCTATCTTCATTTTACATTGGTTAGCATCTGTTGTGTAGGTGATTGAAAAAGAATTTTTAAAATGCCCAATTCACCCTCTCTTGGTGATTTTCTTCACTTTCATTTGGTATCGAGCATTGGATATCTATTTTAAGGATTAACATCATAGATCAAAGATCCAATGGAAGGAATTCTACCCGACGGAGCTTCAATTAACAGACCACCAGGTTTCAATGGAGAACATTACTCCTTCTGGAAGGCTAAGTTCATAGTGTACATAATGGCAACTGAGTATGGGCTATGGAAGGTGTTCGAGAGAGGAAATTATGTTCCATCCTCAATTGAAGATGGTGTCAGAACTCCTAAGCTAGAAGAAGAGTATGATGAGAATGACAGAAAGCAAGTCACTTTCAACATGAAAGCAATCTATATGCTGCAAAGTGCTCTAAGCAAAAAAGAGTATTTTTCGAATTTGTACTTTGCCATCCGCAAAAAGAGTATTTTCGAATAAACACCCTCATGACTGAATATGATTTATTTTGTAAGAAGTCTAGAGAATCTATTTGTGAATTCCAGCTCAGATTCACTCATCTAATTAACCAACTTGCTGCATTGGGCAAAGATTATGATCAATTTGTCCAAGTAAGAAAAATACTAAATATCCTTAGCAAGGAATGGGAAGCTAAAGTCACTGCGATTAAAGAAGCTCGTGGTGAATCGATGGCTTCAGTAGCAGCATTATTTGGCAGCCTATCTGAATATGAAGGAAAGATCAAGTTCAGAAAAGGACTTGATGAGATTGATGTAAAGAACAAGGGAATTTCCCTCAAGTCTGTCAAAGAGGTAAAATCAGATGAGGATGAAGATGCAGAGCTAGATAAGAAGATGTAGAGTCGTGACGTGACAGGGCTTCTTCCATGCCGTCAGAACCTCCATCAAGCTTTCTGTTTTTATTTTTATTTGATTTTAGTTAATATCTTTGTCATGGGCGATTCTGTAGTGCTCTGTTTAGTGATTCCCTCATCAGTCATGAACTAAATTTCCTGTGGCTAAGCAAGGATGATTTCCTAAGTTGAATGAACCCAGTTGTTAGTTTTTAATCTAATACATTCAGTTTGCTTATCAGTGATTTAATTTCTTGTCGCTTAGCGAGAGCTAAGGGCTAAATCAGTGGTCTCGGCTTACTGAGAGGGAGTCAAGGTTAGACATCTGAGAAACAGTGATTGCTAGGCAGGCTTATGCAGAGCTTGACCTATTATTGTAGGCCTCAGGAATGAGTCTACCGCTCATAACCATAACACCTTCACCTTAATGACAATCTAACTAGAAAATCACCATAGGCATATGGGAGAAGTAAGTTAGGATTATACTTATCGAACGCGAGAGCTTCGGTAGATTAGAGTGGTGGGTTAACTGAATAACATTGTAAAAGGTGTTATGCTGTAGCATTTTGCGAGAGCTGTGCACCATCAATGCTATAACAATGCATATAGGCAATTTGGGGAGTGTTATGCTTAGGAAGGATTCTAAGCTCAGCCTATGTTTTACTAATATCTTTTCACGACATTGATCACTTGGTTATTTTTCTGTTTATTAGCATAACTATAAAAACTCCCAAACCAATCAGATTCTTATTTTCTTGTTAAGCACAACTACTTCTGCAATTCGGCGTTATCATTCGTCATCTCAATCTCTGTGGGACGATACTCTACTTACTCTTTATTACTTGTTCGACTGGTTCACTTGCGATCAAGGAATTTGACCAACACACCCCCTCTTAGGTGATATTGCACTTTCAAGTTGTAGAAGAGACCTGATTCTTCTTTAAAGCCGGACGGACCGTAGAAGACGTAGTGACGTCTCATGACAGGACGTCCCCTACGACGTCGACCATTCCGACGAGCTTTTCTATTTTCTTTTATCTTTCTTAGTTTAACTTTCCGATGGGCTGTTCTACTGTGCTCTATTTTGTGTTTCTCTCATCAGTCATGAACTAAATTTCCATTGGCTGAGTAAGGAAGAATTTCTAAGTTGTAGAATGAACTCTAGTTTGCTAAGCTTTTAATTTAATACATTTAGTTTGTTTAACAGTAATTTAATATCTTGCCTGTTAGTGGCCGCTAAGGGGCTAGATTAGTGGCCTCGATTTTTTGCAAAGGAGTTGAGGTTAGACCTCTGTTAGGCAGTGTTTACTGGGCGAGCTAGTACAAGGCTCGACCTAAATTGTAGGCTATAGGAATGGGTCTATCACTCATAATCAAAACACCTAGGTTAAACTGACATTCTGAACTAGAAAATCGACATAGCAATATGGGAGAAGTAGAGCGTGGATTGTACTTACAGAATGTAGACGCTTCTGCATGGTTAGTGGTGGGTTAGCTGAATGACATTGTGAAAGGTGAATTTGTTGTAGCATTGCAGAAGTTGTGCAACAAAATTGCTATAACAATGCATTATGTGTAAACTGGGGGAATAATGCGACTTAGGATGAAATCCAAACTTAGCCTACTTTTAAACTGATATCTTCCTTCCGACTTCGATCACTTATTTACTTATTTGTCATTAGCAATAAATAAACAAACAAACAAATCAACTTTACTCTTATCATACATATCTTTCATGAGAAATCGGCATCATCTTTCACGAGAAGGCGAGGATCAATGATTATCCTTATGTGAAGAAAGTTAAGGGTCGCCACAAATTGAGGTTGATTTTTAGTAATTACATTGTTTCTGATGGCATCACCACCGTAAAGGCATGCAAGTCAACCACCATATCAACTATGAAATTTGAGAAATGAGTTTGAAGTTGATCAAGCAAAACAGGGTCAAGGTTAAGGGAGGCATCAACAAGATTTCTCAAAGGAGAAGCCATTCTCAAATAGAGGGGAGGACGATGGGTGGAAGGGAAAAACTAGCCAAAGGGGGAAGACAAAAATTTGAGAAAGCAAGCAGCGTAAGTCCTAAATCATAAGAGAAGATATTGAAAGAAAGACATGCAAAACCCAGAGGCGACCCTTGGATTTATAGGAAAACTGGGTAGCACGAAAGAATAGATGAAATGACAAGAGGGGCAGAGAGACAAGAGGGCTTAGGATGGAAAAGGCTATGTAAGGGAGTAGAATGATGTGAGTAGAGGTCATGATTGCATCGAAAAAAGAAAAGGAAACAAGGAGAGAAGGAAAAAGCACAAGAAACTAGGAGGTTTTTGCAAAAGAGAGGTAGATAAAAGCTTATTGGGAAGGGAAACAAAAAGTTAAAAAACCTACATCAACCATTTAACATAAGAGAGAATTGTGCCTGTTTGAGTTGGCGTTTAAGAAGTACGTTCACGTAAGTCGAGACAAAACTCCTCTCACATACTTACCTCACATATATACTGTTAATCAAGTTGGAAAAGCATCTTCTACTACTAACTGATAGCTTCTGTGGGTGGGCTTCTTTAAAAAAAAGTGACTTTTTTCCATAAAGTCACTTTTTTAAGCTTCTGAGGTGACTTTTTTCAGCTTCTGGAGAAAAATGTTAGGGATAGGTATCTAATAAACAATATACTATTAAATATACATTTGTATGCATTCTAATTTATCAATTATAATATATTTAATTAAGTACTTTAGAGTTTTGTAATTTTTTTAATAGTAATTTATTTTTTATCAAATTTAATTTTAATTTTTTATATTCAATTATCACGTACACACACACATATGTAGTATTCAATAAGATTCATGTCATTTTCATCTCAAATAAATATGCAAATAAGAGTCCATATGAAAAAAAAAAGTCACTTCTATCACCGCTATCCCAAACACAAATCACATCTTCAATATGACTTTTATGGAAAAAGCTCATCTGGAAAAAATTCACTTTTACCACCGCTATCTCAAATGGGCTCAATAAAGTTTGGAAAAAAGTCACTTCTAGTACTATTAATCCAAACACAAATCACAACAATTTGACTCTTATCCTATCTTACTTCTACAAAAATTAGTTAGAAAAGAAGTCACTTCTCCCACTGCTAATCTGAATGACTCAAGCCTTGACAAAATACTCATCTAAAAGAGAGAGAGAGAGAGAGAGAGAGAGAGAGAGAGAGAGAGAGAGAGAGAGAGAAATAAAATAAAATAAAATAAAACGGAGAGCTTAGGTGTTATTCTTTGAGGGATTTTTTTTTTCAATTGCTTGATTTTAAACTAATAGATTGTAAATTTGGTCATCTAAATTTGTTTATCATAATTTTGTTATGCTTTCTTTGCATCACTTTTTATATATATATATATATATATATATATATATATATATATATATATATGGTTTAATGTTTCGCTCTTGCCGCAATAATAATAATAATAATAATAATCTGCCACACTCATAAAAGTGAGTAGGTCCCATTGTAAAGAGAAGAGAGAGAAAATATTAGTGGGACCCACTCACTTTTATGTGAGTGTGGCAGAAAAAAAAATTTGCAAAAGCAGAAACATTAAACTCATATATATATGTTGTGGTTTTTCACAAAATAAAAATGGAAGGAAGGGTCAGAATTGTCAATTTTAAGATCTTTTAATGAAGCACTATCAGATGTTGTATGCATATAAATAAATGCTAACCCAAGCTTCTTACACTATAACAAAAAAAACTCTCTTCTCTACTTGTTTCCTCTCCGATCGTGAACCATGGCAAAGAAAGTCATTGATTTCATTGCGTCTCCTCCATTATCCCCACCAGGGTCCTCTAAAACCAGAAAAGTCCCAAAGATGAAAGCTTCAACATCCTCGAAGAAAACCCAATTGAAAAACAAGAAATGTGCTCAACGCTCTAAGCCTCGGCCAAAGCCAAATCTAAACTATAGTACTAAAGATCTTTTGGGTCACGCCTATAGCATCCAAGAGGTTCCTCATAGAACTCAAGCCGTTGCTGCTGAATGTGAAGCTGATATTGCTAGGCCAAATACTTCCTTACCTCAACAAGGAATCAACCATTTAAAGCCTTTGATTCCTAAGGAGTATGAGTTTGTTTCCTTCAATCTTCTTGGCAACTAATTTTCATTTAACTTATTCTCGCAATCGCACATAAGTTATAATTCTATTCACTTGCTTGTTTACAGATTTCTAACAATGTTTAGAATAGATGAAATATCATTGTGATCTTAATTTAATTTCATGGTTGGAGGTTGACATCTATGTTTTGATTTTAAACATTTAAATGAAATGTTGAATGCACTAAAAAATGATGATCAGTTTTATAATCGGTGATCTATTTCCACCATTTCAGTACTTTAGAGGATGAATCTGGTACTTATCTTGGATCTTATGCGGAGGTTCGGCGTAAAATCTGAGCACGTTATGATACTTCAAATTAATGAAAAAAATTCAATAGTAACGCCTTAAATGTGGTTTAACTTTTGGATTTTGCCACTTTGGTTTGTTTTGTAACTGTAATTAGGCAATACTGATAGCATTCACATCAAATTCACCATCATAACTATGTACAATAAATAAGAGTCACATGATTTTTCATTCATTTGGTTTTATGAATCTGGTACCTAGGATCTTATGCGGAGTTCGGCGCAAAAACCGGGCACATTATGATATTTTCACAATGTGGTTTTCCCTCTCTAGTATGTTTTGTAATTATAATTAGCCTAAAATTTGTATGGTGCATTGTCCTAGTGGCAAAGTCTTCCCCTTGTATAGGGGTGGTGGTAGCTAGTTTCGATCCCCTACAGTTTGGATGGCTTCCTGTCCAACTCAAAAAAAAAAACAAAAAAACAAAAAAGAAGCCTAAACTGATAACATTCATGTCAAATTTACCATAATAACAATGCACATTTAATAAGAGAACAAGAACCATGTCAAGTTATGATCAGTTGGCAAAAGTATGCATGGTTCATATTTGATCTTAGTTGTCTAGATCAAATATAGATATTTCAAATGAGATTTAGAACGTCCAAATCTACTAGGCATTTTTATTGTCAAGAACAAGTATAGTTATTATTGTTCATTGTAAATTAATTATATTGATCAAACATTAATGAGTGTTCATGTGTTGTTGATGCATATATGTAGGCCACATCAAATGGGGCGCTTTGCATGCAAAATGCCACCACCACAATTTGAGAGCTATGCTCTAAATTCCAGCAGGCAACTATCAGCTCCATACCGTTACAACAACTCAACCTCAAGCGCTGCTTCATACTATTCGAACTATGCTGCAAATTACTTCAATCAACTATCATCTCCATGCCTTTACAACTTCAAGAACAATTTAACCATTCCTGGTTCATATTATTCAAACTATATGATTATGGAGTACATGAGCCCACCACAAACTCTCACACCCTTTCCTGCTGCCAATGTTAACCACAACACTAATGCCTGGAAAGAAATGTTTGTGAAGAAGACAGTTGACTTTGATGCTTCTGCTTTGGCTTATAATGGTGAAGTTGATTTGGAGCTTCGTCTCTAGTTCATATCATGAATAAATATATGGATATATTATTGTCATGTTATTTTGGGGAGTTTTCTGTATTTAATTTTCTTTAAATCTTTGCTTGTTTGAGTGGAAATGTGTTTTCGATGCTTGGCTATGTTAAGGTTATGTATGTTTTTCTTGCAACATTTTGTTTTGTAGTTGAATTCATGTAATATATATTTATATATGTGTGTCTATATATATATATATATATATATTATAAACTTTCCTTTTGGATTTATATAATTTTAAGGGTTAAGGGGCAAAAATATACATGTTTTTTTTTTCGAAGGAGCGCCTAACAAAAAATACTTTTTTATGTACAAAAGTGACTACGTGATTACAAATTAGGTGCAAAAATACGGTTTGACCGTTAAGTTTGACTTTTTTTGCTGACTAGACGATGACATGGCTTTCAAGGTGCAAAAATACACATGTGGTTTGGCCAAAAGAGTGACGAACATCAAATGCTTTTTTTAGGTGCAAAAATATCGTTTGATAATTAAGTTTGACTATTTTTTTGTGAAAAAAAAATAGTACCAGTCGAGACATAAAATATAGGATCTTGAAAAAATATTTCAAGATGCCAACTGGTACTAAAAAACTACTTCAAAATGCTGAATGATACTGAAAAATACTTAATGATCTTGAAACATTATTTTAGGATCTTGAAAAAATATTTCAGGGTATTAACTGGTATTAAAAAAATATTTCAAGATACTGATAGGTACTAAAAAGATACTTCAGGATACTGAAAAAATACTTCATCATCTTGAAAAAATATTTTAGGATCTTGAAAAGATATTCCAGGGTATTGACTGATACTAAAAAAATATTTCAAGATACTGACCGCTACTAAAGAGATACTTCAGGGTACTAACTAGTACTAAAAAAATACTTCATGATACTGATTGGTACTAAAAAGATACTTAAGGATACTTACTAGTACTGAAAAAAATACTTTTTGATCTTAAAAAAATATTTCAGGGTGCTAAATAGTACTAAAAAAATACTTGAGACTACCGACTGGTATTAAAAAATACTTCATGATCTTGAAACAATATTTTAGAATCTTGAAAAAATATTTCATGATACTGACTGGTACTTAAAAATACTTCAAAATATTCACTAGTACTAAAATGATTTTAAAAAAAGTTAAACTAACGGTCAAACGGTATTTTTGCACCTAAAAAAAGCATTTAGTGTTTGACGCTCTTTTGAACAAACCACATGTCTATTTTTCACCTTAAAAGCCCCGTCATCGTCCGGTCAGCAAAAACATCAAACTTAACGGTTCAATGGTATTTTGCACCTAATTTGTAACCACATAGTCGTTTTTGCACGTAAAAAAAAACACTTGGTGTTGGACACTCCTCCAACAAAAACACATGTGTAGTTGGAGTTGACCTCTTCAACCAATCTCTGTATCTAGTCTCAAGATCAGAAGTTAGCTGATGGAAGTTTGTAATCATGGAAGCTTGTACGAAAATGATAGCTGCTGTCACAGCCTTCTCAACTATAGTCTGAAGAGAGACACCAAACATAAAGGGGCGTGCTTGAGTAGAAGTAAAGGGAATGGCCGGAAGGGAAGACTGACCCTCATATGCTCTAGTGGAAATGGCTCTGGTCTTGGCCTTTGTGCCTTTTGGAGCTTCCCAAAACCTAGGTTTTGTCACAAGTCTGCTAAACACCCCTTCCAGAAGCTATTCTGCATCAAACCTAGGTTTTGCAAAAGTTTTTCAAACACCCATATTTATTCGAAAGCTATTCTCCAAAAGCTATTTTCCAACAATCATTTTTACCTCGTAAATCCCAAAAGCTATTCTCCAAAAGCCATTTTTACGTCGTAAATCTTGAAAATCATTTTTCAAGATTTTTGCCGTCAGTACCTTGAAATATTTCATGATCTTAAAAATTTATTTTAGGATATTAAAAAATATATTTTAGGGTAACAACTAATCTTGAAAAATATATTTCAAGGTACTGAAGGATACTAAAAAAATACTTAATATTGACTGGTACTGAAAAGATATTTCTTATGATCTTAATAATTTATTTTAGGATATTAAAAAAATATTTCAGGGTACTGACGGGTACTAAAAAGATACTTAATACCGACCGGTACCGAAAAAATATTTCTCATGGTCTTAAAAATTTATTTGAGAATATTTAAAAAATATTTCAGTGGTAACAACCGATCTTGAAAAAATATTTCAAGTACGCGAGACAATCTTGAGAAAACAAATTCATGGTACTAACGGGTACTAAAAAGATACTGAAAAATATTTCCTGGTCTTGAAGAAAACAATTAAGGATATTGAAAAAAATTTAGGGTAATGACAAATCTTGAAAAAACATTTCAGGGTACAGAAATGTACTAAAAAATATCTTAAGAATGACCGAAAAATACCGATGATGGAAGAGAAGAGAGAAAAAGCTTTAAAAAAATAGCTTTACACAAAACCTAGGTTTTGGCCTCAAAACCTTGGTCTTAATGTAGAATAGCTTTTTGTAAAAAAAAAAAGGGTGTTTGATAAGGTTATAACAAAACTTGGGTTTTGATGGCTGGAAAAAAAATAGGGGTGTTTGGCAAACTTTTCCAAAGCCTAGGTTTGATACAGAATAGCTTCTGGACAATTTTAGGGTGTTTGGCAAACTTTTGTCAAAACCTGGATTTTGAATTTATCCAAACACTCATTTTTATCCAAAAGCTATTCTCCAAAAGCTATTTTCCAAAAAGTATTTTTACCTCGTAAATCGCTAAAAGCTATTCTCCAAAAGTCATTTTTACCTCGTAAATGGTGAAAATCATTCTTCAATAGCTACATCCATACGAGCTCAAAACCGCATTGATCTCAATAGCTCAGATTTGATGTGTCCAAGCTCTTCTTTGTAAACTTTTGGGGCAAATTTGCTCCTAAAAAAAAACTTACGGGGCATATTTGCTCCTTTTTGAAAACTTTCGGGGCAAAAATGATACCAAAACAACTTCCTGGTGCTAAATGCTCCCTGACTAATACTTCCGTGGCAAAAATGGTATTTAACCCTTACACACACACACACATACTCATAAATATATTAGATAATTCAAAATTATCTTTATAACCTAATCTCTTGAATTTAAAATTCAAATTAAAATTTCATAATCAAAATTTGAATTCCAAAATCAAATTGGCCTAAGACCTTGTTTGGTCTTGTAACATATGTGGGCCTATCAGTGAAAAAACTAATTTCCCACTAAAGGACCATATTGTTGGAAATTATGCCCTAGGGCAAGTCATTGTACTTTAGACATTTATGTATATTAAAGTATTCTCTTTTAGTTATCATTTAATTTGCATGTTTATATTGATAACTATATCCTTGGATATATCTTGTGGATTATCCTAAATGTCCCTGGTCGGTCATCTACGCGGGAGCGAAGATGAGTTAAGACCAGTGTGACTTTGATGAGGTATGGAGATACAAATCAAAGTCATGAGCACTTGTAAGAGTACAAGATGCTGGACCGACCCATTATGAGAAAGCTGCATGGATCAAGTCATAAGCTTATCTCATGTATAACCGCGTCACGACGCCCTATGACGTGAGATCATCATGGATTCCTACATGATGAGTCACTGGTTTTTGACCTAGTCAAAAGTCACCTTTGACCGGGTGATGATAAAAGCTTGGATCGAAATCAGTGGTTTTCATGTGGAGGAATGTGAATGGTCAAGATGAAATTTGTCCCTAACATTTGGAGAGATATAATACTAGGCCCCTTGATGAGTGAGTCTAAGAAATGTATGGCCGTACTGTGACGGAAAGAAGTTTCCATTTCAATTATTAGACTACTCAAGAATCGAGAAAGTAATGGTCAAGAAAAGGAAGTTGACATTATCCATGCCTCATCCTTGACCAAATTATCGCGTGACAAAAGGGACGTGACATGATTATACGATAGGTTGTATCGTGTCATCGATCCCCATGTGAATTGGGTAGTCGCAATGTCTTGCTAGAGGCCGCTTGCGACTTGTGGGTGGATACAGTATTGGCCCACTGCCAATCTCATATGGGCCTGCAGGGTCGCACACAAGAATAGCCCAACACGAGCAAAAGTGTCCAAATTCATTGAATCTTAGATACGTCTAAGATTTAATGAATACTTTTAATTTAATCTAGGATAAATATATATATATATATAATTTGAAATTAATATATATTAATATTATTAATGGAGATTATAATATTATTATATATAATATTTGTTTTGTATTTAATTTATTTGATAAATTAAATATCTAAAACAAATAGAGATATTGTAACTCATTTAATTTTCGAATAAAGATATCATATATCTCTTTAATTTAAATTGAGATATAGTATCTCATATTTAATTAAATAGATAGATATAATTTCTCGGATTTAATTTATAGAGATAAATTAAATCGAAGGCTTTTAATTTGAATTAAATAAATAGATTAGATTAGATCTATTAGATAAATTTAATTAATATATATTTTTAATCCAGATTCAAAATTCGAATTTCAGATCAGCCTTTTAATACGGATTGAATAAATACGTTACATTAGATCTAATGGATAGATTTAAGTAATATATTTTTAATCCATATTTGAAATTCAAAATTCAAAATTAATTAGGATTAATTTTGAATATAATACGCCGATCGGGTTTAGAATAACCTACGGGATTTTGTCGAGTGTATCTAAGCCGCGAGAAAAGAAAAACCTAGAGCAAAATAGAGAGAGACGCACAGTTCAAGGCGCTAGCACGCTGCTGCATCTGTGTTCGGTGTTTATTCATGTGGATACCAGTAGAGGAAGCAGATTCATGGAGTCGACTTCTACTGATCGAGAGGGTAGCCCACCAGTTCAAAGTGAACGGGATACGGATGAGTTCACTATAGGTAATATTCGGTTCTCTAACCTTGATTTCGACGATGGTTGAGCGATCCTCCGGATGGAATTCGTAGAATATTTTAATCCGCTGCGTGTACGGATTCCAACACATATATGGCACTAACTTGAAAGACGAAATAACACCTAAGAGGGGGGGTGAATTGGGTGATTTTAAAAAAACTTTAACAAAATACCCTGAAACACACTCTCTAAAACAGAGTTAAACAAAGAGATAGAGAGAAAGATTTATGCAAGAGATTTATACTGGTTCGGTCCAAATCCTTGACCTACGTCTAGTCCGTAAATACTCGGGGATTTCCACTATCTCAAAACTTGATTACACACTCTATAACTCTCGAGTAATCCTCTCACTAGGACTTACTCTCCCTTACAAGTTGTAATTAAATAACCCAATCTCAAAGGTTCCACAACCTTGAGATTCTTATAAGAATGAATAACAACACTCTATGTTGACCCTTATAAAGGAGCTTAATCACCAAGAGGGGGTAAATTGGGGATTTTAAAATTCTTTTCTAAATGCTCTATTTTTTGACACTAACACAGAGGTAAACAGAGTATAGGGAAGAAGAGCAAGACACAAGGAATTTATACTGGTTCGGTCCAACCTCTTGACCTACGTCGGTCCCCCGACTCTGGGATTTTCACTATCTCAATTGATTACACACTCTGTAACTCGAGTAATTCTCTCACCAGAACTTACTCCCCCTTACAAGTTGCAATCAATATCCCAATCTCCAAGTCCCCAAACTTGAGATTCTTACAGTGAAATGATTCACAAGAAATGAACCCTCTCTAAGAGTAGTTAAATATAAACACTGAAGATCAATGTATCAAAAGATACTTTATAAGTGAAAACTGAAAGAGTAGTTGGTAAACTTGAATGCAATTTGTTTTCAGCAGATGTGTTGTTGAGAAGAATTGAATGCAGCTCTATTTATACTAAGAGAGCATTAAATGACCGTTGTAATCTTCAATGTGACCGTTGCCAACATTAGTAAAGGATTAGGTGAAGCTTTGGTCTTCTTCTCTCTCTACTCTTTGCTTAATCCAGTTGCACAAAAGTTTATGGTTGACTTCTTGAATATTAATCCGTTGGAAGAGCAGCTACTAGATGTGGAAAGGAAACATTAATCCCTTTGCAACGTGTGTAGAATGATTGTACAAAAGGATGCAAGTTTTCTGAACTTTGCATTTATTGTACTGACATCACTCTTTGCTTTTGTTCAAATCTTCATTTAATATCTTCTAAACCATCTGAATCTCACTAACAAACTGATTAAACATAGTTAAGAATTGTAGCGAATGATGTGAAGAAGTATTAAGATCAAACGAGAAGATTTCAGAATTACGAGTAAGTTGATTTTCAAAACTAGCGACACAAATTCGAGTTTGTTTATCCAAACTTGAGTTTTGGACTTTTATAGTGAAAACATGTTTAAGTCCAAAAGCTCAAAACTAGAGTTTCCAATTGCAAACTTGAGTTTCCAAAATGATGAAATGAGCAAAGGTCTCTGTAAGACACAAACTCGAGTTTCCAAAACTAAACTCGAGTTTCCTCTTAAAACCGGAAACCTTTGAAAATCTTTGTCAAGTGAAAACTGGAGTTTTCAAATCCAAACTTGAGTTTTCTCAAAGTGATAAAACATGTAAACTTTACGTCAAGGCAAAACTCGAGTTTCCAAATGTAAACTCGAGTTTCCAAATGTAAACTCGAGTTTCCTCATAACTTTGGAAAACTTAGAAAAGCTTGGCTAGTGAAAACTTGAGTTTCCAAATGTAAACTGGAGTTTGCAAATGATGAAAAACATTTAGACTTTCTGCCAAGCCCAAACTCGAGTTTTGAAAACACAAACTCAAGTTTGGCCAAGTTCACAAAAACTTGACAAACTCTTTGTTTGGTGAAAACTGGAGTTTTGAAATGAAAACTGGAGTTTTCTCAAGTTCAAAACTTTGGGAACTCTCTCGTATGATCAAAGCTCGAGTTTGCAAAATCCAAACTCGAGTTTCCTCATAAGAGAAAACTTTTACAAACTTTACGTTAGTTGAAAACTTGAGTTTGTAAATCAAAACTCGGAGTTTTGCATTCTTCAGAAATTTGAAGTGTCTGTTTGTATGGTGCAAACTCGAGTTTGTAAATCCAAACTCGAGTTTGCCTTGATGTGAAAAGCTTGAGTGCTCTCGTGATTTCAAACTCAAGTTTGCCTAAGCAAACTGGAGTTTTCATAACTTTATAAATTTGAGCTACTCTCTGTCAAGTCCAAACTCGAGTTTTGGTTCCAAAACTCGAGTTTTCCTTTGACAGTAAGCTTTTCAACTTACCAAAGACAAACTTCAACTTGTGTTTACAAATGTTAGTTATCATTAAAACATATAGAGAACTAACAACTCTGACTATCCAACAATGCAGCTCCCTCTAGTGCTCTGCTACATAGGTGCAGGTGAATGTGTGAAGGGAACATTGGTCTCTGGATGAGAGTTCAAAAGCAGCATCATTTTATCCATGTTCTCCTGCATCTTGCTCATCTGGGATTGAAACATTGCAATCAATGTAGCTTCTTTAGCCGCTGTGTCCTCACTTAATTTGGCCACTGTTTGTTCCATCTCTTTCCGGGTAACCATACTTTGTTTATGGCATTTGGATTTACCAAAGTATTGCTTTAGGCCTACCAGTCCTCCAATCCCCCTTACACGCCCTGAGTGCTTCAATTTTCCAGTCGCAATGGTTAGAACATCATTCCTCCCATTCTACACAAAAAATCCCTCTTCTTCTTTCTTTTTAAGATCTCCTGTAAGATACAGATAACGAGAAGCATAGTAATGAAACATGTTTAGTAACTAAAAAATAACAATAATGATACTTACAATTATTTCAGCAACTAGACAAGTTTGTTCACTCGTGTAGGTGCCGCTTCGCTTTTGCCGAATATACAACCACAACTCCTCGCGACGTATTGGAGATGGCTGATCAACTATCGTAGAAGGATTGGATTCAGCTTCATCTTCCAATCTCTTCCGTTTGGCCGCCATCAATTCTTTTTCGGTCTTTCCATATCCGCCGCAAGAAGCTCTATGCAGGCAATCATTATTTCTCTCGATCTCTTGTGCTTGTTCCCTTCTTTTCTATGAATCAGAATTGAAAACAACTATTAATTATGAATTCCAGCCATCTCACTAACAGAAATTAGAGAACTTCTACTTGATATAAATCTCAAACATTAGTCAAATTCACTTCATCAAGTTTCAACATTTTATTTAAGGAAGATGTAGAATTGTAGAAAAAATTGGGAGAAACAGAGGAAAGGGAGTTACAGAATTGCGGCCAACTCAGTCAATTCATTCATTCATCATAACTGGTTTCTACACATATTAGACTAACCTCTTATATATAGTTAGAGGCTTGACTCTTAAGGCCCAATAACAAATTTTGACTTGCACCGAAACCATTACACGGCTTAACATACTAACTAACTAACAAACAATGTCTAACCACTACCTACTATAACGGAACTAAGACTATAATAATGGCTTGACTCTTATACCATTATTATTTCCCTCATTATCTACTTAGTATTTTACCTTTTCACGATTTACATATCAGACTTGCATAGAACTAAGACATGCTCCTTTGATGTAGGACAAAAGCAGGAAATGTATACTTCTATTCACACACCAAACCATTTAACTAACAGGATTAGATGAATACAATAACATTCACATATCCGCACAGGTTAATAAGCAAACAAAAGGGCAAACAAAACTAAATATAAACTTACCAAAGCTTCAGGAGTGGTCCGCAACTGAACAAATTATTGCCAAGTTTGTTCATCAAGAAATGTGTACTTGTCCCAAGGATTAAGGCGAGGCTCACCGCCAGCTAGAACCTCGACAAAAATATAGTTGTTAGCTAGATAGGTCTTAAACTTCCTCCAGCGATCAGCACAATACGACAATGTCTTGTCTTTCAACTTCTGACTGTCAGGAACAGTGTATGTAAGCCGAAGAGTGTCGCAAATAGGATCCTTTACTGTGCAATCGTTGACATTTTTCCACTCTTCTGTCAAGATGCTAACCATGCTACGTGCTAGATAGCCAACAAAACTATTATATGTGCTTTTATTAGGACCGAAAGGTTCCAAATTTTCATCAAACTGAATCTCGAGCTTTGACCCAGAAGTCCGACTTAGGGATACATCCATCATTCGTGTGCTTATTCTACCACGGCATACAGGGCGGTTACGAGGCTGACTGTGAGATGAACAGGGTTCGCTCTCGCTCACACCAGTAACTGGCGTTCCATGAACAGGACTAGAATCGTTTTCACCGTTCATTTTCGAGACAGGAAGAAAGGAATGCCTGAGCAAATGAGAGAGTAACAGAGGCTAATGGTACATGGGCGAGGAAGAGAGGTTCTTCAGTGAGAGTAACGAAGGTTTTGCGCGAAGAAAAATATATTTAGCGCTTTATTTTTAAAATCGGATATAGAAAAAGATGGTCTTAATATTTAACATTTAAGACCGGTCATATTAAACTCCGGTCTTAAAAGTAATTAATTATTTGTTTTATTTTCTTCAATATCGTTGTATCGGCCACATTTTAAGGGGGGTCTTAAAAGATTTAACTTTAAGACTGGACAAATTATAGGACGGTCTTAAAAGTTAACCTTTAAGACCGGTCCTTATAAAACTCCGGTCTTAAAATTAATTAATTTTTTGTTTAATTTTTTTCTATATTTTGTACCGGCCTCATTTTATGTTTGGTCTTAAAAGAATAACTTTTAAGACCGGCTATTAAATATGTGCGGTCTTAAAACTTTTATACCTTTATATTTAAATTTTTCCTTATTATTTTGGACCGCAGTAAATATAACTCCGGCTGTATGAGATTTCTCTATAAAGTAATTGATATTTCAATTTTTTTAATAACATTTTTAAGACCGGTTGTTTTTTAAACCGGTTTGAATAATATATTTAAGACTTATGAAAAAATGCTCCGATCCAAGAAGTTCTTTATATTTACAAAACTGCCACTGGTCATACCTTTAAGACCGGGGCGTCGATACTCCGGTCTAAATGAGGTGGTCTTAAAACCCTTTTTTGCATTAGTGTGATTAAATAAAGATTTAAGATGATAGATCACATTCATATATTAAACTAAAATTTAAAATCATTTTAAATTCAATCTTTATTTATTAATTCTCCTACCTTCATCCAATCTTTATTGGATATGTGTGTGTATATATATATATTAGATAATTCATAATTATCTTTTACAACCTAACCTCTTGAATTTAAAATCCAAATTTAAATTTCAAACTTAAATTCAAAATTCTAATTCCAAATTCAACTTGGCCTAAGACTCTGTTGGGTCTTCTAACACATTTGGGCTTTTTTGTGGAGAAACTGATTTTCTGTTGGGGACTCCAAATGTGATGCCATTTTTCATTATTGGGCTTGGAGTCCCATTCCAAACCAATTACACATTTACTCTTAATAAAGCCCAATAACGATTATTGGCCCAAGCTTGCTAATTTTAAGCAATCAGGAATAACCTTTGTGTGTGATTCATTAGGCCTAATTAGTCAATAACATAAATAAACTTGGACCAATTAAAACTCCTTTAATGGGCCCAATTTATTTAATGATCTCATTGAAAGTGAAGGAAATCACCAAGAGGGGGGTGAATTGGGGATTTTAAAAATTCTTTTCTGATCACCCACACAACAGATGCTTAACCAAGGTAAATAGAGATGGAGAAGAAGAGCTTAACACAGAAGATTTATACTGGTTCGGTCTTAACTCTTGACCTACGTCCAGTCCCCAGACTCTCTGGGTTTTTCTACTATCACTCAAATCGATACACACTCGTACTCGAAAGTTATCCTCTCTCTAGGATACATTCCCCTTACAAGTTGTAATCGATAACTCAACCTCAAAGTCCCACAACTTTGAGATTCTTACAAAGAATGATTTACGAAATGAACTCTCTCAAAGAGTGAATAAAGATAAGCATTGAAGCACAATGTATCAAAGATACAAATGAGAAATATAAGCAGTAAAAGACTGATGTTCTTGTGTGCGTTTTCTGTGTATGTCTTCTCTGCTTGCATACTTCAAAGCTTCATGTATTTATACTGAATTGAAGCTTGTGAATGTTTGTAGATCCGTTGAGACTTGAATGAATTCGAAAATATAGCTGTTGTGAGTGTGTCTCCATGAATCTAGTCGTTGTGAACAAATCTATTGCAGCTTTGAATATTTGAATTTTGGCTCCTCAAGAAAGTCTCCCATGCTTGTATGTTGAGTGGAGGCCTGAAAATAATATTGTTCAGTTGCTTTAGTTGGTGGATACTTGCTTTCTGTCTTGGAGAATGGTGGTGCTGCCTTCCAGGTTGTAATATTGCAAGTTGCACAAGTTGTTGTCTTAAAGTCTTCTTTAAAACAAACCTAGATCTTCTGAAATCTCATAAGCAAACCTGGTTAAATCGATTAGGAAATATTGATATGAATCATATAAATCATAAGCAACCATTTCGCAGAATCAAGCTAAAGCATAAATCAAACAGAACAAGATACACTCAGATGCGTTCATCTGTTCTGAAGTTCCAAGCTCGAGCTTACTTATCCAAGCTCGAGTTTGCCCTTCTTTAAACCTTGAGTTTTGCCTCGGAAGTCTCAAGCTCGAGCTTGTAAGTGAGTAAGCTCGAGTTTAGCATTTGTCGGGAAACATGTTTGAAATCATTTTGAGAGCCAAAATGGAAAAACGCAAGTTTGAGCTTATTAGTGAGTAAGCTCGAGTTTGGCACTATTCATGTCAAAAATAATTTTAGTTCACAAAATGCAAGCTTGAGCTTAGAGGTGTAAACTTGAGTTTGCTAAGCTCAAAATATGACATTGCTCTGTCGACCCAAGCTTGAGCTTGCAAGGGCAAGCTCGAGTTTGTCACAAATGTTAACATCTTTGAAAAGTTTTCGTCGTACGCAAGCTTGAGTTTACAACTCCTGACTTGAGTTTACTCTTTGAAGGAAAATTTGAAAACTTTTTGCCTGGTGCAAGCTCGAGCTTGGTATGCCAAGCTCGAGTTTACAACTTTTGTAAACTCACAAACTCTACAGTAAAAATGATAAGCTCAAGTTTAAAGGATTCTGCCAGAGGTAAGCTCGAGCTTGTAGCGCAAGCTCGAGTTTACATATTTGTAAACTTAGTGAGAAAAGTCTCGGAAGAGGCAAGCTTGAGCTTAAAACTAATAAGCTTGAGTTTGCAATTTGAGTAACTTGATAAAATCCTCAAACCTACGTAAGCTCAAGCTTCCGGTGTAAGCTCGAGCTTACTCGAATATGAGTAAACTTTGAAAACCTTCAAGCTCAAGTTTATGGACCAAGCTCAAGTTTAGAAAAATACAAAATAGCTTGGTTTGCTTTACGTAGGGGCAAGCTCGAGTTTTGCTGACGAGAATGTTTTTGAATTGAAATCAACATGCTTTACCAATCTTTAACAAAAACATTCTCTCATGTTTACAATTGTTATTAATCATCAAAACACATTGAGAACTAACACTCATAAGACACTAGTAATGCTCTGCGACCCCAGAACTAATTGAGTTGATCAAGTGATCTACCTTTCATATTTAGATGTTGTGCAGGCATCATCCCTCATAATGTCATTCATATTTAGTTGAGTGCAAAGATAGAGTATCATCTTTCTTAATTGATTAAATGTAGCTAATTCACAGAACTAGGAATCTGCTTATATCAACTCTATGATGGATCGTGACTCTTTATGACACTTGTTGTGCGCACATACTCCCGAGTTAGAAGTTATCCAAGCTCTACCGGTCTTGTGAATGACTAATGCCTTGTAGGAGACCGTGAGTCTTCTTAGCATATTCATCTATACTCATGTATTCGAGCTATACCCAAGAGTACAATGTTCTCCCCTTTTACAGGCGGATAGAGTTGTACAGTCAAAGTATAATCCTAGGACATAGTGTTTGATGACATCCTTATCCAGGACGATCCACACTACCAATAATGAGAGACTTTACATATCCAACGATACTATCTACAATGAATCTTTGTGGAGTCTATCGGCGGGTCAGTTCGATGCTATATGTTCTCCAACAGATCTACCCAAGACATCAGCTAAGGCATCACCATGCATGTATTCCATGAGGTCCCTACCTTGTATCTCTATACAAGTAAATGATGTCGTATTAGTCTTATTGAAATTATCAATGCCCTTTCTTGGTGATTCAAGACTAGAAACAAGTTTTAGGCAATAGATATGCAATGTTCTTGAGTCCTCATGACAAAGGCAAGATTAACACATGTTCTATTCCTAGGGTTTTTATCTTTAAACATATATTTACCTTAAAATAAAGGAGAGACATAAATATGTTCATTTATTAATAATGAAATACTACAATGTAGAAAAGGTGTTCGTTTGTCCTCACAGATTGTCTCTATGACACCTGATTGCTAACATCTGGCTCTATCTTATTATTGGTGCCAAAAGTTCTACTTTTGGCATCTCTTTGCGTCTATTTTAGAGTTAGGATGCCAAAAGTCCCTGCTTTTAGTGTCACTTTAATTTTTAACTTAGGACGCCAAAAGTAGACTTTATGCGTCCCTTTTAAAATTGAGACGCGAAAATCCATACTTTTGATGTCTCTTTTCTAATTAGGATGCCAAAAGTACACTTTTGGCGTTTGTTTATGTAAAAGGGACACCCAATATGCCAAAATTCATGCACATAATTACAAAAATGCCATCGCATTTATTTTTTACTTCCTTTTTTGAAAAATAGACCTTTTTTAGGGAAGTAAAATCTATATCTTGTAGTAGTGCCATGGTGGCTGTGGCAATAGTGGAAGCGGCGGCGCTAGGGTTTGTAGTGATGGTGATGAAGGAGGAGTAGATTGTGATGGCGGCGGTTGTGGTGTAGTTTGTCAAGTGAAATGAAACACTTGGAACAAAGACAAATGAAATTAAAGATCATAAATTGAACTATTTCAATCAAGCAATAGGGTGATAATGAGTATTCTAGGGGGTACGAATGAGGATTACCAATTTTTTGGTATTCATCGATACCATGGTAAACCTTATTACCATGCTAAAGAGCAATCACACACTTCTCTTGGTAATGCAATCATTATTACAATTGTAGGCATGTAATGAGTTAAACCAAACAGGCTCTAAATCACAAAACCATTCCTTTTGTGACTTTTACAACTCATCATCATGACTAAATCACACTAACCTAACACCTGAACCAAAGCATGGAAGTTAGTGTAATTCAATATTGAAGAGGAACGTAACATATGTTGGGATCCGTACACGCAGCGGAATTAGAAAATTTTACGAATCCCATCTGAGGATCCATCAACAGCGTTTAAATTAAGGTCGTTTGATAAGAACCGTACCTATCAAATCAATCTGGTGTGCGTCTCGTTCAATTTGAACTTGTGGACTACCTTCTCAATCAGCAGGAGTCGACTCTACGAATCTCCTCCCTCTACTGGTATCCACACGAACAGCCTCAAACACGGATGGGCGTGCTAGCGCCCTTCGTATTCTTGCGTCTCTACTTTTTCTCTCTAGGGTTTCTCGCGGCTTTTCTAATACGTTGACAAAATGTCCCGTAGGTTTTCTTAAACCCGTTAGGCATATTATATTCAAAACTAATCCTTATTAATTTTGAAATTTGAATTTGGATTAAAATAATATATTAATTAAATCTATCTAATAGATCTAATCTAATATATTTATTTAATCGAATTAAAAGCCTTCACGATTTAATTTATCTCTATAAATTAAATATGAGATATGATATCTATCTATTTAATTAAATATAAGATACTATATCTCAATTTAAATCAAATCGATATATGATATCTTTATTTGAAAATTAAATATGAGATACAATATCTCTATTTGTTTTAGATATTTAATTGATCAAATAAATTAAATACAAAACAAATATTATATAATAATATTATAATCTCTATAAAATAATATTATTATATTTTATTTCGAAGTTAATAATATAAATATATATATACACACATATATCCATCCTAGATTAAATGTTTTATTCATTAAATCTTAAACATATCTAAGATTCAATGAATCTGGACACTTTTGCTCGTGTTGGGCTATTCTTGTGTGCGACCAGTAGGCCCATGAGATTGGCACGGGCCAATATCTTTTGTACCAGCCCATAAGTCACAAGCAGCCTCTAGCAAGACATTGCGACTACCCAATTCATATGGGGATCGATGATACGATACAACCTATCGTACAACCATGTCACGTCCCTTTTGTCACGCGATAATTTGGTCAAGGATGAGGCATGGATAAAGTCAACTTCCTGTTCTTGACCATTACTTTCTCAATTCTCGAGTAGTCTAATAATTGAAATGGAAACTCCTTTCCATCGTAGTATGGCCATACATTTCTCAGACTTACTCATCGAGGGCCCAAAGATTATCTCTTTACAAATGTGAGGGACAAATTCCATCTTGACCATTCACATTCCTCCGCATTTAGAACCACCGATCCCGATCCAAGCCTTTATCATCACCCGATCAAAGGTGACTTTTGACTAGGTCAAAGAGCAGCGACTCATCATGTAGGAATCCATGATGATCTCAGGTCAAAGGGCGTTGTGACGCGGTTATACATGAGAAAAGCTTATAACTTAATCCATGCAGCTTTCTCATAATGGGTCGGTCCAGCACCTTGTACTCCTACAAGTGCCTATGACTTTGACTCGTATCTCCATACCTCATCAAAGTCATACTGGTCTTATTTCATCTTCGCTCCCACGTAGATGACCGACCAGGGACATTTAGGATAATCTATAAGATATATCCAAGGATCAATTATCACTATAAACATGCAAATGAAATGATAACTAAAGGAGAATACTTTAAATAACATAAACGTTTAAAGTACAATGACTTGCCCCTAGGGCATAATTTCCAACAGACTCCCACTTACACTAGGTGCAATCATTAATTACTTTAATTCCCATTGCCTTAACATGACGCTCATGTTTTGCTTGTGCAAGCGGCTTAGTAAGAGGATTAGCATCATTGTCTTCTCCTGGTACTTTGCATATTTTTATATCACCTCTATCATTGATTTCTCTGATAAGATGAAATCGCCTGAGTATATGCTTGGTCCTTGATGTGATCTAGGCTCCTTGGTCTGTGCAATAGCGCCGCTATTGTCACAGAACAAGTCTATTGGATTTGAGATTGTAGGAACCACCCCAAGTTCATTAATGAACTTTCTAATCCAAAAGGCCTCCTTAGTTGCATCTGATGCTGCTATATACTCAACTTCTGTTGCAGAATCAGCTACAGTGCTCTGATTAGAGCACTTCCTGCTTTTCGCACCACCATTCAACAGGAATACATATCCTAATTGCGATCTTAGATCATCTTGATCAGTTTGGAAACTCGCATCTGTGTAACCATTCACACAGAGCTCATCTTCCAATCCACCATATACCAAGAATAAGTCCTTAGTCCTTCTTAAGTACTTAAGGATATTCTTGACAGCAGTCCAGTGACCCTCACCGGGATCTTGTTGATATCTGCTAGTCATGTTTAAGGAAAATGACACATCCAATCGAGTACATAACATGGCATACATGAAAGATCCAATGGCAGAAGTGTTAGTTCTCTGTGTGTTTTGATGATAACTGACAATTGTAAACACAAGTTGAAGTTTGTCTTTAGTAAGTTGAAAAACTTACTGTCAAAGGCAAACTCGAGTTTTGGTTTCAAAACTCAAGTTTTGGTTTCAAAACTCGAGTATTGACTTGACAGAGAGTAGCTCAATTTTATTAAACAAAGCAAAACTCAAGTTTCCATTGGAAACTCGAGTATTGAACTTACAGAGAGCACTTCAAGTTTTTCACCCAGAGCCAAACTCGAGTATCAGTTTGCATCATACAGAGACTCTTCAATATTTCCTGAAGAAGTCAAAACTCAAGTATCTATTTGGAAACTCAAGTTTTGGTCATACAGAGAGTCACCAAAGTTTTCAACTTAAGAATACTCGAGTATGGGGATTTGAAAACTCTCGAGTATCGGATTGAGAAAGTTTTCAAGTTTTACACATGTTTTGAAAACTCAAGTATCGATTTGAAAACTCAAGTATTGACTTGGCATAGAATTCTCAAAGTTTTCACAATCTCTGAAAACTCGAGTATGGATTTGGAAACTCGAGTTTCGGCCATACTGAGAGAGCTTTGCTATTTTTCAATGATTTGGAAACTCAAGTATTGAAATGGAAACTAAATTTTTCACTTTGACATAGACTTTCAAAGGTTTTCATCTTTAAATGAAAACTCGAGTTTAGCTATGGAAACTCGAGTTTTGTCCAGGCAGAATGCATCACTATTTTTCAATGATTTCAAAACTCCAGTTTACTTTGGATACTCGAGTATTGAGGTTTTTGGACTTAAACTTATTTTCATATCAAAAGTCCAAAACTCGAGTTTGGATTTGGAAACTCGAGTTTTGTTCCTATTCAAAGATATGGTCCAAAGCTCAAATCACGATGTGTTGGGATCCGTACACACGGCGGAGTTAAAAATTTTATGAATCCCAAGAAGATGATCGCTCAACTGCGTTTAAATCAAGGTTAAAGATTCCGAATCATACCTTATACGAAATTCTCAGCTAGCGTTTCTTTCGATCTAAACACGTGGGCTACCTTCTCCGATCAACGGGAGCAGACTCGTGAATCTCCTCCTCTTTGGTATCCACACGAACAGCTTTGAACCCGACTACGACAGCGTGCTAGCACCTTCAAAACTTGCGTCTCTCTATTTCCTCTAGGGTTTCTTTCGGCTTTCTAATTCGTCTGTCTCTTTCATATGACTAGATCAATATCTATTTATAGGGTTTCTAAAACCCTAATAAGCCATATTAAAATATTCAAAATTAATCCAATCAATTTTGAAATTCGAATTTCAATTAAAATAATATATTAATTAAATCTATCAAATAGATCCAATCTAATATATTTATTTAATCCGAATTATAAGCCTACATATTTAATTTATCTTTATAAATTAAATATGAGATATGATATCCTTTTATTTAATTAAATATGAGATACTATATTTCAATTTAATTAAATATGATATACCATATCTTTATTCGAAAATTAAATCTAAGATACAATATCTCAATTTATTATAGTTATTTAATTTATCAAATAAATTAAATACTATATATAATAATATTATTATCTATAAATAATATTATTATTATTTCGAATTTAATAATATATATATATATTCACCCTAGATTAAATGCAATATTCATTAAATCTTATACATATATAAGATTCAATGAATCGGACACTTTTGCTCGTGTTCGGCTATTCTTGTGTGCGACCTATGAGCCCACATGAGATTGGCAGTGGGCTAATACCGTACCAGCCCACAAGTCGCAAGCGGCCTCTAGCAAGACATTGCGACTACCCAATTCATATGGGGATCGAAAATACGATACAACCTATCGTATAACCATGTCACGTCCCTTTTGTCACGCGATAATTTGGTCAAGGATGAGGCATGGATAATGTCAACTTCTTTTTCTTGACCATTACTTTCTCGATTCTCGAGTAGTCTAATAAGTGAAATGGAAACTCCTTTCCATCACAGTACGGTCGTACATTTCTTAGACTCACTCATCGAGGGGCCCAGTATTATCTCTCTACAAATGTGAGGGACAAATTCCATCTTGACCATTCACATTCCTCTCCATGAGAACCACTGATCCCGATCCAAGCCTTTATCATCACCCGGTCAAAGGTGACTTTTGACTAGATCAAAGAACAGTGACTCATCATATAGGAATCCATGATGATCTCAAGTCATAGGGCGTTGTGACGCGGTTATACATGAGAAAAGCTTATGACTTAGTCAATGCAGCTTTCTCATAGTGGGTCGGTCCAAGACATGGTACTCTTACAAGTGCCCATGACTTTGACTCGTATCTCCATACTCATCAAAGTCATCGGGTCTTATTTCATCTTCGCTCCGCGTAGATGACCGACCCGTGGACATTTAGGATAATCTATAAGATATATCTAGGGATCGCTATAACTATAAACATGCAAATGAAGTGATAACTAAATGGAGAATGACTTGCCCCTAGGGCATAATTTCCAACACGATGTTCCTCTCTGGAAGAAGAAAACTCAAGTTTGATTATGGATACTCAAGTATTGATATTAGTGCACAGTGACAAACTCAAGTATTGAAGAACAAACTCGAGTATGAGTCGCAGAGTTTGAAAATCAAATCTGACGAATTTGTGAAACCTTCTTGTTTGATCTTAATACTCCCTATTATCTCTAATTAATATTCCTAGCTATGTTTAACCACTTTGTTAGTGAGTTTCAGATTATTTAGAGGATATTAATTGAGGATTTGAGCAAAAGCAAAAGTGATGTCAGAACATTAAATGCAAAGTCCAGAAATTTGCATCCTTTTGAGCCATCATTCTCCACACGTTGCAAAGGGATTAATGTCTGCTTTTCCTAAGCAGTAGCTGCTCTTCCATCGGGTCTGTTACAAGGAAAGTCAATACTAATCCTCTGAACAAAAGCAATTAACTGAAGAGTAGAGAGAGAAGATACCAAAGTGCCTTCAACAGCTAGATTAATACATCAACGATTATAATGGAGTTAGCAATGGTTATTTAATGCTCTCTTAGTATAAATAGAGCAGCATTCAATTCTTCTCAACAAAACACATCTGCTGAAAACGGATTGCATTCAAGTTTGCCAACTACTCTTTCAGTTTTCACTTGTATCTTTTCATACATTGATCTTCAGTATTTATATTTATCCACTCTTAGAGAGAGTTCATTTATTGTGAATCATTTCATTGTAAGAATCTCAAGTCAGGGGACTTGGAGATTGAGATATTGATTGCAACTTGTAAGGGGGAGTAAGTTCTAGTGAGAGAATTACTCTTGAGTTACAGAGTGTGTAATTAATCGAGATAGTGAAATCCCAGAGTGTCTTGGTCTTGGACGTAGGTCAAGAGATTGGAAAGAAACAGTATAAGTTTCTTGGTCTTGCTATTCTTCCTTATACTATGTCTAGCTCTGTTTTAGTGTTCGAAAACAGAGCAATTTCGAAAGAATTTTAAAATCCCCAATTCACCCCCTCTTGGTGATTAAGCTCCACTTTCATTTGGTATCAGAGCCAGGTTTTCTCTGAAAAGATTAACATCTTGAGAAGGATCACTATGGAAAGTATTCTACCTGATGGACCTTCGATCAACCGACCACTGGGATTCAGTGGAGAGCATTATTCTTTCTGGAAAGCCAAATTCAGAGTCTTTGTCATGGCTTCTGAATATGGCTTATGGAGAGTAGTTGAGACTGGAGACTACAACCCAACAGTTGTCGAAAATAGCGTTAGAGTTCCAAAGCCAGAAATAGCTTATGATGAGAATGATAGGAGAAATATCACACTCAACAGTAAAGCTATTTTGATGTTGCAAAGTGCCTTAAGTCAATAGGAGCATTTTCGTGTCTGCACTTTGTCAAATGCAAAGGCCATGTGGGAAGCTCTGGAGATAGCTCATGAAGGAACTACTGGAGTAAAGCAGAACAGAATCAACACTCTCATAACAGAATATGATCTTCTTTGAATGAAGCCTGGTGAATCCATCAACGAATTTTGATTAAGATTCACTCATCTGATCAACTAACTTGCTTCATTGGGCAAAGAATATGAGCAACCTGCGCAAGTGAGGAAAGTTCTCAATATCCTCAACAAGGACTGGGAAGCTAAAGTAACCGCGATTGAAGAAACTCGTAGTGAATCAATGTCATCTGTTGCAGCCCTCTTTGGTAGCCTTTCTGAATATGAATCCAAGCTCAAGTTCAAAAAGGGACTCGATGAAGCAACTAGCAAGTTCAAAGGCATTGCTCTTAAAGGTGTCAAAGAAGCTAAGGAGACAAATGATGATGATGATGAAGACGAAGAAAGAGAGCTGTGAATGATTGTTCGAAGATTTAAAAGATTCTACTGAAAGGATCAAGGATACAAAAAGTTTCACAAAGGTAGCTCCAGCAATGAGGCAAAGAAGCCAATCATCTGCTACGAATGTGAAAAGCCTAGCCACATCAGATCAGAATGCCCCCAGCTGAAGGATAAAGACAGAGACAAGAAGAAATTCAATAAGTTCTAGAAGAAAGCTTATGTCTCAGTAATATGGGGAGACAGCTCATCCGATGAAGATGAAGCTAAAGAGGAGGACAAAGCTAACATATGCCTCGTAGCTCAAGAAGAAGAGCACTCTGAAAATAGTAATGAGGTCTATCTAAGAGTACCAAATCCCAACAAGTGGTATATTGATAGTGGATGCTCTAGACTGAAATTGAAGGAAATCACCAAGAGGGGGGTGAATTGGGGATTTTTAAAAAATTCTTTTTAAAACACTCACACAACAGAAGCTAAATGGAGATAGGGAAGAAGAGCTTGACACGAGAAGATTTATACTGGTTCGGTCTCAACTCTTGACCTACGTCCAGTCCCCAGACTCTCTGGGTTTTTCTACTATCACTCAATTCAGATACACACTCTGTACTCGAAAGCTATCCTCTCTCTAGGATACACTCCCCCTTACAAGTTGTAATCTGAAAGCCCAACCTCAAAGTCCCACAACTTTGAGATTCTTACAATAAATGAATTACAGAAATGAACTCTCTAAAGAGTGGATAAAGATAATCACTGAGGTACAATGTACTGATGAGAAGTATAAGCAGAAAAATGATTGATAAGTTTGTATGCGTTTTCTGTGTGTTACTTCTGTACTTGCAGACTTCAAATCTTCATGTATTTATACTGGATTGAAGTTTGTGACCGTTGAAGATGCGTTCAGACTTGGGCCTATTCAAAAATATAGCTGTTGAGTCCATGGTCTGCTGAATATAGCTGTTGAGGATATTGCAGCTTTGATTCTTTGAATCTGTCCGTTGTGGCTTTTAATTTGTTGCATCAATTTCGGCATAAGGGAATATCTCCAATTGATATTGAGCCGTTAACTCAGATTGACGGAAATCGGAAACATAATTGATTGATATCTTTCCTCTTGAATGCTCAAATGTTTCCTAAATCAGATCTTTAGGTCTTCCGAAATCTCATAAGAAAACTGGTTAAATCAAGTTAGGAATATTGATATGAATCATTTAAATCATAAGCAACAATTTCGCGAGAATCAAGCTAAAGCATAAATCAAAACGAACAAAACGTACTCGAGATGCGTTCATCTGCATTTCCGATGTTCCAAGCTCGAGTTTACCTATGTAAGCTCGAGTTTGCTCTTCTTTTAAAACTTAGGTTTTGCTTCTGGAAGTCTCAAGCTCGAGCTTGTAAGTGAGTAAGCTCGAGTTTGGCACTATTCATGTCAAAAATAATCTTAGTTCACAAAATGCAAGCTTGAGCTTAGAGGTGTAAACTTGAGTTTGCTAAACTCAAAATATGACAATGCTCTCGTCGACCCAAGCTTGAGCTTGCAAGGGCAAGCTCGAGTTTGCCAAAGGTTTTAAAAATTTCAAAAGATTTTTGTCGACGCAAGCTTGAGTTTACAACCTTAAACTTGAGTTTACTCTTTGAAGGAAACCCACGAAACCTTTCTCGCCGATGCAAGCTCGAGTTTGGAATTCCAAGCTCGAGTTTACAAATTTTGTAAACTCACAAACTCTACAGTACAATGATAAGCTCAAGTTTAAAGGATTCTGCCAGAGGTAAGCTCGAGCTTGTAACTGCAAGCTCGAGTTTACATTTTTGTAAACTTAGTGAGAAGAGTCTCTGGAAGAAGCAAGCTTGAGCTTAAAACTAATAAGCTTGAGTTTGCAATTTGAGTAACTTGATAAAAGCCTCAAACCTTCATAAGCTCAAGCTTCCAGTGTAAGCTCGAGCTTACTCGGAATATGAGTAAACTTTGAAAACCTTCAAGCTCAAGTTTATGGACCAAGCTCAAGTTTAGAAAATGCAAAATAGCTTGGTTTTCTTTTCGATGGGGCAAGCTCGAGTTTGGGTAGCCAAGCTCGAGTTTGGAACTAACGAGAATGTTTTTTTGACTTGAAATCAATCAAGCTTTACAAATCTTTATCAAAAACATTCTCTCATGTTTACAATTGTTATTAATCATCAAAACACATTGAGAACTAACATAGACATATGACGGGAGACCAATCCAAATTTGATTCAATCAAGCCCAAGGATGATGGCGAGGTAACCTTTGGTGGAAATCAATCTGGAAAGATTGCTGGCATTGGTGAAATTGGAAACAATGAAGGACCACAAATCAAAGATGTCTCCCTACTTTTGGAGGGACTTTGTCACAATCTCCTCGTGTAATCCAAAGCACCGATAAAGGTAACATAGTTATCTTTGATTCTGAGGAGTGCTTGATTATCAGTAAGGATATTCTCCCTTTAAAAGATATAAAATCAAAAGCTTTATTCAGAGCTCTAGAGAAGGAAATTGTTATACACTTAATCTCTCTAGAAATGGTTGTTTCGAAAAATGTTTTGTTAGTAATTTGGATGATAGTTGGCTATGGCACAAGCGATTAGCTCATGTCAACATGATCCAACTTAATGATTACTTAAAAAGGATTTGGTTATTGGTGTTTCGAAACTTCGTTTTAAAAATGACATAATTTGTTATGCTTGTCAAAAAGGGAAACAAACCAAATCATCTTTCAAATCTAAAAATGAAATTTCAACTAATAAACCTCTTCAACTACTTCATATGGATCAAGTTGGACCAGCTAGAGTAAAAAGTCTTGGTGGCAATCTTTATACTTTGGTCATAGTTGATGATTTTTCTAGATTTGCTTGGACTATATTCTTATCCTCTAAAGATGAAACATTTGATCAGTTTGTTTGTTTTGCCAAGAAGGTACAAAATGAGAAAGGGTTCTCTATTTCAGGAATTCAAACTGATCATGGAGGAGAATTCGAAAACCATGCATTTGCGAGTTACGTGATGACATGGGAATAGATCACAACTTCTCGTGCCCAAGGACTCCTCAACAAAATGGTGTTGTAGAAAGAAAGAATCGAGTCCTCACCGAGATGGCAAGGGCTATGCTAAATGAGAACAATATGAAAGACCTGGCTATCACCCAAGAGGGGGAGTGAATTGGGTGTCTAATTAAAACTTGATACTTTAAAAATCCTTTGCGTTTTCTAAATCAACAGTTAGATATTCAAATAAACATATACTAGAAATATAAGAGATAAGGGAAGAGAATATGCAAACTGAGATTTATACTGGTTCGGCCCAATCCTTGACCTACGTCCAGTCCCCAAACTTCACTTGAGATTTTCAATCCACTATCTTCTTTCAACTTGATTACACGTTCTGTACTTGAAGTAATCCTCTCACTAGGATTCACTGTAGAACCGGTTGAACCCAAGAAGGGGGTGAATTGGGTGAAGATTAAAAACTTGAAACTTTGAAAATCTTTTCGCGTTTTCTACATCATCAGTTAGATATTCAAATAAGCATATACTGGAAATATAAGAGATAAGGGAAGAGAATATGCAAACTGTGATTTATACTGGTTCAGCCCAATCCTTGCCCTATGTCCAATCCTCAAGTTCCACTTGAGATTTTCAATCCATTATCTCCTTGTTTAACCGGGCACAAGAGAAAAGCCTTTACAACCTCACAAGTTTAGTCGGGCACTTGTGCAGCCTTTACAATCTCTTACCGAGATACTCCCCTTACACACTGTAAGGATGCAATTACACACTTTGTAAACAAAGGATGATCCTCTCACTCTTGGACTCACTCCCCCTTACAAGTTGTAATTGATACACCCACACTTAAGGTTCCACAACCTTAAGATTTTGACAACTAAAAGAATTAAATGGTGTTTAAGAACTCCTCACTGAGTAGATAAAAATTAATCACTGAAGTACATAATCGACCATCTCACTCTCTACTATAAACTATATAAACATTGAGAAACAGAGAGTATATGAAATAAGTGTTGGATTCAGAATATCAGCTTTTCGACAGTGCAAGCTCATATCATCATCTATCTTCGTCTTGAATGAGTCTCTACTCATAGACAACTGATATTAGTCCGTTGAAGCATTGGTCCGATGTAGAATATTGCCGTTGTAAGTTTAGTCCGTTGGAGAAATAGCCATTGGAGCTTCTGACGTCATCATCTGTTTTTTTTTAATCCTTTGTTTGATCGTCTGAAACTTGCTAACAAACATGATTAATAGCATTAAGAAGTATAGCAAGTAGAAATCAATTGATGACAATCATTTCTGAAATCTTGGATGTTGTTGCTACTGAGCTTTGTTGTCTGATAAATTGCTGTCTAACTGATAAATTGTGTGTCCTTCATATAATCATCTGAAACTCATTATCAAATTGATTAAACATAGTTAAGAATAATAATGATAGATGATATGAAGAATCTAAAACCAATCATAGATAGTTAGAGAATTGGAAGATTCAAACGCCTAGCATTTTCAGAAGCAGAGAAATATTGGCTCGAGTTAGAGATATCACTGGCTCGAGTCAATCCTTCGTTCAAGGCATAGAGATGGTTTGAAAATACTATCTGACTCGAGGCAATAGAAACCTTGACTCGAGTCTGTGCACAAACTCGAGGCAACCAAAATCTTGGCTCGAGTCAATCATCAATTGATCCATAGCTTCAGAAGCATTTGACTCGAGGCATAAAATACCTTGGCTCGAGTTTGTCCGAAAACTCGAGGCGACCAAAATGTTGGCTCGAGTTAGGTACAACAAAACACTTTGGAATTTCTGAAAAACGATCCTTTTGACTCGAGGTGCGCTTGCTGACTCGAGGTAAAAAGCCTTCTCAAAACGTCTAACTTTCTGTCTTCAATTTGACTCGAGGTAGAACTTCTAAATCGAGGCAAAAACCCTTCTCAAAACGTCTAACTTTTTGTTTGCCATTAACTCGAGGTAGATAAGCTGACTCGAGGCAAAAACTTCAATTCTGTGCTCTTTGACTTGAACTAGATTTGAGGAGGCACTCATCAAAATTGGCTTCTTCCAAATTTTATGAAACCCTTGTTGTGTCTAGAATCATATGGAATTGGTTTCATTTCATTTGGTTGTGTATTGAATTTAAAACCGAAGCTATCTTTGAGCTGAATCGAATTTCGAGTATAAACTTTCAAAGGCCATAACTCTCTGGTATGAACTCCATTTTGGCTGGTTCAACTCTTGATAGAACTAATTTTGAGCCTTCTTTCAAATGGCACCGATTATAGCTCAATTGGATTTGTATTTTGTGAGATACACTCAAAACACCGAAGCTTGATCTGCTGTGTGGCGTGAATTGATGTGCCAACTTGTATAATTCATATCTCTCTCATCTGAACTCCTTTTGCCTTAAATTATATATCCAAATGACGAATTGGGAGTCTATTTTCATATGCCACTGGTTTCACCTCAATTTGATCTCTGGTTTAAGAGATATCATTGAATTACCAGACATCACCCAAGCTGAACGTGAAAGCAGTAGAACAGAGTTCTTTGAAAGTGTACGACTCGAGTCAAGCGAAGCGACTCGAAGTTTTGACCCAAACTCGAGGCGCAGTGAGTTGCTTGCCTCGAGTCAATCATACCAGATGCCCAAAAACACTGTAGAAAGCATTCTAACTCGAGTCTAGACATCCTGGCTCGAGTTACTTCATCCCAAAACTTGATTTTGCTTATTTTAACTCCGATTTGAGTCATTCCAACTTCTATATCATCATGGGAACTTCTAGAATCAATCTAAGAACTTGTATAATCATATTCTCATTCCATAGAGCAAGTTCTTCTTTCTTTCTTTCTTCTCTTGATCATTCTTCATAATTCAATTCTTTCTTTCTTCTTTGACTCATCATTTCTCGCAAATTCTACCTTCTTCAATATCTCCTCATCTTCTTGATTATTCCCAAAATATTTTCATAACTTCTTACTTCCTTGACATTCTCGCAAGTTCTTCTTTCCGAAAGCTCTTATCTCCTTCTTGATTAATCTTTATAATTCAACTTGAACTAATCTACATTAAATATACGGTAGTTAGTTAATGTTGGAGAAAAATATAACATACAAGCTTTTTGCACTTTAATAATTGCATCTATATAAGACATCATCAAAACTAATCAGATCCAACATTCACTCCCCCTTACAAACTATAATCAATACACCCACTTGATTACACACTCTGTACTCAAAGTGATCCTCTCACTAGGATTCACTCCCCTTACAAGCTGTAATCAAAACAATGGGTTTCTCACTCAAGATCACCCAATCTTGAGTAACTCTCAGATAGTACGGTAGGATGTTTACAATAATTCTTCTCTCTCAGAAGTGAATGAATAAACACTGAAGTACAATACAAAACATCTCACTCTCTATGATAAACTATGTAAACATTTCAAAAACAGAGAGTAAATGATGTGAAGATCAGAGTATGAGCATTTTGAAGATGTAGGCTTGTGTCTTGCTTCTTCTGTCTTGAATCTGTCTTCTTTTATAGGTAGAGATCAATATATGACTATTGGATAAAGAAATATAGCCGTTAGACTCAGATGGAAACTAGCCTTTAGAACTTCGTTTTCTGAACCAGCGATGAAAACTCGAGTTTCCTTTTGTCTTGAATAGGTCAGTTGCTTTATGTCTTGTCTAAACTCTAGTTTCCCACTAAGATACTCGAGTTTGCAACTTCTTGAGCTAACCGTCAACTTTCGAAGGTCATATATCCCTGTTCTGAACTCTGTTTTGGTTTTTTCAACTCTTGATGGAAAGCTCTGTGAGTTTACTTTCATATGCCATTGATCTCAGCTCAATCGGATTTGTATTGTGTGAGATACACTCAAAACATTGAAGCTTGGTTTGTTGTGTGGCGTGGATTTATCTGTCAAGTTCCACAATTCATAGCTCTCTCATATGAACTCCTTTGGGCTTGAATTTTATATCAAAATGACGCATTAGGAGTCTAGTTTCATATTCCACTGATTTCACCTCAATCCGATTTCTGGTTTAGGAGATATCATCAAATTACCATATGTCGCTCATGCTGAACGTGAAACAGAGCTGATCACCGCCGCATACTCGAGTTTTCCCGGGCGGAGATGCGAAGACACTACAAACTCAAGTATTGACGGGAAAACTCCAATTTTGAGTTCCAAACTCGAGTTTTTAATCCTAAACTCGAGTTTTCTCGTATCCAAGAAGCAAATCACTGTAGCGAAGTAGGAAACTCGAGTTTTGAGTTGTGAACTCAAGTTTTCTCATCCTGATGCTGATTTTTGCTGTCTTTAACTCCTAATTGAGCCATTCCAACTTTCATATGATCTTGGAGGCTTCTAGCATCAATATAAGAACTTGAATAATGATATCTTCATTCCATTTAACAAGTTCTTCCTTTTTCCATCTCCCAACTTGATCATTCTTCATAATTCAACTCTTCTTTTCTTTTCTTCTCTTCTTCTTTTGATCATTTTCCACAATTCAATTCTTTCTTTCTTCTCTTCTCTTGATCATTCTCTGTCATTCAACTTGTACTCATTATTCTTTGCTAGTTCCTCAATATCCATAAAGCCGAGCCTATGCTGAACTTGTTTCAGAATTTAATGTGTCGACTTTCCGTATCAGCACTATTCATGTATACTCCACTGTAGCGCAAATATGATGAAGTTTCATTCCATCTTCTGTTTGATCATAGAGACTTCCAGTATCTCATATAAGAACATATAGTGCAAGTTCTTCTTTCTTTAATCCCTTATCTGTTTTTTGATTATTCTTCATGATTCAACTTGGACTAATCTACATTAAACATAGTAGTTATTCAATGTAGGAGAAAAATATATTATGTAAACTTTTTGCTCTTAATAATGGCTTCTATATTAGACATCATCAAAACTAATCATATCTAACATTCTCCCCCTTTTTGATGATGGCAAATACTTTAAGAAAAAATATGTATGAATATGAAAATTAGACCCAACATATTTTTCTTGCCATTCTCTCCGCCTTATTTGTCTTTAGCAAAAAGTTGAAGGTAAGAAGAGATACCTAGAGAGACCAATATTAGACCAGATTAGAAAGAGTCAAAGAACTGATTTTCTCTCCTCGATTTGAAATTGTTTTCATTCTTAATACGATGCAATCTGGAATGTTTTTATGAAAAACAAATTTGAGAGAATTTGGAGAGGTTTTCAAGACATCTTTCACAGTTAAAGCATATAGATACCAAACATGTGCAAAATTTCTACTGAATATAAAAAGATAGAGATTAGAAATGCTCATGTTGGTTTTTCAAATTGATGAACGATCTATGAAGTCCATTTGTTAGCTTTGACATCCGTGATGTGCTCGAATAGCCTTTGAGATGTGAAATGAAATTAAAGTACTTGGCTTCTTTGAATTATATCTCATCTGAATGAATATGATCAGTACTTCAGCTTCCATCATTTTCTTCATAGATCACTTATGTAGAGCATATCTCAGCTTCAATGATTGATCGCCAATGCATCTTTCCACAATTTAATAGTTTTTCCTTGTAGCACATTAAGGAAAGTTCTTGCACAGACTGAATTCTCCTGTCATAATTGAAAAACTTTCTTGCAAGAGAGAGTTATTAGTGCAATCGAGATATCAAAATATTCCTTTCTAAATGATATTTTCAAATAAAGATAATGAAAATCATCAAAACTAATAAAAGATAGTGAATGCAGATGAGTATGCTTAAAAATGGTTTTCTACAAATAAAGGAGATGAGCTTTTAAGATATCAAACACATGTGAACGTGAAGCTCCCCCTTAATGATTGCATGATTATAAAAAAATGTGAAGCTCCCTTTAATGATACCAAATAATAATGTGACACCAAATGTTATGAGGTCTAGAGTTCCTCCAACTCCAATGGACATAACATGGTATCTCAGAATTAAGAACTTTCAAGTTCACAAAGGTGGACTTGAAATTGGTATAAAGAAATCACTTATGATTTTTATGATGATAAAAGGGTTTAAAGCATAAGGATCATTTGTTTTAAAAAAATGAGTGTTCTTAGGCTAAACTTCGTGTGATAAAATTTGAATGAATAAAATCAAGTTAGCCTGAAGAGTTATGCAAGAGCAGAGAAATGATTATGATATATGCATATTACAATACTGAAAAACCAGGCTATCACCCAAAAGGGGGGGTGAATTAGGTGTATGATAAAACTTTTGGAAGTTTGAAAATCTTTTCCCAATTTACTGAAAGTAGTTTGCATGACAATTATAATTGATAAAGCGATAATCAGTCATTCAAACTTATATGCTGGAAATGTAAGAGTTAAGGGAAGAGAATGTGCAAACTGTGATTTATCCGGTTCGGCCCAATCCTTGACCTACGTCCGGTCCCAAGCTCCGCTTGAGATTTTCAATCCACTATCTTCTTGTAACTTGATTACACGTTCGTACTTGAAGTAATCCTCTCACTAGGATTCACTCCCCTTACAAACTATAACCAATACACTTGCTTGATCACACACTCGTACTCGAAGTAATCCTCTCCCTAGGATTCACTCCCCTTACAAGCCGTAATCAACACAATGTGTTTCCCACTCAAGATCACCCAATCTTGAGTATCTCACGAATAGAATGATAGGATGTGTACAATAACTCTTCTCTCTCATAAGTAGATGAATAAACACTGAAGTACAATCACAAGTCATCTCACTCTCTATGATAAGCTATGTAAACATTAAGAACAGAGAGTAAATGATATGAGAATCGAGTATTAGCATCTTAAAGATGTCGCTTGTGTCTCTGCGTTTTTACGCTCCGTGTACTCAGTATTTCGTATGGAGTCTTCAAATCTTCGGGTATTTATGCTAGTTGAAGTTTATGACCGTTATAGATCCATTCGACTTGAACCAATTCGAAAATACTAGGCTGGGTTCATGTCGATGAATATAGTCATTGGGAGTATTTCGAAATTGAATATTTGAATTTGTCCGTTGAGAGCTTTCAATTGATTGCACCAATCTCGGCAGAATGGGATATCTCCAATTGATATTAAGGCGTTGACACGATTGATTGGATTTAAATCTTTGATCATTAATAGCTTATATGAAATTAAGCATTGATTGATCATCTCTTCTTGAATGCTTTAATGTTTCCTAAAGCAACTCTTTGGTCTTTGAAATCTCATAAGCAAACTGGTTAAATCTGGTTAGAAATATTGATATGAATCATTTAAATCATAAGCAACCATTTCGTAGAATCAAGCTTAAGCGAAATCAAAGCGAGCAAAGTATACTCAGATGCGTTCATCTGTGCAGAAGCTCCAAGCTCGAGTTTACTATAACAAGCTTGAGTTTGGTCTTTATTTAAAACTTGGATTTTTGCCTCTGTAAGTCTCAAGCTCGAGCTTGTGACTTATAGACTCGAGTTTGGGTGTTCTTCGAGACCTGCTTGCACTCTGTCTGAGCTAAACTCGAGTTTGTTCACTTATAGGCTCGAGTTTGGCTTTTTCCAAATGTTCATTTCTTCTCCGGAACTCTCGAGCTCGAGTTTGTAACCAGGCTCAAGTTTGGACTTCTTCAAAATCAGCATTTCCTCTCGTAACCCGTAAACTCGAGTTTGCTACTTGTAAGCTCGAGTTTGCTACTTGTAAACTTGGCATGGCTGAGTTTGGACTTTGTTCAGCGAGCTTGCAACTTTGTCAACTTTGAAAGACCAAATCTCCCTGGTTTGAACTCTGTTTTAGTTTGTTCAATACTTGATGGAAAGCTCTGTGAGTCTACTTTTATATTCCACCAATTTTAGCTCCATCATAGTTGTAGTTTGGGAGATATACTCAAAACTTTGAGGCTTGGTTTTCTGTGTGGCATGGATTGTTAGTTCTCTATAGGTTTTTGATGATAACTGACAATTGTAAACACAATTTAAAGATTGTTAAAAACTTGCTGTCAAGGCCATACTCAACTATAAGAATCTACACTCGAGTATGGACTTACCGGAGAATTGCACAATTTTGATTAAACTGAACTATACTCAAGTATCCATGGGTATACTCAAGTATAGTCCTCACGAGAGCACTCTAAGTTATACATCAAGCTAAACTCGAGTATGAGTTTACATACTCGAGTATGGATCATACGAGTCTACTCAAATACTTGCTTGAGTTTTTCTATACTCAAGTATACATTTCTAAACTCAAGTATGGGTCATACGAAAGATTCAAAAGTTTTTTTTTTTAATCAAAAGCATACTCAAGTATATGCTCACACACTTGAGTATAAGACAAACGAAAGAATCTTTCTTTTCAAATACTTTCTAAACTCAAGTATGCAAATATACACTCAAGTATAGGATGATCAAAAAGTTTTCAAATCTCTCACATGCCTATCCATACTCAAGTGTACATGTGTATACTCAAGTATACACCATACAGAAAGATACAAAAGTTTTTGAACATAAGCATACTCAAGTATGTAGTCACACACTCGAGTATGAGACAAACAGAAATTATCTTTCTTTCCCCAAAGCTTTGTAAACTCAAGTATGACTTTACATACTCAAGTATGGATGTGAAGCAGTTTCAAAGAGTTTTTCAAAATTATTGTATACTCGAGTATGGCTGTACATACTCAAGTATAGGACATACTGAGAAAGTTCTTCCTTTTTGAAAGACTTGCATACTCAAGTATAGATCTACATACTCAAGTATAGAGACTTTGGACTTAAACTTATTTTCATATTAAAAGGTTCACACTCGAGTATGTAATGACAAACTCGAGTATGACTCCTACTTCAAAGACATGGTCCAAAGCTTAAGTCACGATGTTCCTCTCTGTAAGAATCATACTCAAGTATCACTCTTCATACTCAAGTATAGACATTAGTGCACAGTGACACACTCGAGTATAGAAGAACATACTCAAGTATGAGTCGCGAGTTTGAAATTCAAATCGACGAATTTGTGAAATCTTCCCGATTGTCTCCAATACTTTATATCCTCAATCACTAATATTTTTAACTATGTTCAATCAATTTATTAGTGAATTTCTGATGATCAAACATGTGAATTTGTGCATAACTTTGTAAGTTTATATTTTTGAAATGTACAAGTGTCAAATATTTTTGGATTTCAATTCACTCTGTTTTATGAAATTGCATACACATATTTTGGAAAATATTCATACTTTGATTACATTCAAATTAAATTTCAAAATTGGAAGTTAATATTATTGAATGTTGGATATGCTTCAAATTTGTCAAGTTGAGTTTTCCCTATCATCCACATATTGATATTTGGTATTCAATATGTTTCTTGAACTCCTCATTCTTCATTCTCAATCAAGCTAGATCTTATATCTAACAAGGTGATTATCTATATGAGTTTCAAGCTTATCTCCATAAAAGAATTCAATTTGTGAAAATCTCATTAGTTAAGTTATTCCAAGCAATATAAATGTTCATTAATGCATTAAATGTTAGTGCATTAACCATTATATGGAATGATTTACTAGGATAACATTCTGGAACTCTAGACTAATGAGTTTGTGCTTCATCATCCATGAATCCTACTACTCATTTTGATACTCAAATACATTAGCATTTGTGTTCATCTATATTCTGAGTAACTATTTCTGTATATTCAAATTCTTGCCTTGGATGTTCATATATTTCAAGATTCTATTCTAAAAGGCAAGATTATCTCTTGGTCAATAGCAAAGTCATTGTGCTCATATATTTCTATTGTGCAAAGCATATTTCGACAATGCATTACCTTTATGACTTTTGCTCTTGGAAAAATTCTTCAACATGTTAAGCGCAATGTTCAACATGTTCTCTAAAAAATGAAGCATCGATATATCCGGTAAAACTATTGACTTCCACCATGTTTAAAATGAGCATTGATCTTAAACATGTTTCAAAAATGAATCTTTCATGAAAATTTTGATTTCATAATACATTATCACGGTTTGAAAGAACATTTGAGATTTGAAACATTTTGCATATTTCACTCTTGGAAAATCTGATCTCATTCATAAACAATTAGTTGATAAATACTTATCTCTATGGATAAGATTTTCTATGCTCTATGCTCAAACTTACATATATTTTATCAATGACATCTTTTCGCATAAAGTATATTTTCAACTTGTCATTGAGAAATAACATTCTTCGTATCATTTATTTGTTACCCTTTATGATTCATTGGCATGAACTTATTTGATTGGGTAAAATCATGCTAGCTTATTATGCTCTTTGCTTAAAAATTATATGATTTAATCTTTTAAGAGCATAAGGTTGTCATGCCTAATCTTATGTGGACCCGAGAAACATAGGGTACCAAAGAGCATATTTTGTTTTGCGGGACTCGTTTTAAAAGATGAAAAACGAGAGGCTAACGAGTAAAGAATGACTCCGTAGCCGATCCTTGTACCACGAGTTAATTCAACCAATATTCGTAATTTGAAGTTACAAAGTTGTAACTTCAAGATAAGATGCCCCGAGGTAAAAGAAAAATAGCTTCAAGTTATTACTAATGGGTGTTGAATTATGCAGAAGCTTGATTCAATGAAGGTCACAAATTCTACCTTGAGTTAGGTGTCTCGAGGCTGATTAATTTAATGTCTCAAGTCTTAGACAAGCAGAGCATATGTTGGGAAGGAATGAGTTACCTCAAGTCATATTCTCATATGCCTCAAGACAAATTCTACAAGAATCTTGCCTGGATCGAGTATCTTCCATCTTCGATCAAAAAGTAGAATATCCCAAGATGGGTGAATGTATCTATGCACATTGCTTATCGATTTTTGTATAAGTTTAAATTGGGATGTTAAGTTCAAACTAAGAAGTTAAGTTTGATCTGGGAAGATAAGCTTGTAAGGTCCTCTCGTGTGAATTACAAGTGATGACTATAGAATCATAGACATCACATGAGTAACCACTAGAGCTATGTGGGAAGGAACTTCAACCATTCTACACCGAGCTTACCACAAACAATATTGAAGTTCATCGCTTACACGTGAATGACAAGATTAGACAACTCTATGAATTTATCAACCAAAACTTCACGAAACTCATCCTTATGCATCAAACCGGGAGATCTTCGTATTGATCACATAATCGAGATAATGGCTAGCCGTGATGCATCTATGGATTTCAGACGATTATGACTCAAGTAATTACGATATTACTTGAGTGAGGTATTGTAATATGCATTTATCATAATCATCCTAGGCTAACTTGATTTCATTCAAATTTTATCTCATGAAGTTTAGCCTGAGCACACGTATTTCTAAAAGTGGTCCCTATGCTTTAAACCCTTTTATCATCATAAAAATCATAAGTGATTTCTATATACCAATCTCAAGTCCACCCATGTGTACTTGAAAGTTCTTAATTATGATATACCATGTTATGTCCATTGAAGTTAGATGAATTCCAAACCTCATAACACTTGGTATCACATCATTATTTGGTATCATTAAAGGGATCTACACCTGCCTTAATCATGCATTCATTAAGGGGGAGCTTTACATTCATATGTGTTTTATATTTTAAAAGTTCATCTCTTTATTTGAAGAAAAGCCTTTTAAGCATACTCATCTGCATTCACTATCTTTTATTAGTTTTGATGGTAAGTTAAATTCATATTTGAAAATATCTTATGTTTTCCTTTCATTATCTTGATTTGAAAATATCATATAGAAAGGATTATTTTGATGGCTGTTTTGCACAAGCCGTGAGGCGATGCATAAATTAGTGGTTGAGATACCAATGTAATGCCATGGTAGAGGTATCACTACGGGATTACATTTGGTATGAACTAACACATTTTTCTCTTGCAAGAAAGTTTTACAATTATAGCAGGAGATTTCGTTTTGTGCAAGGACATTAATCAACATATTACAAGGAGAAACTATCAAAGCGAGGAGTAGTGCTTTCACGCTCCATCATTGAAGTTGAGATATGCTTTACGAAGAGCTCCATGAAGAAAAATGAGATGGAAGCGAGAATTTGTCATAATCATTCGGTTGAGATACAACTCAAGAAGCCGGTACCTTAGTCTCATTCCACATCTCAAAGGCCATTCGAGCACATCACGGATCTCACACAACAAGAAAGAAAGCAAATGGACTCCATCGATCATTCATCAATTTGCGAGAACCTACATGAGCATTTCTAATCTCTATCTTCTTATATTCGGTAGAAATGTTGCACATGTTTGGTATCTATATGCTTTAAGTGTGAAAGATTTCTTGAAAACCTCTCCAATTTCAAAATTGCTTTCATAAAAACATTCGAAATTGCATCATATTTAGAATGAAAACAATTTCAAATCGAAGAGAGAAAATCAGTTTCTTTGACTCTTTCTAATCTGGTTTCATATTTGTCTCTATAAGCATTTCTTTTTACTTCAACTTTTTGCTAATGACAAATAAGGGAGAGAAATGGCATGATAAATAATGACATGATAAATATGTTGGGTCTAATCTATTTTCATATTCATACATATTTATCTTATAGTATTTGCCATCATCAAAAAGGGGGAGAATGTTGGTTTTGATTAGTTTTGATGATGTCTTATATAGATGCCATTATTAAAAGCAAAAAGATTGAGTAATATAGATATCTCCTACATTGACTAACTCGATGTATTTAATGTAGATTAATCCAAGTTGAATTATAGAGATTAATCAAGAAGGAGATATTGAAGAAGAGAACTCCAAGTTGAACTATAGAGATTGGCCAAGAAATGAGGCTAAAGAAAACGAACTTTAACCTTCGGAAGTCTCTATGATCAAGCGAGAAGATGGAATGAAGAATGAGGAGTTCAAGCAACATATTGAATACCAAATATCAATATGTGGATGATAGGAAAACTCAACTTGACAAATTTGAAGCATATCCAACATTCAATAATATTAACTTCCAATTTTGAAATTTAATTTGAATGTAATCAAAGTATGAATATTTTCCAAAATATGTGTATGCAATTTCATAAAACAAGAGTGAATTGAAATCCAAAAATATTTGACACTTGTACATTTCAAAAATATAAACTTACAAAGTTATGCACAAATTCACATGTTTGATCATCGAAATTCACTAATAAATTGATTGAACATAGTTAAAAATATTAGTGATTGAGGATATAAAGTATTGGAGACAATCGGGAAGATTTCACAAATTCGTCGATTTGAATTTCAAACTCGCGACTCATACTTGAGTATGTTCTTCTATACTCGAGTGTGTCACTTTGTGCACTAATGTCTATACTTGAGTATGAAGAGTGATACTTGAGTATGATTCTTACGAGAGAGGAACATCGTGACTTAAGCTTTGGACCATGTCTTTGAAGTAGGAGTCATACTCGAGTTTGTCATTACATACTCGAGTGTGAACCTTTTAATATGAAAATAAGTTTAAGTCCAAAGTCTCTATACTTGAGTATGTAGATCTATACTTGAGTATGCAAGTCTTTCAAAAAGGAAGAACTTTTCAGTATGTCCTATACTTGAGTATGTACAGCCATACTCGAGTATACAATAATTTTGAAAAACTCTTTGAAATGTTTCACATCCATACTTGAGTATGTAAAGTCATACTTGAGTTTACAAAGCTTTGGGGAAAGAAAGATAATTTCGTTTGTCTCATACTCGAGTGTGTGACTACATACTTGAGTATGCTTATGTTCAAAAACTTTTGTATCTTTCGTATGGTGTATACTTGAGTATACACATGTACACTTGAGTATGGATAGGCATGTGAGAGATTTGAAAACTTTTTGATCATCCTATACTTGAGTGTATATTTGCATACTTGAGTTTAGAAAGTATTTGAAAAGAAAGATTCTTTCTGTTTGTCTTATACTCAAGTGTGTGAGCATATACTTGAGTATGCTTTTGATTAAAAAAAAAACTTTTGAATCTTTCTGTATGACCCATACTTGAGTTTAGAAATGTATACTTGAGTATAGAAAAACTCAAGCAAGTATTTGAGTAGACTCGTATGATCCATACTCGAGTATGTAAACTCATACTCGAGTTTAGCTTGATGTATAACTTAGAGTGCTCTCTGTGAGGACTATACTTGAGTATACCCATGGATACTTGAGTATAGTTCGGTTTAATCAAAATTGTGCAATTCTACGGTAAGTCCATACTCGAGTGTAGATTCTTATACTTGAGTATGGCCTTGACAGCAAGTTTTTAACAATCTTTAAATTGTGTTTACAATTGTCAGTTATCATCAAAAACCTATAGAGAACTAACATTCTCCCCCTTTTTGATGATGACAACACTTGTAAACCAATATTTCATGAGTTTAAGAGAAGTTTGCATTTTGAAATGAGAATGTGCAAATTTGGACAGAATTTTACAGAGTACAGAAGCATGTAAAGATGCACTTCTTGAAAGGTAAATTTGCAACTAATATATCAGAGATGAACAGTAGGAAGCAGTTATTAAGCACACTTTCTCAGTTTAACTTCAGAATAATACAAACATGAAATACATAAACTGAGAGTAAAGCAAGGTGACTAAGACTACATTTCAAATGCAACCTCAAAAACACTCTTTGCCTTAAACTATTCTTTGCCTTTCTCTCCCCCTTTACATAAACTGAGAGTAAAGCAAGGTGACTAAGACTACATTTCAAATGCAACCTCAAAAACACTCTTTGCCTTAAACTATTCTTTGCCTTTCTCTCCCCCTTTGTCATCGTCAAAAGGTGGAGCTGAGATTAAGGGTTCTTGGAGAAGGTCAATAATAGGGGTAGGTGGGAGACTGAGGTAAGGTATCAAGTATAGGGGTAGGTAGAACCACTGTGGTAGGAGTGATGGTAGGAGCAGAGGTAGGATGGAGGGGACTAGTGAAGTTGAATGATGGCGATGAAGAAGATGGTTCTTGATCAGTCTTAGGCATGGAAGGTGAGGACCCAAAACCAAAGTCAGATGGACCACGACCACCCAACCGAAGATGCTTCAGAATTTTCTCAACTTTGTCATCGAGACTCACTTGAGAAACCATCGAGTAGATAATTTGGCTTCTTGATTCATAATCGATCGAGATAACTCAAGGTGACTAAGACTACATTTCAAATGCAACCTCAAAAACACTCTTTGCCTTAAACTATTCTTTGCCTTTCTTGGTATCAAACAGAAGATGGAATGAAGCTTCATCATATTTGAGCTACGAGTGGAGTATAAATGAAAAGTGCTTGATACGGGAAGCCGACACATTAAAGTCCGGAACAAGTTCAGCATAGGCTCGGCTTTATGGATATTGAAGAAGATTGAAGAATAATCAAGAAGAAGATAAGGTGTTAAAGAAAGAAGAACTTGCGAGCTTGTCAAGGAAGCAAGATGTTATTCCAAGTTGAATGGGAGAGAATGCCAAGGGAGCAAGAAGTTCTCAAAGGATTTTGGGAATAATCAAGAAGAGAAGATATTGAGGAATAAGTACAATGACAGAGAATGATCAAGAGAAGAGAAGAGAAGAAAGAAATAATTGAATTATGGAAAATGATCAAGAGAAGAAGAGAAGAGAAGAAAGAAAGAGTTGAGTGGTGAAGAATGATCAAATTTGGAGATGGAAAAAGGAAGAACTTGTTGAATGGAATGAAGATATTGTTATGCAAGTTCATATATTGATGCTAGAAGCCTCCAAGATCATATGGAAGTTGGAATGACTCAATTGAAGCTAAAGTCAGCAAAAATCAGCTTCGGATGAGAATACTCGAGTTTGGAACTCAATACTCGAGTATAGGAGTCAATACTCGAGTATGTTCATCTATACTCGAGTATAGGAGTGTTTTCGAGTCTCTCGGCGTCTCTGGACTGGAAATACTCGAGTATCCAAGTATATACTCGAGTATGCAGTGTTTTCAGCATCTCTCGGTGCCTCGGATTTGTCTATACTCAAGTATGCAAGTCTATACTCGAGTATACAGCGGTGATCAGCTCTGTTTCACGTTCAGCATGGACGACGTTTGGTAATTTGATGATATCTTCCAAACCAGAGATCGGATTGAAGTGAAATCAGTGGCATATGAAACTAGACTCCCAATGCGTCATTTTGATATAAAATTCAAGCCCAAAGGAGTTCATATGAGAGATCTATGAATTGTACAAGTTGATAGATAAATCCACGCCACACAGCAAACCAAGCTTCAATGTTTTGAGTGTAACTCACAAACTACAAATCCGATTGAGCTGAAATCAGTGGCATATGAAAGTAGACTCACAGATATTTCCATCAAAAGTTGAACAAACCAAAACGAAGTTCAGACCAGGGAGATATGGCCCTCGAAACTCGATGGTTTGCTCAAAGAGTTGCAATACTCGAGTATGTAAGTTCAATACTCGAGTATGGATCAGACAGAGAAGAACCAGGAGTTACGAAACAATCTCTATACTCGAGTTTCCAACCCTATACTCGAGTATACGTCGCTGGTTCAGAAAACGAAGTTCTAACGGCTAGTTTCTATCTGAGTCTAACGGCTATATTACTTCTCCAACGGTCATATATTGATTTCTACATATAAAAGAAGACAGATTCAAGACAGATCAAGTAGAGATACAAGATTACATCTTCAACATGCTAATACTCTGATCTTCACATCATTTACTCTCTGTTTTTCAAATGCTTACATAGTTTATCATAGAGAATGATATGATTTGTATTGTTCTTCGGTGATTATCATTATCTACTCTTAGAGAGAGTTCACGATAGTAAATCATTTATTGTAAAGAATCTCAAGTCGGGAACTTGGAGATTGGGATACGGTTCCAACTTGTAAGGGGAGTGAGTCCTAGTGTGAAAGGATCATCGAGTACGAGTTGGTAATTGTAAGAGGATATCTCGGAAAGAGATTGTAAAAGGCGCACAAGTGCCCGACTAAACTTGTGAGGTTGTAAAGGCCTTCCTCTTGTGCCTGGTTAAACAAGAAGATAGTGGAAAATCTCAAGTGGAGCTTGGGGACTGGACGTAGGTCAAGGATTGAGCCGAACCAGTATAAATCAGTTTGCATATTCTCTTCCCTTATCTCTTATATTTCCAGCATATATATTTGAATGTGCATATATATTTGAATGACTGATTATCACTTTATAAATTATTTTTGTCATTCAAACTACTTTCAGTAAGTTTCTGAAAAGATTTTCAAAGTACCAAGTTTTTAATTAGACACCCAATTCACCCCCCTCTTGGGTGATAGCCAGGTCTTTCATGGATTTCTCTATCAACTTCCACAATTCATAACTCCTTGATAGAAACTCCTTTGGGCTTTAATTTTATATCAAAATGACGCATTGGGAGTCTAGTTTCATATGCCACTAGTTTAACCTCAATCGGATCTCTGGTTTGGAAGATATCATCATATTACCATATGTTGCCCGTACTGAATGTGAAACAAAGTTGATCACCGCTGTAAACTCGAGTTTGAAAGTGTGAGCTCGAGTTTGGACCATCCGAGACGCCGCGAGTTGCGAAGACACTTATAGACTCGAGTTTGAAGTGCTAAGCTCGAGTTTGTTCATATTAGAAAGGCAAAATACTTGACAAGGTAGTAAACTTCAGTTTAATACTTGGAGGCTCAAGTTTGCTCATCCGGAAACTCATATTTCGACTTTAACTCGAATTGAGCCATTCCAATTTCGTTTGATCGTGGAGACTTCTAGGACCAATCTTAGAACTTGAATAATGATATCTTCATTCCATTCAGCAAGTTCTTCCTTCTTCCATCTCCCAACTTGATCATTCTTCATCATTTAACTTAGCATCTACATTAAATATAAGAATTAGTCAAAGTAGAAGATAAATGTAGTATGCAACCTTTTTGCTCTCAAGAATGACATCTATATAAGACATCATCAAAACTAATCATAACCAACAAATACCTCACTCAAGTAATATCATAATTACTTGAGTCATAATCATTTGTAATCCATAGATGCATCAATGGCTAGCCATCATCTGATGATCTAATCAATACTAAGGTTCTGCCATATGTGAATAGGCTTCAAGAGGATGAGTCTCTACGACCACCAATTGCTCTAAATGCATCTTAGAAGAAGAAATCCCAAAGAAGCTTTGAATAGGTCTCAAAATTAGTTTCTGCTAATAGCTCCTCATCAAGCTAGCATGCTCCTTATTATCTTGGTCTAAGCCTCTTGCTAGTGATGGGATGTCACTCAAGTGATGTTACAGAATTTGCAGACATAGCCACTAAAATGGTCTATTCTGTTTACCTATGTTCTTTGTATTTGACAATAGAACATTTTGGTAAACTCCTGTAAAAATATGTGTCCTTTGGTACTCAATGATTCTTGAGTCCACACAAGATTAGACATGACAACCTTATGCTCTTAAAAGATTAAATCATAAGATATTTAAGCAAAAAGCATAATAAGCTAGCATAATTTTACCCAATCAAATAAGTTCATGCCAATGAATCATAAAGGGTAACAATTAAATTATATCAAGAATGTTATTTCTCAATGACAAGCTGAAAATATACTTTATGCAGAAAAGAAGTCATTGATAAAATACATGTAAGTTTGAGCATAGAAAATCTTATCCATAAAGATAAGCATTTATCAACTAATAGTTTATGAATGAGATCATATTTTCCAAGAATGAAATATGAAAAATGTTTCAAATCTCGAATGTTCTTTCAAACCGTGATAATACATTATGAAATCAAAATTTTGATGGATGAAAGATTCATTTTTGAAACATGTTTGAAAACAATGCTCACATTAAACATGGTGGAAGTCAACATGTTTAAAGAATATAATATTAACTTCCAATTTTGAAACATCATCTGAATGCAATCAAAGTATGAATATTTTCCGAAACATGTGTATGCATTTTCATTAAACATAGTGAATTGAAATCCAAACAAATTTTATACTTGTGCATTTCAAAAATATAAACTCAAAAAATTATGCACAAATTCACTTGCTTGATCATCAAAAACTTACTAACAAATTGATTAAACATAGTTAAAAATAGTAATGAGTGATGATAAGAAGCATTGGAGTCAATCAGGAAGATTTTACAAATTCGTCAGATTTAATTTTCAAACTCTGCGACTCATACTCGAGTATGTTCTTCAATACTCGAGTTTGTCATTGTGCACTAATATCAATACTTGAGTATCCATGATGATACTCGAGTATTCTTCTTCCAAAGAAGAACGTCGTGATTTGAGCTTTGGACCATATCTTTGAAATAGGAACAAAACTCAAGTTTCCAAATCCATACTCGAGTTTTGGACTTTTGTTATGAAAATAAGTTTAAGTCCAAAACCTCAATACTAGAGTTTCCATTTCAATACTTGAGTTTTCTAAATCATTGAAAAAGAGCAAAGCTCTCTGTATGCCCGATACTCGAGTTTCCAAATCATTACTCGAGTATTCAGAGAATTTGAAAACCTTGAGAAATCTATGCCAAGTCAATACTTGAGTTTTCAAATCGATACTTGAGTTTTAAAAAACATGTGTAAAACTTGAAAACTTTCTGTCAGTCCAATACTCGAGTTTTCATTCCCATACTCGAGTATTCTTAAGTTGAAAGCTTTGGTGACTTTTTGTATGGCCAATACTTGAGTTTTCAAATAGATACTTGAGTTTTGAAAACATTAGAAAATATTGAAAGAGTCTCGTATGATGCATACTCGAGTTTGGCTCAGGGTGAAAAACTTGGAGTGCTCTTTGTAAGTTCAATACTTGAGTTTCCAATGGAAACTTGAGTATTGCTTTGTTTAATAAAATTGAGCTACTCTTTGTCAAGTCAATACTTGAGTATTGAAACCAAAACTTGAGTTTTCTCAAAAACTTGGAAAACATAGAAAACTCTTGACAAATTTGGCGGAGTTTGGTTTTGACAAAAAAATTCTGATTGAAATTGAATAAGTTTCAAAACCCTTTAACTTAACTAAAGACAAACCAAACATGAATTTCATATAATTATAGTATGGGGTAAGAATTAGATATCACCGTAATTTTTCTTGTCTTTGTAGAAGCTTGCTTGGTTGAGATGGATTGATGTAGATAACTCCTTTTTCTGGCATTCACCATCAACATCAAGCATAGCTTGTTTAGCTTTCTCAAGATTTGGATCATTTCTTTATGTTGAATTCTTGAGAAGCTTTCTTTGATCCTACAAAACCGTATAAAGCTTTTTCTTTCTTGGTATCCAACCTAACTTGGATCCAATCATCGTTAGCTTGTAGGAATCAAAATTCACATAATCTTATGAATATAATTAATTCAAAACGTACAATTGAGCATAGTGAATTAAACATGACTTTATGTATAAAAGAAATACTTTCTTTTCAAATCATCATGCATGCATAAAGAATTAAGCCTATTGAACATTGCAATCTCTTTCAAAAATAAGTTAGGATGTGAAAAACCAATATATAAAAAATAGTTTGCAATGCTCATTCCTAAGGTTACAAAAAATAAAACCTCAATAAATATTTCAGATGATAGAGTAGGAGGTTTTACCATTGTATACCTTTATCTTAGGCACTTGGAGGATTGGCTTTGCTTGCAGCTTTTGATTCTTCATATGTTTTCCTATGGGTGTTGGCAAAGCTCTCTCAAAAGATATAGACTTCTAGAGTCTTCTGTTTGAAACTTGAGAGATTCTCTTCTTCTTGTTCTCCTCAAGATAATTGAATGGTACTTCATGGTAGTCCATTCTTGAGGCAAAATGTATTCTTCTTACGGGTGTCCATTGCTTCTTTTGATTTGACTTTGTAAATCCAGCAATGGATGCTCCTAGAGTTCTCTTGCTTGATATAGGTGCTATGATCTTCTTCATTGGTGCATGAGAAACTCTTGGCTTCTTTTTCCTCTTTTTTGTACCTTGATGTCCATTGATATTCAAATCATCCTGTACACATAGAGTACTAGATGGACATTTTGGTACCCACTTATCCTGGGTCCTTCATCGTTAGTATTGGACCTTACTTGTCCTTTCGAAACCCAAACATTTCTCACATTAGAGTTTCTCCTAATATAGCATGTATGAGAAATATGCCCATATTTTCCACAATAATTGCAAATAATAGAATGATGCTTATTTTGAATATTCTTGCAAGTATTGTGCTGGTCATGAGAGTAAAACTTCAAATAATCTTCATTTGAACATTCATTCTTCCCAATAAATTTTCCAGCATTATTTTTCAAAACATTCTTGCTTTTCAAACTAGAATCAATGATTGGTTGAAAAATAATTTTATGCAATTGTTCAAAATCATTTTTATTAACTACACAAGAAGAATTGGAATTGTTTACCACATGTGTATCTTGAGCTCCAGATAATGATTGATCATAATTATCCATGAGCTCTTCCTGGGAATCCTTTTCCCCTTGTTCTTTTGTGTTGACTGGATTATGGGAGTATTCAACGATTTCTCCTTCTTCAATCTCCAGTTGTTCATCAATCATAGATGTGCAGTTTATAATTTCTGATGAACTATCAACACTATCAACTTCAACACAATTGTTAGAAGCATATATATAATCAAGAGTATCCCATATTTCTTTAGCACTAGAACAAAACTTGATTTTCTAAAAATCATTTTCGATTAACGTACGGTGAAGGATTTTCATTGCTCTAATATTCAATGAAAACATTTTATTTTCCTTTTCGTCCAATCCTTTCTTGGTTTGAAATCAAAAACATTTATAAAAACATTCCACATATGAAAATCAATTGCTTTGATAAAACTAGTCTTTCTAGCTTTCCAAAACCAAAAATCAATATCTTTGAAGAACGGTGGAATGGTATAATCAAAACCTCCTGAAAACGATGGACACCCAAAATCAGCCATTGAAACTCTTGAGACGGTTAAGTCCTTTAAACAAGAACCAGGCTTTGATGCCAAATGAAAGACCTGGCTATCACCCAAAAAGGGGGTGAATTGGGTGTCTAATTAAAACTTGATACTTTAAAAATCCTTTGCGTTTTCTAAATCAACGATTAGATATTCAAATAAACATATCTTTGGAAATATAAGAGATAAGGGAAGAGAATATGAAAACTGAGATTTATATTGGTTCGGCCCAATCCTTGACCTACGTCCAGTCTCCAAGCTTCACTTGAGATTTTCAATCCACTATCTTCTTTCAACTTGATTACACGTTCTGTACTTGAAGTAATCCTCTCACTAGGATTCACTCCCCCTTACAAACTGTAATCAATACTCCCACTTGATTACACACTCTGTACTCGAAGTAATCCTCTCACTAGGATTCACTCCCCTTACAAGCTGTAATCAAAACAATGGGTTTCTCACTCAAGATCACCCAATCTTGAGTAACTCTCAGATAGTACGGTAGGATGTTTACAATAATTCTTCTCTCTCAGAAGTGAATGAATAAACACTGAAGTACAATACAAAACATCTCACTCTCTATTATAAACTATGTAAATATTTGAAAAACATAGAGTAAATGATGTGAAGATCAGAGTATGAGCATTTTGAAGATGTAGGCTTGTGTCTTGCTTCTTCTGTCTTGAATATGTCTTCTTTTATAGGTAGAGATCAATATATGACCGTTGTATAAAGAAATATAGCCGTTAGTCTCAGATGGAAACTAGCCGTTAGAACTTCGTTTTCTGAACCAGCGATGAAAACTCGAGTATTCATTTGGAAACTTGAGTTTCCTTTTGTCTTGAATAGGTCAGTTGCTCTCTATCTTGTCTAAACTCGAGTTTCCCACTAAGATACTCGAGTTTGCAACTTCTTGAGCTAACCGTCAACTTTCGAAGGTCATATCTCCCTGGTCTGAACTCTATTTTGGTTCCTTCAACTCTTGATGGAAAGCTCTGTGAGTTTACTTTCATATACCACTGATCTCAGCTCAATCGGATTTGTATTGTGTGAGATACACTCAAAACATTGAAGCTTGGTTTGCTGTGTGGCGTGGATTTATCTGTTAAGTTCCACAATTCATAGCTCTCTCATATGAACTCCTTTGGGCTTGAATTTTATATCAAAATGACGCATTAGGAGTCTAGTTTCATATTCCATTGATTTCACCTCAATCCAAATTCTGGTTTAGGAGATATCGTCAAATTACCATATGTCGCCCGTGCTGAACGTGAAACAGAGCTGATCACCGCTGCATACTCGAGTTTTCACTTGGATACTCGAGTTTTCCTAGTCCAGAGACGCCAGAGATGCTGAAGACACTACAAACTCGAGTATTGACGGGCAAACTCAAGTTTTGAGTTCCAAACTCGAGTTTTGAATCCTAAACTCGAGTTTTCTCGTATCCAAGAATCAAATCACTGTAGCGAAGTAGGAAACTCGAGTTTTGAGTTGTGAACTCGAGTTTTCTCATTCTGATGCTGATTTTTGTTGTCTTTAACTCCTAATTGAGCCATTCCAACTTCCATATGATCTTGGAGGCTTCTAGCATCAATATAAGAACTTGAATAACGATATCTTCATTCCATTTAACAAGTTCTTCCTTTTTCCATCTCCCAACTTGATCATTCTTCATAATTCAACTCTTCTTTTCTTCTCTTGATCATTTTCCACAATTCAATTCTTTCTTCTCTTATCTTGATCATTCTCTGTCATTCAACTTGTACTCATTATTCTTTGCTAGTTCCTCAATATCCATAAAGCCGAGTCTATCTTGAACTTGTTTTTAGAATTTAATGTGTCGACTTTCCGTATCGAGTCTTATTCATGTATACTCCATTGTAGCGCAAATATGATGAAGTTTCATTCCATCTTTGTTTGATCATAGAGACTTCTAGTATCTCATATAAGAACATATAGTGCAAGTTCTTCTTTCTTTAATCCCTTATCTCCTTTTTGATTATTCTCCATGATTCAACTTGGACTAATCTACATTAAACATAGTAGTTAGTCAATGTAGAAGATAAATATATTATGTAAACTTTTTGCTCTTAATAATGGCTTCTATATTAGACATCATCAAAACTAATCATATTTAACACAATACTTCTCAAGTATTCTGGGCTGATGCAATGAGTACAGTCTGCTACATCTCGAATCGGGCATATCTCCGGAAGAAGTTTAGTAAAACTCCCTTGAGCTGTACAAGGGAAGAAAGCCAAACTTGGCTCATCTGCATGTTTTTGGATGTAAGTGCTTCATCCATAATAATGGCAAGGACAATTTGGGAAAGTTTGATCCCAAAACGGATGAAGGTATATTTTTGGGTTATTCAAATAGGAGTAAAGCTTATAGAGTCTTTAATACTCGTACTCGTATTGTTGAAGAGTCTATACATGTTGTATTCTGTGAATCCAAATCTAATAAGTCCTTAGATGATGATGAGGAAAATACTTTCAAAAATCAATTCTTTTCGAAAACTACTCCTGCCTCTATTGAAAATCCTGAAAATGTTTTCGAGGCTGATCCTCAAAATGACGTAGAAAACCCTGATCAATCTCAGCATAAAGCTTGGAAGTTCATTAGGAATCATCCTTTGGACCAAGTAATAGGTGATGTGAAACAAGGAGTAAGAACTAGAAATAGTACTTTGAATGAAGTAACCTTTTCAGCCTTTATATCACATATTGAACCCTCTAAGATAGATGAAGCCCTTTCAGACAATGATTGGGTGATAGCTATGCAAGAGGAGTTACATCAATTTGATAGAAATCAAGTTTGGGAATTGGTACCTAGACTTAAGGACCATCCGGTCATTAGAACTAAATGGGTATTCAAGAACAAACGAGATGAATCAGCAATCATTGTCTGTAACAAGGCAAGATTGGTTGCTAAAGGCTATAATCAAGAAGAAGGAATTGACTTTGAAGAAACTTATGCTCTAGTAGCAAGATTGGAAGCCATAAGAGTTCTTCTAGCATTTGCTTGTGTCAAAGGATTCAAGCTCTATCAAATGGATGTAAAAAATGCTTTTCTAAATGGTTTTATTCAAGAGGAAGTTTATGTTGAACAACCTCATGGTTTTCAATGTGATCATCATCCAGATCATGTTTATCGTCTCAAAAAGGCCCTTTATGGTCTTAAGCAAGCTCCTAGAGCTTGGTATGAGCGATTAAGCAAATTCCTTCTTGATCAAGGATTTATTAGAGGAAAAGCATATACAACTCTCTTCATAAAGAGTAATAAGCTTGGTGAAATTTAAATTGTACAAATATATGTTGATGACATTATATTTGGTGCTTCTAATGATGCTTTGTGTGAAGATTTTGCTAAGAATATGCAGGGAGAATTTGAGATGTCCATGATGGGAGAACTCAATTACTTCCTTGGTCTGCAAATCAAGCAAAGGAAAGATGGAATCTTCATATCTCAGACCAAGTATCTAAATGATCTGCTGAAGAAGTTTGGGATGGACCAATGCAATGGAGCTGATACTCCAATGAGCTCAACCACTGCATTGGATGTTGATGAAAAGGGCAAAGACTTCAATATCACAAGATATAGAGGAATGATTGGTTCATTGCTCTACCTCACAGCAAGCCGTCCAAACATCCAATTCAGTGTGGGGATGTGTGCAAGGTTCCAATCTGCTCCCAAGGAGTCTCATGCTGAGAATGTAAAGCGAATCTTCAGATACCTTGCTGACACAAAGACCCTTGGCTTATGGTTTTCCAAAGGTCAACCTGAACACTTGGTGGCATATTCAGATTCAGACCATGCTGGGTTTAAGACAGATAGAAAGAGCACAAGTGGCCAATGCGAATTTCTTGGTTGCTCACTTGTCTCCTGGTTCAGCAAGAAGCAAACAAGCGTGGCTGTATCCTCTACTGAAGCTGAATATGTAGCTACCTCAAGCTGTTGCGCTCAAGTCCTTTGGCTCAAGCAACAACTATCTGACTTGGGAATCAACCTGAAGGAGATCCCAATATTGTGTGACAACACAAGCACAATAAGCTTGGCCAAGAATCCAGTGCAACATACTCGGACCAAGCATATCGATATGAGGCATCATTTCATAAGGGATCATATTCAGAAGAAGGATGTCAAAGTCATGTTCATCCCAACTCATCTTCAACTTGCTGACATCTTCATCAAACCATTGGCCAAAGAACAATTTAATTCCATAAGGAGAGAATTGGGAATGGTAAATCTCAATGAGTTGTAAGTATCTCTCTCTCAATGTTAGTTATGGTTTTGATGATTGTTAGAAACTAATTTAAGCCTTAGAGTATCTAGTTATGTTTTATGCAGGATGCTTGAAATACTAGTATTTGCTGTCGAAAGAAGCAAACTCGAGTATTGGAAACAATACTCGAGTTTGTCGGGGTCAGAGAGCAACCTTGATTTTTGGAGGAGATGCAACTCGAGTATGCAAGTTGGATACTCGAGTTTTGGTCGCGGAAGTTCAAAGGTTCACCTTACATCTTTGAAGTCCAGGTTAGTAACCATGCATCAAAACTTGAGTTTTGTAATGAATACTCGAGTATTGTCGCGTCTATATATATGGGTCACTATTCATGTTCTTCAAGACTCGCCTCAAAACTCAAGTTTTGCCCTAGTCGTTCTCTCTTCCCTCTCTGATTCTCTCGACTCTCGATCAAACCCTTGTCTCAAAAACCCTAAATGGCCTCCAAATCAACTCCCCAGGAGATTCGCGACACGAGTTCTGACCAAGAAGGGTCAAAGTCATGGTCTCCTCCTCCTCCTCCCCAACGTCCAAGAAGGGTGAAGACGACTCCTAGGCGTTTCCAATATGGCGTTGATCGATCTATCAGAGGAATTAGCGAAAATATTCCAGAATCTCCTTCTCCTAACCCTAAATCGAAGGGGGTTTCATTCAAGGAACCCACTACATCGCCTTCGAAGAACAAGAGGACTGAACCTGAACCAGTCAAGGGAAAGGGAAAGAAGAAGGTAGCTGAAGGGAAAGGGGGTTTCCATATGTTTGACTCATCATAGATTGAACCATATCTAATAGAGTTCGATTCCTCCATTCAGAAACACCATTCCATTGAGGTGTTCCTGGAGGAGTAAGTTGTGAGATAATCCCACAACTCCTAAGATGGTCAATGAACTCTTGGTTCAAATATTCACCATCCCGATCAGATCAAAGTGTCTTAATTGTTTTGCCAAGCTGGTTTTGCACTTCATGGCTTTCCGTTTCATACCCCTTACTTTCTGAACGGACAAAACAATGTTGGGCCTCTTCTTAAGGCTCAGCTCAGCTGTTTTGAGCATCCCATGCAATTCAGAAATTGATTTCTCCATGTTGTTCATGTTATAGTTCATGACAAACTGGTCATAACTATCCAGGAGTGAGTTCAAGATCATATTTGTAGCTAACTAGGACTCATGGGAAATCCAAGCCTCTCAAGGTGATTAATATAGCCCTTCATTTTCGACACATGAGAACTAACGGATGCACCTTCAGGCATCTTGCAGGAAAATAAGGCCTTTGTGGTCTCATACCTCTCTTGCCTTGCCTGTTGCTGGAACATTTCCATAGGATGAACAATCATCTTAGAGACCTCCATATGTTCCAGATCTCCATCGAGGTCTGGAATCATAGTGGCAGGCATCAGGCATCCTGCATCCACAGAGTTGTCCTTATGCTTCGTTTAAGCATCAATCATTAGCTGTAGGCTTGTCAGGAATGGGTTGATAAATAAGATACTTCTTTCTTTCATGTTTGGGATCAATGCTTAAGTTCCCAAACAAGTCAAGAAAGTTTGTCTCATCGAGTTCGTCCTTCTGAAGGACTGATCGCATTGATGGTGTGGCAGTATTGCTAGTCTACATGATTCTACAACTAAAAGATATGCAATGTTTAATTAATAACCTCCCATTTGAATTAAGAACCCTCATTATAATCGGTGGGCTAAGATCCATATTTGGCTTAAATTTAAGTCCGCTTTGCGAAAAGACGCTTAAAATCAAGTTATTTAGGTAGGCAACATCTTTGCCAATTACATCACATGTAACTCTTAGATCTTTATAGGATATGATCATCATATGAACTAGCATGTTTAATCTCATCTAATGCCTTGAGATCCAAAACCGTTTTGATAATATCAATTAAGTCAAGACAATAATGAATGTTGAGTATCACCATTACCCACTCTTGTCTCACCAAGATAACTCAAATGCATCCACTTTGGTGGAACATACAAATGGGCGATCGAGGTTTTGACAAGTATTTATTTATTGATGGCTTTATGACTTAAGATTTTATTTAGAGGGCATATATGATATAGTCTAATTAATCCTATTAATTCTACCTATATGAATGCAATCACTATTGTATCTCATATAAACTCTAAATTAATCATGAGTGATCTAATCAAATCATAATTAAAACTCTAAATTAATTATGAGTGATCTAATCAAATCATAATAAAACTCTAAATTAATTATGAGTGATATAATCAAATCATAATTAAAACTCTAAATTAATTATGAGTGATATAATCAAATCAAGACATAATTAAAACTATGACACAACATTGACAGAGATTTGCCGTGATCTCTCAAAATAACCAGGATCAATATAATTTTGCAGTATAATGTAACCTGGGTCGTTTCCCAACGAATTCACGATCGGTTCGATTCGAACAGCAATAAAAAGAAAAAAATAAAAGCTGGAGGTTTTTTATTCAAAAGAGATTAAAAACGAAAATATGCGAAACGAGAATGAAATATGCGAAAGCAGTTAATAACGATTAATCAGATTAAAAACGATTAACCCGAATTGAGATTCCATAACCTTCATCGGACAAAAAGATAATAACCAAACTCGTGATTGATTCTGGACAAACCAAGATCTCTGCATTTGTCCAGATATTCCCTCGACTAGACGATCGTCTAGCATTTGATCGAACACGTGGCGAGCTCGCTATGCGATCGCGCAACGTTCTCTCAGAACCCGGTCCGACCTATGTCCTTGAGATATCAATCTAGGTATTAAATCTAATACCTAATCCGCAATTATAATCGGATCCGATTAAAATAAACATAAACGAATTACGTTACCGACTGAAGCTCGTGCCCTCTGGATTCGTGGAACCCTCAATCCATGGGTCAATCATAGAAGCCTAGCCTATCATAGCTATGCAGAACGAAAATGGGAAAGAGATGAAGAAGTTCATCATGAACACGAAGAACACGAAGAACGAGATGAAGAAACGGTTGAGAGAAAATGAAACTTTTGTATTTTAATCCAAAAGCGAGTAAAAACGTGAATGAAAATCTGTTTGTGGGCTTTGCCTCACTTAACCTAAAATGGAAAAATGAAATGGGGCTCCAATCCACAATTCAGGCCCAAAACAAAAAATAAAAAAAAGGGCTTTAATTACAAATTCAAGCCCAAATAAAAATCAGACTTCGATCGGCTCCAAAATCGACCGCCCTCTTGTCCGAATTTGCCTTTCATGTCTTCATAACAATTGTAGTTCTCGAATCATCTGAAATATGAAACAAAAATGAGGCAAATCGATGTCTGGTTCAAGAGTTATGGTAGGAATAGTGAAGCAATGTAAAACTGGAATTTTATTATTAAAAATGGCTAAAATATAATCAAAGGCCCAAAGCCCAAATAAGTATAAAAGCCATTATTTATTAACTAAAGAGTCCTAAATTATTAATCAAGAGATAAAAAGAAGTGTATGAAATATTCAATTATCAAACATAGCTCATGCTTAACCTAAAATCCTCTCAAGACAATGAGAGGACTTTTCTAAATAAGAAAAAGAAATACATCAGGAGAAACCTTGTTTCAACATACGAGGGAGTGAGATGAGAAGAGAATGTACATCAAGAGTATTTAGAGAAAGGCATGGCTCGCAGACCGTATTTAAAATTTACAACACTTGTAAAACTCTAGGGCCATGTTGTTCACTATACCCAAACAACATTTGAAAGGTAAATTGCAACATATATTAATTCATACAATTATGAAATAAAATATTATTCATGATTAAAATTATCTAATTTATATTATATTATATTATATTATATATATATATATATATAATATAATATCATGATTTAAGTTCTCGCTACGAACGGTTAGTCACGGCGGTCCCGAGAGATTTTGAAAAGTTATAGTCTTTCGAAATAACGACCTAGCGTGATCGACCGGTGTGATCGACCAGCGTGATACGATGTTGTTCATAACAACGTGATCAAGAGTAAACTAGCGTCGTCCAAGCCTGATCGTCGCGCGAACGAAATAGTTTCGTCCTTAACGTGTCCGACTTCTGCGAACGTGATCAACCCAAGTGTGGCCAACGTCCAAGCATGATCAGCGTCTCTGAACTTTTTAGAAGATGACCTATGTTCGAACGTAACCTCTGATCTGAATGTTTCAGATCCTCACGAAAGAGCCAAAAAATCCGATATGAATAATTCAGAAAGGGCCGCCTAAAACTGACTTGCTATCCCTAGAAACCCTAACGCGAGTTTTTCAATTTAAACATATAACAAGATTCGGTTTTATCAAACAGTGGCATCAGAGCCAGATCAACCGAGCATTTAAAGCTGGCAACGTGCTAGCGCCTTCAGTATTCTTGTGTCTCTACTTTTTCTCTCTAGGGTTTCTCGCGGCTTTTCTAATACGACTGACAAAATGTCCCGTAAGTTTTCTTAAACCCATTAGGCGTATTATATTCAAAACTAATCCTTATTAATTTTGAAATTTGAATTTAGATTAAAATAATATATTAATTAAATCTATCTAATAGATCTAATCTAATATATTTATTTAATCCGAATTAAAAAGCCTTCTCCGATTTAATTTATCTCTATAAATTAAATATGAGATATGATATCTATCTATTTAATTAAATATGAGATACTATATCTCAATTTAAATTAAATTAGATATATGATATCTTTATTCAAAAATTAAATATGGGATACAATATCTCTATTTGTTTTAGATATTTAATTTATCAAATAAATTAAATACAAAACAAATATTATATAATAATATTATAATCTCTATTAAATAATATTATTATATTTATTTTCGAATTTAATAATATATATATATATACATCCTAGATTAAATATTTTATTCATTAAATCTTAGACATATCTAAGATTCAATGAATCTGACACTTTTGCTTTCGTGTTATTTATTCTTGTGTCGACCCCGCAGCAACATGAGATTGGCGTAGGCCAAATCGTAGACCATTTATAAGTCGCAAAGCGACTCCTCTAGCAAGACATTGCGACTACCCAATTCATATAGGGATTGATGATCGATACAACCTATCGTACAACCATGTCACGTCCCTTTTGTCACGCGATAATTTGGTCAAGGATAAGGCATGGATAATGTCAACTTCCTTTTCTTGACCATTACTTTTTCGATTCTCGAGTAGTCTAATAATTGAAATGGAAACTCCTTTCCATCGTAGTATGGCCATACATTTCTCGGACTCACTCATCGAGGGGCCTAGTATTATCTCTCTACAAATGTGAGGACAAATTCCATCTTGACCATTCACATTCCTCTCGCATTGAGAACCACTTATCCCGATCCAAGCCTTTATCATCACCCGGTCAAAGGTGACTTTTGACTAGGTCAAAGAGCAGCGACTCATCATGTAGGAATTCATGATGATCTCAGGTCAAAGGGAGTTGTGACGCGGTTATACATGAGAAATACTTATGACTTAATCCATGCAGTTTTCTCATAGTAGGTCGGTCCAGCACCTTGTACTCCTACAAGTGCCCATGACTTTGATTCGTATCTTCATACCTCATCAAAGTCATACTCGGTCTTATTTCATCTTCGCCATTTCCGCGTAGATGACCGACCAGGACATTTAGGATAATCTATAAGATATATCTAAGGATCAGTTATCACTATAAACATGCAAATGAAATGATAACTAAAAGAGAATACTTTAAATAACATAAATGTTTAATGTATAATGACTAGCCCCTAGGGCATAATTTCCAACCAGATAGAAATTCAATATTGAAGTGATGAACCAAAACATATAGAACTTCAATATTGTAGCGTCATCCTTAATGCGCACCCACACGTATCGATTTTGACAATTATATCTGAATCAGTCAAGTTGCTTGATATATACTGATCAATTAGATGAAAGGCGAAAAAGAAAAACAATTCTGACTCTTCTTTTGTCATCATTTATATGAAATTTCTGCACAGCTTAGTATATAGTCTAAGTTCTTTAATGTTGATAATCCTCTCTGCCAACTGCATTTGAACCGGTCAAGTTGGTTGAAGCAAAATTTATTGCACAATGAGATAATGGTTACTCTGTTACCACAAGTTTAGTTGAGGCCTGTTTGGTATGAGGAATTTGGAGGGAAAGGGAAGGAAAAAAATTATGAGTTGAATTTATAAAAATCGGAGAAATGAGGTCATAAAATTTTAATAAAGGGAAATTTTTTAATAAAATAGTAAGAAACATTAATTCAAAAGTTTGGACCGGTGAATTCTCTAAGTGCACATTTGGTTCACGGAGTCAGAGGTAATGTAATGTAATGTAATGATGATTACATGAATTTGTTTGGTTCGTCATTAAGAAAAGATTATACATATACATAAAAATGTTTGATTGAATTACATTGAAAATTAGAATATATGGGAATAATATATCAAGAGACAAAATTACCCATATATATATATATATATATATATATATATATATATATATATATATATATATATATATATATAAAAAGTATACATTTTTTATTATCAATTGAAATTTAGTAGAAAAAAAAATGTCCACTTTTCAAACCAAGTATGAAATTACCTAGTTTAAAAAGTAGACATTTTGTATCATCAATTGAAATATTTTAAGACAAGTTAGTAAAACAACCGGTTTTAAAATTATTTTTTTTCTAAAAATGTCAATTTCAATCGGTTTAAATATATTTTCCCTAATAAATATCTTTTTTTAGTTGTGACCTGATTCGCTTAATGGGATAATGGTGGCACTGTTTCGAGTTTTGACAAGTCTAATTAATGTGGAGCCATGACATATTGAGACATTAAACGAAACGCAACTAAAAACTTGACATCTTTCCGTTTGGTTAATAAAAATCTCACAACTTTGGCGACATTAACAAGTCTAATTATTGTTGGGCCATGACATATTGGTGGCACTGTTTCGAGTTTTGACAAGTCAAATTAATGTTGGGCCATGACAACCTTTTTTTTTTTTTTTGAGAAAATCCACCTCAAAGCCAAAATAACCAAAAAATTATTAAAGATAGCCAAAAAAGAAGTCACATATCAAAAAAGACCCTAAAGTTTTTTCTAATATTATTTCATAAACGTTAACATCTATATCAGTATAACAATAACAACTAAATCAATAGACGTTAACAACAATATCCTAACAACTAAATTAGTACTCGTTAACAATTATATCAGTACACATTAACAACAATATCAATATACGTTAGTCGTTAACAATTATATCAGTACAACGTTTTCTAAAATAATATCAGAAAAGGCCCTAACAGCTGACTTTTCTTTAAGTGTTTTTTTGATAATATTTTGCTAATTTGGATCTAAAGAGGATTTTCTCAATTTTTTTTTCTCGCTCAGGGGCCTCGACATATTGGGCAGGTTTGGTGTCAGCTTTAGGAGAGCGTTGGGAGTGTTTGCGGTAGAGTTAATGGGCTTTGGAGAAAAAGTCTAACGTGGTGTGTTTGGATTGCGCGTTATGTTCATTGGACTTTAAGTCAAAAAAGATCAAAAAGGCTTATTAAGGAAAAAGTTAGAATCAGAACTTTTTTTAAAAGCCTCAACTTTTTGACGTCGCCACTTCTACCACCATCAATCCAAACACAAATCATTATCTATAACCCTTTGACTTTTTTCCAGAGTTTTTTAAAGTCAAATAACGTTTAAGTTCATGATATATCGCCATCAACCCAAACATGCCATTGCCATTAAACGAACCGCAACGAAAATCCTAGCATCTTTTCTTTTGGGTTAATAAAAATCTCTCAACTTTGGCGGAGACTTTTGTTGACTTGATATGCTTTAATTCAGTGGAAAATGATGCACAGCTCATGATAGCTCTCTATCTTGATACCATGGCGTTTCAGGGTTCTTCCATGTCAATAATCCTCTTCATCTGGATTTGGCTTCTCCGGTGTTCATTATCATCCTCAAGTAATTTCTTATCTTTGTTGGTGGAGAATCCAGAGCATGTCATCAAATCAACAAACAATAATTTCACTGCCGGGTTCTATGGCATTGGTGAGAATGCCTATGCGTTCGCTATCTGGTTCACCGAACCTCGTCAGCAACACTTGACTGTCGTCTGGATGGCAAATCGTGACGTATTGGTGAACGGAAAAGGCTCAACGCTTACCCTTCGCAGAAATGGGAATCTTGTGTTGAACGATGCAGGTCAGGTCGACGTTTGGGCCACCAATACAACTTGGCTGAAATCTCCAGAATTGATTCTGAAAGATGATGGTAATCTCATTCTTCTTGAACAACCCAATATTACTGTGTGGGAAAGTTTCGGTTTTCCGACTAACACACTTGTCCCAGGACAAAGGCTTACCAGAAACACTAGCCTTGTCTCCTCCAAAAGTCAAACTGACCCCTCTTCTGGTTTTCATAAGTTATTTTTTGACAATGATAATGTTCTTCGTCTTCTCTACGATGGCCCTGAGCTTTCGAGCATTTACTGGCCACATCCTTGGAATCTACCGATGGAAATGGGTAGGTCCACCTTCAATGCAAGTCGCTTTGTATTTCTTGATTTGTATGGTGACATCTTTTCAACTGATAATTTTACTAGCGAGACATCAGACTATGGCCTTGTGCTTCAGAGACGATTAACCATTGATAGTGATGGTAATATCAGGGTCTATAGTCGGAGAAATTGGGAGGATAAATGGTATGTTTCATGGCAAGTTACTTCTGCAGGTTGCAACATTCATGGTGTTTGTGGAGAAAATAGTTTCTGCAAATATGAACCTTATAATGGTCGAACATGCTTATGTCTTCCAGGTTACAGGTTCAAGGATGAAAGCGACTCGTCACTTGGGTGTCAACCAGAGTTCAATTTGTCTTGCAACTCACAAGACTCTCGTTTTCTACGTATACCTAATGGCGACTTTTATGGTTACGACCAAGGGAGTTATATGGACATAACATTTGATGAATGCAAGAAGAAATGTTTGGAGATATGTTGCAAAGGTTTTCAATATTCATATGAAAAGGACCATTTTAAATGCTACCCAAAGAACCTTTTGGTCAATGGCAATCTTTCTCCTGCATTCCAGGGAGGCTTTCACTTGAGAGTCCCTAATTCCAGTACATTCACACTTCAAGAACCCAATACCAAGTGTGGACATGTTAAGTCTGTCAAGCATAAGAGAGTCTATTTGTCAAGACAAGGAAGTATTTTAGTGAAGGTGTTGCTATGGTCAGTGGTGGCAATTGGAGGCTTTGAACTTGCATGCATCGTTCTCCTCTGGTGTCTTACATTGAAAAAGTCCAGTAAGGAGCAAAATTATCATCATCTAACTGGAACTGGGTTTAGAAAATATAGCTACTCTGAGTTGAAGGAAGCAACAAAAGGTTTTAGAGAAGAGGTTGGGAGAGGTGCTGGAGGAATCGTATACAAGGGTATGCTAAAAGATGGGCGAATAGCTGCAATTAAGAGACTCAATGAAGCAAACCAAATAGAAATTGAGTTTCTTGCAGAGGTCAACTTAATAGGAAGGCTTAACCACATGAACTTGATTGACATGTGGGGGTATTGTGCAGAAGGAAAATACAAAATGTTGGTGTATGAGTACATGGAAAACGGTTCTTTAGCGACAAACTTAGAATCCAACAAGTCACTTGATTGGAGAAAGAGGTACGAAATCGCTCTTGGAACTGCAAGAGGACTTGCATATCTTCACGAAGAATGCTTGGAGTGGGTTTTGCATTGCGACATAAAACCTCAAAACATACTTTTGGATTCAGATTATCAGCCCAAGGTTGCAGATTTTGGATTGTCGAAGCTGCAGAACAGAGACGATGTCAAGAATCCAAGCTTCTCAAGGATAAGAGGAACAAGAGGATACATGGCACCAGAGTGGGTTTTCAACTTACCAATAACATCCAAGGTAGATGTTTACAGCTATGGAATCGTGGTGTTGGAGATGATAACAGGAAAAAGATTGAGGGTGGATGGACCAGATCACTCACATCATGGGAGGCTAGTGACATGGGTGAATGAGAAGAAGAAGAAAGGAAAAGAAAAGGAGACATCATCGTGGGTGGAACAAATCGTTGATCCGACGGTTGAAGGAAGCTTTGACATGAAGAAGGTGGAGGTTCTGATTGCAGTGGCATTCAAAGAGTCAGAAGGGGTATGTCATCCGACATGTCTTGTTCTATCTGCCAGCATAGCATGGAAAACTTGGACCATATCCTCAAAGGTTGTCCTTTGGCCTCTAAGGTTTGGAGGAAAATTTTGCCAACTTTAGATATTCAAAGCTGGGTGACTTTAATCATTCATTCTGATTCTTTTGACTCCTCTTGGAAGATGGGGGTTTGTGTCACATCTTTGGAAATTATGGGAGGTTCGGAATAAGCGAATCTTCAGCGATGCTACCTTCACTGCGGAAGGGATTCTAGCCTTCGTTAGATCTATAGTTGTTCATTCTCAACTTTGTTTTTCTAGATTTCAGCTTCTTCTGTAATTTAGGCTCCACATTGTATTTTTCCTATTTTCATTAATGGAATTCCTTTCATTCAAAAAAATGTGTTGTGGAAGACAGGGATGCAAGGCCTTCAATGAGCCACGTAGTGGAGATGCTTCAAAGTCTTGAGATTGATTCTCAAATCAACGAATGATATGCATCAACTATAAAGCTCCTTTTTTTCATTTCCCTAATTTATGTGGTCCTAGCAAATTGAACGTAATAATAAATTATAGTTGAAGCGATCAAAAGTGTCGGTAGAAACTCTAAAGTCGGTGTGGGGTAGGAGAGATGGCATATGTATAATGTATAATAAGTAGTAGTACATGAGATCAGATTGGTATAAAATGTTGTTAATGTTTTATATTTTGTGTAATTTAAAATTTAATATTATAAAAAGTTAAATTCCATATTTATAGATAATTCTTCACCTCAAATTACTTATTGATGTATAATTTATTGACTTATTATTTGCTAAAGATTGTTTCTTATTTCCTATATGTGGATGTGTATATTGGACTTTTGGTCACTCCACGTTTAATGGGCCAACCTATTTATTAGGAAATAAGTAGTTTCACAGGGGAAGATATTGGATAAGTCTGGTGCATCGGGGGAAAACTCTATTGTGAAAACAATCTCAAAGAATAAGAAAAAAGAGAGGAGGTCTACGGATCTGGTGCTTTTGGAAGAGGAACGGAAGAAGATGGGGATAGAGAAATATTTGATTAATAATGTGTCAGGGAATATCTCAGAGAAAGGTTTGACTATGGAGGAGCTTAAGATGGACCAAGTGGATGTTATTAATTGGGCGGTTAATTCCCAGCCAAATATCCCTCTAGTCCCCGGTGAACCTCTGTTAGCTGCTGAATCTATGGGGCGTTTCTGGGCTGATTCAGCCCAAGATGATCTAGATTGCTCCATGGTAGTTGAGACACCAGATGATCATAAGGGAATTTCGAATGGGCTTGAAGCCCAAGCGGATTAAGGCTTTTGCTTGATTGAGTATTTTATCTAAGTTCTTGTTGTGATAATGGGGAAAATTCTTTATTGGAATTGTAGAGGGGCTTGCGGGAGGGACCTCCTTCATAACTTTAAAATCATTGATCGGCGTCATCACCCCTACTTCATTATTCTTGTAGAGACTAAGTGTGTTGAAGCGAGCAGATTTAAATGTTTTGAGACTATGGGGTTCGACGGGTTTTCCTTTGTGGCTAGTGTGGGGAGATCTGGAGGGCTGGTTGCGGTCTGGAAGACCAATTCCATCATTGTGTCGTTGGTTTCCTCTGATCGACAATTTATGCATTTCAATTGTGCGTTAAGAGGAAGCCGTCCTTTCGCTTGACGGCCATTTATGCTAATCCAAGTCATCTTCGAAACGGGCTCTATGGGATGAATTGGAGAAAATTGCTACGTTTTCTGATGGTTCCTGGGTGACATTAGGAGATTTTAATGATATTATTTCATCTAGGGAAAGGACGGGAAGCTCGGGAAGTGATGAACCGAGGTTCCGTGTATTCTCGGATCGTATTAGTAGCTGTAATTTGACCGATCCGGGATTTCTCGGTCCTAGGTTCATGGAGAGGGCCGAGAATGATTTGGAGGAGGCGATTGATGGAGCGCCTTGATCGAGCTTTGGCTAATGATGCTTTCTTTTCGGTGTTTTCTTTCTCCTCTACGTACGGGTATGCCCTCGCTCTAAATTCTCTGATCATAACCCAATATGCTTGAATATTTTGGAGAACGATGGTAGCTCAGGGAGGTCTCGGCCTTTCAAATTTGAAGCAATGTGGATTCAACATGAAAATTTCTCCGACTTCCTTGCGAATTCATGGGTTAATAGGGCTGCTCTTACTCATTCCTTATCTGATCTTCAAATCTTGCTAAGTTCGTGGAATAGGAATGTGTTTGGGATGGTGGAGTGTGAAAAACATAATATTATGTCCAGGTTGGATGGCATTCAGTGTTCCCCTGCTTACCCTTTCTCTCGAGTATTTGTGTGACTTGGAGTTGGAGTTACAAGATCGACTAGATAGGATCATGAAACCTGGAAGAAATAAAGTGGTTCCAAAAATCCCGTGCAGATTGGATTAATAATGGAGATCGCAACACTAGATTTTACCATCTTAAATCTAAGATGCGCGGAGAAGAAGGAACAAGATTATTATCCTGAAGAATGAGCTTGGTAATTGGGTTGAGGATGAGTTAGAACTGAAGTGTTTGGTCTCTTCCTATTTTAAGGAGCTCTATTGTTCGGTATATTCGGAGTCTCCGGTTCTTAGCACCATTTCTAAATTCCATGTTATTGATCAATCGGTTTTATTTGATGTAGCTAAAGTTCCAGGGGACGATGAAATTAGATCGGTTCTATTTGCTATGGGTAGTTTTAAAGCACCAGGAATTGATGGGTTTCCTCCGATATTTTATAAATCTAATTGGAGTATCGTCGGTCCTGCCCTATGTAACTTTGTGAAGAATGTTTTCAGGGGAAGGACAGATTTAAAGGAGGCCAACAAGACTCTCATTGCCCTTATTCCTAAGAAGGATAATGTGGAGTTGGTGTCACATTTCAGACCGATTTCTCTTTGTACGGTCCATTATAAGTGCGTGACTAAGTTGATTGCTTTGCGTTTAAGAGGGGTTATGGATAAGCTCATCTCTCCCTTTCAATCTAGCTTTATCAAAGGAAGGCATATACAGGACAATATTATTGTGGGTCAGGAAATTTTGCACTCCATGACTAAGAATAGAAGCAAAAATGGTCTTATGGCTTGGAAGATCGACCTTGAGAAGGCTTATGATAGAATCGTTGGAGTTTTCTTAAACGGTTTTATTGGAAGTGGGTTTTGAGGATGAATTTGTTAATTTGATTATTGATTGTGTTTCTTCGGTCTCCTTTAGTGTTTTGTGGAATGGCTCTCAATCCGAGTCATTCACCCTAGAAGAGGTGCGAGACAAGGGGACCCTATCTCTCCGTTCTTTTTTGTATTGTGCATGGACAAATTGTCCCATATGATTTGTGACGAGGTTGAAGGGGAATTGGAAGCCTATCTTTGTTCCAAAGGGAGGTCCCAAGGTATCTCATCTAATATTTGCGGATGATCTGTTGTTGTTTGGAGTTGCGACTGAAAATCAAGCTGATTGTATGTTGAATTGCTTGAATCGATTCATGTCTGCTTCAGGGGGTAAGATTAACACTTCGAAATCAACCATCTTTTTCTCCCATAAAGTTCCTCTTCGGACTAAAGTGAGAATTAGAGATAAGACTAGTATGCAGATTTCTAGCGAGATTGGGAGATATCTCGGGTTTCCTCTTTCAAGATGTAGGAGGAGGAGGGAGGATTTTCAATATGTCATTGATCGAGTAAGGGCTAAGTTATGCATGTGGAAAGCAAACAGTCTTTCTATGGCGGGGCGTGTAACGTTGGCTAAGGCGGTAGTAGGCGTTATTCCTATCTATCCGATGCAAGTGGCAAAACTTCCTACGAGTGTTTGCTTGGAAGTGGAAAGATTACAGAGGAATTTTGTTTGGGGTCATGATGAGTTCTCCAAACTCCCTCATTCCATTGGTTGGGAGCAATTGAGGAGACCCAAAGAGTTTGGGGGGTTGGGCTTTAGAAATCTATCTGTGGTTAATTCTGTCTGTGGTGCAAAGTTAGCTTGGAAGCTGTCTGTAGGTACAAAGGGGTTATGAAGTGATATTCTGTTGCATAAATATATGTTAAGGGAAGAGGATTCATTGTTAAACTATAAGGATGGTGACTCGAAGTTGTGGAGATTTATTTGTTCTCAGAGGGATCTGATTGACAAGGGCACCAAATGGCAGGTTCGTAACGGGCAAATGGTTAATTTCTTCCATGACTGTTGGGTTGGAGTAGACTTAAAATTGAAAGATTTTTGTATTAGAACATTGTCGGAAGATGAGGATTGCTCATGTGTTGGTGACTGGGTTAAGGATGGAATGTGGGATGTTAATAGAATAGGCAAGGTTATTAACTCGATGGGCTAAATCGGATTGCCCGGTCTTAGCTCCTCGGTAGGGTCTTTGGGAATGATTTGATGATTTGGGGAGAGACGAGTGATGGGTGTTTTTCTATTAAGAGCGCTTATTCTCTGTCACTTCCTTGTATGAGCCAATGGCGGGATAACCTTTTCAAGGATATTTGGAATTGGAAAGGAGTGGAGCGTATCAGGATTTTTATGTGGAAGGTTCTTTCGAATAAACTTCCATCTAATTTATGGAGGAGCTCTTGGTCTCCTGCCTCTCCTCTCTGTGGGTTCTGTCAAGTGGGAGTTGAGGATGTTCTACACATTCTTAAAGGCGTGCTTATGCTCGGGATATGTGGAACAAGGCGATTGTGGACAGTACGCTACTTCCTTCTTTACCGCGACTTAAGGTCTTGGATGAGCATGAACTTAAGAAAGTCTATTGGGTTTTTGGCTGGAGGGAGTTGGAAGATATTTTTTGGTGTAGCGATATGGAAGCTTTGGGAGTGGCGTAACCAAAGTATTTTTGATGCTAACTTCTTGAAACCCACTAACCCCCGCCGCTCTTTTGTTTCTGCATGCCCGGGAGAATTATTGTATTATGGATTATGCGGGTTCTATTGTAGTGAATCATGAAGGCTTAAGTGGGTCGGTGGGGTTGGTATTTGCGGGGTGGACTAAGATTAATGTTGATGGGGCGGTGGTTGTGGATTATGCTCTGGCGGGTTGTGGGGGAATATTTAGAAACAGTTCAGGTTCTTGGCTTGCTGGTTTCACAAAAAAAATTGGCTTCTACAGTGCTAATATGGTAGAAGAATGGGCTATTTATGAGGCCTTGCAGATGGCATGGGATATGGGCTTGAGGCGTTTGATCCTCGAATCAGATGCAATGGAAGTTATTCAACTGATCCAGGATCCTACATTCACAGCAGGTAGCTTGTTGCATTTGGAGATTAGGAGCCTTTTAAATCGTCAATGGGAAGTTAAGCTGAAGGTTATTCCTCGTGAGTCGAATAGGATAGCTGATGCATTAGCCAAGATGGGTATTTCTAACTCTTCTATTTTGTATAATTGTCCTTATTGCTTGAGATCTTGGGTTTGCCAAGAGAGATTGGGATTCATTTCCCCAGTGATGTAATGCTTTGTGTTTGTTTGTTGGGCATCTAGCCCTCTTCTTGTTAGCAAAAAATAAAAAAAAATAAGAAGCAAAGCAGCATTAATTATATATTGATTTGTTAATTGAGAAACAAGAAATTGTATATTAAGAAATTAATCAAGAATTAATTTCCTTGTTATTATTTAAAGGGAAAGTAGGAGTACACATAACTTCCTAATTAATGGTCTCCTTGAGCTCTATAAATAGAATATGTCTCCCTCAGTTGAACCTCACCTTTGCCATTGAGTTATGTGGCAATTTCTTTTCTCTGCTACCACCTCTATTGTTCTTGTGAGCTGTTGTGCCAATCCTATTTAGCATCTAGTAGTATAATAATGGGTGAGCATTATGAAGCTCGAGTTATGGAGCATTGGAGCTTTGACTCAGATCAAAACGTGAATTTGCTTCGGTACGGAGTCTCTTTGTTCTCTCTCCTAATTGTCCTTCATTGTGAATAAGCATATGATATAATTTGTTTATATCTCCATCATGTTTTAATTTCCGCCGTCCTATCGTATACATAAGTAAATATGTGATATTATCATATATATGCTGTTTCTTCTCTTTTTATTCGCATATATATGTGTGTGTTCCGATAATTCAAATTAAGCATGTTTTTCTTTTTATCATGGATGTGCTGCTTACGAGTATAAGCATTTAAAAAAAAAAATCATGTTCAGCATGATTTACTCGTTGCAATGTTGATATTTGATGCTCCAAATAATCGCAAACGCGTTTTTTCCCTCATATATAAATGTTGTTTCTCTCTCATATGAACATTCATTCCCCCATATAGAGCGAAATCAGAGACAATATAGAATGAGAATGGACTGAGCAAATATTGCATCAGGCCTTGTGAATATTATATACTGATAAATCCATAACAGAATTCTGTACGGGACCAATAGAATTACAACACGCTGGGAGAGAGGAGAATATTTACAGATACACAAAAATCTTTCAGAGGCTTCTGCGCACTACAATTCTAATCATACATTCTAGCTACACTAATTACATATTAGTTCTACCACTGGCCCCTCAAACAAAAGGGTGTAGGACACAGACCGAGTTTGCTACGGAAATAGGAAAAATGATTATAGGTGAGGGCCTTGGTGAGACAATCTGCAATTTGGCGCTAAGAAGGCACATAAGCAACAGTAACTTCACCATTCAAAACTTGATCACAGACGAAATGAACATCAATGTCAATATGTTTGCTACCAGCGTGATGAACTGGATTAGAAGCAAGTGCACTAGCACTAAGGTTGTCACACTAGATGATTGAAGGGCGTTTGAGAAACAGACCAAGTTCAGTGATTAAACTAGAAAACCACTTCAATTCAGCAGCACCATAAGCCAAAGCCTGATATTCAGACTCAGAACTAGCACGAGAAACAACTCTCTGTTTTCTTGAAGCCCACGAGACAAGAGAACCACCCAAATAAACACAAAGCCCAGCCATAGATCTTCGATCATCTAAATCAGTGGCCCAATCGGCATCAGTAAAGGCTATGAGTTGAAAAGAAGCAACTGGCTTAAGATGCAGAGCATACTGAAAAGTGCCTTTAAGATACCTTAGTATTCGTTTTACCCCCTGAAAATGAACATCAGTTGGGCAAGACAAGAATTGACTTAACTTGTTTACAGAATAAGCAATATCAGGCCTGGTGGTGGTGAGATATTGAAGAGAACCAATAGCTTGACGATACCGAGAGGGGTTAGGCATAGGATTCCCATCAGATATACTAAATTGGCGGCCTGTGACCATGGGAGTGGGTACAGGAGCACAATCGATCATGTTAAATCTTTTTAAAATATCCATGATGTATTTGCCCTGATTCAAAAAGATGCCGGATTGATCTTGAAAAATTTCAAGGCCTAAGAAGTAGTACAGAGAACCCATGTCCTTCAGAGAAAAAACAGTATTCAACTTGGTGATAAAGTTCCTTATAAATTCAGGATTATTGCCAGTAACGAGTATATCGTCAACATAGATTAAAATAAAGACAACCAGGGATCAACTCCTTAAGAAAAAACAGAGATGTATCACTCTTAGAGTTTTGAAAGCCCCATTGAATTAGTGTGAACCGAAGTCGATCAAACCAAGCGCGAGGGGCTTGCTTGAGACCAAATATGGCCTTAATCAATTTACAAACATGGGTGGGTTTCTGAGGATCACAATAACCAGGGGGTTGGCGCATGTAAACATATTCTTGTAGATGACCGTTAAGAAACACATTATTAACGTCGATTCTCCTAATATCCCAATTAAAAGTAATAGCAAGGGTTAGAATCAACCTGACTGTCGTGGGTTTGATCACAGGGCTGAAGGTTTCGAAGTAATCAACTCCGGCAGATTGCTGGAATCCCTTGGCTACGAGGCGCGCCTTGTGCTTTAGTATGGTACCATCAGCCCGATATTTGGTTTTGAAAAGCCATCGGTAGTCCACAAGCTTCTGATGCTGATGACCAGGGACCAAGACCCACGTTTTATTGCAAAGAAGGGCGGTGTATTCATCGTTTATCGCACGTTTCCAGTGAGGGGTGGAAAATGCCTTTGTTATCGTGGATGGAGGAGATGCTCTAGAGAGGGCCGTCGGAGTCTCGGAGCGGAGGAGACCGACGAAGGGGTGCCGCGGTTTGTGAACGCCTGCTTTAGCCCTAGTGGTCATAGGGTGAACATTAAGGAATGGAGGACGTGGATCTCCGACAGGGTGCTGGGTGTCGAGTTGGGCCTGAACCAGGTTGGCATTAATAGAATCACCAACAAAATCCTCACTGGAGATATGAAAGACGAAATATCACCAAGAGGGGGGGTGAATTGGGGATATAAAATTTTCTCGCGAAAATGCTCTGTTGGGATAGTAAGAAACAGGGATAAACAAAGTAAGGGTAAGAGAGATTTAACACAATGGATTTATACTGGTTCAGTCCAAATCCTTGACCTACATCCAGTCCCCAGAAACACTTTGGGATTTCACTATCTCGAAACTTGATTACACACTTTGTAACTTTCGAGTAATCCTCTCACTAGAACTTACTCCTCTTTACAAGTTGTAATCAAATAACCACAGACACAATTACACACTCTGTAAACGAAGGATGATCCTCACAGACTCCACTCCCCCTTACAAGTTGTAATTGATACACCTTCTCTTAAGGTTCCTCAACCTTAAGATTCAACTGATAAACAAATATTCAAATAGTGTTTAACTCCTCACCGAGTAGATAAATGATAAACACGAAGTACAAGAATATCCGAAGATATTAAATGAAACTAATGAAACGGAAGATTGCAATAATATCGAATTGAATGCACGAGCGTTTCCTCTCACGGTTGTAGATTTGAATGCTTCTAACATTTATAGTTGGTGGCATTTATGACCGTTGTTGAAGCTTCAAGTTTATCCGTTGAGACTCTTCGAATTATTTGTTGAGTGTAATAAATATTTATGTTGAAGAATGTTTACTCGGACTAATCGTATTATTTGAATCTCCAACGTTAACATTCCTTATTCAAATTGTCCGTTGAGACTTGGTGAGAATGTATCAAGGAAATAGCCGTTGTTGTTGTCGAAGGTCATATGCCGAATGGTGAATATCTACTTTGCAATAAATGCGTCGACACATTGTTGCTTTATTTCAAATTAGCGTTAATCCCAAGAACTCTTCGAAACTCATTAATCAAACTTGTTAAACATGATTAGTAACAATAATGAGTGAAGATATGAAATAAGTAAACCATACTCGAGAGATTTAGCAAGGTTTAGAAATCTGGTTTTTTCAAAGCGATAAATTTGGCTAGAGTCAAGTTTATTTTATGGAAGCACTCTAGGCTCGAGTCACACTTCTCCGGCTCCGGTTTGGGGCAAAACTCCGGTTGCACGAGTAGGCTAGAGGTAAAAATGATATTTGAAAGTAACGGTCAGAAACTTGGCTGGAGCCAATGTTCTTTGGCTAGAGTTCAGGGCTTGGCTCGAGTCAGCCAGAGTTGGCTAGAGCCAACGATTGTATTTTTCAAATGTAGAGAAGATATTGGCTCGAGTCGATAGCTTTGGCTGGAGTTTAGCTTTAGACTCGAGTTGGCATTTGAAGACTCGAGTTAACACGTCAGTTTTGCTCTTCATCAGGTTGCTCGGCTTGACTTGACTTGAGTTCAAGACTCTTGGCTCGAGTCAAAAACTCTTCTCAAAATATCTAACTCTCTCGCCTTCACTTAGACTCGAGGTGGAACTTCGGCTTCGAGGCAACTTGCTCTTTTCGATTTCTTTGATCTTTGATTTGAACTTTGTTGTTTCCAAATTCTATGAAACACTTTTTGAGTCTAGATTCATATGGAATTGGTTTCACTTCATTTGGTTGTGTATCGTGTGAGCTATGTCCAGAAAACCGAGCCTATGCTGAAATGAATCCAGAATTTCGAGTGTCAACTTTGGAAGGCCATAACTCCCTGGTCTGCACTCCGTTTTTGGCTGGTTCAACTCTTGATGGAACTAATTTTGAGTCTACTTTCATATGGCACTGATTTCAGCTCAATTGGATTTTTATTTTGTGAGATATACTCAATACATCGAAGGTTGGTCAGCTCTGTGACGTTAACTGATGCACCAACTTGTACAATTCATATCTCCTTGGTCTGAACTCATTTGGGCTTGAATTTTATATCATAATGACGCATTGGGAGTCTAGTTTCATATGCCACTGGTTTCACTTCAATCGGATCTTTGGTTTGAGAGATATCATCGAATTACCAGACCTCGCCCAAGCTGAACGTGAAACAGAGTAGAATAGAGGTCTTTGAAAAGCACTATTGGCTCGAGCCAAAAGTGTCGCTCGAGTTTTGAGCCAAACTCGAGTCTATGAGTTCCTGGCTCGAGTTAACTCCCATCAGATGCGCAAAATACTGTAGAAAAACGTTCTAACTTGAGTTTAGACCCCTTGGCTCGAGTTAGTTCATCCTGAAGCTTGATTTTGCTTATCTTAACTCTGAATTGAGCCATTCCAACTTCCATATCATCGTGGAGACTTTTAGAATCAATCTAAGAACTTGTATAATGATTTTCTTGTTCCATCAGCAAGTTCTTCTTTCTTTCTTCTCTTCTCTTATTCATTCTCCATAATTCAATTCTTTCTTTCTTCTTTGACTCATCATTCTCTGTAAATTCTACCTTCTTCAATATCTCCTCATCTTCTTAATTATTCCCAAAATATTTTCATAACTTCTTACTTCCTTGACATTCTCTGTAAGTTCTTCTTTCCGAAAGCTCTTATCTCCTTCTTGATTAATCTTTATAATTCAACTTGAACTAATCTACATTAAATATACAGTAGTTAGTTAATGTAGGAGATAAATATAACATACAAGCTTTTTGCTCTTTAATAATGGCATCTTATATAAGACATCATCAAAACTAATCAGATCCAACAAGATAGACTCCACACTACTGGGCCGTGGGCTCCTATCAGACATGGACACTGGCCTTGGAGAAACAAGATCAACAGAGGTAGTCACTGGAAGAGATGAGGTTGTGGGCACGATCAGCAGTGGAAGGGATGACAAGTCAGAAGCCTGTATAGCGGAGGTGCGATTAAAGAAGCCTGTTCCTCCTGGAAAAATAGAGTCATCGAACACCACATGCCGTGAGCCGTAAATTCGACCAGATGAGTTGAGGCATTTGTAGCCTTTTTGTTGAGAGGCTGGACCAAGGAAGATGCATTGCTGACTGCGAAATTGCAACTTATGATCATTATAAGGCCGAAGATGAGGGTAACATACGCAGCCAAAAATCTTCATCTCATGATAAGAAGCCTCTGTATCAAAAAGACAAAACAGAGGTGAGTTATTATTAATGACAGGAGATGGTAATCTATTAATCAGAAAGACCGCCATCTGGAAAGCTTCGGTCCAGTATGTCCGGGGTGGTTCCGGTGGGAGGAGTGTCGAGGACTCTGACCCTAGTGCTGCTAGGTTCCAAAATGAGGGTTATGCTATGTCTTTGCCTGGTACCAGGATCTGAGGTGAATCCGGTGCTATTCCGGCACTGCCCGTCAACTTCTATGATGTTCGCTTCAACGCCAGGTCGGAAAGCCATCCCGACGGATATCTTGGCCCCTGTTGGGATTGCATTGCCTCAAGCTCCCATTATATCTCCATTGGCCAAGACTCCATGGCCAACACCATCCTAGGTTCCTGCCGTCATAGGTCGTCCTCCGTTTCAACCCCGGCTGTCAGAAGCCAACCTTTTCCGAGGCCACCCGTTTATCCTTCCTCACGCAGTAGCTTGCGTACATCAGGTATATACCCTTCGTTGCTGATCTTAGTCTTTTTGGTTTTTTATTATAGGTAAATGGAGTCGTTGTCTTCGATCCCTAGTGCCCGTTCCGATGCCGGTGGGTCAGATTCTTCCAATCCCCCCAAAATCTTGCTCGCGCGATATCCTTGGGTGACACATGAAGTACTAAAGACCCATTCATTGATGATCACTGCCGATATTGGCCGACTAGGTTTGGGCGACTTTGACATATGTTTCTTGTGCCCTCCTGATGAGGATGAACCCATCTGCTCCACTCGGCAAGTCGGACGCACCAACTTCTTCTTCTTCTACAGGGACTACTTGTCCCGACTCGGTATTCGCTTCCCGTTTACCGAGTTCCAAATCGCTGATTTAAATCACCTTCATCTAGCCCCCTCTCAGCTTCACCCAAATGGGTGGGCCTATCTAGTGGCCTTCGAGCTCTTATGTGGATCCTTTCGGGAGCTCATTCCTTGCACTGCCACTTTATTCTTTTACTTCTTTACCCCCTTCACTCCTCGCTCTGGTAAAGAGTCTCGCCAACTTAAAAGGGTTGACCTCCCTTCGGGGTGACCCAAATAGGAAACTTATGACCGCCTTTTCCAATTCTTTTAAACATTTCAAAAATAGCTTCTTTAAAGTAGTAGCCAAACCTGGAGAACATCCCTGGTTTCTTAAAGGGGCGAGGCCAAAGACGTGGAATGGAGGTTCCCGTTATACTGGACGGAGAGCCATCACAAACTGACCTCCACCTCTTATCAAGTCGACCCCGACAATCTTCCGGCTGACGAGGTCTATTCCGTGGATCAGCTGGTTTCCTACGTCACTGTAAACGGCATCAAAAGTGCAGCCTTTTATATTGCCCGGGCTGGCGCCGGGGTAGAGCCGTCAACTCGTATAACCCCTCTTGTTGATTGTCATAGACTTGTGATTATACATTTTGTTATAGGTTTCCGGCCTAGTTTCTGACTTATTCGTTTGTTTGTTTTGCAGCGCAGGGGATGGAGCCGCTGCCGCCCTACTTATCCTTCGTGAACCCGGCTGCTGGGGTTCCGAGTAAGAGGACCACGAGGAAGCGATCGGCCCCTGCTGATGCAGGGAAGGCTAAGGCCGGGACCGCCCCTCAGGCCCCTGCAACCAAGAAGTCAAAGGCCTCGGTACCACAAGGAAATTCTTCCTCTCCTCCTCTGGCCCCAACTTCCCCGCCTGTCGACCCCAGCTCAAAAGGGAAGAGGTTTCGCCCTCGGATGTAATGGTTCTTCCTTCGTCCACCAATATTCCCAAGGGTGCTCCTCCGGCACTCAAGGTCCCCCGTGGGTTGGCCTCGGGAACAGGGGATCACCGATGAAACCTACCTAATGTTCTTGCCACCACGCCGCTTCATCGACACTCATCCTTTGTCTGACCTTGATGTGGCTACAATTCAGGGCGTGCAAGATCATCTTTTGAAGGTCACAGGCCATGCTTCATCTGAAGAACAAATATGTTAGGTCTGCGTCTGATTTACAGCGGGCGAGGTCAGAGAAGGAAGAGGCGGTGTCAGGTAAAGATAAGATGGCCGAAGAGCTCAACGCTGCTAGGGCTGAAGCCGAGAAGTTGGCCGGGGAGCTTACTTCCACCAAGGAAGCCCTGGAAAAGACCAATTTTGAGCTCCTCGACGAGAAAACCGCTCACTCCAAGTGTGTCGATGCCTTGAAGACGGTGCAGCAGCAGCGGGGTGATCTGGCCAAGGAGCTGGGCGAGACCACTGCCGCCTTGTCTAATACCAAGAAAGCTCTTGCCAACTGTTCCGACGCGTGTCTTCTTTTGGTCTGAAACAGGATTTTGGATTTGTGGTTGCCCTGAATCTGTCTGTTGAGCCATTGTTCCGGTTTCACGTTGCGTGGACCTCGTCTGCTCACTGCCCGTTCTTTCTTTCCTTCCACGCCCGTCATCTTGGTTTTTCTTTTGAATCATCGTCCTCAGCTGCTTGAAACGGTCCTCCATCATCTGTTGTATCACTTTGAAATCCTCCGACGTTGGAGGCTATTGCGCTTCTCCATATTCTCCATTCATCTCAGCATTGAGTCCTGGGTTTTCTGTAGAAGAACAAAATCTGGACTCGAGGCTGGGATTTCTTGTGCGGTCGTGCCTTGAGGTTTGGCAGTCACCGCAGGGGAAGAGGCCGTGTCGAAACGTCATTCCCCTCATTCGCAGCATTGTCTTCTGGGAAATCCTCGGGTAGCGGCGGGTCTTGTGCTTGTTGTTGTTGACTCGTCTCAGCCTGCGGTGGATTTCCAGGCTGAGGGTTCCGACTGCTGCTTCTGATATTAGCCATCATCGGTCACGGGGATCGAAATTTAACGTCCCCACGGTCGGCGCCAATGTTCTGGTGTAGAACACAGATGTCTAGCCTAGAGGGCTAGTGCTTCGATATTGGATCACGAGGCTCTGCCTGAATATCTATGAGGCAAATATCCAGGAGAGCATGGGATCACTGTACATAGACGAGGCTTTCGCCAAAGGGTGTGCTGTGTGTGTATAGTGTGACTGAATGTAAATAGCTTAAGGTTTAGAACGTGTGCACCTTATAATACTGCCTCTGTATTTATAGAGAATACCTTAGATCTGGTATCCGGGGCCTTGCATGATTCCAGGCCGTTATATCATATCCCTCGATATGGATTCAGATATCCCTAGATTATAGGCAAGATATGATTTCCCATTATGATAGGAAGATCTTATGATACGGTATCTTTCACAATGGGCCACCTCGGTATTGGGCCTCACGGGGTCCACAATAGTTTTATTTTGTCTTTTTATTTTACAAATTAATTTCATTGTAGGCTACGGACTGTAGTGAAATATCATATTTTCTTAGAGCTTGTTTGGTTTGAGGGGAGAGAAAGGAGAAAGATCACTTTTTTTCTCGTCTTTTATTAAATAGTCCATTGAAAATTTTTAATATTCCAAAAATACACTCTCAACAAAAAAAATAAATATTCTTTTCATTAATAACAATTTATTAATATCATCCCGATTCATCCTCTTCCATTCCCTCTTTTCAAACTAAACACACCCTACACCCTTTCAGGCCCCACACCCTTTCAGGAATTAATTTAATGATAATGAAATTAAAAAAAAAAAAAAAAAAACCCTCACCCCCGCACTCCCACGGAGACCGAAAATCCAAAGCCTTTTTCCCTCCTCATTTCTTCCTCGAACAACGTCTCAGAGTTGAGTTGACCAAGCCGAGATAGAAATCACAGAATAGAACTCAACTCTCATACCCTCGCATATTGTTTTCTATTCCTTATTGCAACGCTCATCGGCTATTTCTCTTCCTCTTAACTCTTACTCACAGGATCTTATTCACCTTTTTTGGTGGAAAGGAATAGAAAATTGTTACTCGTGAAGAAAGATACTCTTTTCTAGCAGAATATGCCATGATGTTGAGCAGTAATCGCAGCCAATGGATATTTGTTGCAGTGAGACGCTACTCCAGGATTCGGCCTCCACGACCCGTCTCTGTTGAGTCTGTAATCAGAGTGTCCAACAACATTGCTCGCCTTGATGCTCCAAAAGAAGGTCCGAAACCCAGGCAACTTCTCTCATTGCCTCCTTTTCCTCCTTTCCCTTTGCCTGGTAAGAACTTAATCACTGCTTCGGGACAGCCTGGTCATGTCACCGCTATCAGCTGGGTTAAGTATTACTTCAAGGGGATGTGGAATTCTGTCATTGAGTCCCATTTTAGGGATGGCCTTGTAAGTATTCTCTATATATTTCTTTTTTTCTCTGTAGCGTAATTTGATTGCTTTTACGGATAACACTTGAATTTTCTTCCCCCCCCCCGGCGGCGCCGGGGCCCCTTCCGTTCAATGTTAGTATTTGAAACAAAATCTGAAAGTTTTCACGGTGTTCGGCTATCTTCGGTTGATCCTGAAAGAACTAATGCAAATAAATTTTTCATGGGGTGCAAATGCCGTGTTCATATCATAGAATCACCCTTTCAACAGTGTGCCTCAAAACTCTTAAATATGAACAATTACATAGTGAGAAGAAAAATCAGATTTAGATTGATAGAGTGTAGCATTAGAGGGGGAGAATGATAGAACTGAACTGAAAGAGGACGGAGAAGAAAGAGGGAACACATGGACAAAACCCGATCAACAAAACTACTAATAGGACTGTCACCCGCCGGGGGGGATGAACAAAACGTAGATATTTTGTTTCAGATGGTTGCTTCAAATTGTTTATATAATCTCACGCGGCTTGTGCTGTGCCATGCAAATGATTCTGCATCACCACGGCCATGATGCTGTTTGACTAACAATGTTATTTCTATAATTTCACAAGTGTGAATATGCAGTTTTCTTTCAAATAATATTTTTTGTTTGTTTCTTGGTCAAGTTCAGGGATTGAAAAGTTTACGTATTGTTTTGCTGTTATTTTCTTGTTCAAGGTCAAGATGGAAGAACCAATTTCTGATAACTCTTTTACTCAAAACGAAGGGCAGAAACCTTTGAGGGAGGTACTGAATCTAATGATACTTTCATGTAGCTTTTTTGGTCAGACGTTGAATCACAAACCTTGCTCCGGGCTCTCGAGAATCTCCTGTGTGTGTGTGTGTTTTGAATTAGTCAATTGCTTATGATGTGTTGTAGGTTTAATATACTACAACCATACAGCTTAACAACAGATTAAACATAATGAAGTGATGAAGCCTGGGGCGATAATTCATGTCCCTGTATCAGTTGCTGAGACTAGGATTTCTAAAAGATATGACACTATACCTAGTGGAACTCTATATCCAAATGCTGATGAAATTAGGTATCTGCAGAGGCTTGTGATTTACAAGGCATGTCTTCCAAATCTTAATTTATTCAATTTGACTATTTTGCTTGCTTTAATTTCATTTATATATATTTTATTTATTGTACGCTTTGTTCAATGTATTTTTTTCAGGATTCTGCCATAATTGTGCTAAATAAACCTCCAAAATTGCCTGTTAAGGTTTGAGTTTGTTCTTCCATACTATGCAGTCACTATGCATTTATGTTCTTGCATTTTGATTTTTCCCCTTTTAATTTTCTTGGTAACTTGTAGGGAAATCTGCCAATTCATAATAGCATGGATGCATTGGCGGCTGCAGCACTTTCCTATGATTATGATGAGGGTCCTAAGTTGGTGAGCTCCCCTTTTCAGATTCTTATTAGCCAGCAAATCAATTTGGTCGACTTTTGACAATAAAATGCATTATTGTGCTATGGGTGGACATTTTTCCATTAATGGTTCATGGATGTCCTAATTAATCATGATCTTGAATGTTGACTATAAACTATTTGGTCAGTGTTGCTCTTTTCTTCCTGGGGTTCTATTGGACTTTAGAGGAAAAGCCTTGAGATTTTCTGTTAGGTTTCTATCATTCTAGCATGAAGTTCAGGAAATTTACATAGTGAGAACGGTAAAAAGAGGAAAACTGTAGCTACCTCTTGAGGATACCAGAATCTATGAGACTCCACTCCTTCCAAATTCTTCTTTTCTTTACTTGAACAGCCAGTCTCAATTTCTTTTCTTACCCCAGCCATTTTTTATTTCTAACCAACCTCTGCTTACCACCTGTCCTGACTGTATTGAGAAGTTGCACTCGTTTTTGTTTGAATCTTATAACTTTCAAGCCCAATTCTCCTTCCCTAACTTGGTGAATTTTAAATATAATAACATTGAAAATTAGTTTTGTGTTATTCCTTATTTAATCTGATGTGCTTGGGAGAGGGAATTATGCCATGTTTCCGCCCTTCTATTAATGTTCCCTTGTAGTTTGTCTATGAAAACTTGCTGCGCTGCATATAAATAAATTTCTTGTAATGAGAGAAGAATGCCTTTGATTTTAATTTATGAATTGTTCAAGCAGTGAGAGGAATATGTGGGACTGAAACCACGTACCAAAGAAATAAGGGAAGGGTGAGCTTATTGGGCCTAAAATAACTAACTTAAAATTGTATCGCAAAAGCAACAAGGATAGAGTTGACTGATGGACGTAGGGGCATTGAAGATTAACAACCGAGTGAGCTGTGACTAATTCTAGCAGAGTGTATCATACTCTGACCAAGGTGGATGAGTGATAGTATTTGTGAGTTCAAATAATCTTGAAAAGGGTTTTGAGGGAAAATTCTATTTCTCAAATTGCTAGGGTCTGTTTTCCTTCTCTGCATTTTTCCTGCTGCTTTCATTTTATATATATTTATATATATATATGTGTGTGTGTGTGTGTGTGTGTGTGTATTTTGTGATAACCAGCTGGTTTATTTTCTTTATTGATTTTGTTTTTTTTTTTTTTGCCAGCAGGTTTTCATTTATATTTGTGTATTATTTTTTTTATGATGATAAGAGGGGCTAAGCCCATTATATTTGTCTTCTTTTTTATGCTATATCTAGTATATTTGGCTTGAGCTCGCTCTTTTCACCTTATTTATATCACTGGTGAGGCTGGATATATCTAATATAAATGTCGTTTTTGGTGAGATCTCGAGCAAACTATAAAAAGTATTTTTGACAAAGCATTTGAATTTATTGTTGATCAGGTAATAGCAGCATTTATTGATTGTAAGTTTCTTAAAGACAAAATTCATTAAGTTTAATAAGGCAACAAGGAAAAGAAACCTTAATTTTGTTCTTGATTTTTTCCATTTGAAAAGGTAATTGATGTATAGAAGTATAGAACTTAATGCTGATATTTTCTTCTCTCTCTCTATATATATCTTTTGATCATATTATGTAGGCAAGTGCAGGGTGTGTCAATTTGTGTGCGTGGCCTATGACTTAAAATTGCTGGCTAATTTTAAATAATTGTTTATATTCCTAATTGGAAAGTTGGAGTGTTCAAATATATACTTCAGCATTATGACTAAAATTGCATTTTCTTTGTTTCCTGTTTGCAGTACACGAGAAATAGTAGGAATTTGATGATCAGGAATTTTCTTTACACCTTTCTTTAAAGGGTTAAGAATATGATTGTTTCTTCTATTTTATTTCTTTTCATTGGCAGGAATTTGATGACCTGTGTTTCATATTGTAATTATCTTGAAAATTGTTTAAATCATAGGCGAGAACATAATACTCTCTTATTTCTTATTGAACTAGAAAGGGGTACAATATATAGATTCTAGAGAGAGTAATTAGTAGAGAAAATAAAGGGATTGCAATCAGATATTATATCCTAAACTGAAAGCACTAAATCAGGGATTAAAATCAATGAGATAATCATGGGCTTCTCTAATCTAAAATTTAAAACTTAAATAGATTTCTAACAAAAATAAAAAGGGTTAAGGTTATGGTTGTTACTTTAATTATATTTCTCTTCATGGACAATGGCAGGCTGTTAAATTTTAATTTTTCTTGGTCAAGTTTTGTTATCATCTGAATTTACTGCCTAATGAACTTCTAGCTTGCTGATGAGAACATCTTGGTCTCACCTATAAAGTATTAAACTCATGAGTTTGAATCAGTCACAGCTGAACCACAAACTATAATCTAGATTTTTTTGATAACATGTACAATGACATTGTTAGACTTATCTAAATGGTTCTATCCTAATATTGTCTGCAATGTCTTAAACCAAGTTCATGAAGTGGTTGCCTTTTGTTGAATATGTGTGCGTGAGTTCTTATTTTTTAAATTGTCAGGTTCACCGTCTTGACAGAGAGACCAGCGGCATCCATTTGCTAGGAAGAACAAAAGATAGCATAGAACACCTTCAGTGGCTGTTCAGTAACATAAACCAGGCAAAATCTTCTTTTAAGGTGCCTTGTTTACTTGATATCATATACTGTGCTCTCTAAGAAGTAACCGACATCACATTTTTGTTTCCTTTTCAACTTTTAAACTAATTCATTCGGGGGGTTATGTTAGGCTTGGAATGATGCATGTGAAGCTACCTATCAGAGGTATTGGGCATTGGTCATTGGTACTCCTAAAGAGAGGGAAGGCTTAATTTGTGCCCCTCTTTCAAAGGTTCTTGTCTCTTTATAATTTTTATTTTGTAGATGTATTTCTGCTTGAATGCTAGCATTTATTTATTTTAAAAGTGTTTGCTTTGTTCCAGTGTTTTGCTTGCTTTTTTAACATATTACTCAATATAGGTTCTTCTAGATGATGGGAAGACAGAGAGAGTAGTATTAGCCCACCAGTCTGGTATTGAACCTCACCAGGAAGCTATAACGGAGTATCGGGTTCTTGGTCCGAAGATAAATGGTTGCTCCTGGATTGAGCTACGCCCACTTACTTACCGGAAACATCAGGTATCTTGGAAGCTCTGACTCATGTTTGTAAAAGTAGTGGCACTATCTTTAGGTGTGCCCAGTGTACTCTAAATTTCAAAGGCTATTTACTTTGTTAGTCATATGAAATTGTTAACTAAATGGCAAAGTTTTCTGTGGGATGTGTTGGAGGGGAGAGAAGAAACATTAATTTTATATTCACAAATGCCCGTATCCTTCAGTTGTTGATAACATCTGGGATTCTTTTTTGGGAAACACGAATTATGTCATTATGACATCTAATTCCCTGTGTTAATGGTTTATCGAAATATATACTCAGTTTTTACAGTACATCTATGCTTAGTTGATGCAGCTAGCTTATTGTATGATCTTCTTTCACACAGTTGCGAGTTCATTGTGCTGAAGCTCTTGGCACACCCATAGTTGGAGACTACAGGTATGGTTGGTTCGTGCACAACCGATGGAAACAGATGCCTCGGGTCGACATCGAGCCGACATCTGGACAGCCATACAGGTTGAGGAGGCCAGAAGGCCTGGAGGTTCAGAAGGGAAGTGTGTTGTCAAAGGTTCCCCTGTTGCATCTTCATTGCAGAGAACTGGTACTTCCCAACATTTCCAAGTTTTTGCGTGTTATGAATAGAAGATCAGAAGGTCTGAGACCTTCAGATAGCATGAATCCTGATGTTCTTAGGTTTGTAGCTACTATGCCTTCACATATGAGAATCAGTTGGAATGTAATGTCATCTTGTTTGGTTTGAGGACCCGGTGCTTGCGAAATGTGATTCATATTAATTTAGGATATGTCAATTTTGAAAATCAATTTAGGTGGTTATGCTTTGATATGATAATCTAGATTATATTTATAATGATTGCGTTGTACATTATTTTAACAAAAAATTGGGTAGACTACATTATCCTTCCAATTTGGGCTGAATGATATTTGATATTCTTTTGGGGGAATTAGTACAAGGTCCCAAAAAAAGATTTAATCAGCTAAAAGTCGTTTAAGTGTAGGAAATTACAATATGTTCATTCTACTCACTTGTTATTAGAACTTTTTTTAAAATAAAATTCATTCTTTGGGACCTTATATTAGTTATCCCTTTTTGTTTTGTTTTAAAAGCTACGTTTGTTTCCTTTAATATTTGTTATATATTACAAAACATTTTTTTTTTTTTTTTTTTTTTTTTATTTCTGTCCAATGAAATTTGTTAAGCTTGGGTTGAACTAGTTTAAATAGCTTAAGCTATTTCTGAACTAGTTTTTGACATTATACTTTATCACATTTGGATTTTTTTAGTTACATATCTAATTCAGTATTATCTGGTGTAATGAGAAAATGAAAATTATACAAGGGTTAAGGGTTAAAGGGAAAAAATGTCCGAAAGTTTCCACCAACGGCCATCATCATCATCAATCATCATCATCATCAATATATCCCTCTAAACCTCTTGGCCTTACGGTTATTGGTCACATGTTTCACTATGATAGGTGCCACGTCATCAAGCCTTACTGCAATCAATTTCTCAATTCACGTTTTCCCTCCCTCCATTTTTTCAATTTCAAATTTCAAATTTTATCCTCTCCCTATAAAATCACCTCAAACATAAAAAACCAGTCACCATTTAACCTCTCCGCATTAGGGTTTGCGCTTTGCAAAGAGACTCAACACATACCCTCCCCCCGGCGGCATTGAGATCCTTTGCGCCGCATCCATCCTTCGCTGCAATAATGGCGACTCAGATGAGCAAGAAGAGAAAGGGGAGTACTTCATTTCCTTGGGTTTGTTTAAACCTCAATCTCTGACTTCTGTTTGTGTCTGACTCTCTTTTCTTTTTTACTGTGGATTAGCAAGCCATACTCTTTCTTCATTTGTTTTGACCATGTACATCTGCTTCCGGTTAGAGCATTTCTTCTTATTCCTTCCAAAAAATAACACTCCAACTACACAACGATCAGCACCTGTGGATTTGTAAGTGGGAGGAACCTTCCAAAAAATTGGTCCTTCTTCATATTCTTTCTTCATTTGTTTTGACCATGTGTAGGACAAATAGCTGCGAAACATCATCATCACACCTGCTTCCAGTTAGAGCATCATTTCTTAACCATGTGCAGGACAAATAGCTGGGTATGATCGTTCAGCTTCACTCTCTACGTCGCTGATTCTTCCATCCAACGTTCAGAACACGATCAAGAACTGAAAACACAACCCTCGGTCCGCCATCACGCTCTACGTCGCTGATTCGTCCATGCCAGATTTTACTTCTTCATATCCTTATACATGGTTAAGAACGTTGGAGAAAGCAATGCACCCTATGATGATCCGGTCCGTTCTCATCTGCGGCGCTGTGAAGAAGAAGAGAAGAAGGATCTGGTCCGTTCTCATCTGTGGTGCTGTGAAGAAGAAGAGAATGAAGTGAGAGGAATGAGAAATGAGAGAGAAATCCAATTGTGTCCGTTCTCATCTACTGGCGGGATTAATGATGAAACCACTTTGAGCAAAAAAATATCACTTTCTGATTTTTTTTGACTTTTTTGCCTTGCTTTTGTCTTTTTTAATTCCTTTTTGCGTTGGTCATATCGCCCATTATTACTATATGTTAGGTGAGGTTTAGTTTCCAAATTGAATGGGAAATGTTTAATACTGGCGGGATTAATGATGAAACCACTTTGAGAAAAAAAATATCACTTTCTGATTTTTTTGTCTTTTTTGCCCTGCTTTTGTCTTTTTTAATTCCTTTGTGTGTGGGTCATATCGCCCTGCAAATGGAATTGAGAAATTCTCACACCTATTACTTTATATTCTATTATATTTTGTTTTAATACTTAATTAGATCCGGTGAAATGATTTTTTTTTTCCAAACTTCACTCCTCTATGTTGCTGAAGACAAGGAGCAGTGGAGCGTGAATGATACTGTCATGAAATGCTGCATCCACTTCCGATTATAATAGTATAATCATAATGTAATACAATAATATATAAAGCACTCTCCATTCCCACTTTGTGAATATTTGTAATGCCTGTCCACTACTTTTCCACAATCATTCCTGAAATCACGTTGCTACTCCCACTTTTGATCATATGCTCTTAACTTTTACATTTAATATAGTATTTCCATTATACTATATTATAACAAAATAGTATTCTTTTCTACAGAAGCAAATTGTTTTGTCGTGGGACAGCCATGAACATTTTAATAGTATTTTGGCGTGGGTCCCATGTGCTAATTTTTCAAAACTCACGCGTGCACTGTTTGAAGAAAGAAATTATTTTGCTGCATCCTAATTCTAAGAATGAAGTGGCTGACAAAGCAATGCACCCTATGATGATTGAAAAATTTGCAGTTACCCAAGCTGCATGCGTAACGTCGGAAACAATCCAGTTTACAAGCAAAATCCATCTGTCCATATTGAATAGTATTTAGATCAAAGTTCAAAAAATCAAATTAACAGAGAGAGTTTGTGACTTTATCATCACATTTGCATAAATCAAAATATAATAAAGATGGATAAACAGATTAAAAGACTAGGAAAACTATTCCTTTTGCTATTTGCATATCAAAGATATTATATATAATATATGTAACACTATTATATAATATATACACCACTATTGAAAGTTGATAATATTAAATTATCATAACCCACCCACACTTGCTCTTAGTTCAATATATGCACCACTAATATATGCAACAATATCTTAGTTCAATATATGCAATACTATTAAATTATCATAGAATTACGATGAGTGAAATTTTTGGTGAGCAGCAGCGTATGGGGACTTAATCTTTCTTAAATAATTTTGGTTTTCTCTCCACTGCAGTACGGTTTTGAATTTCTAAGAATTGAAAGAATAAAAGTTAGTCTACCAAAGCGAAAAATGTTCATTCTTGGGTGACGAGGATCATACAGTTGGAAAATGATTCCAGTCCCCAGCAAAATGCACAGCATCCTACTGTGATTTCGTGGAGGTCTGTGCAAAACGCATATCAATTACAAACGATATTTTTTTTTCAGACCCATTATATGAGTATATTAATTTAAATCTTATACTGTGCGTGTAGGAACGAAGCAAATGTCGAACTGCATGGATTCCAATAAATACAAAGTGTCTTGAAAAAGGGAAATCAAAACATATTCTCAAAACAAATACACCGCCAGAAATTTGAGCTGATCTTTTTTTTTTTGGTCAAGGAAATTTGATATGTTAAAATATTGAATAATACAGTTGATGAATTAATTAGAAGCAAACCACAAACTACTAAATCTCCTAGCCTCCAAGTTATTGGTCCATCTGTACCTGCCACATGTGCATTTCCCCTTCATTCATTGGTAGTTTGTTTTTTAATTTAACACGGTGTCATTCCTAACCTCCAAGCAATGGGGTCAGTTCTGAGCAAAAAAAAAAAAAAAAAAAAGCAATGGGGTCAGTTTAGAAACAATGGGCCAAGTGCATTTTGGAAATCCGATGGAAACATGGGAATCTAAAAATATATTATATATGTATGGGACAAATGCACCTAATTAGACTTTTGAGGTAGGCCGTGTGGTTTGATTCTTATTTTTATTATATATGTGTCTATGTTCCCTTCCTTCCTTATTATATTATATATGTATTGGACAAATGCCCCAACGTGTATCCGCTTTCGTGCTCCAAGAGACTGCTGCCAATTTTAAAACCTTGTAATATACACCCGGAGACAGGAGACTCGCGCAATAAGAGAGTGGGGAGAGTTGAGAAATCTTATTTTATATAGGCATGGGGTGTGAAAAGAATAAGTCTACACTCTTCGAAAATGACGGGAGACAAACACACCCCTTAAGAAAGTGCAGAGACAAGAAATGAGCTTATGGGTCTTTCTTTCCAACATAACCCCTTGTGCGTACGGTGAGGAGACCGAGTGTGTAGAGTGAAATTGAGGGATGAATATTGTACTGCCAATGCTTTGTCTGCACCAATGCTTTGTCTGCCACCTCGTAGCTATTTAATTCTTGCATATTTCCCATCAAATATGCTTTCACCCATCCTTATTTTTCTCCCTTTGTCCACACCCATCCTTATTTTTCTCTTAGTAATTAAATACAGTTTTGCTTACCATAAGGAAGCCAGCATCTTTAGAGCACTCTAAAACTGCGTAAGTTTTCTAAAAAAGGTAACAGGAATGACCAAGGCGTACTTATCTCAAGTCGATGATACCAAGGACACATGGTCGGTTGTTGCAAAAGTTCTACGCAAGTGGGTTGTTAGGAAGAAGGCTGCACCATACCGAGATATGGAAGATAGGGATGATACTTGCTGATGAAATGGTAAGTTCTTCTACAAATTTATACATCTATGTAATGCCCGGTTTACGCAATGCACGTAAATAGTTCATTTTTTGGAGCCATTATTTTGCTTTTTGTTTTGGTATATGTGTTAGGAATCAAGAATGGAAGTTTCGGCGACACACAAAAATGTCATTCCAAAATTTCTCGACATTCCGAAGGAAGGGAAGGTGTACAACTTCCAAAACTTTGAGGTAGTTGAGAATGATGATAAGTATAGAGCAACTACAAACCCCTAGAGATTGAACTTCCATACTTATACGTTTATTGAAGAATCTGACGTTGTCATTAACCAACAAGCTTATAACTTCAAGTCCATTGTAGACATCAAACATGGAATCATCCCTGAGACAGGGTTAATAGGTTTGTCTAATTTGGACCCATTTTGTTCAATCAATTAACTTTTTTTTTTTCATTAAGATCCCATGCATTCCAATGTTTCGATTTCTAACGTGAATAAAAACAACCGCAGACGTAATTGGCTTTTTGCAAGCTTTGGACGTTTGCGGGATCAAATAAGAGAAAGTGATATTACCAAGAGGTGAACTTTAGCATCGATGATGAAAAGTAATGTTTTCATCTATCTTTGTAACTCATCAAACATTTAGTGTACCATTTTTTACATCGAAGTATATTAAAAAAAATTACTTATTAAATTATTTATATTCGTGTCTTAGTGAAAACATTATAAATATCACTCTTTGGGGTGAATGTCTTTGAGGAGACCTATGCAAAGAAACATGAGGACATGGAACCTCCTATTACTGTTCTGGTGCGTTTCGCCAGAACAAATAGGAATACAGGTTTTGCATTTTTTATTACTTTTTAAAAAATGATAGTTCAATAGTTAGTAGTTAATGTTTTTTTGTTTATTAATATATTGTCAAATACATCTCAATTTTAGATTATGGTCATCTGAGTAACGCATTTAATGCAACTTTAGTGACTCTTAATCCAAATATACATGAGGCATCATTGTTGAAGGAAAGGTTAGACATTAATTTTTTGACATCTTAAATCCTATGATTGTTTTTTTCCCCCTTTTAGCAATCATTCATATGCACAATCTACGAGGCTTAGCCAAGATTCGGGCTCCGATCAACTGTTTAGTCGATTTCAAGTGTCGAATATCCAACCTACTCAGCTGAATCACTGCTTAGTTTCTGCACAAGAATTCCATTGTCTAATGTTTCTAAGTTAGATCAAGTACTTTTTAACACCCTAATTTATATTATTTTTCTTTTGCTGTTTAATTTATTCCTTATTCTATAATTTTATAAAAATGTTTACATGTATTTAACTTGTACATAAAATAATATTATGTGACTTGCAATGTTTAGGAGTGTGATGTTGTCTCAAAGGTCACGATTCAAAAATGTGAAACACTGTATGGGTGGTTTTATGATGCATGTCCTTGTGACAAAAAAATCCGAGTATATGTCTAATGGCACTCTTAGATGCACCAAGTGTGAAAAGGATGTACTTATGACTGTCCCCAAGTATGTTTTCAGACTTAACCACTACATAATGATACATTATTTTATATATTATCCTAACAAAATTACTGTATACATATTTTGGTAGGTTTAAAGTTCGCTACAAAGTTTTTGACAATACTGGAAAATGTTCAATCATGTTGTTTGATCGTCATGCAACTGAGTTGTTGGGTAAATCTGCATCAAGGATAAAAGAGGATATGCACAAGGTAGTCATTATCTTATATACTCATTTGCATATTACAGGCTTTATGAAATAAATTCTTATGCATGTTGTATGTTTTAAATTACCATAGAAGGGAAGAATTAATACAATTCCTAAAGAGTTGGATGAAATAGCTGGAAAGGTATTAATTGTCAAGCTACGGATTAGGAGCCATAATATCAAACATAGGACAAGTAGCATTGGAGTCAGTCAGTTGTGCGCAGATACACACTTGGGTATTTTTCACAAGTATGTTATTAAGTTATTCCTTGTCAGAACCAGGCATTGTTTGGGAACGGACTAAAGATATCATATGTGAAGATTTGTTGTACATCACACGGAGCAATCAGTTTTTTACAGTGCGTTTCCATATTATGTGTTTATTTTAATATGAAGATTTCATTGGTTTAACAAATACCAAAAAAGTTCTTTGGTGAAATAATTAAACCTTACCTTTCATGTTCCAGATTTGTATTTTTCAAGTGACAATAAAGAAGCTGGATTTTGTTGGAAATTGAACAACATTTGTTACGCAAGCGGTAAAAGCCTCAATGACTATCCATCAATGCCCAAACCAAATGAAGGAAACATGATCGACATGTCTAACCAACTAATACTTCAGGAGTTAAACTACAATAAAGAAAGAGAAACGGATGAAGCTATTAGGTTGCAAAATTTGATGACTGATGAGCAAAAGAAAGTATTCCATGAGATAGTTTCCTCTGTTTCTTCACATAAAGGAGGATACTTTTTTTGCATGGATTTGGTGATGGTACCGGAAAAACCTTCATATGGAACGCATTGATGCTTCCATACGTTCTAAGGGGGTATCATACTAAACGTAGCATCCGGTGGAATTGCGGCTACTTTACTACCATCGTGAAGCGCACATTCAAGGTTTTTAATTCCTATAGACATTAATGAAGATTCTATTTGTTCAATCAGTCAAAATTCACCAAGCGCAAACTTGATCAAGGTTGCTAATCTAATTGTTTGGGATGAAGCTCCAATGATGAAGAGACATTGTGTTGAGGCTTTTGACCGATCCTTACGGGACCTAATGACGACCAATAGTATATTTGGAGGGAAATGTGTCGTCATGGGAGGTGATTTTAGACATGATTCTTAGGTCATTCCTAAAAGTGGACGATTTGAGATTGTAGATGCATCTATTAATGCTTTTCCTCTTTGGAATGAATGTCGATTATTGCAATTAACCAAGAATATGAGACTCAAGTCTTCCACAAATCCGGTGAGCAAGAGAAAATCAAAGCATTTTCCGAATGGGCTGCTGCTTGTAGGAGAGGTGTTATTGGATTACCACACGATGGTATAGCAAACATAGCATTACCATCTGATCTGTTACTTCATGATAATGAAAATCCAATAAGGTGTATTGTTGAATCTACCTACCCAAATTTAGTTGGGAGTTTGTTCGACAAAGATTACCTAAACAACATGTCAATACTAACACCAACTACGGAGCATGTTGATTCCTTGAATGACTACATTTGTTTTTTGTTGCCAGGAGATGAAGTAGAATACTTCAGTGCTGACTCTATAAATGGTATAGATCATGCAAATGAAAGTATCGATGATCTGTACGATCTGAGTTTCTAAATTCAATTAAATGTTCCGGGGATTCCTCATCATAAATTGATTTTGAAGGTGGGAGTTACTGTTATGTAAATAAGGAACATTGACCAAGCATCGGGATTATGCAATGGTACGAGGCTTCAAATTACACAACTAGGTAAGAACGTTATTAAGGCAAAGGCTTTGAATGGAACTAGCGCAGTCAAGACATCTTGATACATAGGATGGACATGAATCCATGTCAATCTAAACTTCCATTCAAGATGACTAGAAGACAATTTCCAATCATCATTTCATTCGCCATGACAATTAACAAAAGTCAAGGACAATCAATGTCAAATGTAGGTCTTTATCTACCAAGTCCGGTCTTCTCACATGGACAACTTTATGTTGCTTTATCTAGGGTAAAGAGTTTTCAAGGTTTAAAAATACTGATTTTGGATGAATTTAATAAATGTATTGACAACACAATTAATGTGGTCTACAGAGAAGTTTTCCAAAACATTATACCACATTAATAGTTGTTAAGGGAAAATTTGTACCATTTAGTCATTGTTGTGCTTTCAATTCCATTGTAATATCGTTATATCATGTTGTTAGTGTCAATTGTGTGTTTTTTTATAACGGTCTACAATTTATATATTTATTAATAAAACTTTATTGTTGTTTCATTTATGCCTTAAGCTGTCCATATTTAAAAATAAAAATAACTGTACCCTCCGTGCAACGCACGGGTGCATAGTCTTGTTGAGTACTAAAAAGGTTTGAAGAGTGCATTTTTGCTCCAAAAGATTAAAAAATGGACAATTTCGCCCTACTATTAAAAACTTTAACAGTCAATCGTTTGTTGACCAACAAATGTTTATATGGCACTCAATTGCACCCTCTACTCTCCACCTCATCGTTACCCCTCATAATCTCTCCCTTTCTCTCCGTCACCTACCATTTCCTGACGTAAGATTCCCCTGTTTAGAACCTATAAACTCCATAGCCATGCCTCAAATTCTGCTTATACTGTTTGTTAACGACTACCTCTTGCCCAATTCTTGATTCCGTTTCCGTCATACCTTTCATAAGTTCCATCCACCCAATCACCCTTGTATCTCTTTTTTTTTTGGACCCTGTAATCACCCTTGTATCTACAGTTTACAAAGTAATTGTAAACCCCACTACTATTATATCTTCCCTTGTGAAGCTCGCCATTGCTGTAAAATTCCCTCCTTCCCTTATAATTTTCTTCTCTTTTCTAGCAGCGGAATCCCCAATGAACCAGTGAAAAGGCTTGGAATTGGACTTTGAAACCCCTAGCCTTTTTACATTCTCATCCCAAGAATGCTTTAGAATTGAACGGCTCTGGGGGACCAGACTCTAGTTCTTGGACGAAAAGTAGATAGTGACGGCAATAAAAATCAACGCTAACAACAAATTCTCAGAAGTGGGTATTTCTTCACTCCCTTGATATGAAAAAATAACAGGCAAGAGAACAAAGAACACAAGCAAAACAAACCTAGAGAGGTGACTGCAAGAACCGGGGTAATGATGAGGTGCGTTTGAAGGAACAAAGGTTTCAGGGGTTTGCAGATTGAGTAGTGAAGGAGGGAGAAAGAAAAGGAGAGATGATGAGGTTTAATGATGAAGTGAGAGTAGATGATGCAAGTGGCTGCCATGTAATCACTTACCACTCTGATCTTATTTATAAGTTCATTTTGACCAAAAAATTTAGTCTTATTTATAAGTCCAATTTCATGTAATAAATGAGATTGTGATACTTTTACACATATTAATTGTACCGATAAAGATAGAGAGAGAAGAAACATTTTAAAAATACTCAATCATAAATAAGGGCAAAGTTGAAAATTTAGCCCATAATCATTGAGTTAATTACCTCTCTTTGATATGTGAGATTTGGTCAAAATAGGACCAAAGTGGTATTGGTTAACCAACACTTAGACAACAGCGCTATTAAAGGAATAGTGAAATTGCCCCTTTTTTAAAACTTTCGTGGTAAAACTGCCCCATCGAAAACTTCCTAGTGCCCATCAATGAAAACGTTGGGATATGTTTTCCCTTTAACCCATTAGATGATAACACATGATTTGTACACACGACTCTGAATTTTAGGACTAGCAACACCTAAGGTTCTATTTTTGTTTATTCACAGATCATTGAGTAAACAATTTTAGAATGATGGTTATGATTTTGCTTGTGACCATTGTTATTTTTAGTATATTCCAGCAGCTATAATCATTATACCTTATTTTAGCTTACACGTTGTAAATATAATTCTACAATTATTCATCTTTTAACTACCTCTCAAAATACACATTCATATAGACTCCCTTAACTGTATATTTTAATCACGTATTGGTATATTTTTTATTGTTCATCAATATATGTATTATGCACTTTGTTGTTCATATCTCATTGACTCAGTTATTTCACTTAGTTGGACTTCTTGGAGAAGTTAGCTATGATGACTAAAATTAAAATATATGACTTGACCACTATAATAATGATAGTATCGAAGTGTCATGTTGACTTTAGTGTGACTTTGCACAGGGCTGTTTGACTTTTTTTTTTTAAAAAAAAATTAAAACCTAATGAGTTGTGAAGTTCAATTGACTTCAATAAAAAATTGTCTATCTTGAGCCTTCTCTTAACATTGTCTTCCCTTCTCTTAACATTTCCCTTCGTTTTGAGTGTCAGGTTGGTTTGAGGAAGAAGGTCTTCCTACATGTCACTTGTTCGAATCCGACATTAAAGAGAAAACCATGATTTTGAGAAAAATAATCGAAACACCTCATTAAGCCTATTTGGAGAACTTTCAAAATCATGGTTTTGGTCCAAACTATAATTTCAAAAGTAGCTAAGCACCTTTTTAGTCTAAACACTAGTCATAATTTTGTTTTTGGAATGTGACAATATATATATATATATATGTGTGTCTCTCTCTCTCTCTCTCTCCATATATATATATATATATATATATATATATATATATAATTTTGGAATATCATCGAAACACCTCAATTGAGCCTGTTTGGAGAACTTCCAAAATTATAATTTTGACCCAAACTATAATTTCAAAAGTAAAGTAGCTAAACACCTTTTTAGTGGAAGCTCCAATCATAATTTTGTTTTTTGGACTGTAACAAAAATATATATACACACATACACACACGTGCGCATGTGTATATGTGCATATATACACATATATATACATATATATACGTACGCACACATGTACATATATATATATATATATATATATATATATATTTGATGGATTGTGCACATATATATTACTCTGTCAATTGTGTTTTAATATTAAAGGAAGTTTCATGAATAGATTAAAGAAAACATTATAAGGATAACAAACCTCTTAAGAAAATATCACCTTCGGTCCTAATTATAAGCAATGGCTTTTATAGATAAATCGCACTACAAAATTGTTTTATAATTAGAACCAGGAGGAGTAAAAGTTTGTCCTCCGGTTCTAAAAGTAAGAGTTAGGAAGTTGTTTTAGAACATGAAATTAAGGAGTTTACTTTGATTCTAATTTATATTTTTTCCCCCTATACTATCCCTATTAATTGCATATATCAAGGGGATTCACATCGAAGAATAATTCCAATGCAGATGATTAAATATGAGATTTCAAGGAATAATTTCAATACAAATCATTAAAGATTATCCACACTCTAGTCGTGTTGCATCAAAGCTTTTACTTCTAGTAGTAGGGCGAGCATCTTGATGAGTATGAACATCGTCAATCACTAATCTAACAACCTCCACTGCATCCAGAGTGCTGCATCCAAAGTGAAACTGTCACCCTCTTTAGCAAAACCAAAAACGAAAAAAGAAAGAAACTGTCTCCCTCAAGTATGTGATGAATAGGAAGGGGGGATCTGCTGCCCTTTATTTTTCCCCCACTTCCCAAATGTTATTTTGTTTATTTATAACATTATATTCTATATAAAATTAGTGATATTTTGATATCCAATGAACTAAAAACGGTGTGGGATTTTTTTATTTTTTATTTTTACGATTTTTAAAAGATTTTAAATAATAATTTGTATAGTTTCTTTTTAATTTAAAGTATTAAATCTTTAAAAAAATATTAAAAAAATTGAAAATTGCGCCAATTTTTACCCGTAATATATCAAAATCTAATGATTTAAAGAAACTATTCGGGGAGTTGTGATCTTGACCCATTAAGAATGCTGCCACCCAATTCTTCTGAGCTTGGTTCGTGGTAGTGATGATAGATGATGCCTTCGTTATCAAGCTTTCATTGCTCGTATCCATAGAAGCCAGCAAACAGTGGAGAAAACATCGGCCCCAGCCTCCTGTCCTGCCCTCCCTGAACACCTACGATTAGGTGGGTCAACCAATTCAATTCACAGTTGCTGGGTTCCAGTGCAATCCCGCAGCAAGTGGAGTAAACTTTTCGAGTTCCTACTACACCTTGGGCACTTGTGTTCTTGGCACATATCTCTTCCTTATCAGTTAATACTGTATTTTGCTACGCTAGCCACATTAAGGACTTACATTGCTGAATATAATTGAGCTTCAAAACTTTCGAGTTTCGGCCATATTGAGTCTTGTGATTCAGGTTTCTTTGCTATGACGCCATGTTCAGATTAAACTGTAAATAAACCATATTGGTTATGCTTTCCATCTCACACTTTGGGTCTATTGTTTAACAACAATGCCGTCTCGGACGTGTTTCCATGCCACTTTCATACCTGACCAAGCATTTGACACTGATTTTTCTTGATCAATCCGTGGAATTAGATCATTTCCACATCCATATTTGCTGCGGATTACTTGACCCAAAGGTCATCACGATGGTTAATAAGATTACTTGTAGGCTTGGTTTTGGGTCCTTAATTTTTTAAGCATAAATAACTTAACCAATTTCCTAAATTTTTACAAATTAGTCATCTAACTCATACACTAAGCACAAGTAGTACTAAATTCAAACAATTGTTCACTATTCCTGGAACAAAACTAGTGCAGCTCATTCCTTTATGCACAATGCAACAAATGGGACCAACACTACTTATGTTTTAAATTAAGGACATACAATAGTTTGGAATAAACCCCAAAATTGCGAGGCACCTCATAGGGCAATAGATGAATAAGGCCTGTCAATCGTTTTGAGGAAGTAACTTGACCTGATGATCTTGTGTGTTCGGGAAAACTGTTTTGAGAACGGTCAAGCAAAACTGCGGCAAACTTTTAGAGGATTCTAATTCAACGTAGGCAAGCAAAAGGTACTCAATACAAATGTTTGAACCACTTAACAGTAAGAGTGATTATGGGAAAAATACGGCATGGTATGGTAAGCTTTCAGAAAAGATGAAACAAAAGTTTACAGGTAAAGCACCTGACACATCATAGCAATCCTTCAGAACCAAATTCTAAAATGAACAATTCATTCTTAAACAGATTCACATTATTTTCCATGACCACACTCCCTTCACTCCAATTTAAAAGAGGAAAAGGAAAAATAGATAACCAAGTTCCAGAAACTTCTAGAAGACAAGGTGGGTGGAAGCAAGCATGCATCAGAGTTAAATTATAAATGGAACAAGTATGAAAAAGAAACACATAATCTTAACTAGCCATGGGATGATTAGAGATATACTCAATAGCAAGATGACACGAGTCAATCCTAATGGCTTCCTTGTCAGGGATCTCCAGTTTGAACTCCTCTTCTAGAGCCATAACAACTTCCACAGTGTCCAAGCTATCCAAACCCAAATCATTCTGGAAATGTGAATCTGCAGTCACCTGAGGTGCAGGGAAAAAATGGTAAAACCCATGATATATTTCATTACCTTCATGATTGCAATGTGCAAGAAAGCGACATGACCAACAGGCAACATGGGAGACTGATGTGTAAATGTAGAAAAAAGTTTAGTTAAAGAGGTTGGTTAGTTGTTAGTAACCATTGGTAGTTAGTTTGGATTAATGGGTTTTGAGGTGTTGCCTATATAAGGCATATAACTCTTCATTGTATCTCTATGCTTTTGTGGTGAACGAATAAATCAGAGAAGTTGCAGTCTCTGTCTCTTCTTTCCTCTTTCCCTCTCTCTATTCTTCTCTATTCCTATCACTTTCTTTCTCTACACTTCCTTAACAGAGACAAGGGTGAAAAATTTTGGCCAGTGAGAAAAAGGATAAACATTAAATTAAAGGGAGTAACTCTAATACCTCTCTTGATAGATATGTAGATGAATAAGAACTAGAAAAGGGCAGACCTAGAATGAAAATAAAGCATGCTAGCCTTGGAAGACAGCACTTACCTTTGGGTTCTGGTGAAACATTCAAATCCTTTACATAAAAATACTCTATTGAAGAGAAAAGATAACAATATATCAATTACAATCCTCCCACAAGTAAAACTTCAACAAAACATAGGCTTGAAAGGGCTTCCTGGTCCCTTTGTGGGTCCATAGGGGAACACTGCAACAAAAAATAGTTTGGGAGACAACATAAAATCATTCTTCTCAGAAGACCACTTGGTGGGCAAAACTTCTGGTAAAAAACTCCTGCATTCCACTATAAAAATAGACACCACAGGCTTCCAAATGCAACACTCACAAAACCTTCAAACTCGATAGCTTATAAAAGGTCCAAGTTCGCTGGATGCACCCACTTTATTAAAGAGATCATGTCTTAACCATTCATATCAACTACATGCAACCAGGCGCCAGAAAAAGACTTTATGAGAACATAAGAAAACTATCAGATATTAAAGTGCAGGTATTTAGACTTTCAGCTTCCTTAATATCCAAAAACCAAGTTCAGTAGTTGCAAAAGCAAGATCTTTGGTGACCTTCATGCTCAGAAAATAGTTTGTAAAAGATTTTGCAGAACAGTCAAATGAAAGTAGATTGCAAGTTTTCTTTTTCCATGTAAAAGTGCAGAACAAAGATGGTTTATTCTGCAGCCTCATTTGCAAATGCTGTGGCTTTTACACTCAATTCCTTTCAAAGCACAAGGTCAAACTGATATATGGTAATTTTAATAAGGTGCTTATTCAGTTGCTTTTTGATAGCCACATGTTTCTACTTCTAGGGGATACATTTCAAAGTTGTTTGAGGTTGTTTTGTGTTAAGAATAAGAAATACCAAAAATCCTCTATTTGTATTGCAAGGAGCTTCTTGTACTTTACTTATTTAAACTTGTCATATAATGTTTGGCATTATTTTATACTTTTTATAATTTCACCACTGTTTTAAAAACCGGTTATTGAACTAGAAATGTCAATCTGTTCAATTGGTACCAATTGAATCAATGATGTGATAATAAATGAAAAAAATAGTATCATATATAATAATATATGGATAAGAAATTTAAATCAAATTATTACTTAACATAAAAATAAACTTAAATAGTCCAATTTCAAAGTAAATTAATAGATTCACATAGTAATAAAAAGAAACTCCAAAGCATTGAAAATAAAGCCAAAACTCATATAATAAAGGTATTTTGGGAAGAAAAATTAAGTCTGTTTTTCAAAAACCTGTCCAGTTTCCAGTTCAATAGCCAGTTAAAACATTTCAAAGAGGTGCAATCACAAAAGAGGGTGTAAGCATGAAACCAGGCCATTTATATTATTAGAGCAGGTGGTGGTTGAACAGGTTTGACCATCTGGTCCAGTCTGGTTCTTAAACCACCAAGTTTCACAACAATCCGCTCAATTTACTAAACTTATACAACTAGTTTTAGACAAAAATTGATCTTATACAATTTACAACAGCTTTATTATATATGGTTTTTCAATGACGATTTTAGATGTCAACCCACATTAGCTTTTTCACATCTTCTAAAGAAATGGAGCCACAGTATCACTAAAAGCGTTTTCCTTAATGAATAAAAAGGAATAATATGCACATCAGTTAAAATTTATGTTCAGGGTTATGCACACAATATTTCCAATGGCCATACTTTATCAGCCTTCTCTCTAGGTGGTCAGAGATACAAAAAGAGACTGAGTAACTTCCCTGAGCACTGTAGGCAAGTTACTTTGTAATGGAAAAGAACAAGACATATGATGTCATTTTCTAAACTCAGGATGTAGGGGAAACAGTAGTTATTTCACATTATTCGTGTCTTTTCAACTAAGTTATTATTTATATTGCACATAAGTCATTTGTTACCATAAGAAAGAAATGCTTTAAAAATAGAGAAAACTTTAGAAGAGAAATATTAGAAATCCCTTTCAGAGTATGAAAACAACAACGGAACAAGAAAAAATGATGGAAAGCGTCAGCACAGGATGTATTAAAAAAAGAAAAAAAAGAAAAAAAATTCAAAAGACACAATGAGAGACTGCGATATAGTTGGATTTAATTTTTCCTTTCAACATATTGTTATGGAATAGTTAAACAAAAACAATCTGATGAGAAGAGCTTAAAAGGTTTCAATTTTCACAAAAAATGACGAACCTAATTTGCTTCAATTGAGAATGATGCAATATGACATCACAAGGTCTCCAATTAAAAACTCCAAAGGCAGCAAAGTTCAAATGTTCTAAGATGTACCACAAGACAACAAACGATGAAGTAGTACAGTGCCCTCAGAAATTATGGTTATCTCCAGTCAGACAGGTATGGGTAAGCAAAAGTTTTCAAATAGTACAAAGGGATGTCAATCGTAACCCTAAAATAGTACAACTAACATATTCTTCACGTCAGAAATTTTTATGAATCGGTTCATCTATATGCCTAAAAGTACAATAGAGAGACAAGCACATTTAATTTAAGGCTCCACTTCAGCAGAAAGTCAGACTAAGAAGTGCTGCATATGAACCAAAATATTTATCAACATACCGCAGTGGACATATTTCACCCAACCTTAACAAAATGCAGTCCAAAATTTACCCTCATTTACCCTATTCACTTGAACTGCATTATTTCCTTGTCACATCTAATCTCAGAAATGAGAAAGTGATCAAAATTCAATCGATTTTCAGTAGAATAATATTTACCCAACTCGCTCATTCAATTAAGATCTTCTATAAAATCCTTCAATTTATTTCACCCCGATTTAGGCATAACCCTACGGCATCAATCCGCAACAAAATCAATCGACAGATTTAAGATTTTGACTTCACATTTTCCCTTTCTCACATTAATCTAAAGCCTATAAGACTAAAAATCACAATGAACATAGTGAAGGGAGGAGAGTGAGACCTGGGAAGGATTGAGCTTGGGGAAATCTTTGACAACAGAGAGGACTCTCTCGGTGACCTCTTCTTTAGTGATATGATCATCGTGCGAAGACATGGACCGGAAGAAACCATTCCAAAACTGCAATTTTGGAGCGGCAAGAGGAAGGGTTTGCACCGGAACTTTGACATGGCGAAGCATGGCTGCTCTGAGCGCCATTTCTGTCCAAAATTGTTCGTGGGTGAGTAGGAACTGAGGACTAATTCGTCGGCGTCGGCCTTCAGTTTGCCTGCGGGTTATAATCGGAGGAAGGCAAGGGCATGGAGAGAAATCCAAGAGGGTCAGGAGCTGCTCACGTGCTTTCGAAAATTCCCCTAATGCTTTTTTTAAAAAAATAAAATCACACTTTTCTTTAGGAAAAAATACATTAAAATACCAATTAAATTTGCTAAACCCCAGAAGCCCACTAAATTTGTTAACGGACTGAGAAGGGACGTGGGGCAATGAAGGAGATGCAATTGGGGGAAAAAAGACGAAATTGCCCCTTTGAACAAAACAAATTATATCTCCTTTTAAACCAAACTCTTCGAAAACATAGCAGACGGATTGCAAAGCTTCTTTCATTCATCTTGGTGACCTTCGAAGGATCATATACAAAGCCAAGGAGAGAGTAAAGGATAAGTATCTTTAATTCTTTCATATATTTTTGCTCAAAAATTCTGTCATAACCATCTTCCCATTTCATCTTGGTAGGTTTTTTGGAAACGGGTTTGATGGTGGAGGAATAGTAAAAAGCTTTGGGTTGATGTAATCATATTCATGGTGGGGTGTTGAAGATCAGTTATTTGGGGTTGTGAGTGTCGTCTTTGGACAATCACCATGGTGGTCTCATTGTAGGTGTTGTATGGGGTTTGTGGGTCAGTGGGTATGTAGTTGGAGGGAACTAAAGGTTGCTTCTTTATGCAAGTCCGACAGCATTGACGGTGTGGGGTTTGTTATTAATTTATTTGTTAGTGTTAGTTGGGAGATGGAGTATAATGAAGAGGATATTGAGTTGCCATGACATGATGTAAATGGAAATGGAAATGTTAGTACTATAAATGGAAAAGGGATCAGGGTCTTATTTGCCTCAGAAGTTTTGGCTAAGGAGCATTGGTTGGACGAAAGTTTTTTTTGGAGCAAAATTGCCACGGAAATTAACAAAACGTAGTAATTTTGCCCCTCCATTAATTTTGACCGTTAAGTTTAACTGAGTGCACATGTGGCGTGCCACCTCATCACATGTGGCATGCCACCTCATTAATCAAATAAGAGTTAAGTATCATTTTTGCCCCAGAAGTCTTCGCTGAGGAGCTATTTTGCCCTGGAAGTTTACAAAACGTATGAATTTTGCCTTTATTTACCCCAATATTGAATTTGACTATTAAATCAATCAAAGAACACACATGTCATGCCTTGAAAAGGTCGAACTTGAAGTCAGAGAGGGAGATCCTTGAGACGTTGAGCTCAAGGCGGCTGGAATTCGTGAAGTCGAAATGGTCAAAGGGACTAAAAGGTCTGTTGCAAAACCGAGAGCAAGCAACACTTATGATCTAAGCAAATAAAACGCAAAACGAGAAATGAATTGTCCCAAAAATTGGTTCAGTAAGACAAATCAATAGTGATAGTACATACTTTTGTATAGATTGATTTAGGCCACCCACCCTATCCCACAAGATAAAACTCTAGCGATTTTAAGTGATGCTTTTTATTGAACTAATTTTTGGGACAATTCATTATTGATTTGTCTAGATTAAACCAATTTTTGGGACAAATCAATAATGAATTGTCCCAAAAATTGGTTCAGTAAACACATCACTTAAAATTGCTCGAATTTTTAGTAGTATAGATTTACCTTGTGAGATAGGGTGGGTGGCCTAGATCAGTCTATATCAAGGTAAATACTATCACTATTGATTTGTCTTACTGAATCAATTTTTGGGACAATTCATTTCTCATTTTACGTTTCATTTTCTTAGATCATAAGTGATGCTTCCTCTAGGTTTTGCGATAGATCTTTCAATCCCTTTGACCATTTTGGCTTCACAAATTTCGGCTTTCTTGAGCTCAATGTCTCAAAGATCTCCCTCTCTGACTTCAAGTTCAACCTTTTCAAGGCATGACATGTGTGTTCTTTGACTGATTTAATAGTCAAATTTAATATTAGGGGACAAAAGGGCAAAATTGCTACGTTTTGTAAACTTCCGGGGTAAAATTACTCCTTAGCAAAGACTTCCGGGGCAAATATGAACTTAACTCTTATTTGATTGATGAGGCGGTATGCCATGTGTGATGAGGTGGCATGCCACGTGTGCACTCAGTTAAAATTAATGGTCAAAATTAACGGAGGGGCAAAATTGCTACGTTTTGTTAACTTTCGTGGCAATTTTGCTCTAAAAAAAACTTTTGTCCATCTAGTGCTCCTCAGCCAAAACTTTTGAGGCAAATAAGACCCTTATCCCATTTTGTGGGGTTGATAAGGTGTAGCCATGACGTGAATGTGGGATGACAAGGTTGAGGAGGAATTTCAGCAATTTTATGATAGTTGTTGTCATTAACATTTATGGTTTTTGGTAAACGTCATTATTGAACTTGTAATTACCATTATTATATTTGTCATTACCATTACGAAATTTGTGAAAACTACTAATATTGGAGGAAGTAGTCATTATTGAACTTGTAATTACCATTATTATATTTTTTACTTATGATATATATATATATATATGGTTTAACATTGTGATGAAATATTCATTTTTTTGTTGTAGGTTAGAATGCAAGATGACATCAAATATGGGGGCAACATCTTCTTCAAAGTCATTTATGTGTTTTTTCCATGGGACTACCATTCTTCAAAGTCATTTATTTGTTTTTTCCATGAAATATTCATTTTTTTGGATGGGGACTTCAAAGTAACCTATGGTGAAGGTGAAGTTAAATATAATGGTGAGAGTGTGAGGGTAAAATCGATAAAGGAGGGGATGCAAGTTGAAGAATTGAGGGTAATGATAGGATGATGGTTTGGTATAGATGGTCTTGGGTGTGACATTAAATACACTTTAAGCTTTGATGAAAAGATTTTAGTCGACATGATTGATGATTATGAAATGGAAAATCTATTTAATTATAATGAAAGAAGTGCACATGTGTATGTAGGATGTAAAGGTGCTGATATTGCATGAAGGGAAATGGATAATCAAGAAATGTATGTCACAGTTTGTTTGGTTAGAGAAGTAATAATGTCATATAGGGTTGTTTGTAATATGTTGATAAAACTTGTGATTATCTATGCAGGGTTGATCAATTTGTGGGTCTTACAGAGCAAATGGCTTACAATGAGGAGCTGGTGTATTACGTAATGAGTAATGATTATATAACAAATGAGTGCAGTGGAAGACCTCTTCTGAGCCTTCCGTATGCAATTCAGAGTGCATCAACACTGATGCTAGAAGATGAACTCTAAGAAGTAGAAGGACTTGTTGGTAGGAGTGAATCAAATATTTACAAATGCGGATGAGTTCAAGAAGGTGCTGCACAAGTTCATTATTGCCCACAAATTTGAGATACATATGTGAAGAATTGAAGGGAGTGTGTGTATGTTAAATGTAAGGTAGAAGATTGTCCATAGAGGATAAATGCAACGGAAATAGGGAAGAGCAATAATTTCGTACGTTTGACAAGATACACCAAAGATCATGATCATGTAGCTTAAGACAATCTTGAGGTGACACATGCTCGAAATGCTGCCTTGACATCAACAAGTATTATTGAAGAGGTTAGAAATCACACATACAAGCGTCCCAATGATATAAGGAAGAGTTTGGCAACAGACTTCGGTGTGCACTTGACATATAAGCAAGCATATCGGGCAAAGGACAAGGCCATGGAGGAAATTCATGGAAGACCTGAATAGACATATATGTTAATACCATGGATATGTGATAGGTTGAAGGAAATTGATGACAACAATGAATTGTTGTCATTTGCCATTGCTATTGTCCGTGGAGAGAGAATTGAGGACTGGACATTGTTCCATGAATTGGTGAAGATAGTAGGTGGATTACAGATAACAATTGTGTCTGACTGACACAATACAATAATCACTGTTGTCTGAGGAGTTTTCAGGTCTAAGAAACATGCATACTGTTATAGGCACATTAAGGAGAACTTTAGCACCCAACTGATTAAATTGAATAGAGGAAAGAGGACGATAAGTGGGTAAGGAAGACAAATTGGACTTCACTTACTTGATGCAATTTCATATGCAAGACTTGATTGTCAATTCGATTTTGCAATGGAATAAATGAGGTTTTTCAATCAGCAAGCATATGATTGGTTGATCAATCATGGTGATATTCACATATGGGTAATGAGCAAGTTCCCATTTGAACTTTGGGATAACATTACCACAAACCTTGCTGAGTCCTTAAATGCTTGGATGGTAAAGGAGAGACATCATAATGTTGCTTACCTGATACATGAGCACCGTGAGAAAGTTGCAAAGAAGATATGTGTAGCAAGTATGGTAATGAGTAAGTGGAAAAATGGTGTTGGCCCAAACATTGAACAACAAGTGCTGGAAAATGTGGCAAGGGCTGAATACATGGATGTCGAGATATATGGAGGAGGAAGGGTATAGGTCTATATAGTAAGTAGGTCACTAAAGGTTGAGCTATATTTACCCGAGTGCACGTGTAGAGCATGGCAAATGTCAGGTATTCATTGTCCTCATGTGTGTGTAGCCATCAAGGGGGTTCATGGTAATATGTATAGTTTAGTTGACGAATGCCTTACGATAATAGCCCAAAAAAAGATTTATAATCGAACCACGATTCCTATTGTCACAATAGACATGCTAAATCCAAATGATTTTAGCCTATATGGTATAGGAAGCCAAATGTTCCTGGCACCTACCAAGACTAGTCGTCCATCGGGAAGGCCAAGAGTTGTAAGGAAAGAGTCACAGTTCCACAACAAGAAACTTCACCATTGCAGTTGATGCCATCAAGCAAAACACATAACAAGAACTTATAAAAATCCAAACCCAACTTGCCGATTGTGCAGTCGTGGGGTAAATATTTTGCAAGTTGTCTTTTGGTTTATATACAATGACTTGGATCCTTTCACATATTTTTGGGTAGAAGGGCTATAAGACTTATAGGCTAACTCAATATGTAAGTAGTGTAAATGGCAAAGAATATGTTCTTGCGTAGGAATGACACGGAAACATTACGTCAATGTGGAATCGTAATGTTCACTTGTCATTTGACTCTATTTTGTATATGTTGTCATCCTAAATATGCTTTTTGTAAATGCCAATGGTGTACTTATCAAAGCCACAATGACTTATGTTATTGGAGACTCTGTAATTAAAGTTACATTTATGGGAAGGATCATAGGGAAAAACTTGATGAAAGCACTGGTAATTATCATTACTAAACTTGTAAATACCATTAACAAATTGGTAATTCCTATTACGATATTTGTTATAATTGACCCTTATTTGTTGTTTCATGAGAGACAAAAGTGAAAAACCTAACGAAAGCACTAGTAATTCCTATTACAGAACTTGTAAATACGATTAACAATTGGTAATTCCTATTACAAGATTTGTTATAATTGACCCTTATTTGTTGTTTCATGAGAGACACAATTGAAAAACCTGATGAAAGCACTGGTAATTACCATTATGGAACTTGTAAATACCATTAACGAATTGATAATTCCCATTACGAGATTTGTTATAGTTGACCTTTATTTGTTGTTTTATAAGAGACACAAGTGAAAAACCTGACGAAAGCACTGGTAATTACCATTACGAAACTTGTAAATACCATCAAAATGAAGGGTAGGAATATCACCTAGAGGGGGGGTGAATAGGTGATCTCCAAATGTTTTTGCTAATTGCACACAGATGTAAGTAAGACAGAGATAGAAAAAGGAAATAGACACAAGGCAATTTATACTGGTTCGGTCTAACACTTCGACCTACGTCCGAGTCCCAAATCCTTTAGGTATTTCACTAATCACAAATGGTTACAATTACACACTCTGTACTCGAGATGATCCTAATTCACTAGGACTCACTCTCCCTTACAAGTTGTAATCGTACACCCATACTTAATGTTCCACAACCTTAAGATTTAAACCAAAAATGGAATAAGTGTTTAAATAACTCCTCACAAGTAGATAAAATATGAACACTGAAGAACAATGAATATCCAAAGATGTTAATGAAATAAATGAAACAACAGATTGCAAAATGTTCGAATTGAATGCACAACGTTTCGGTTAGTTGGCGAATTCAATGCTTCGACTATTTATAGGTGATGCAATAAATGACCGTTGGTAAAGCTTGAAGATTATCCATTGAGACTCTTGAATGTATCCGTTAGACAGTCAAAGCTCGGATAATATTTTTGCCGTTCAAATAATCCAGGTGGATTTCTCAATCGACATTCTTCTTCATTTCTTTTGTTTTGCCCGTTGTGAGATGGCATTTAATTCGCAGACGGAATGTAGAAGAAACCTTTACATGGATCAGAGTATTGGTTACGGAGATCATCACTGCTTTGGTAACTACATTTAATGCTTCTCTGACACAATTTGCTTTCTGTAAATTTGTTGTTTAATCCATGCTAAAATCATCCGAAACTAATTTAAAAAACTAATTAAAAGCATTTAGGATTAGTAATGAGTAACATTAAGAAGCAATGAAATTAACATAGTGATTATATAAATTACGCAGACGGAGATTTTAAAGCAGAGGGATCTTGCTCGAGCAACAACCTATGCTTGCTCAGGCAAGCTTCTCTTGAACCAGTTAAAAAGATTATCTTTGTCGCTGATGCTCGAGCATGGAATTTCCTCTGCTCGAGCATGGTGCTCGAGCATAATATATTCATGCTCGGGCAAGACCTAAACAGAGGCGAAGATAAGATTTCAAAACGCTGTTGCTCGAGCATGAACGTCTTCATGCTTGGGCAATAGTTCGCCCATGCTCGAACAAGCCATAAGGCATGCTCGGGTAAAGGTCAGGCAGAGGTAAAGAGAAGACGCTGGACAATGCTGCTCGAGCAGGTTTATTTCCTTGCTCGAGCATGGTGCTTGAGCATGAATATTTCATGCTCGGGCATGAGTTGTTTAGAGATGAAGAATGAGAGATTGAAGGATGCTGCTCGAGCAAGTATTTATCTTTGCTCGAGCATGACTCCTTGACTCGCATATTCTTGCTTCTGCCTCGATGCTGCTAGAGCAAGGAATTGCTCCTGCTCGAGCATGATTTCTCAGCTTATAAATTCAATGCTATGTCTCGACGTTGCTCGGGCATGACCAATGCTCTGCTCGAGCATGGTTGTTCAGAATCCACTTCTTCGTTCTAAACCCCGATGATGCTCGAGCATAGCTAATGTGCTGCTCGAGCAAACCATAACTTGGACAAATATGACTTAATTCAATAACTTAGAATTTGTAATCATCAAAACACCAAGAACTAACATTCTCCCCCTTTTTGATGATGACAACTCTAAAGAAAATGATTTGAGATAAGTTGAACACCTAAGTTATTGAATTGAGTAATGTCTAGTTTAGTTTGTGAAAAGTAATTACTTTGAACAATTTTATGAGAATCAAGAGCAATATATAGATCATTGATTTTAACTTTCAATTCTCATTACAAAGTAAACTATTACAAATAGAACATCACAAACTAATTAATGAGATAACATTAAGCAACATCTAACAATACCCAACTCTATCAACTAACACTGCCAATGTTCAACTACCCAACCTACTCTCCCTCTTTGTCATCAGGGAAAAGAGGACCTTGAATAGATGGAGAAGGAGGAGCATTATCAGGGAAGTCAGATGAAGAAGAAGAGGGAAGCTTGACAGTTGAGGGATCAAAAGGAGACAAGTGGGGTAGGACAACGGTAGCCGGAGTAGAATCAGAAACAGGGGCAATGGCAAAGATGGGAGTGGAAGCCATAATAGGAGAGGGAAAGGGAGAAGAAGCAGGTGGAGGCATCTCAGCAGTAGAGGCAGGAGGCTTCGCAGAAGGGCCACCAAAGCTAGTCACAAAGGCATCTAGAGTAGCATCAAAGTTCTGGTGTTGATGAGCCAATGATTGTACCTCCTTCTTGATCTCCTGTTGTTGATCAAATAAAATAGAGAAACTAGTCTCCAGGTCCTTCTTCATATCAGTCAAATCTGAATCCATGTGAAGGTCTATGTGCATCTTCAGATTGATCATCTCACCAGACATAGCCTTGATCATCTTGGATGTTAACTTACTATAGACCTCCAGAGACTGCAACACTGGAGCCATGGCTTTCTGGATAGAAGACTCAACAATAGTCTGGATGGCCGCCTAATAAAATGATGGGGGCAGATGAAGAGGCACCAGCCTTAGAGGACTCAGCCTCATCAGCGGGTCGTGAAGTAGAGGGCTTGGAAGCAGATGGCTGAGAGGATTTGAGTAGAGCTTTACCCTTTTTCTTCTTGGATGACGCCTCAGTGAAAGATATTCGTAGCCTAATCAGATGCTCTTTGCCAAAACATGGAGGATACTCTGCGTCGTTGGATAGGTACCATATATTGTTGGCTTCCAATATCCGAGAAACCAACGAAGGAAAAGGAATGGTAGCACGAAGATTAACCTGAGCCTCAGAGATAAAAGATAGCATTTCCTCCATAATCCACTTACCAAGATTGTGTGGCTCCTTGGCAACAAGTGAGGCAAAGCACTTATAGTCTCTTAGCACGAAGTGAGTGAAACTCTGGCCTTTCTGAACTAGGCTTCGACTGTACACGTACCAGAGAACTTTGTACTCATCCTTCTTCATAGCTGGCGTCAGATTGACTTTCTTGCCCTCGATTGGTACATCCGGTAGAAGGATTTGATGGCACTCAACAGGTGAAAGCTTAGGAGGATCCTCAGGAGCATCGACAATACTGAGAATCACATTGAGATCATTGGCTGTAAGCTTGATTTCTTGATCCCGAACCTTTGTGATCAATACATCCTCATCATCTTCTTGAACCTTCTGTTGAAGCCGCATGTTGTGGTAGAATACTTGGACGAATGTGGGAGAGTATGGCTTTCTAATACCGAGAAGGGGCATAAATTGAAGGAGCCAATCTATCAAGTCTAGATTACATTCCTCGGTGAAATGAGCCAGATCAACATACACTATTGGACAGAAGGGTCTAGACTCGAAATAGTGAGCAAACAGAGCATGATCATCAACAGCTACATTACCAACTATCATATCCAGTGAAGGTTCAGGCAATTGACCGTTCGGAGGACGACTTGTTGACACTTGCTCTTTCTTGGAGCCTGAAGCTAGTGATTTCTGTGAGAATGACACTTTTTGCTTTTTACTTCCTGAGGCCTGTGATTTCTGACTAACAGAAGGCTTGGAAATCTGAGGACGATCTTCTTTTTCCTTTGAACGAAGTGCATCTATCGTCTTCTCGGAGTCGTCGGAATTCAAATGCGATGGGGATGGCGACTTTGTGCGTTTCCCTTTGCCCGTAGGGCAGTTTGGAATCACGTCTTTGGCTTCGGGGATTCCTGAATAACTACACCTTTGGTTGATGGCTTCTTAGGAATCGATGACGTCTTTGCGGTCGACGACTTTTTGGGTTTTTCCTTGGGTCGATAATACCTTGATTTCTTCGCTGGAAGTTGTTTAGGAGGGGATTTGTCGCCAGAACCCGCCATTGATTGAGTGGAGAAAGACAAAGTTGAAGATTGAGGGGGATGATGGATTCGCGGTAAAATGAGGGAATTTAAAGAGAATGAATCGGTGGAATTAACGGTTATCTTTGAAAGGAAATGATTTTTCGGTTGAAATAGTAATGACGATTCACAAACGGTCGTAACAGATGAAGGGATTTGAAGGAAAAGGGGGGGTTAGGGTTTCGGATGGCGTTGGAACAGAAATAGATGAAGTGAAATGACTCTTCATTTTTAAAAACACCGTCATTCGATGTTGCTCAAGCAGAGCTCTTCTCGTGCTCGAGCAAGGGTAGTGCTCGAGCATGGATGAACACATGCAATTCTAATTTTGAATTTAAATGACCTATACTGACCTCCATCAAGTATGTTCTATAAATACTTGATTTATAGAAAATGATGGAATCTTTGGGATGTTGATATGAGGCTTTTGAATTTCAATTTTATCCAGCAGTCGTGCATGCTCGAGCAGGAAGGCGTGGTTGCTCGAGCAAAAAGTTCTTCAATTGCCATTCTCCATTCCTTTATCCCGTTGTTGCTCAGGCAGGCTCTTAGACGTGCTCGAGCAACAACCCTTACTCGAGCAAGGATTATGACATGCTCGAGCAGGGTTCTGTCTCTTTGTTTTCTTTGACAGAGTCACGTTGTTGCTCGAGCAAACAGAGAGGCTATGCTTGAGCATCACTTTCTCTGTTAACCTCTGTATTTTATCATCAAAACAGAGCGTCCTGCATAAAATGAACTAGAGACTCCGATGCTAAAGTCAATAAGTAGTTTATTGAATTAAATCATTTGAGAATAAAATACTCACAATTCATTGGGATTTACCATTCCCAATTCTCTATGGATAAACATGAATTGTTCCTTAGCCAATGGCTTTGTGAAGATATCGGCCAATTGAATATGTGTGGGGATGAACATCACTTTGACATCTTTTCTTTGAACATGGTCGCGAATAAAATGATGTCTCACATCAATATGCTTGGTTCTAATGTGTTGAACATGATTTTTTGCCAAGCTTATTGTGCTGGTGTTGTCGCATAGAATTGGAATCTCCTTTAGATGAATCCCCAAGTTAGATAGTTGTTGCTTGAGCCACAAAACTTGCTCACAGCAACTTGAAGTAGCCACATATTCAGCTTCAGTAGAGGATACAACCATTGTAGTTTGTTTCTTGCTAAACCATAATACGAGGGATCCTCCGAGAAACTCACACTGACCACTAGTACTTTTTCTATCAGTCTTATACCTGGCATGGTCAGAGTCTGAATATGCGACTAGGAATTCTTGTTGACCCTTTGGAAACCAGAGACCCAATTCCTTTGTATCCGAGAGATATCGAAAGATTCTCTTAACATGCTCAGCATGTGATTCTTTAGGAGCAGATTGGAATCTCGCGCACATTCCCACTTTGAATTGAATATCGATTCGGCTTGCAGTTAAGTATAATAAAGATATGATCATTCCCCGATATTTGGTTATGTTGAAATCCTTGCCTTTTTCTTCATCGACATCCAGAGAAGCGGTTGAACTCATTGGAGTGTCTGCACCATTGTAATGCTCCATTCCAAATTCCTTTAACAAATCACGGAGGTATTTTGTTTGTGAGATAAATATTCCATCCTTCCGTTGTTTGACTTGTAATCCGAGGAAGAAGTTCAGTTCGCCCATCATAGACATCTCGAACTCTCCCTGCATTTTCTTAGAAAAATCCTCACACATAGATTCGTTAGTAGCACCAAAAATGATATCATCAACATAAATTTGAACTATCAATATCTCATTCAATTTATCACTCTTAATGAAGAGAGTTGTATCAGCTTTGCCTCTAATAAAACTTTGATCAAGAAGGAACTTGCTCAATTGCTCATACCAAGCTCTAGGAGCTTGTTTAAGACCATATAGGGCCTTTTTGAGATGATATACATGATCTGGATGATGATCACTTTCAAAACCAGGAGGTTGTTCAAGATACACTTCCTCCTGAATAAAACCATTTAAAAATGCACTCTTCACATCCATTTGATAGAGCTTGAATCCTTTGATACAAGAAAAGGCTAGAAGAACTCTTATAGCTTCCAATCTTGCCATTGGAGCATAAGTTTCTGTTAGTTCCCAATGTTTTGATGATAACAGAGTTCATGTTTTTGATGAAGTTCCTAGCTTGCTCGAGCACCTCCAGGGTCTTGCCCGAGCATCATCGGGTTCTGGAAAGGAAGAAGTGATGGTTAATCAGCCATGCTCAAGCAACCATTAAAGCTTGCCCGAGAAACATCGAGTCAGAGACAAAAGCAGCATGATTGAACAATCATGCTCGAGCAAGATATATTCCTTGCTCGAGCATCATCGAGGCGAAGCCAAACAAAGTCTCGCGGTACACCACGCTCGAGCAAAAGCATAAACGTTGCTCGAGTAACGTGTGTCTTTAGCACTAGACTGTCGCTTGCCCGAGCATGAGAAAAACCATGCTCAAGCACCTTGCCCGAGCAAGAGCATGCTCGAGCAGCATTGTTTCTCTCTCACATTTCGCTTCAGCCTATCTCTTACCCGAGCATGATTATATCATGCTCGAGCAGACCAGAAACCATGCTCAAGCAACGTCGTTGAAAGCACTTCCCTTTGCCTTTGTCTATAGCTTGCCCGAGCAAGTATTGCACCATGCTGGAGCATCAGCGACCAAGCATGTTTTTAACTGATACATACGAAGCTTGCCCGAGCAAGCTTAGATTATTGCTCAAGCAAGGTTCCTCTAATCTTGAAATACTCGTCTGCAGATTTAAATACTCAATGTGTTATCTCCTTTATTCTTATATATTACTCATTATTATACTTAAATGCTTTTAACCAATTTGTTAATGAGTTGCAGAAGGTCTCCACATAAGTTAACATCATACTCAAGTTTTGAAGCACTAAGATTATCATGGACAAAGCCAACATCGAAACAGGGTAGCCCATAAACCGAAAAAACACCGGAACAATGTTTTAAGCTATCCTCTATCTAAGGCAACATGAATAACAACTGTAAAGTATCTCAACCAAGCAGACATCATCAAACACTCAACAGTTGAATATTGATGAGCTATCAAGTAGCGAGAGTTTCGTGAAACAGAGACAACGCGCAAAATCCAATCAAGGCGAAATAGGCACAGATGCTTAAAATGCTCGCAACGGACATATTCAAATGGACAAAATAAAATCCTACAACGGTCTTCATTCTACAACTACTATAAATACTCGAAGGATTGAATTCATACATACACAGAACTAGCCCATACAAAGTTAAAGCTTGCAATTGTTCAAATTGTATTATTATCATATGGATATTTCTAAGCTTCAGTATTTATCACTTTACTCTGTGAAAGAGTTTTACTACTTGTTTTACAACTCGTTTAAAATCTCAAGATAGAGGTATCTTGAGTGTGGGTGTACGATTACAACTTGTAAGGGGGAGTGAGTCCTAAAGAGAAAGGATCATCCTGAGTTACAGAGTGTGTAATTGTGTTTTGTGAGATAGTAGAAATCCCAGAGTGTGTCTGGGGACTGGATGTAGGTCAAGGAGTTGGACCGAACCAGTATAATCTCTGTGTCATTTATCTTTAACTCTCTACTGCTTTCCTCGCTTATTCATCATATAGCGAAAAGAATTTTGAGATCACCTATTCACCCCCCTCTAGGTGATATTCCACCTTCTTCAGTTTCTTCATAATCAATTCATTCTTCTTGATTATAGCCTTTAGCAACCAATCTTGCCTTGTTACGGACAATGATTGTTGTTTCATCACGTTTGTTCTTAAATACCCATTTAGTCCCAATAACCGGATGGTCCTTAGGTCTAGGTACTAAGTCCCAAACTTGATTTCTATCAAATTGGTGCAATTCCTCTTGCATTGCGATCACCCAGTCATTGTTTGAGAGGGCTTCGTCAATCTTTGAGGGTTCAATCTGAGAGATGAACGCAGAGAAGGTGACTTCATTTAAAGTACCTTTTCTGGTTCTTACTCCTTGATTTACATCACCTATCACTTGGTCTAAAGGATGATTCCTAATAAACCTCCAAACTTTAGATTGAGATTGAACAGTATTTTCACAAACATATTCAGAAGCAGTTTCAAAAACATCTTCAAAATTTTCAAGAGAGGCAGGGGTGGTTTTTGAAAAGAATTGATTTCTATAAGCATTTTCCTCATCATCATCCAAAGGCTTATCATATTTGGTTTCGCTAAATACAACATGAATAGATTCTTCAACAACACGAGTACGAATATTGAAAACTCTATAGGCCTTACTTCTATTAGAGTAACCGAGGAATATACCTTTATCAGATTTTGGGTCAAATTTCCCCAAATTCTCCTTACCATTATTGTGCACAAAGCACTTGCATCCAAAGATGTGTAGATGAGTAAGGTTGGTCTTTCTTCCTTTGTACAGCTCATAGGATGTCTTCTTAAGATTTTTCCGGATGTATGCACAATTTGATATGTAGAAGGCAGTACTCATTGCATTAGCTCAGAAAACTTGAGAAGTTTGGTTTTCATTCAGCATTGCTCTTGCCATCTCAGTGAGAACATGATTCTTTCTCTCAACAACGCCATTTTGTTGTGGAGTCCTCGGGGCAGAGAAGTTGTGGTCTATCCCATGAGCCTTACAGAATTCTTCAAATGCATAATTCTCGAATTCTCCACCATGATCAGTTCTTATACCTGAAATAGGGATACCTTTCTCGTTTTGGACATTCTTGGCAAACACAACAAACTGATCAAAGATTTCATCTTTCGATGATAAAAATATAGTCCAACAAAATCTTGAGTAATCATCAACAATGACTAGAGTATAGAGATTGCCACCAAGGCTTCTTACTCTTCTTTGGTCCAACTAAATCCATATGAAGTAGTTGGAGGGTGCGTTAGATGAAATCTCATTTTTAGATTTAAAAGATGATTTAGTACATTTACCTTTCGACAAGCATCACAAATCATGTCATTTTTGAAATTGAGTTTTGATAAGCCAATGACTAAATCCTTTCTTAGCAATTTGTCAAGTTGAAACATATTGACATGAACTAAACGCTTGTGCCATAGCCAACTTTCTTCCAAGTTACTAATAAAGCAATTTTCAGAAGTGATTTTATTGCAATTACTAGAGAGGTTTAGAGTGTGATTACCTTCTCTAAGAGCCGTGAATAAGGCTTTTGATCGATGTTGACTAAGGGCGATCATTCTTGCGACTATCAAGCATTCCTCGAATCGAAGATAACCAGGTTACCTTTCTCTGTGCTTTGGCTCACACTGAGGAGCTTATGGCAGAGACCTTCTACAAGGTAGACGTCTTTGATTTGAGGTCCATCGTTGGTGCCAACTTCACCAATTTCAGCAATCCTTTCGGATTGATTTCCACCAAAGGTTACCTTACCACCATCCTTGGTCTTGAGAGTAGAAAATTTAGTATGATCTCCCGTCATGTGTCTAGAGCATCCACTGTCGATATACCACTTATTGGATTTCGATGCTCTTAAACAAACCTGCAAATCACAAAGGATTAGGTTTTAGGTACCCATCTTTTCTTGGGTCCTTTGTGGTTAGTTTGTTGTTAGACCTGACTATCACCCAAGAGGGGGGTGAATTGGGTGTTTGATAAGTCTTTAGGAACTTTGAAAATCTTTTCACAACTTCTAATTCAACAATTAGATATTCAAATAAGTATATACTGGAAATAGAAGAGATAAGGGAAGAGAATATGCAAACAGTGATTTATACTGGTTCGGCCCTTCCTTGACCTATGTCCAGTCCCCAAGCTCCACTTGAGATTTTCAATCCACTATCTCCTTGTTTAACCGGCCACAAGAGAAAAGCCTTTACAACCTCACAAGTTTAGTCGGGCACTTGTGCAGCCTTTACAATCTCTTACCGAGATACTCCCCCTTACACACTGTAAGGATACAATTACACACTCTATAAACGAAGGATGATCCTCTCACTCTAGGACTCACTCCCCCTTACAAGTTGTAATTGATACACCCACACTTAAGGTTCCACAATCTTAAGATTTTTACAGCTAAAAGAATTAATCGGTGTTTAAGAACTCCTCATTTGAGTAGATGAATGCTAATCTTTGAAGTACATAATCGATCATCTCACTCTCTGTAAACTATATAAACATTGAGAAACAGAGTGTATGAACTATCGACGGTGAACTAGTAAAATCATTTCGTTGGCTTGTCGATTCATTCATCAACCGTCGTCACCTCTTTCGGTTTGAAGACTTTGCTATTTATAGGCAATGAAGATCATTTAACTGTTGTGAGCATTTGTCTGTTGAGTATTTCTTCCCGTTGGAATATGACCATTATGACTTTGCTCAAGGTTACCGTTGTAAGCTTTGACGTAATCATTCACTTTTTGATAATATGATATTAATCCTTCGTTTGATCATCTGCAACTTGCTAACAAACATAATTAATAACATTTAGAAGTATAGCAAGTAGAAATCAATTGATAAGAGAGGTTTCTAAATTCTCGGAGATGGTGATTTTGAAAACAGAGGATGATCATGCTCGAGTAAGCAAAATAGTGTGCTCGGGCATCAGTTGGAAAAGCACATTGAAAGATTTTGAAATCACCCAATGCTCGAGGAAGAATCTTAGCTTGCTTGGGCAAGCTTCTCTGGAGTCTCATGAAGGAATGATTCATATCGCTATTGCTCGAACAACCCGAGAGAGCATGCTTGGGCGGAAGACAAACGGAGGTGGAGACTTGTAGATTTGGTGATCTTTGCTCGAGCATGAAACCAAGCTTTCTCGGGCAAAATTTGCTTCTAAAAATCAATAATTATCGTCGTTGCTCGAGCAAGTCGCAGAGGTATGCTCGGGCACAGGCTGATTAGAGGCGAGAATGATGTACTGGACACATGCTGCTCGAGCATGGTGCTCGAGCATGAATTTTTCGTGCTCGGGCAAGAGTCTTCCAGAGGCTAAAAATGAGGAGAGACTCGATGCTGCTCGAGCAACCTTTTGCCTCGCTCGAGCATGGTGCTCGAGCAACCTTCTTTTGCTCGGGCAAGACTCTTTGACTTGCAAATTTTTGCCTCTGTCTCGATGATGCTCGGGCATGCCAAATGCTCTGCTCGAGCATGGTTGTTCGAATCCACTTCTTCATTCTAAATCCGATGATGCTTGGGCATTACATGTGTTGCTTGGGCATGATTCTGCGAAACAAGCAAGCTGTTCTATTATCTGTGCTCGAGTAAGACTTTAATATGCGCTCGAGTATACTTCTATCGTAGGCTTCGATCATACATGAATAAGAATTATACTCTCCAATACAAAGCTCGCTTCCGAATGTAGAGACTTTCAGAAAACAAGAGTGTTGGTAGCACAATAGCTAATTTCCAGTGAGTGTAACGTCTTCGATATAGCTTTAATTTTGGCAAACCACCCATGCTCATAAATCTATTCAAGTCTTCTTTCCAATGCAAGAAGAATCAGCTCCAAACTCATTATATTTCGTCCATTATCATCAGATATATGAAGGTTGTTCTTAATCGGCGTTTTACGCAACATCCTGAACTGACCATCAACTTCAAAACATCATATCTCCTTCAATTGATCTTTTTTTCTTCATTATTTTGATTTTTATGGAAAGGTATGTGAGTCTAGTTTCAAATGGCACTGGTTTCAGCTCATTTGAATATGCCATTTGTGAGATACACTCAAAACACCGAAGCTTGGTCCTGATTGTGATGGTGATTTTTGTGGAAACTTTATAAAATCATAGCTCCTTGGTATGAACTCATTTTGACTTGTATTGTATATCAAAATGACGCATTGGGAGTCTAGTTTCATATGCCACTGGTTTCACATCAATCTGATTCTTGGTTTGGGAGATATCGTCGAATTACTGGAGGTCACCTGAAACAGAGCTGAACAGAGTATGCTGAAACACGACCTTGCTTGAGCAGGAATTTTTCTTTGCTCGAGCAGCATGCTCGAGCAAGATTTTTTTTTATGCTCGAGCAAGAGCGGAATTTGAGCGAAAATGCACCATGCTCGAGCATGAATTTGTTGTGCTCGAGCAAGCCTTCGGGAACTCAAATATAGCTTATTTTAACTTCGAATTGAGCCGTTCCAACTTCTATTTGATCATGAAGACTTCCGAATCAATCTTGAAACTTGTATAATGATATTTTCATTCCATTCATCAAGTTCTTCCATCATGAATCTCCATTCTTCATTATTTAACCTTCACATCTACATTAAATATAAGAATTAGTCAAAGTATAAGATAAATGTAGTATGCAAACTTTTTGCTCTTAAGAATGACATGTATATAAGACATCATCAAAACTAATCATAACCAACATTTGTGTCTTAGGAACCTTGTAAGATCCCTTAGGCACCCATTGATAATTACCTACAGGTTTACTCTTTCTTTCCTTTTTATGAAAACAAGAAGAAGTAGTATGACCTTTTCGATTGCAATAATTGCAATGAGCAAAAGGATTTGAAGAATGAACAGATTTTCTAAAATAGTTCATATAATATTTTTCTCCAAATTTCTTTTTGCCTTTCTTTTTATCAAAATTAGGTTTGTAGCCAATTCCTGATCTGTCATTTGTGAATCTTTCTTTGTTTCAAAATAACCTTGAGCATTTCACTTCCCTTAGTGAATTTCTCAAGTGCTTTTGTAAGATAATCGTTCTTTTTTACGTAAATCAACACAATCTTCACAAACAACATTTTTAGGAGAAGAAAGATTTTCTACTTGCTGTTCAAGAGTTAAATTCTTCTTTTTCAAAGCAAGGTATTTATCAGCAAGTTTTTCAAATTTAGATTGTACAAGATTATACTCAGCAAATAACTCATCGTAAGTTGGTTGAGAATCATATACCTCATTGATATTTTCAATTTTCTCTTCTTCTTGAGCCACAAGGCGTATGTTTACTTTTTCTTCATCTTCAGTTTCATCTTTGTCGGATGTTTGTCTCCCCATATTGCGACACATAAGCTTTCTTCTAGAAAATATTGAATTTCTTCTTCTCTTTATCTTTGTACTTCAACCGGGGGCATTCGACTTGATGTGGCCGGGCTTTTCACATTCGTAGCAGATGATTGGCTTTTTCGCCTCAAGGCTTGAGCTACCCTTGTGAAACTTTTTGTACCCTTGGTTCTTCTTGTAGAATCTCCTAAATCTCCGGACCATCATCCCTATCTCTCCATCTTCGTCTTTTTCATCATCATCTAAATTCTGTGCTTCTTTGATAGCTTTAAGGGCAATTCCCTTGTTCTTACCGCTAACCTCATCAAGTCCTTTTCTGAACTTGATCTTTCCTTCATATTCGGACAGACTACCAAACAGAGCTGCTACAGAGCTCATTGACTCTCCGCGAGCTTCTTCAATGGCTGTAACTTTAGCTTCCCATTCCTTACTGAGGATATTGAGAATCTTTCTTACTTGGATAGGTTGGTCATAGTTTTTGCCCAAGGCGGCAAGTTGGTTGATCAGATGGGTGAACCTCAGTTGAAATTCAATAATGGATTCTTCGGACTTCATACGAAGAAGATCGTATTCGGTCATGAGCGTATTCACTCTATTTTCCTTGACTCCGACTGTTCCTTCATGGGCTATCTCCAGTGCATCCCACATAGCTTTAGCAGACGTCAATGTGCAAATGCGAAAAATATTCTTGTTGGCTTAACGCACTTTGCAACATGAGAATAGCTTTACCGTTGAGAGTAATGTTTCTCCTGTCATTATCATCATAGGTGTCTTCAAGCTTTGGGACTCTGAGTCCATTTTTGAGAATAGTCGGGTTGTAGTCTCCAATCTCGAACACTCTCTATAGGCCATATTTAGTGGCCATAACAAAGACTCTGAATTTGGCTTTCCACAACGAGTAGTGCTCTCCACTGAAACCGGGCGGTCTATTGATCGAGGCTCCATCAGGCAATATTCCTTCCATTGGATCTTTTATCTAGGATGTTAATCCTCAAGTAGATAACCAGTGCTCTGATACCAAATGAAGGGTAGGAATATCACCTAGAGGGGGTGAATAGGTGATCTCAAAATCTTTTTGCTAATTGCACACAGATGTAAGACAAAGATAGAAAAGGGAAATAGACACAAGGCAATTTATACTGGTTCGGTCTAACACTTCGACCTACGTCCAGTCCCCAAATCCTTTAGGTATTTCACTAATCACAAATGGTTACAATTACACACTCTGTACTCGAGATGGTCCTAATTCACTAGGACCCACTCGCCCTTACAAGTTGTAATCGTATACCCACACTTAAGGTTCCACAACCTTAAGATTTAAACCGAAAATGGAATAAGTGTTTAAATAACTCCTCACGAGTAGATTGATAATTGAATATTTCATACACTTCTTTTTATCTCTTGATTAATAATTTAGGACTCTTTAGTTAATAAATAATGGCTTTTATACTTATTTGGGCTTTGGGCCTTTTATTATGTTTTAGCCATTTTTAATAATAAAATTCCAGTTTTATATTGCTTCACTATTCCTACCATAACTCTTGAACCAGACATTGGATTTGCCTCATTTTTGTTTCATATTTCAGATGATTCGAGAGCTACAATTCTTATGAAGACATGAAGGGCAAATTCGGACAAGAGGGCGTTCGATTTTGGAGTTTGAAGTTGGAATTTTAATTGGGCTTGAATTTGTAATTAAAACCCGTTTATTTTATTATTTTTTGTTTTGGGCCTGAATTGGATTGGAGCCCCATTTTCGTTTTTTCCATTTTAGGTTAAGTGTGGCAGAGCCACAAACAGATTATTATTCATGTTTTTAGACTTTGGTGGATCAAAATAGGAGTTTTCAAATTTCTGAAGTGTTCTTCATGTTCTTCGTGTTTGCGTTTTTCATCTTTTCTTCTGCGTTTTGCTTAGCCATGCTCGGCTAAGTTTCTGTGGTTAACCTATGGATTGAGGGTTCCAAAAATCCAGAGGACATGCGCTTCATTCGGTAATCTGGAATCGTCTCTGTTTATTTTAATCGGATCCGATTATAATTGCGGATTAGGTATTAGATTTAATACCTAGATTGATATCCCAAGGACATAGGTCGGACCGGGTTCTGAGAGAGCGTTGTGCGATCGTACAGCGAGCTCGCCACGTGTTCGATCAAATGCTAGACGATCGTCTAGTCGAGGGAATATCTGGACGAACGCAGAGATCTCGGTTCGTCCAAAATCAATCACGAGTTTGATTATTATCTGTTTGTCCGATAAAGGTTATGGAATCCCATTGCGGGTTAACTGTTTTTAATTGTTTTTAACCGTTTTAATCCGTTTCTGCATCTGCATATTTCGTTTTGTTAGTTTAATTTCGTTTTCAATCTGTTTAAATCAAAAACCCCCAATTTGTTATTATTCTGTTTCGCTGTTGCTGATTTAAACCCACTGCAAATTCCTTGAGAGAAACGACCCAGGTTACATTATACTGCAAATCTTTTTCTAATCTGGTATTTTGGGAGATCACGGCAAATCTCTGTCATAGATAAAATATGAACAACGAAGAACAATGAATATCCAAAGATGTTAATGAAATAAATGAAACAACAGATTGCAAAATGTTCGAATTGAATGCACAGCGTTTCAGTTAGTTAGCGAATTCAATGCTTCGACTATTTATAGGTAATGCATAAATGACCGTTGGTGAAGCTTGAAGATTATCCATTGAGACTCTTGAATGTATCCGTTAGGCAGTCAAAGCTTTGATAATATTTTCGCCATTCAAATAATCCAGGTGGATTTCTCAATCAACATTCTTCTTCATTTCTTTTGTTTTGCCCGTTGTGAGATGGCATTTAATTCACAGACGGAATCTAGAAGAAACCTTTACATCGATCAGAGTATTGGTTACGGAGATCATCACTGCTTTGGCAACTGCATTTAATGCTTCTCTGACACAATTAGCTTTCTGCAAATTTGTTGTTTAATCCATGCTAAAATCATCTGAAACTCATTTGACAAACTAATTAAAAGCATTTAGGATTAGTAATGAGTAACATTAAGAAGCAATGAAATTAACATAGTGATTATATAAATTACACGAGACGGAGATTTTAAAACAGAGGGATCTTGCTCGAGCAACAACCCATGCTTGCTCGAGCAAGCTTCTCTTGAACCAGTTAAAAAGATGATCATTGTCGCTGATGCTCGAGCATGGAATTTCCTCTGCTCGAGCATGGTGCTCGAGCATGATATATTCATGCTCGGGCAAGACCTAAACAGAGGGGAAGATAAGATTTCAAAACGCTGTTCCTCGAGCATGAAGGTCTTCATGCTTGGGCAACAGTTCGCCCATGCTTGAGCAAGCCATAAGGCATGCTTGGGCAAAAGTCAAGCAGAGGCGAAGAGAAGACGCTTGACAACGCTGCTCGAGCAAGTTTATTTCCTTGCTCGAGCATGGTGCATGCTCGAGCATGAGTAGTTTAGAGATGAAGAATGAGATTTTGAAGGATGCTGCTCGAGCAAGCCTACTTCAATGCTCGAGCATGACTCTTTGACTTGCATATTCTTACTTCTGCCTCGATGCTGCTTGAGCAAGGAATTGCTCCTGCTCGAGCATGATTTCTCAGCTTATAAATTCAATGCTCTGTCTCGACGTTGCTTGGGCATGACCAATGTTCTGCTCGAGCATGGTTGTTCAAAATCCACTTCTTCGTTCTAAACCCCGATGATGCTCAGGCATAGCTAATGTGCTGCTCGAGCAAACCATAACTTGGGCAAATATGACTTAATTCAATAACTTAGAATTTGTAATCATCAAAACACTGAAAACTAACACAAAATATTGGTAATTCTCATTATGAGATTTGTTATAAGCCATTTACTTTTTCTTAATACCATATCCTTCATTAACAATAACATCTTGATTTAAAAAGATCATGTACAACAAAAATTAATACTATCCATCCATTTATGGAGAGCATCGGATATGTATATTGGCAACAATCCTAAGTTCTCAATGACAAAGTAATTAACATAATGTTTAATAATAATGATCATGTCTTTCTTCTCTTCCTGTGGCAACAATCCTTAGTCATGTACATTTTGTTTGATTGTTGCTTTTCTAGCCCTCTTTCAAATGTCATTTCGTTGGATGCACTACGGATCATCCTATAAAACCAACAAAACCAGCACTATAACTCAGAAAGGAAATTGTTACAAAACTCTTTCATCAATCATAGCCTTCTAAAAATGCAACATGTCATTGAACAAAATTAACACACCACCAAATTCTAATTTATGAGCAGATCACAGACAAAGTATTAAGAGTTCCCTTTTTTTTCACAGTGAAATCCATGGAGAAACAATTTCCAAGAATTTGTTTTCTTTTGACACAGTACATCCAAATTACACATAACATCACAAACATCAATTCATATCAACAAATCTTCTTAACAATTCCAAGCACAACAAATTTGGATTTGAAAACCTCATATCCTTCACCAAAGGAGTATGCAATAAGTTATCAAATTTTTTGGACAACAACTCAAGCTCAATTAACTAAACTCAATGATGAAACTTCTTGCCATAATAGAAGCAAGTCAAGTAATCTACAACGGTCCCCAAAAGTGTAAATTTACACAAATACTCAATAGAAACTCCAATATAAGTTCTTTTTTTTTTTCCAAATCAAGCATTCATTACCATACTCACACCAAATTTAATTCCAAACATATCCATGATTCTTACTCAGCCAAAGTCATGCTCTGTGAAACTTAGAGCCTAATGTCATGACCATTTAATGACAGATTCATCAGTTAACTCACACACAACACTTCATTTGACAAAACCAAAATATGACAACAAAGAAAGCAAATATGAAGTACATTATTAACAAAAGTGCCCGCAGTTGAACAGTTTCACAAAGAAGAAGAATTTCAAGTTGCTCACCACAAAACCAAAATGAATCACACAATAATAGCAAGCTATATTCAGATAGCTTATATCACAATTAACAACAACTGTACTGAATTTTAACAACTCACAATATTTGATCTCACAGAGGACAACTCTTGAGTATTACTCTCAGCTAAAGAAATTCATAAGAGCAGATTCATGATAATGATAACATCAACAATCCGGTGAGTGCATGCAATCCGTCTATGCCAAAAATATTGTAACTAGGAGGAGCGCGAGCGTCTATGCCGAAAAATGCAATTTGATTTAGTAAGGGTCGAGATAAATGATCGTGGGCGCACAATTCGGTGAGTGCATGCAATCCGTCCGAAGGTTTCGGGGTAAGGTGTTCTGCAGACGCTTGGCGTGGCTAGTGGCGATTTCCATTTTTTTTTGAATCTATGCTCAACTCCATTAGGCCCAGTCTTTTGCGGCCCATCATTAATTCCATCTTGTTTATGACCAGTTTGGGTGGATTGCTATAACATCTCTTCATTACTTCCCTGGATCCTCTTAAGCTTTCAGATGGCACATCCTCTATTCTCTGGAACAGTAAGTTAAAGTGTGACCTTGGGCTGCCTCCCAGTAGCGCTTGCTTTAAAGTCTTCAGCCAGACTTTGCCATAGTAATTTAATGTTGAGGTAGTGCAAGAAGGATGCCTGCTTCTTTACTGCCTTTGTTGTCATCTTCAGAGGTTAAATACTTCTTAGCTGGGTCTTTGACTCCAGCAGTCTTGAGGATTAAGAAGGTGACCCGATCGTCATTAACACGCATAGTAAGTTCTCCTTTTTCCATATCGATCAGCGTCTGCCCAGTTGCCATGAAAGGTCTTCCCAGGAGGATTGGAACATTGCGATCTACTTCGAAGTCAAGAATAATGAAGTCCACAGGGAAGATGAATTTATCCACTTTTACCAAGACATCTTTGATTTTTTCTTCAGGTAGAATGATGGAGCGATCGGCTAGTTGTAACGTAACTATTGTGGGCCTGGCTTCCCCAACTACCAAATTTTTGAAGATAGACATAAGCATGAGATAAATGATGGCACCGAGGTCACACAGAACTTTCCCTGAATATTGAGGTCCAATCGCACATGGTATGGTGAAGCCGCCAGGGTCTTTTAATTTTGGCGGTAGCCGATTTGTTAGCATAGCACTGTAGTCCTGGGTCAATGCTACTGTTTCAAACTCTTCTAGTCGTCTCTTTTTGGTCAGAATTTCCTTCATAAATTTCACATAGCTAGGCATTTGCTCCAGAGCTTCCACCAGAGGGATATTAATGTGCAATTGCCGTAGCATGTCAAGGAATTTCTTAAATTGTTTCTCTTGACCTTGCTTCTGAATTCTTTGAGGGAAAGGCGGGGGTTGCTTTAGCATCTTTGAAGACCCGAGATCATGTTTACGCTGTGATGATGTGGTAGCATTCCTTGTTAGGTGTTGCACGTGATCATCTAGTGCGGCAGTTGGAGGCAAGGTCGCGACGTTAATATCCTATTCAGGTTGTGAAAGCCTTGGGTGTCTCTGCTCGTCTTCAAGGAATTTGTCATTACTTTCTTGTCCCTCCTTTTTTTCCCAAATTTCGGGTTAGCAACAACTGTAGGCTGCTTTGTTACTCTCATGGGTTCTAGACTCTTGCCGCTTTGGAGCTCTATTAACTTGACTTCCTCTTTTCTTTGGATTATGGGGACTTCAATGTCACTTGGCAGAGATCCTGAGGGTCTATTGTTGAGGGTGGTAGCTAGTTGTCCCACTTGGTTTTCAAGGTTTCTCAGGGTTACTTGCTGATTTTGAATGATGGCATCATTCTTTGCCATATATTCTTTCAGAAGGGTCAACATGGATGCTGCGGTTCGAATCACGTCCCGCCGCTTGCTTCTTTGGGTAAACCCTTTGGGTTTGATGGTATTCGGTGCTTGTGGGCACGATGGTTGTCCCGCCGCTTGTTGACCTTGAGCATTCCATGAAAAATTGGGATGCTGTCTCCATCCAGGATTGTACGTATTAGAGTATGGATTGTTGCTTTTACTGCCCATGTTAAAGTTGTTGACGAAGTTAACTGATTCGGGGTTGGCAGAGCACTGAGAGTAGGAGTGCTCACCGTCACAGTACACACAAGCTACCTGAGATGGTTGTAGTGATGTGTTGCTTGATGGAAGGGTCAATCCTTTCACCATATTGATTAGAGATGATACTTGAGCTGTGAGAGCAGTCATAGCATCCAATTCATGTATTTCAGCAACAGTTCGGGAGGAAGTAGCTCTGTCTTCTTACCATTGATGGCTATTCATAGCCATGCGTTCCAATAAGTTGTGGGCCTCTTCATAAGACTTCATTAGGATGGATCCTTCAGATGAGGCGTCTACAATTGATCGTGTTTGTACGTCGAGACCTCTGTAAAATGTTTCTAACTGAACCCATTTGCACAGTCCATGTTGTGGGCATCTTCTGAGGAGGTCTTTGAATCTGTCCCAGGCTTCATAGGTAGTCTCTCCAAACTTTTGTTGAAAGTTGGTGATGTCACCTCTGAGTTGAGCGTTCTTAGTAGGTGGAAAAAAATTGAGCAAGAACTTACTCCCCAAATCATTCTAGGAGGTGATGGAATTGGCTGGTAAGTTGTTGAGCCACGTTTGAGCCTTGTTCCTAAGCGAGAATGGGAATAATTTAATCCGGATGGCATCAGCCGTGACTCCTGGAATGACGAATGAGTCACACACCTCCATGAAGGCCTTTAGATGTAAGTAGGGATCTTTAGATGGGAGTCCTCCAAATTGTCCGACTACATTCAGCATCTGGATCATGACACCCTTGATTTCAAAGTGTCCTGCATTCAAGGTCGGTGGTGTGATAGACGAATTCAATTTGTTTAAATCTGGAATCCTGAATTCCATGATGGCCTTGTTAACATCTGGATTAGGAGATGGAGGGATCTGATTGTCCCTGTTTAATACTATCAGCTCTCGTCGATCCTGCTCATGGTTGACAGGCATATCCGCCATGCTTGCTGAGTCAAAAGGTTGACTTCTTCGCTTGTGCTTTCTACACCTTTGCTTATAAGTGCGTTCGATTTCTGGATCGTAAGGCTCTAGGTTGGCTGTCGGCGACTTGCACATGCACTACAGAATGTATCTGAAAATTACAAAGAGGGAAAGAGTGAGCTTTCTTAGATAAATCACAACTATTAAGCAAAGAGGGCGTCGTCACTAAGGGTATCTACAGTCCCCGGCAACGACGCCAAAAACTTGTTGGTCAATTTCCTTAATGGTAAGTGAACCAGTCGAACAAGTAATAAAGTGTAAGTAGAGTATTGTTCCACAGAGACTGAGATATCGGGAAGTGGCGCTCAATCGCTAAGATAGTTGTGCGAAACAGAAAATAAATATAATTGGTTTGAGAGGTTGTTGTGGTTATGCTAAGTAACAAACAAAAGTAAACAGTATCGTAGTCGTAAGAAGATATCGTAGGAAATTAGGCTGAACTTGGAATCATCCTTAAGCATCTCAATCCCCCAATTGCTTTACCCATTGCTATAGCATCTATCTTTGCCACGACTTCGCAATGCTACAACATAGCTACTACGTACAACGCTATTCAGTTAACCCACCACTATAGTCTGTCGAAGCTTCCGCGTCCGATACTTCTAATGCTAACTTTACTCCTTCCATATGCCTATGGCAATTTTCTAGTTAGATCAACATTACAAAATATGGTGTAGTGGTTATGAGCGGTAGACCCATTCCTGAAGGCTACAATAATAGGTCAAGCCTTGCACCAGCCTGCCTAGCAATCACTATTTCTTAGAAGTCTAACCTTGACTCCTTCCCAGTAAGCCGAGGCCATAAATCTCACCCTTAGCTTCTGCTAATCGACAAGGTAATTAAATCATTGATGATCAAACTAAATTTATTGAATTAAGAACTAGCAATTGTGTTCATTCAAAACTTAAAGATTCATCCTCGTTCAGCCATAGGGATTTTAGTTCATGACTGACGAGGGAAACACAAGATAGATAACAACAAAATGACCCATGATCAAAAGATTAAACAAAAGGGAATAGAAAGCTTGACGAAGTTCCGACGGCATGGAAGAAGCCCCGTCACGTCACCACTCCACGTCTTCTTCTCTTCGTCTTACCGCAAGGAAGGATCTTTGGGTTCTCTTGGAGTTCTCGTGCCTCGTGAATTCTCTCTCTTCTTTCGAGTCGGCCGAAGGTGAAATTCGTTTTGGCTCTTCACGACTCTCCGTCTAGGGTTGGCTTGCTGTTTCCTTATATAGTCAGGCTTTCTTGCGGCATAAGTTCCAGTGAGCTGGGCTTTCCAAATCTGTCGAGATCCATCGTATCTTTTGATCGCAATAGATTGACTCTGCTGATCCTACGGGATTCTTCAAATCTTTTAGTTTTGATCCTCCGCATCTTCTATTCTGTTAAGTCAGCAATCTACATGTCTTTTCTCGACCTTCGCAATATTTCCTGAAACAATCTTGACAAAAGATTAGAACATATGCCGCATAGCATCGCGTCCTTTACTTTGCTATAGCTTCATAGATGCTTTGTATTGCAATTCGATATGCTGTTAGAATGCTATAGCCTAGTATCAGCTTTACTATACGTTCTTCTCATAAAACCTTGTAACTTGTTCTTCTTTTAGCACATGTTTAAGATGTGCATGGTTTTTATCCTTCAGTTCCCTATATTCATGAATTAATGCCTCTTTACTTAGATTGATTGCATTTAAGCTTGTATTTACCATAGAATTCAATCATAAGATATAGGGAAAACATGGCATAAATTGTGCTCATCAGAATGTCAACGGAGTATATTGACCAACCTCGGAAGATTACGAAGAAACAGAGAAACATATATATTTTTTACTCTCAATGGCTCATTAACCTTTTCTTCCAACGGTCATTAATTGCTATCACCTATAAAAGCTAGAAGCATTTAACTCTTCACCTACTGAAACGTTGTGCATTCATTTCGAACTTATTGCAATTTGTTGTTTCAACTACTTCATTAATATCTACAGATATTTTGTACTTCAATGTTTATTAATATCTACTCGTGAGGAGTTTTAAACACCATTTGATTATTTGTTTAGTTGTTAAATCTTAAGGTTGTAGAACCTTAAGTGTGGGTGTACGATTAAAACTTGTAAGGGGGAGTGAGTCCTAGTGAATTAGGATCATCTCGAGTACAGAGTGAGTATTGTAACCATTTGTGATTAGTGAAATACCCAAAGGATTTGGGGACTGGACGTAGGTCGAAGTGTTAGACCGAACCAGTATAAGTTGCTTTGTGTCTATTTCTCTTCTCTATCTCTGTCTTACTTACATCCGTGTGCGATTAGCAAAAAGTTTTTGAGATCACCTATTCACCCCCCTCTAGGTGATATTCCTACCTTTCATAATTTACAGAGTTGTGCCATGATAACATTTCAGTTTTAGTCTTTGCTTAAGGAGAACTATTATAATTGTACAGCTGTATAAATATGTCTTATTAGGAAATTAAAGGGAATCGAATTAATGACTCAAATGGATTTGTCTTGAGACACAGCTTGTAGAATTCACAAAGCATTCCTGATATGTCTAAAAACTATATATCTCAACATAAATTTGCAGTCTTTTTATCATGTATATATAAGTGTATGTATTCTGCACTAAATTTGATCAATATGTAATTGTGACCAATTCATGTATCAACATCACATTTTTCAGCACCATTAAAAGTATTGCTGAATTTAATCCAACCAGAGCAAAAAATACTAGAAGTTAATATATGGTTCATTTTTGAGAAAAAAGAAATAAATATTTCATATACAAAGAAACATTGTTGAAAGAGGCAAGAGGATATGGTCATGCCAAATCAGAAATGTTGATTTACTACTAACTCATAATCCAAGAGGGAAGGTTCATGCAAGTTGGACATCTTTTTAAGCCAAAGATGCTTTGGAATAATTACTGTAACTATCCAATGACTAATTCATTCTCCTTAAACCATCTCTGCTTTTTTACAGTAAAAAAGTATATGTATGCCATAAAATTGTGAGATTAGTCATCCTCTCTCATAATTATAAACACACATGCATGAAAGTTGCTTTCCGATCTTGCTTTCACATTTTGTAATTACGTAACAGCCCATGAAATGCGCAAAAGCAATTGTGGCTTATTCTTCATGGTCAGTAGAAAATTAGATCAACACAATTATGGTGATAGTGAAAAACAAGATGAAGACTAAATATAATCAAGCGCTAACTCTAGCCCTCTTTGAATAATCAAGAACAAAGATATTAAGAGATTAATATATACATATGTGTGTGTGTTACTAGAAGTATAACACTGTTGGGATCCGTACACGCAGCGGAATAAAAAAAAAACTTTTACGGGTCCCATCCGAGGATCCATCAATGATGTTTAAATCAAGGTTCGTTAAGAAACCGTACCTATACGAAAACCGGCGTACGTCTCGTTCTAATTTGAACCCGTGGGCTACCTACTCGATCAACAGAGCGAGACTCTACGAATCTCCTCCCTCTACCGGTATCCACACGAATAGCCTCCAACACCGACGGCAGCGTGCTAGCGCCTTCAGTATTTTCGCGTTTCACTTTTCTATCTAGGGTTTCTCGCAGCTTTTCTAATTCATTCGTCTACTTAATACAACTAGATCAATATCTATTATAGGGTTTCTAAAACCCTAATAAGCCGTATTAAAATATTCAAAATTAATCCAATCAATTTTGAAATTCGGAATTCAATTAAAATAATATATTAATTAAATCTATCAAATAGATCTAATCTAATATATTTATTTAATTCGAATTATAAGCCTACATATTTAATTTATCTTTATAAATAAAATATGAGATATGATATCTTTTTATTTAATTAAATATGAGATATTATATCTTTATTCGAAAATTAAATACGAGATACAATATCTCAATTTATTATAGTTATTTAATTTATCAAATAAATTAAATACTATATATAATAATATTATTATCTATAAATAATATCATTATTAATTTCAAATTTAATAATATATATATATATATATTCATCCTAGATTAAATAAAGTATTCATTAAATCTTAGACATATCTAAGATTCAATGAATTTGGACACTTTTGCTCGTGTTGGGCTATTCTTGTATGCGACCTGAGGCATGAGATTGGCGGTGGGCCAAATCTTTTGTACCCGGCCGACAAGTGGCAAGGGCCTCTAGCAAGCCATTGCGACTACCCAATACATATGGGGATTGATGATACGATACAACCTATCGTACAACCATGTCACGTCCCTTTTGTCACGCGATAATTTGGTCAAGGATGAGGCATGGATAATGTCAACTTCCTGTTCTTGACCATTACTTTCTCGATTCTTGAGTATTCTAAGAATTGAAATGGAAACTCCTTTCCATCGTAGTATGGCCATACATTTCTCAGACTCACTCATCGAGGGGCCCAGTATTATCTCTCTACAAATGTGAGGGACAAATTCCATCTTGATCATTCACATTCCTCTGCATGAAAACCACTGATCCCGATCCAAGCCTTTATCATCACCCGGTCAAAGGTAACTTTTGACTAGGTCAAAGATCAGCGACTCATCATGTAGGAATCCATGATGATCTCAGGTCAAAGGGTGTTGTGACGTGGTTATACATGAGAAAAGCTTATGACTTAATCCATGCAACTTTCTCATAGTGGGTCGGTCCAGACCTTGTACTCCTACAAGTGCCCATGACTTTGATTCGTATATACATACCTCATCAAAGTCATACTGGTCTTACTTCATCTTCGCTCCCGCGTAGAAGACCGATCAGGGACATTCAGGATAATCTATAAGATATATCCTAGGATCAGTTATCACTATAAACATGCAAATGAAATGATAACTAAATGAGAATACTTTAAATAACATAAACATTTAAAGTACAATGACTTGCCCCTAGGGCATAATTTCCAACAAACACGCCCTCATCAAAGCAGTACAAAATAGAGACTACTAACTAGAGCTGTCAATCAGGGCCGGCCCGTGAAGGGCCCGGAGTAAGAAAAACACCTGTTTTTCAAAGCCCGGCCCGAGAGCACCAGGGCCAGGGCCGGCCCGCAGGGCCTAAAAATTACTATCCCAATTTTTAACTCTTTTTCCTTCGTATTTTTCAAAGAAATATAATCAGTAAATTACAACAATTAAAGCTCTAATTTATCAAATAAATCTTGAACATATTTATATCCAAAAAACACAATCATCCAACAAATAAGCAGTCACGAATTCATAATAAAAAACAAATTATGTTCTAACTTACATAAATCATAAAAAGCATACCACTAAGCGATGTTAGAAGGATGACTATCAATATCATTGTTGTCATCTTCGCCACTATCATCAATGTCAACAACATTAGATTGTGCTTCACTATGAGTAGGTTCTGGTTCATGAGTATGAATATCACGAATTTCTTCTCCGCATCATGAACACATCCATAATCATTATCTACAACAAATAATAAACCAAATCACAAAATTATAGTATAGTTATTAAATAAATAAATAACTCTATAATACATAATATATATATATATATATTAATAAATTACCATCGTATGTGAATCCATGCATCCAATTGCGAGTACAAATAAGAGCTTGAACATTAGATGGAAGAATGGAACTTCTATATTTTGTTAGAACACGTGAGCCAATACTAAAAGCTGATTCACTAGCTATTGTAGTAATTGGAATACTCAGAATATCAATTGCCATCTTTGAAAGAATCGAAAATCTTTGTTGATTGTTCTTCCACCAGTTCAAGACATCCAATTCTCAGGCTTTAGTATTGGTTCTTCCAAATAAGTTTCCAATTCAGACTTGTTCATGGAAGAATGATCCATACTCGCATAAATATCTTGATAATCCTGCATCATTACAAAACAATCAAGTAAATACTAGTTGAACACCCAACAAATTCAATTGACAATGAAATTAAAACATACATCAAATGCATCGTCAAAGGCAGATTCTGAAGCACTTGAAGTCTGAGAAGAATGAAGGGTTGTCAATGTTGAAGATCTGTTAATTGATTCAAGAGTCGGAAGACCTGTCCTCACATTTGAATATTCATCGAAAATGAAATTCAACTTGCTCCTTATGTTGGCGACCTTCTCATCACAAGTTGTAGAGTCAATCCTTTCATAGAAATATTGTATAATATTGAACTTCCATCGAGGATCAAGAACCACTTTGCAAATCGCAAGAATGACGCTATAATTATGCCAATACTTGTCAAACTTCCCTTTCATTTTCAATGACATCTCTTGAATCACTGGGTCAGGACTCGCCATATTTTTAGTAAGCAACATCTCAATTTTTGATATTTGCATAAAATAAGAATTAGATGACCCATAAATCAACCTTGTAATCTTCTCAAATGGCCTCAAGAAATTGCACATTGCCTCTGCTCTATTCCACTCATCTTGTGTTAGAACAAACTTGAAGTTTGGATCATCTAAAGCCATCTTTCCAAAAGCACGATGATATTGGCCACTCTCAAGCATTGCATAAGTGGAGTTCCATCTAGTAACCACATCTAATCGCAAGCCCATAGAAGTGTCAATGCCACCAACTTCTTGAACACATTGCTTGAAAAGATTCATCCTTGCCTCAGAGGCCTTCACATATCTAATATTCTCTCTCATCTTATTCGACGAACTTGTTACTTTTAAGCCCTCTTGAACTATCGGATTGAGGATGTGGGCACAACACCTCACATGAAAAAAATTCCCATTACAAACCAAGCTAAAGTTGTTTTGCATGAGTAGCCTATCTTTCAATAAGTCTTGCAATGTATCATTTGCAGATACATTATCTACAGTAATTGAGAATATTTTATCATCAATCCCCCATTCTTTCAAACAATCATACACTTTCTTAGACATCTGAGATCCAGAATGTGGAGGTTCCATCCTACAAAAGGCAAGTATCTTCATGTTTAGTGTCCACTTTTCATCAACAAAATGAGCATCAAACATATATATCCTTCAGAAGTCACAGAAGTCCAACAATCAGAAGTCAAGCATATTCTGCCAATACTGTTCTTCAATTTTTGTTTCAAAATATTCTTTTGTTGGCAGAAGAATTTCTGCACATAAGCCGTCATTGTGATTCTAGAAACGCACCTTACATCAGGATTCAATGTCCTTAGAAGTTCTCTGACCCATTTATATTCAACAAATGAATAAGGAAGATCATGCTCAATTATGCATAAAGCGATAATCTCCTTAATACACTGATGTTTAAGTTTTCTAGACCTCATTTTTCCTTCTCTATCCAACATCATCACCCCAATATCTTGAAACTTATCTCCAGCAGGACAATTCTTAATATGACGATTTAGATGTGAGGTGCCTTTATCCGCACCCCTTGTAAATAAACCTTGACAAGCATTACACTGTGCCTTAGCTACCCCTTCAACTTCAACTCTACTAAAATACCTCCACACATCAGAAGACAAATGTCTTGCCTTCTTAGGCTTTGATTCATCAGTCTCTTGAAGAGAAGACGCCTTACCTTTAGCCATCATAGCTAATGATTCACTAGTCTCTTGATTTTTTCCTTGTAATTTTTGTGATGAAGACATTAGGCTGTTAAACCAGATAAACACCAACAGAACTGATACAAACAGAGAAAAATAGCAACAACACTAACCATGTTACAAAACAAGTAAGACAGAGGCAATAATAATAAACTGTATGTGTTAAAAAAATAGTATAATCTGACCAACAAACACTAATCAAAAGTACTTGATTTCATATTTCACCTAGGTCAAAAATAATAGCTACCTCCTGATTAGAGATTTGTATAACCTTAAAGAAAATGAAGGAGTAAATAATTGATTTAGTACCACCGGTCTGCATTATAAGCACGAAAATTGGTGACAAGCTAGCATCTTAAATCTATGACGTCTATTTTTGCATGGGTAAATCGAGAACATTAGAGTACAATTTGTTTGTGATTGGTGAACCTTATTTATCCTTAATTTTCAAAACTTGCAAAGTAGTTTCTTTGAGTTTTGGCTACTTTCTTTGCAGCAGAAATCAGAACATTAGAGTAAAATAATAGCTACTTTCTTTGCAACAGAAATCACAACATTAGAGTACAACAATAGCTAATGTGCAGCATCAAAGACAAAGCTGATACTAAATCGAAACAATACCAGAATCATATCTTGGGCAAAATAAAAGCAGCTAAACTAACATAAGAAACAGAATCACAGCTTGAGCAAAATAAATCCGCAGCTTGAAAAAATAAGAAACAGAATCGCAGCTAAACCAAATCAGAGATGATACTAGCCAAAAGGGAAAACAGAATCGCACTTCCCTTTGGAACCTTGGGCAAAATAAATTCGCAACTTGAAAAAAACAAACAAAGATTCGTTGATTTGAGAGAAAATAACCTGAAAATGCTCTGGATTTGCAGTTCGTTGGAGTAGATCGAAAGGCCAGAAGGGAAGTGATCCTCGGCACCTTCAGGTAAGAGTGGCGGAGACGGAGGTAGATTCAATGGCGGAGTGGCGGGGATTGAGGTTGCTTTGACGGCGGATGGCAGATCGATTCGCGAATCGCGAGTGGCCACCGTGGGTGACAGTGAGACGCGAGATTTGAGGAGAGTGGAGAAATTGAGAGACGCCGACGGTTGACTGTGGTCGGTGAGACGCGAGAGCCGACAGGCTGAGAACTGTGAGTTCGGTGGCCGGCGAGTTAAGAACTTGAAAGTTGAGATCGAGGAGGAGGAGGAGTGTGCACTGTGCAGCCGAGACTTGTCGAATGGAGGACTGTGAAAGTGTGAATGGAGAGAGATTCATTTTTGTTTTTTTAGGTTACAACACCACCACCACCACTCCACCAGTCAGTAAGCCAGTAACCCTACGTCTTTGGAGTCTGGATCTGGAGTTCTGGACCCTGCCCACTTTAGCGTTCCCCAAAAAAAAAGACGGGCTTAACGGGCCGGCCTGTAAAAGCCTTTGGCCTTGTAGGGCCGGCCCTGCAGGGCCAAACTTCACCTCTCACCTCAATTTTTTAGGCCCGGCCCTTAAAGGGCCAGGGCTTAAACGGGCCGGCTCGACAGGCCCGGCCCGTTTTGACGGCTCTACTACTAACACAGGGTAGGTTGTTTGAGCTGTCCACTTATGACATTTTTTAGCTAGTGGCAATGCATGCGAATATCACAAGGATTAGATTTGACAATATCTCAATTTCAAGATGAAACATCATTAGTTCCACAAGTGACCCAGCTTTGGCTCTAGTTCCACAAGTATTATACTAAAACATACCTCCGGTGGCTTGTGAGTGTGAGAACAAGATCATGAGTTTCTTAAACCCTAGATCAGGAGACGAGAGGGACCTGCAAGTTAGTAGGAGAACAAGACTAAATAATGTTGATACACTGACCAAGTCGTGAGGGAGAGACTGCTAGAGTGATAACCAACTGTAGAGATTTTCGTCCCAATTCGTTGATTCTCACAGTGGAGATGCAGAGCAACTTCAAGTGCGAGTCTGCAGCAAATCGATCAATAGCCTGAAATTGACTTCCTTCGCTTTTACATGATCGACTGGCGGCTCGAGATGTTTTCGTCCAAAGTCGATGATGTTAGTTCTCTATGTGTTTTGATGATAACTGACAATTGTAAACAAAACGAAGTTAATGGTTAAGTTAAAAATGCATTTAAACTTGTTCAAACTTAACCAGAAACTTATTGTCAAAGCACTGTCGAATTGACTTGAGTTAACTCAAGATAGAGAGTTGTAAAAATATTTGAACCCAACTTGGCTCAAGTTTCAAGTTGTTTAACTCGAGTCAGTGCAAGGCAGAGAGCTTTCAAAGTATTTTGAACTTAAAGTGACTCAAGCCAGTCATGATTAACTCGAGTCATAAGCTCTGATGAAATATTTTATGAAGTGACAGGGACTCGAGCCTGTGCTAGTTGACTCAAGTCATATTTTGTGGACTTAAACTTATTTTCAACAAAAGTCCTTGACTCAAGCCCATTGTTTTTAACTCTAGCATAGATTTGAAAACATATTTTCATATGAACTGAGTTTACTCGAGTTAGTCACTTAATGACTCGAGCTGACGCGATTTCAAACATTTTTCAAGATGCTATTTTGAAGTTCATTTCTGAAAGGAGAACTTGACTCGAGTCATGTACTTGAGTTAAACATTTTAACCTCGAGCCTAAGACACATAGAGACATCTTCATTTAAACTTCAAACTTATTTTCAAAGAAGATGATCAGTGACTCGAGATTAGAATGCTTAACTTGAGTCATGCATTCTAGTTTAGTTGAAATTAATTTGAGTGTAATGTATATCTGTTTTATAATCACCAAGTCCGTAAATGCTAAATCTTCAAGTATGATCTGTATACTTGATGTCATTACTCATTATTGTTCCTAACTATGTTTAATCAGTTTGCTAATGAGTTTCAGATGATCAAATGTATGATTAATTGAATATTAATCAAAAAGCAAGTGATTACGTCAGATGCATTAAATGCTAGTTCAAAAAATGAAGCACGGATTTGGTTAATCATTCTTTGCACATTCCAAAAGCAATAATGGTTTCTTTCCATATCTGAATGCCAGATCATCCAACGGGAAAATCTTAAAAGAATGTTAATCAACAATGTTTGGGCACCTTGGTCGAATCGAACTGTCTGAGAAAACATTCTTCGTTCAAGTCTAATGGCTATTTATTACTCTCAACGGCTTCATTTAATCTTCCCAACGGTCATTAAATGCCTTCACCATATATAAGCTGAAGTATTCAATTTGTTCCAACTACAAGAAACAAAAACGCTTAAATGATCAACAACGCATCTACTTGTTAATTCCTGTATTTTGGTGATCACAATTTCCAGAGTATTGAATTAAGTAGTTTTAGACTTCAAGTAACCTTGCTCGAGCAAGAGCAGAACTATGCTCGAGCAACATCAGCTTCATGAAGAATAAAAGGAAAGTATAAGAGAACATGCCCGAGCAACCTTCGAAAAGGTCAAAAAGCATGACCTTGCCCGAGCAAGGAAATAAGCTTGCTCGAGCAACATCGGGTTCTGAAGAAAGCCAAAGCATAATACAAGTGAACTTGCCCGAGCAACCTTCGAAAATGTTAGAAAGTATAACCCTGCACGAGCAAAGTAGTAATCATGCTCGAGCAACATCGGGTCCCTACGAAGGAAAAATAAAGTTCAAGTGATCTTGCTCAAGCAACATCCGAAAGCATCGGAAAGCATGACCTTGCCGAGCAAGGTCATATTCTTGCCCGAGCAACATCATGACAAAGGCAAAATGAAGCTTGCTCAAGCAACACCTGAAAGCATCAGGAAGCATGACCTTGCCCGAGCAAGGTCACAATCTTGCCCGAGCAACATCAAGACGAAGCAAAAATCTTCAAATCGGTAATCTTGCCCAAGCGAGAGAAGAATGCTTGCCCGAGCAAACAAAAGCTTGCCCGAGCGAGACTTAGTCTTTCTCTTTATATCGCCTCGCTCGGAGTTTGCCCGAGCAAGATTTCAAGCTTGCTCAAGCAACATCGAAAGAAAGTGATTTTTGCTGCATATTGAAAAGCTTGCCCAAGCACATAAATCATCATGCTCGAGCACTATGCCCGAGCAAGAAAAAATAAACCTGCCCGAGCATCAGCGACCAAGTTCTTTATTAATAAATCTTAAGGTACTTGCCCGAGCAAGTTAGGATTATTGTTCGAGCAAAGTTGCCTCTGTTTTGAAAACTCCATCTGCGTAATTTCTCAAATCTTTACTCTTAGCTTATCACATCCGATTATTACTTATTGAGTTTACCAAATGCTTTTAACCGAGTGTAATGATGAGTTTCAGATTAATTAGACACAAATTACCAGCTGATTAGAATAAAGCATTGTGCTCTGACAGAAGCATTAAATGAAGCTACCTAAACCAGAGGCAAAATGTTCTAATCGAAGTAAAGCCTCTCTGAACATTCCCATTGTGCATTAAATGCTATTTGACAACGGATATAGAAAAAGAATGTAAGAGAATGTCTCTCCACAAATTCCAGCTGTGATATTCAAACAGAAAAAACTGAGACAAAGCGGTTCATCTATCTAACGGTTACCTTGATGAGTCACAACGGTTGATTCTTAATCTTCCTCAACGGTCATTAATGGCATCATCTATAAATAGGAAGAGCATTGAATTTGGACAACTACCGAAGCATTTGAGCAATTAATTTGATTCATTTATTCATTGTTTCAATTGTTTCATTAAATTCTGAGTGTTCTTCAGTGTTCATTTTTATCTGCTCGTGAGGAGTCTTTAAACACTTATTTATTTCATTCAGTGAGTTATACTTAAGGTTGAGGAACCTTAAGTGAGGGTGTATTAATTACAACTTGTAAGGGGGAGTGGAGTGATCATCCTTCGTTTACATAGTGTGTAATTATTTGATAGAATAGTGGAATCCCTGTGTGTTCGGGATTTGGACGTAGGTCGTGAATTGAGACCGAACCAAAGTATAAATTGTCTTGTGTTCATTTTCTCTTCTCTGTCTCATTCGTGTATGTCTCCAGTATCATCGTGTGTGTTTCAAAAAGAATTTTTGAAATCACCATTCACCCTCTAGGTGATATTCCACCTTCATTTTGGTATCGAGCCGGGTTCTCTCGGTTGGGCTTAACATCCCGAGATAGATCATGGAAGGAATATTACCCGATGGTGCTTCAATCAATCGTCCACCTGGCTTCAACGGAGAACATTATTCATTTTGGAAAGCAAAATTTAGAGTGTTCGTATTAGCCACTAAATATGGCCTCTGGTGAGTTATAGAAAAGGGAATGTTCCCACAAAGATTGAAGGCGGCATCTCGGTTCCCAAGTCGAGATAAGAGAAACATTACTCTTACTTGACAAGGCCATTTTTTGAAAAGTGCAAAAATAGTACTTTCGAATAAGCAACTTTCAACGCAAAGGAGATAAAGGAAAATTAATGAATATTTTAATAAAGTAAATTCATGAGATAAAACTGTTATAGAAAATTGTTATAATTATAGAGTAAATTGTCAAAAAGTTTAGGGAAAATCGATTTTGCAAAACGAGAATGATTAAAAATGATATAATGGTGATAAAAAGAAAATTGTTATAAAAATATTATGATAAATGATTAAAAATGAAAGATCATGAAAAATTATGATAAATATTTTGAAAGAAAAATATGGAAGTGTTATCCCTAATTATGAGAATTTAATAAATTATTTCAGAGGAAATAACATGAAGAAAAGTTTAAAAAGCATTTGAGAACCATAAAGTAACTTGATGGGTAAACATTTTTAATATTTTACATAGGATATAAAATGACAATATCAGTATAAAAGTTTGTAAGATAACAATATACTGTAAATTAGTAAAGATAAATATATGAAGAAACCTGATCCTAAAAAGATCACTAAACAAAGAAATTAGGCGATTAAGCCTTAACGAAGGCGGGGGTAAAGCGGGAATTTTGGTAAAAAATATTATATTTTTAAAAAAAATGGAAAAAATTATAGAAAAATAAATAAATCTGAATTTTAAAATTAAGGGGCGAAATTATTGGTATTTTTAATTAAAAAGAATTGTTTAAATAATTAAAATGATAATTAGAATAAAATAATAATATAATGCGGTGAGTCGGCTTATAGGCGAGGCCAGGGAAAAGTTGGAAATAAATTCTACAGGTAAACCGAGAGGTAAAAGTCTTTTCGGACTGATCAAATTAAGAACAAGTGAATTTTTACACGAAGAAAGAATTTATCGAGACGTTGTTTCCGCAACCAAAGAAAACCCTAATTTCAAATAAGACGAAAAGTTGATCGGATAGAGTAGAGTCGGATAGGCAAAGTGAGAACCTATAGAAACAATTGCGTATTTTCAAACACGGGATTAAGTTAGACAACAATTTGGACGTTTTACGATTCGGCGAATTATTGTCCGAGAAGTTGGTTCTATCGGAAGTGATTTTACGTAACCGGACGCGTTTGTCCGAATATCTTCGACGCATAGGAGAATACCTGGATATGATCAAAAAGAGGATCAAAATAGATAATATGAGAGAGGATGAAAAGATCTTCAAAGTTATATGCCGGATTTTTGAGTTTTGCGAAATCGCGAAACGGACACCGTCGGGTAGCTTTTTATCGGGACCGGAGGCCATAAAGCAAGATGACAACTCATTCTTTGACTTTTTGGGCCAAAGAGGTCGGCCAAGACCTTGAATGGTCAAGATTGCATCTTACAAAACCCTAGATCCAACGGCCGAATCATTTACGAAGACTTTTTGGAAATTCCCACCTTGTCCTATTTTTCTCTATAAATAGCAAGCTCTCTTGCTCTCATTCTTCACACCAAAATTCAGATCCTAGAGAGAGGTTCTAGAGAGAGAAGCTCTGGAAAAAATTGTGCCTTAGCTCGAGTAAGTTCTTACATCCTTAGTTTTTAGTTTCCGTAGTTCTTTCGGTAGTTATAGTAGAGCTGTTGTTTTGATCTAGGAAGTTTAGAATATATTCCTATGCTTGTTTTTATGCCTCATTGCATTGAAAGATGCTGACGAGGTAAAAACATAGTGGGGATAATTTTGAAATGGAATACGGTCAAAGTAACGAAGTTACGCGAAATTCCGCCAATTAGGGGTAGTAAGGGCAAAATGGTCTTTTTCACCTAAAATGCATTATGCTGCCAAATATTCATAAGTGTGTTATTATTCTGATTAGAATACTTCGACGTCGAACATTGTCGAAATTTCATCGTTCCATTTGTTTTGCCATTTGTTGAGCATTTGTTTATTTGTTTTTTTACGTACGGCGTCGAAAAGTACCATTTTAGCCGGAAGAGCCGGATATCGCAACTAAGGTACGGACGCGTCTTTGTAACCCTAACTCTATGCTGCTCATATACTTTTACGTTAAAGATACGTTCATAGGCGAGGTTACGTTGAGAATCGTCGGAGATACTTCTGACTTTACCCACGGATTATAGTATTGGTAATGCCGTTTGAGTTATTCCTAGCGCGAGGACACGTTGTGGCGTGGCCTTTGGATATGTGCGAGAACTAGTTGAGAGAGACTTTACATCTTGCTTTGTGCTTATGTTCTGTCCATGTTATTGATCATACATCTAACATTTGTTTGCTTTTGTGATGATATCTTTGTATTGAAATGAATATCATTTGTGCGTATCTTGTTTTATTTGAGCATAAGGTTAACCGTTACACGAGATCCATATGTGGAATGGATCTCATTTTGTGCATCAGTCAAGAGGACCGATGCATGGAGATCGAGGCAAGCGAAGTGGAGTAGGCCAAGACGTGTCTACGTTATTTTCCGTTTTCTTTAAGTTCCTTTAACTTTTGAGAATTCGGATATTGTAATCCAATACATTTACACTATGGTCCATATTTTGAATGTAATGTAAATTACTTACTCGCTCCAATGCTCTACTCTGACTACTCTGCGTGAAATATTTGGAAACGTTTAAAAAAAAAAAAAATATTCCGCCGTTTTCAAATGGGATGTTACATTTTTGGTATCGGAAGCGGTAGTCACGGCATTGATATGACTATGTTATTACGGACGGTATGGTAGGACGGTTAAGGCTAGTCTATGTGGGTGTGGCCAATCGGTCGCCATAAAGTTGGTGAGGTCCCATGATAGACACTTATCGGCCGTTACATTCGGTTAACGGAGTTATGTTCAAATTAGCCTTTTTCAAAAACTTTGAGCACTTTTTGGAAAATGAGTATTGATATGACCTAGTGCAATGTGTAGAGATGAACAGAGACGATAATCCGTTCATTTGGCGGTATGGGAGATGGAATCGGACCGCTAGAAAGTCAGTGGGGACCGAGATGATAGGAAGAAGATTGAACCCTAATCCAATCTACCCTCCACCGGAACCAGAGCTTGTACAACCTGTACACTGCCCGGCATACGATTATGTACCGGCTTATGACGTTGACTATCTTTGTTATGGACCCCGATAACTCGAACCCCGAGTATCATCCCGGACCGGAATACCCGGATCATATTTACGATCCGAACCGGTAGAATCGGAGGAAGACCCGAGAAGAAGACCCGAAGAAGACCCGGAGGAAGATCCGGAGGAAGACCGGAGGAAGACCGGAACTCATGTATGTTGAAGATGCACTGTTGCAACCCACGATAGTTCAACTCACTCTTCGTAGGAGACAACTTCGATCTCCCGGATATCCAAAACCTCGATAATGAAGAAGCCACCCTTGACGATTTTCATTTCGTGTTAGGAAGTAATCTGGCCTTAACCCAACTATTAGAATCATTTTACTTGTTTGCGAGAACGGTCTACAAACACTTCAAAGGAAAGGTATTTGACCTTCCTTCACTTAGTTCAAAATTCTCAAAACCCGAGAGGAACCCACATTCGCTGAGAAGGCGGGTTAGATCCACTCTCTTTTGTTTCCTGTGACCCGTTTTTGGGCCGGACTCACTAACGAACTATTTGGACGAAGGCCCTATTGCGGACGCTCGTATTTATCTTCGTTATCGAAAAGCATAGTGCACAAAGCACATGTAGAAAGAGCGAGACGGTGTAAGAAAATTTGTGGAACCATAGATAGAGGCTATATAGTATTGTATTGTTTTAAAACTCTCTAAATGCCACGAGAGATTGTGAGATATTCTGTTAGAATAAAAGGGATTGTAGAATTTTGTATAGTTTAGGATATGACCAACGTCGAGGTCAACTTGTACAAATAAGATGCATTAATAATATATGTTGTTTTGTGTGCTTATTTCTGTACTAATTCCCTTATTCCTATCTCTTGTTATAAATAAAAAGGTATAAACCTAAAGAATGGCGAACCTAAGAAATAGGGGTCGTGGACGAGGCCAAACTAGAGGTAGAGGACGTGGTCGAGCGCGGACGACCTCAAAGAAGTCCAACACCCGAGCGAGAATAACCAACCCGAGCGGCGAGCTACAAGAAGTAAAGCAAATGCTTTGCAAGAGCAAAGAGCTCTTATTAACGTACTTTTACGGAGGAAAGACAAGCCGAAATCAAAGAAACGACAACGATGAAGAGGCGGATGAGTCGGAGGGATCTCGATCACCTTCGCCGAATAGAGCTTTGGTAGTTCTACCGCAACGCAATAGAGAGGTGGAAACCATGCAACATTGGGTAACTCAATTACGTAAGTTGAAACCCCGGTTTTCCGCGGTAAAGGCGGTCGGTGAAGGCGGGCGATGAGGTTAGATAAGATCTTTGTGGTCTTAGGCGTCCCGAAGACCGCAAGGCCCGGTTGGCAATCTACAAAGCTGGAAGGAGATCCGGCCGTTGGTGGAAGACCGTGGCAGTGACATTACGGGCACGCGTTTGCCCTGTGACTTGGGAGAAGTTCTTGGAAAAGTTTAACGAACAATATTTCCCTCCCTCGTTACAAGTAATAAAAGAGTCAGAATTCTTACATATTCGACAAAACCATGATGAGTCATTCGAGGATTACTTCGCAGATTCACCAACCTATCTCGATACTCGTCATATCGAAGACCAACGACAACGAAAAGCGGAAGGCGAGTCGATTGGTAGATGGTCGAGGTTTGAGATTCGGGAAAAGCTGGTGTCGGCAATTTCCGGATCTGATTCAAGCGGTTGAATCATGCGTGCAGTCGGCGTAATCTGAAGGAGCTCGGGAGGATCGAGACATCTCAACAACAACAACAATGCAAACCGTGGCGGATCAAGTCGCGGAGGTTCCTCTCGAGAAGAGGGCGCTCCATGGAACAACTCCGAGGCGGAGGCAAGAAGCCGTTCCAACAAGGGCAACAAGGTTATCCGGTCAAGTAGGGACCCAAACTTGCCCAAAGTGCGAAAGGACCATCCGGATCCATTTGTGATGGGAAGCCGATCTGCTACAAGTGCCAAAAACACAGGCATATCAGCCGGAAGCTGTCCAGGAGATTGCGGCGGTGGCAAGACCCGAGAACCAAGGCCGGGTTTTTGCGGCGGCGATGCGGAGGCCGAGAGGAGTCTCCGAGAGATGGTGCAAAGTCTTGTTATTATCAACGGAAATCTACGCAAGCATTGTTTGATACGGGTGCTAGTCATTCGTTTATTTCCTATGATTGTGCAAATCGTCTAGGAATGCATGCCTCTAGATTGTCTTATGATCGATAGTATCTACACCACTTGGCTTGAAATCCTTAGCCGATGCATGTATTAATTGTACCGTGAGCGTTGATGGACGAGTTTCAGAAGTGGACCTTATCCATTGCCACTTCATGGCATAGATGTCATACTCGGGTTAAATTGGCTAGCAACGGCGGTGCGATGATCAAGCGTAGCAGCAAGAAGATAACGTTCTTCGATTCACCTAGCGAGAGACAAAGTTGATGTGAGCCTGAATTTTCTCTGCTACGGAGGTGACGGATGCATGAAGGAGGGATGCCAAGCATATTTGATCTTTTTCTCGGTTAAAGGCTGAAGACGAGCTTTCACTTGAGAACATTCCGTTGTAAACGAGTTTCTGACGTGTTCCGGAGGATCTCACCGAGCTACCTCCTACGAGAGAAGTCGAGTTCACCATTGAATTGATGCACAGTACGGGATCAATTTCAAAGCGCCGTATCGTATGGCTCCAAATGAGATGCGGGAGTTGAAGAAACAACTTGAAGAGCTATTACGAAGGGGTTCATCCGACCCGGTGTATCACCGTGGGAGCCCGGTCTTTGTTCGTAAAGAAGAAAGATGGAAGTTTCCGACTACGTATCGACTATCGTGAACTCAACAAAGTAACCGTCAAGAACAAATATCCACTTCCCCGGATTGATGATCTTTTGGATCAATTATCTGGTTCCACCGTATTCTCAAAGATCGATTTACGTTCGGGATATCATCGGTTGCGAGTCAAAGACGATGATATTTCCAAGACGGCTTTCGAGAACCGAGATATGGGCATTATGAATTCCTTGTGATGCCTTTCGGATTGACAAATGCACTGCGGTATTCATGGATTACATGAACCGTATCTTCCACAACAACACCTAGACCAGTTTGTGGTGGTGTTCATCGACGATATTCTCGTCTATTCCAAAAGTAGAAAAGAGCATGAAGAACATCTGCGCTTAGTATTAAACATCTGAGAGAGAAAGCGGCTCTACGCAAAGTTGAGCAAATGCGAATTTTGGGCTGCGGAAGTGAGATTTCGGGCCATGTGATATCTAGCGACGGAGTTCTTTGTTGACCCGAGCAAGGTGGAAGCGGTTACGGGGCTGGAAGAGGCCGGAGACGTGTGACGGAGATACGTAGTTTTCTAGGTACGGCGGGATATTACCGCAGATTTATACGGGATTTCTCGCGTCTTGCCCTACCATTGACAAAGCTTACGAGGAAGAATCAACCCTTTGTATGGGGAGATGGCGTGAGGAGAGCTTTCGAGAGGCGAGGGAGAGGTTGACTACGGCACCGGTATTGATCATCCCGGATCGATGAGACATATGTTGTCTACGGTGATGCCGGTGGGCAAGGATTGGGTTGTGTCCTAATGCAATTGGGCGAGTGGTGGCTTATGCCTCTCGTCATTTGAAGCCGCACGAGTCGAACTATCCTACACACGATTTGGAGCTTCTTTGCCATCGTGTTCGCTTTGAAGATATGGAGGCATTACCTATACGGTACGACCGTAGAACTATCTTGCGACCACAAGAGCACTGAAGTATCTCTTTGATCAAAGGGAAGCTGAATATGAGGCAACGTCGTTGGATGGAATTCTTGAAAGACTACAACCTGGAGATCAAGTATCACCCGGGGAAAGCAAACGTTGTTGCGGATGCTCTAGCGGGAAGAAGGTGCAAGTATCATACATGATGATACAAGAGCAAAAATTACTTGAAGATTTCGAGACTGAATCTTTCAAACCAAATCTGCATGAATTTCAACGCACCCAAGTGACGCCTACCTTGCAAATCTTTTTGTGAGTCAAGGGAGTACGACACGAGAGATGAAGTTGATAAAGCTCGAGACAAGATGATTGGGCAATCTCCATGCGGGAGAAGATCTCTCAAGGTGAAACCCAAGACCACGACCTTTCATCTAGTGGATTGGTCGGACACAAGGCGCATTTACATACCGCCGGTTGATGGCTGAAGCGGAAGATCTTGGATGAGGCTCATAAGAGTAAGTATACTCTACATCCGGGAATGGTCAAGATGTACCAAAACTTGAAGGCCGAAGTTTGGTGGCTGGAATGAAAAGAGACGTAACTCGGTACGTAGGCTGGGTGTCTAACTTGCCGGAAAGTAAAGATTGAGCACCGCGACCCCCGGCCTTCTACAAGGACTAGAAGCTGCCGGAGTGGAAATGGGAGAATGTGACCATGGATCTTGTGGTAGGTCTACCTAAGATCGGGCATCACGATACCATTTGGGTGATCGTCGACCGATTAACCAAGTCGGCACATTTCATACCCATTAGCATCCACTACTCTCGAACGATTGGCTGCAATCTACATCAAAGAGATCGTGAGGCGCACGGAGTCCCTAAGAGTATTATCTCGATCGGGATACTCGATTCCAATCCGCTTTTGGCAAGCACTACATGAAGGAATGGGTACCAAGCTGAAGTTCGGTTCGGCTTATCACCCTCAAACCGACGGTCAATCGAGAGGACGATACGGTATTTGGAGGATATCTTTGCGAGCATGTGCCCTGGATTTCAAAGGAAATTGGGACGAACACCTCTCGCTAGCGGAATTCGCGTATAACAATAGTTATCATTCAAGCATACAAATGGCCCCGTTCGAGGCTTTGTATGGGCGAAAGTGCCAATCGCCTTTATCTTTGGACGGATGCGTCTGAAAAGCAGTTGCTTGGACCGGATATGCTAAAAGAGACCTCCGAGCAAATCGCTCTGATAAAGAAGAGACTCATTGCTGCACACAGTAGACAAGAAGAGCTATGCAGATAAGAGGAGAAGACCGTTGAAGTTTGAAGTCGGAGACCATGTGTTTACGAAATTATCTCCGATGCCGGTGTCGCGGAACAACGAAGAGAAAGAAGCTTAGTCGCGTTACGTTGGACCATTTGAAGTGTTAGCCGGCGAGGACCGGTTGCGTATCAACTAGCGTTACCCCGAACTGAGTAATCTCCACGATGTTTTTCACGTGTCACATTTGAAGAAATACCTACCGGATCGAGATCATGTCATAGAGTACGATGATGTTGAAGTACGGCATGATAACACCTTTGTAGTCGGCCGGAGCAAATTCTCGAACACCGGGAGAAACGGCTTAGGACTAAAACTATCCGATAGTGAAGGTGGTGCGGAAGGGTTTGTCATCAAACGAGGCAACTTGGGAAACCGAGAGTGACATGAAGGAGAAGTACCCGAGTTTATGGCCCATAGTCTAGTTAGTGTAGATTAAATTTCGAGAGGCGAAATTTTGTTTAAGGGAGAGAAATGTAATACCGGATTTTAGCAAATGCGGAATTTACGAGATAAAGGAAAATTAATGAATATTTTAATAAAGTAAATTCATGACATAAAACTGTTATAGAAAATTGTTATAATTATAGAGTAAATTGTCAAAAAAGTTCCGGGAAAATCGATGAACGAGAATGATTAAAAATGATATAATGGTGATAAAAATAGTCTAAAAATATTATGATAAATTTGAAAGATCATGAAAAATTATGAGAAAAATATGGAAGTGTTATCCCTAATTATGAGAATTTAATAAATTATTTAGAGGAAATAACATGAAGAAAAGTTTAAAAAGCATTTCGGAACCATAAAGTAACTTGATGAGGTAAACATTTTTAATATTTTACATAGGATATAAAATGACAATATCGGTATAAAAGTTTGTAAGATAACAATATACTGTAAATTAGTAAAGATAAATATATGAAGAAACCTGATCCTAAAAAGATCACTAAACAAAGAAATTAGGCGATTAAGCCTTAACGAAGGCGGGGGTAAAACGGGAATTTTTGGTAAAAAATATTATATTTTTAAAAAATGGAAAAAATTATAGAAAAATAAATAAATCTGAATTTTAAAATTAAGGGGCGAAATTATTGGTATTTTTAATTAAAAAGAATTGTTTAAATAATTAAAATGATAATTAGAATAAAATAATAATATAATGCGGTGAGTCGGCTTATAGGCGGGCCAGGGAAAAGTTGGAAATAAATTCTACGGGTAAACCGAGAGGTAAAAGTCTTTTCAGACTGATCAAATTAAGAACAAGTGAATTTTTACGAAGAAAGAATTTATCAGACGTTGTTTTATGCAAAGAAAACCCTAATTTCAAATAAGACGAAAAGTTGATCAGATAGAGTAGAGTCGGATAGGCAAAGTGAGAACCTATAGAAACAATTGCGTATTTTCAAACACGGGATTAAGTTAGACAACAATTTGGACGTTTTACGATTCGGCGAATTATTGTCGAGAAGTTGGTTCTATCGGAAGTGATTTTATGTAGCCGGACGCGTTTGTCGAATATCTTTCGACGCATCGGAGAATACCTGGATATGATAAAAAAAGAGGATCAAAATAGATAATATGAGAGAGGATGAAAAGATCTTCAAAGTTACATGCCGGATTTTTGAGTTTGCGAAATCGCGAAACGGACACCGTCGGGTAGCTTTATCGGATAGGAGGCCATAAAGCAAGATGACAACTCATTCTTTGACTTTTTGGGCCAAAGATGTCGGCCAAGACCATGAATGGTCAAGATTGCATCTTACAAAACCCTAGATCCAACGACGAATCATTTACGAAGACTTTTTGGAAATTCCCACCTTGTCCCTATTTTTCTCTATAAATAGCAAGCTCTCTTGCTCTCATTCTTCACACCAAAATTCAGATCCTAGAGAGAGGTTCTAGAGAGAAGCTCTGGAAAAATTGTGCCTTAGCTCGAGTAAGTTCTTGTCCTTAGTTTTTAGTTTTAGTAGTTCTTTCGGTAGTTATAGTAGAAGCTGTTGTTTTGATCTAGGAAGTTTGAGAATATATTCCTATGCTTGTTTTTATGCCTCATTGCATTGAAAGATGCCTGACGAGGTAAAAACATAGTGGGGATAATTTTGAAATGGAATACGGTCAAAGTAACGAAGTTACGCGAAATTCCGCCAAATAGGGGTAGTAAGGGCAAAATGGTCTTTTTCACCTAAAATGCACATTATGCTGCCAAATATTCATAAGTGTGTTATTATTCTGATTAGAATACTTGACGTCGAACATTTGTCGAAATTCCATCGTTCATTGTTGTTTGCATTTGTTGAGCATTTGTTTATTTGTTTTTACGTACGGCGTCGAAAAGTACCATTTTAGCCGGAAGAGCCGGATATCGCAACTAAGGTACGGACGCGTCTTGTAACCCTAACTCTATGCTGCTCATATACTTTTACGTTAAAGATACGTTCATAGGCGAGGTTACTGTTGAGAATCGTCGGAGATACTTACTGACTTTACCCACGGATTATAGTATTGGTAATGCCGTTTGAGTTATTCCTAGCGAGGACACGTTGTGGCGTGGCCTTGGATATGTGCAGAACTAGTTGAGAGAGACTTTACATCTTGCTTTGTGCTTATGTTCTGTCCATGTTATTGATCATACATCTATTTGTTTGCTTTTGTGATGATATCTTTGTATTGAAATGAATATCATGTTGTACGTATCTTTGTTTTATTTGAGCATAAGGTTAACCGTTACACGAGATCCATATGTGGAATGGATCTCAGCATCAGGGTCAAGAGGACCGATGCATGGAGATCGAGGCAAGCGGTGGAGTAGGCCAAGACGTGTCTACGTTATTTTCCGTTTTCTTTAAGTTCCTTTAACTTTTGAGAATTCTGGATATTTGTAATCCAATACATTTACACTATGGTCCATATTTTGAATGTAATGTAAATTACTTACTCGCTCCAATGCTCTACTCTGACTACTCTGCGTGAAATATTTGGAAACGTTTTTAAAAAAAAAAAAATATTCCGCCGTTTTCAAATGGGATGTTACACATTGTCGATGATTTCTCACGATACACGTGGACCATATTTTTATCTTCTAAGGATGAAACATTTGATCTGTTTGTTATCTTTGCCAATAAGGTGTAAAATGAGAAAGATATATGCATTACAGCAATCCGAACAGATCATGGAGGTGAATTTGAGAATCAAGCTTTTGGAGAGTTCTGTGATTCTCATGGAATCAATCACAATTTCTCAGCTCCAAGAACACCACAACAGAATGATGTAGTTGAAAGAAAGAATCGTGTACTAACGGAGATGGCTCGTGCAATGCTGAACGAAAATCAGACATCACAAGTCTTCTGGGCAGACGCTATGAGCACTGCAAGTTACATTTCAAATAGAGCCTATCTTCGGAAGAAACTCAACAAGACTCCATATGAGCTGTATAAGGGAAGGAAACCGAACTTGGCCCATCTTCACATCTTTGGATACAAGTGTTATGTACATAACAATGGTAAGGATAATCTGGGAAAATTTGATCCCAGATCCGATGAAGGTATATTCCTTGGTTACTCAAGTAGAAGTAAAGCATATAGAGTTTTTAATAAACGCACTCGCATAGTTGAAGAGTCAATTCATGTTGTATTATGTGAGTCTAAGATAGATGATCCTGATGATGAAGAAAATGTATTCAAAAACCAATTCTTTTCAAAAACCACCCCTGCTTCTATCGAAAATCCAGAAAATGTTTTTGAAAGTCGTCCTCAAAACAATTTTGAAAATCCTGATCATTCTCAACCTAAGCCTTGGAAGTTCATCAGGAGTCATCCCCTGGACCAAGTAATAGGTGACATTAATCAGAGAGTGAGGACCAAAAATAGCACTCTGAATGAAGTAACCTTTTCTGCATTTATCTCTCACATTGAGCCCTCTAAGATTGACAAAGCCCTTTCAGACAATGATTGGGTGTTAGCAATGCAAGAAGAGTTACACCAGTTTGATAAAAATCAAGTTTGGGATTTAGTACCTAGGCCTAAAGATCATCCGGTCATTGGCACTAAATGGGTATTTAAAAACAAACGAGATGAATCTGCAATTATAGTCCGTAACAAGGCTAGATTGGTTGCCAAAGGCTATAATCGGGAAGAAGGGATTGATTATGAGGAAATGTTTGCTCCGGTGGTAAGATTGGAAGCAATACGTGTACTCTTACCCTTTGCGTGTATCAAAGGATTCAGACTCTATCAAATGGATGTAAAGAGTGCCTTCTTAAATGGTTTTATTCAGGAGGAAGAAGTATATGTTGAACAACCTCCCGGTTTTGAAAATGAACATCATCCAGATCATGTCTATCATCTTAAGAAAGCCTTGTATGGTCTTAAACAAGCTCCTAGAGCTTGGTATGAACGGTTGAGTAAATTTCTTTTAGAACAAGGCTTTGTTAGAGGAAAGACAGAAACAACATTATTTATTCGAACCAATAAAACTAATGAAATTCTAGTTGTACAAATTTATATAGAAGACATTATTTTCGGAGCTAGTAATGATTCTCCGTGTGAGGAATTTTCTAAGAAGATGCAGGGAGAATTCGAAATGTCAATGATGGGAAAGCTTAATTACTTTCTTGGACTGCAAATAAAGCAACGGAAGGATGGGATATTTATCTCCCAGACAAAGTACCTCAGGGATTTGCTAAAAAAATTTGGGTTGGAGCATTGTAATGGTGCAGATACCCCAATGAGCTCAACAACATCGTTGGATGCGGATGAAGAAAAGGGAAAAGACTTCAACATAACTAAGTACAGAGGAATGATAGGCTCTCTACTCTACTTAACTGCTAGTCGGCCAGATATACAATTCAGTGTGGGAATGTGTGCGAGATTCCAATCAGCTCCTAAAGAATCACATGGCGAACACGTGAAAAGAATTTTTCGATATCTCTCAGACACAAAGGAATTGGGTCTCTGGTTTCCAAAAGGTCAACAAGAATTCCTGGTTGCATACTCGGATGCTGATCATGCCGGATACAAGACTGATAGAAAGAGCACCAGTGGACAGTGTGAATTCTTCGGAGGCTGTTGGTATCTTGGTTCAGCAAGAAATAGACCCCTTAGCAAGCGTGTATCATCAAGCGAAGCCGAGTATGTTGCAGCCTCAAGCTGCTGTGCACAAGTTTTGTGGATAAGACAACAATTATCTGACTTAGGGGTCCACCTGAAAGAGATTCCAATCCTGTGTGATAACACAAGCACAATTAGCTTGACGAAAAATCCAGTTCAACATACAAGGACCAAGCATATCGATGTGAGACACCACTTCATCAGAGATCACGTGCAAAAGAGAGATGTGAAAGTGATGTTCATTCCTACACACCTTCAATTGGCTGACATCTTCATCAAACCACTAGCTAAGGAGCAATTTTTATTCATCCGGAGAGAATTAGGAATGGCTAATCCCAATGAATTGTAAGTATTTCTCTCTTAATTAATTCATTTCAATTTGCAAATACTGACTTTGGCATCGGAGTTTCTTGTTAGTATTTTTGCAGATGCTCTGTTCATAGAAAACAAAACAGAGCTCAACAGAGAAAAAGTTGCTCGAGCATATCAGTACACCCTACAAGTGGAGAAGTTGTTTCCAGGCAAAGGTCACCCTCTTTTATAACATAATATATTTATAAGAAAATTAGTAGTCTGTTTGTTTTATTTAACGTAAAATGCTGACTCAGCGAGACTTAAATAAATTGCCATGTAGACTTCAATAAATTTTTTTTTTTTTAAAAAAAAAACCAATGAGAAAAAGCTCCAAGGACTACGATCTCCGGCCTATCAAAATAGGAAGCAAGGAACTGGGGCTTTATACGTATAGCCTTTATTCATAGCTTCACGTTTTGGTAAATCGAGATTGTAGTTGCTATCCACGAAACCTTTTCTCATTGGTTTATTATTATTATTATTATTATTATTATTCAAGTCATTGTGGTAATTTATTTAAGTTTAATTGAGGGTCATCATTTGGTGGCAAAAACAAAAAATTAAGAGTCTTCATTTAAATTTATTGTGTCAGCGTTTTTCATTAAATAAAACGAACGATTAAAAGATAAAAAATACAATTTACAAATTTGAAAGAATCATAAATTGAAACATGATGTAAATTTATCGGACAAAACATTATTTAGCCTAAGAGCTTACAATTCATCCTAGCTAGTGTAGAAGGTTTTATTTTCTTGTAAATACTTTATGTATGCTATTTAAATCGGGTTGCGTTTCCCTTATCATTCTTTTCTTATCATTCCTCATAATATCTAAATCATGTCCGTCCAATTGATATGAAATGTCAACATACTACTTTGACTTTTCTCTTATCTTTCCAATCAATGGCTCATATCACAGGTACAAAAAAGGCTTTTAAGACCAGACGAAAGAGGCATTGTAAGACTGGATCTGCGACCGGTCTTGTTCCAGGCGGTCTTAAAAGTCTGTAACTTTTAAGACCAGATGTAAACCGGTCTCAAAGAAATTATTTTAGACCGGACATTAAAAACATTAGGTCTTAAAAGTCGTACTATATAGACCTGATATATTTTTTATTCGGTCTTAAAACTCAACTTTTAAGACCGGACACACAAAAAGGCAGGTCTAAACAGATCGACATTTTAAGATCAGACAAAAAATAATCCAGTCTAAAAAGTACCGACTTCTAAGACCAGACGACTAATTATACTGGTCTTAGAAGTTCGACTTTTAAGACGGATAATAAATCATCCAGTCTTAAAAATTGAACTTTTTAGACCGACAAATAAATACACCAGTCTTAAAAGACAAACTTTTAAGACCGACCTAATATGTACTTGACTTTTAAGAGCGGACATATAAATACATATCTGGTCTTAAAATTTGAACTTTTGAGACTGGCGTATTTATTTTCGGTCTAATTTTTCCCGAATTGTTTCCCTATTTTGCTCTTCCTGATCATATATATCCACACATCCAGCACCTAAAAGTCGATACTTTAAGTTACAAACTATGAACAATCCATTATGAATAAATTGAATGAGGAAAAGAATACAAATATTATTCACCACGAGTTATTTGGCCTCTTAATGATTATACTATGACAGTACAACACCTAAATGAATATATACAATAAGATAACTTACAAATACAATGAGTTACAAATACATAATGTAAATCAACATACATGCCCAATATCATATTCACCATGCCTTCATCTGATTCCTACCCAACAACATAACATCCTCTTTTATAACATGCCCCATTCGATCGGATCCTACCACAAAAATAAAACAAGAACAAAAGTTTCACAGTTAGTGACATTGTTTAAGAACATAAAAGGAATATAGTTTGAAAGACGTAATATCACCAAGAGGGGGGTGAATTGGGGATATAAAATTTTCTCACGAAAATACTGCGGTTAGCGAGAATGTGAAATAGGGATAAACGAGTAAGGGTAAGAGAGATTGAACACAATGGATTTATCGTTCGGTCCAACTTGACCTACGTCCAGTCCCCAGAAACACTATGGGATTTCACTATCTCAAAACTTGATTACACACTCTGTAACTCTCGAGTAATCCTCTCACTAGGACTTACTCCTCTTTACAAGCTGTAACCAAATAAACACAGACACAATTACACACTCTGTAAACGAAGGATGATCCTCTAACACTTGGCCTCACTCCCCCTTACAAGTTGTAATTGATACACCCTCTCTCAAGGTTCCTCAACCTTAAGATTCAACTGATAAACAAATATTCAAACAATGTTTAACTCCTCACTGAGTAGATAAATGATAAACGCTGAAGTACAAGAATATCCGAAGATATTAAATGAAACTAATGAAACAGAAGATTGCAATAATATCGAATTGAATGCACAACGTTTCCTCCTGGGGTCTTGTAGATTTGAATGCTTCTAACATTTATAGTTGGTGGCATTTATGACCGTTGTTGAAGCTTCAAGTTTATTCGTTGAGACTCTTCGAATTAGCCGTTGAGTGTAATAAATATTTCCGTTGAAGAATGTTTACTCGGACTAATCGTATTCGCTGAATCTCCAACGTTGACATTCCTTATTCAATTTGTCCGTTGAGACTTGGTGAGAATGTATCAAGAAAATAGCCATTGTTGTTGTCAGAAGGTCATCTGCTCAGAATGGTGAATATCTCTGCTTTGCATTAAATGCGTCTGACACATTGTGGCTTTATTTCAAATCAGCGTTAATCCCCATAAAACTCTTACGGAAACTCATTAACAAACTTGTTAAACATGATTAGGAACAATAATGAGTGAAGATATAAAATAAGTAAACCATACTCAGAGATTTAGCAAGGTTTAGAAATCTGGTTTTTCAAACTGACATATTTTGGCTAGAGCCAAGATATTCTATAGAGGCACTTTAGGCTTGAGTAATAACATTCAGGCTCAAGTCTGGGCTAAAACTAGAGGTATGCTATGTAGGCTAGAGTCAGATTGTTCTATGGAAGCACTCTAGGCTTGAGTTAAAGATCGCAAGTTCAAGTCTAGGTGAAAACTGGAGGTACACTCTGTAGGCTAGAGTCAAATTGCTCTATGGAAGCACGCTAGGCTAGAGCCACAAGATTCTGGCTAGAGTTTGGGTCAAAACTCCAGTTACTCAGAGTAGGCTAGAGTCAGATGTTCATTTGAAAATGCTCTTAGGCTGGAGTCAAATAAAATAATATTTTATTCACTGAGGGATTGGCTCGAGTCAGACAGACTTGGCTAGAGCCAACATTTGCATTTTGTCAATTGTAGACAGGATATTGGCTAGAGTCTGATGGGTTAGGCTAGAGTCCAGGGCTTGGTTCGAGTCAGCAGAAATTGGCTAGAGTCAAAACTTGCATTCTGACAAATTTAGATAGGATATTGGCTAGAGTCAGATGAAGTTGGCTGGAGCCAATCTGACAGATAAAAATGTAGACCCAATTTTCACAAGTACATGAACTTTGATGAACAAGTTTCTTTTACAAGGGTTAGTTATCATCAAAACAAACATTGGGAGCTAACACTAAGGGCAATCTTTCAAACCATTATAGATTCAAGTTAACTATATAAAACATGATTTAACCTTGAATCTATTAATTTAATTACATTATAATTGTTATCATAAAAAACATAGAGAACTAACATAGTTAAAACCTTAAAGTTTTCAAAGAATTCTGCATATGAATATTAACTTATGATTTGTCTCTTTTATAAAGGGATATCCTCCCATATCCCTTCATTCTTATGCCAGGTTTATTATCCGCTTCATCTTCTTCATTCATGTCCGGTAGACCCCTAGAAAAAGGAGTACTCTCAGGAAGACCATAATTTGAATGAATTTCGTCATCAATATCAATGACCCTTTTTCCTTGGAGAGCTACAAACCACATTTTATTTTCCTGATCGGTGATATAGAATACTTGCTTCACCCGGTCTGCCATAATAAAAGGTTCATCTCCAAAACTTCTACTATGGATATCGACTAATGTAAATCCTAGCTGATCGATATGAACACCATTATTGACATTAACCAACTTGCATTTGAAAATGGAAAATTTAATTTTAACATAGTCCACCTCCCAAATCTCTTCAATAACCCCATAATAAGGCATGACTACCAATTTAGGCCTCTTGTCTTTTTAACTAGATAAGCGCATAGATTCAGCCTCTAACATAACACCACTGTTATGGACGGTGCTCCTATCATCTAGGGACTTTGTGTAAAATGTATAACCATTAATCACATACGAATTCCAACTTATTGTTGGAAATTATGCCCTAGGGGCAAGTCATTGTACTTTAAACATTTATGTTATTTAAAGTATTCTCCTTTAGTTATCATTTCATTTGCATGTTTATAGTGATAACGGTTCCTTGGATATATCTTATAGATTATCCTAAATGTCCCTAGTCGGTCATCTACACAAGAGCGAAGATGAAATAAGACCAGTATGACTTTGATGAGGTATGGAGATATGAATCAAAGTCATGGGCACTTGTAGGAGTACAAGGTGCTGGACTGACCCACTATGAGAAAGCTGCATGGATTAAGTCATAAGCTTTTCTCATATATAACCGTGTCACAATACCCTTTGACCTAAGATCATCATGGATTCCTACATGATAAGTCGCTGCTCTTTGACCTAGTCAAAAGTCACCTTTGACCGGGTGATGATAAAGGCTTGGATCAGGATCAGTGGTTCTCATGCAGAGGAATGTGAATGGTCAAGATGGAATTTGTCCCTCACATTTGTAGAGAGATAATACTGGGCCCCTCGATGAGTGAGTCTGAGAAATGTATGGCCATACTAAAGTGGAAATGAGTTTCCATTTCAATTATTAGACTACTTGAGAATCGAGAAAGTAATGGTCAAGAACAGGAAGTTGACATTATCCTTGCCTCATCCTTGACCAAATTATCGCGTGACAAAAGGGACGTGACATGGTTGTACGATAGGTTGTATCGTATCATCGATCCCCATATGTATTGGGTAGTCGCAATGTCTTACTAGAGGCTGCTTGCGACTTGTGGGCTGGTACAGTATTGGCCCACTGCCAATCTCATGTGGGCTTGCAGGGTCGCACACAAGAATAGCTCAACACAAGCAAAAGTATCCAGATTCATTGAATCTTAGATATGTTTAAGATTTAATGAATAAAACATTTAATCTAGGATGGATATATATATATGTGTGTGTCTGTGTGTGTATTATTAAATTCGAAATTAATGAAGGGTGCTCTGTTTGCATGATTTGGTTAATGCTACATTATTTGGTGGTTCTGACTTGCTTAGTGATTCTGCATTACTTGTGAATTCTGATGTTGATTCTGATTTTGGGCTTCATCTTGACCCTGATGTGCATCTTGAATATATGCTTAATTCTTATTCTGATGATGAGCTGAATTCTGATGTTAACATTGAGCTATATAGCCACAGTTCTTCTTCTACTTCTTTGAATGTGGTTTCATGCATTTCCAATGTGATGACATCAAAGTTGCTGAAACAACCGCCCAAGCTTCTTCCCTCCATTGAGCAGCCACCCAAATTAGAGTTAAAATCCCTTCCAAATCATCTGGAGTATGCATTTCTGGAGGTGAATGAGCAGTTTCCAGTCATTGTGGCAAATAATCTTTTACTTGATCAAGAAGAGAAGTTGCTAGGCTTATTGAGGGCAAACAAGAAAACCATTGGGTAGACATTAGCATATATCATTGGCATCAACCCTTCTATGTTTATGCATCGAATTCTATTGGAAGAAGAGTCTAAGCCGGTTAGGCAATCCCAGATACGCCTTAATCTCCTTATCCTTGATGTGGTGAAGAAGGAGGTCACTAAGCTTCTGTAGGCTGGTATCATCTATCCCATTTTTGATAGCCAGTGGGTTTGCCTGGTCCAAGTAGTTCCCAAGAAATTCAGAGTCATTGTGTTAGCCAATTAGAAGAATGAGCTCATTCCTACTCGAGATGATAATAATTGGAGAGTTTCCATCGATTATAGGAGACTTAACCAAGCCACTTGCAAGGATCACTATCCTCTACCTTTCATTGATCAGATGTTAGAGTGATTGGCTGGTAAGTCTTACTACTACTTCCTAGATGGAAATTCCAGATATTTCCAAATCCATATTGCTCATGAGGATCAGGAGAAGACTACCTCACATGCCCCTTTGGAACATATGCCTACCGAAGGATGCCTTTTGGCCTCTACAATGCGCCTAACACTTTTCAGCGTTGTATGGTAAGTATTTTATTTGAGTTTCTAGAGGAATGCATAGAGGTTTTATGGACGATTTCACTGTATATGGGTTTGATTTTGATACATACTTAGCTAATTTGTCTAGAGTCTTGCATTGATGCATTGAGTCTAATCTTGTGCTGAATTATGAAAAGTGTCACTTTATGGTTAAGTCTGGTATAGTCTTAGGATACATAGTGTCTAGGAAAGGGATTGAGGTAGACCCTGCTAAGATAGATGTAATTACTGCTTTGCCTTACCTCACATCTATGTGGGAATTTTGGTCTTTTCTTGGTCATGCAGGTTTCTATCAGCGTTTCATTCGGGATTTCACCAAGACTACTTGACTCTTGTCCAACCTCCTACATAAGGACACTGACTTTGTATTTGATGACAAGTGCAAGGCAGTCTTCAATCATTTGAAGCGTTGTCTGACCACAGCCCTAGGGATCTAGCCCCCTGATTGGTACCTCCCCTTCGAGTTGATGTGCGATGCTTCCAACTATGCGGTTGGTGCTATCTTGGCATAGCAGGTCAACAAAGCATCTCACGTCATTGCATATGCCACCAAGACTTTGGATCCTGCCCAGTTTAACTACACCACTACTGAAAAAGAGTTGTTGGCTATTGTATTTGCTTTTGATAAGTTTAGGCCATATCTGCTAGCTAGTAGAGTAATTGTTTTCTCTGACCATGCTGCTTTAAAGTTCCTTTTGAAAAAGGCAGACGCTAAGCCATGACTTATCTGATGGATGTTATTGCTCCAATAATTTGATGTTGAGATTTGAGACATAAGTGGAGCACAAAACTGGGTAGCTAACCACTTCAGTCGCATCAACCATTCTCCCTTTCACCCTTCTTTTATTCAGGATGATTTCCCTGATGAGCAGCTTCTACAGCTGCAAGGTAAGGTTCCATAGTATGCAGATTTGGTTAACTACTTGGTGGCTGGTGTTTTTCTTGTAGACGCTACTAAGGCCTAAACCCTAAAATTGAAAAGTGATTCTAAATATTATGTTTTGGATGACTCTTATCTGTGGAAATTTTGTAGTGACTAGGTAGTTAGGAGATGTGTGCATGACCATGAATTTCACTCCATATTTCATTTTTCTCATGCTTCTGCCTGAGGTGGTTACTTTGGACCCTAAAGAACTACTGGGAAAGTGTTAGACTGTGGTTTATTTTGACCTTCCCGGTTTCATGATGCCCTTCTGTTTTGTAAGTCATGCGATAATTGTCAGAGGGCAGGGAGTATTTCCTATAGGCATGAGATGCCCCAGAACCCTATATTGTTTTGTGAGATCTTTGATGTTTGGGGTATTGATTTTATAGGCCCATTTCCTGCTTCATATGGTTATACTTACATACTGCCATGTTGATTATTCTCAAAAGGGTTGAGGCGAAAGCCACCTGGACTAATGATTCTTTTGTGGTGGTGGACTTTGTTTGGTCTAACATTTTCTGCAGGTTTGGTATTCCTAAAGCTATTATTAGTGACCAAGGTTCCCATTTTTGCAACTGAAGTATGGGTGCCTTGTTACGCAAGTATAGAGTGCTTCACAAGGTCTCCACAACATACCATCCTCAGACTAACGGTCAAGCTAAAGTCTCAAATAGAGAGATTAAGAAAATCCTTCAGAAGATTGTTAACTCTACCCAAGAAGATTGGAGTAAGCGACTAGATGATGCTTTGTGGGCATTTCGCACTGCCTACAAGACTCCGATTGGGATGTCTCCATATCGGCTTGTCTTTGGTAAGGCATGTCATCTTTCGGTTGAGTTGGAGCATCAAGCCTATTGGGCCATCAAGCAGTGTAACATGGATTTGGCTAAGTCTAGGATGGAACAGAAGTTGCAGTTGCAAGAGTTAGAAGACACTACTACAAAACAGGGCTATGGCGTCATATTTTTTACACATTTAACTTCCCTTTTCCACGGGATGCCTATATGAGGGGCGTAGTAGGTACAACTTACGGCGTCTAAGTTTAATAATTAAACGCCGTAACTTCAATTATTGCTTTCTCTACTTCTCTCTGTCTCTCACCCTCTCTTATCTGATCCTTAGGGGTCTCTCCCCTAGATTGGTATCAGAGCCAGAGGGGAAGTAGAGATGTATTGATTAGATCTGGACTGTAAGGTTGCTTAATCATGATATATGGTTTGAAATAATGAGATATGCTTCAGATCTATGCTCTAATAATAAAAAAAAAAAAAAAAAAAATTAAAATTAAGTATATATATCATAGTCTAGTAATTCTCCTAAGAAGTTTTATGTTTGATTTTTGCATATGACAAATACTTATGTGGGATGTCTAAGGCCATGGTTGTGGGATGTCTAAGGTCAGTAAGTCCCAAGGAGTGTGACGATCTGCCTCACAAAAGTGGCGAGTGTGCCCGCATGAAATATGGGTCATATGTGAATCCCGAACATAAGATTTCTTACGGGAATTCATGACTTATCACATTTAATTTCGTTATCACTTTTATATTTCATTTAAGTGAAATGGTTAGGTTAATTCGACTATGGGATTTCGGGCGATCCGAGAAAAGGATAAGATTCATTCATAAGTAATGTTCGGATGTTTAAGATGGTTGCACCTTGGCGTGTCGATTCTTGAGCTATCTAGATTAATGTGAATTGAATGATCTTAGATTTTCAGATCAATAAGACCCATATTCACTATTAATCGAGCATATGATCTAAAGACCTCTACAATGACCAACTATATATTATGATTGGTAAATTACGGTAAATATTTAATCAAACATACCACTACTTCATCCAATGGTGAAGATATCAGTTGAAGGGAGACTTACTTCATTTGGTTAAGTTTCTTTACATTTCTGCTTTATTTCTTAGCAATTTTATTATTGTGCTTTATTTTCTGAATTTTTATTATGGCTTTTCTTTTCCGTTCTCCTCATAAACGTTCTTCTTCTACCTCTTCTTCTTCTTCTTCGACTTCCAACGCTCCAAACTCTTTCATAAATACTTTTACAAATTCGAAGATCAAACATCCTCAACCCATAACATTTTCAATGAAGAAATTCAATTTAACAACATAAACCAACATGTTGATAATTGGACTCTTCCTAAAATTGATCCAAAAACTCTTTTCCATAAAAATAAGGAATGGTTTTTCCGATTCGATTACATAATTAAGACTGTTGAAGAATCTGGTCCCTATCCATCCGAGAAAGAAGTTTTTCACCTTCTTTCCACCAAATCCATTGAAAAACATAAACAAAAGTACAATTTCTTACACATTGGTTGTGTACAGATTGCACTTAAACCTCTTACTCGTAAAGGGTTAAATGTTTTCGGTCTTGCTTGCTTACGAGATCAAAGACATAACATTTACGAAGATTCTCTTTAGCAAAAACTGAATTTGGACCGCACAATGGTCCAGTCTATTTCAATCTGTTTTCCAAATCAAACCATTGATCTTAACGATAAACATGCTTATGAGGCTTTAGATCTTAATCTTAAGTTCTTTGGCTTCAACATGAAACCAGGATCTATACCGTTACCTAATTTATAGGATACGGTATAAGGTCTCAAAATCTTCTTCCTCCTACCTCTTTCAAAATCCTGAAGACAATGGTCAAACTATTGTTTTCCTCACTGATCATACAAACACAAATATCATGGTTCCAAGGGTAATCCATTGGAAAGATGTTAATCTTCCGGACACTTGGGTCATGGATAAAGCTGTTAAGGCTATACCCAAACCCGTCCCACAAATCACAAGAATTACACAAACACCTCCGGAACTGTCCTTCTTTCTTTTGACAGATCTAGTAGAACAAATTCTTCTTACGGATCTACTTCTTCAAGATATGAAAGTTGTAGATCTCCAAACTCTTCTAGAAGGTTATTTGAATATCCCGCTTCTCCTCCCCCGCAGTTATTCATTTACCTCCTCCTCCTCCTCCTTCACAACCTATAACACCTCCTCAACCAAGTGCACCTCCTCGGCAAGATGAGGATACGCCTAATGTTGAGATGCAAGGAATAGATAATTCTGGTACAATTCCTCATGCAAACTATCAAAGAGAGGATGACCAAAATTCAGAAATACCTGCAAATTATTCTGAATTAGGTGAACCTCAGTCAATTGGAGTTCTTTTACAAGAATTTCAGATTGATAAAAAACGTTTGCAAAAGGAATTCTATTCAGAACATAATACTTTGAAAAGAAACTGGTTTTTAGAAAACTTCAAAGGAAAACCGCGACAAAGAGATCCAAGAAGAATTCTACAGTTTCCTTACAAAGCAAGAAATAAATATTTTATTTTTTGACCGGTTTGAGGAATACACTCTCCAACAAAAAATAGAATATCCATTTTACAAATCTATTAATATGATCAAAAAGGATTGGAAGCTTTGTGATAATCAAACAATTTCTTCTCAACTTCCACCCATTAGATCATTCCAACTTGACATCAATGACGATAAAAGGAAATCGTTATTGCCTCCCCTTTCAAAGCAAAAACACCTTCGATGATAATCCTCTTTTGCTCGGGATATTGTCAATATTATAGAACAAAATAATTATACAAATCAAGTATCTTCAAGTTCTTGGAGGTCATATCATAAATACATCTTCTTCTTCTTCCTCACAAACAACTTCGTTTTCATCCGAAAAACAAAAACAAAAACAACCTTTATTCAAACCATTTCAGTTTGATCCTAGGGTTAAATCGATCTTCAAACAAAAACAAATTCTAGTATTATTCAAGATATTGACCAACAATTACAACAAGTTAAGAAATAAGGATGATCTTTCAACACCAACAATGATTTAAGAAGAAAGATTATTCCAAACCCCTTCTACTCCCCAAAAATCAGCTCATGATTCATCATCTCTAATACAAGAATGATCATGAATTTAAAAAACCTTTCTGAAAAAGATTCTGAATCTGATTCAAAATCTAATTTTCAAATAAACCATCAACGATGGCAAAAACCTTCTTGGAAAAATCCCTCTTTTCAAAGTTCTTCAAAATTATACTATCCTAGGGCTAGTCCTTTGGATATTTTAAGCGAAGAACGCCATAATCAAACTTTTAAGTCTTTTAACTCAAATGACATCTATGAATGGAATATAGATGGTCGAGTGAGACTAATATTCTTCAAATTCTTCAATCAGATGACAATGGTAAGCTCCGCTTACTATGTTTCAAAGAATTACATGATCGTGATATTACCGATCTTTTAATTTCGGATTTTTTAAGGCTTAAAAGGTTGGTGGGATTTTTATCGATTGATTCGAGAAACAACAAATTTTTCATCTCGTTAAAACCGAGTCGATGGAACTCCGATAACTCACAATGGAGAACCAATTCAGATTCTCGTTAATACTCTTATTTTTTCAATAGTTAAACACTTTATTGGCGATCCGAGATTTGGAAAGATCGCTCTTCGAACTTTTATCAAACATCAAATGTCGAACATTATCCGAATTTAGATGGTATAAAGATACCTTCATGACTCGGGTATTCACAAGAGATGATGCCAACCAAGGTTTTTGGAAAGAAAAATTTCTAGTGGTTTACCAATTTCTTTTGGTGATAAAGTTAGAGATAAACTTAGAACCTTGTATAATGGCACTATTCCTTATGATACATTGACATATGGTGAATTGATTTCCCATGTTCAAAAAAGCTGCTTTAAAAATCATGTCAAGATGATGGAATCAAACATCAACTTGCCAAAGAAAAGAGTATAAACGAGAAAAGAATTAGGTACTTTTTGTGAACAATTTGGTCTTCCTTCTTGTTCTAAACCAAGGCCAAAGACTCACAAATCTTCTCATTTTCAAAAAACTTTTAAACCTTATAAATCATCTTCTTTTTCAAAACGTCCTTATTTTAAGGATTATTCTCGATCTTTTCATAAAAAACCAAGAAAAGGCTTTAGCCCTAATTTTAGATCTAAATCCAAACCTAATAAATCTTTCAAAAAACCTTTGAAAGATCAGCCTTGTTTTAAATGTGGTAAAATTGGTCATTATGCTAAATACTCGCAGAATCTCCAACAAAATAAACAACATTGACCAACTCGAAGAATCTCTTCGAAATCAAATAAACAATCTTCTTCTTGATACTTCCTCTGATTCTGAAGAAGAAACCAGCTCAAATTCCACTGAAGATATTAATCAAGTCCAAGATGATGAATACTATTCATCCCTCGACTCGATAATATTGCTCAAATAAATATGATCACCAGGGAGCAAGATCTACTCCTTGATGTCATCAACAAACTTCCGATTGTGATAAAGGTGAGTATTTTTCAAAGTTGAAAGATATTTTATCACAATCCTCCCAACCCTCTTCTTCTACTCCTTCCAAAATAAATATTCCACGAGAACCACTATGATCTTACCAAAACCATGGAAAGATTTAAACGTTCTGTAAAACACGTTACTATAAATGATCTTGTTTGAGATTAATACACTCAAATCGAAGTTCAACAACTTCAATCCTCTCACAACATTCATGAGGATGCCATACTCCAAATCCATCAAATCTTATCTTCTTCTCAAAATCCTTCTGATGAGAATAATGATCAGGTTTTAAACAATGAAGATCAAGATGAAAATTCTCTTGAGAATCCAATTTTAGAAACACCCTTTCTAAATGAGGTATCTCAATGTTTTGTACAAAAATTTTATATAAACGTCAAGATTATAATCGGTGATTATGTTCTTGATCAACCAGCTTTATTTGACACAGGATCCATGGTCAATTGTATTTTAGAAGGCCTGGTTCCTACAAAATACTTTGAAAAAACAACCGAACGATTTGTAGGTGTTTCAAAGATCTTCTTGTCTGTTCGTATAAAGTGTCAAAAGCAATTGTCCAAAATGGAAATTGGAAGGTAAAAACCCCTTTTATTCTTATGAAAACTATGGCATCTAATATTATCCTTGGAGCACCATTTGCTACAATGATAACGCCATACAAAACTCTTCTCGAGGGGATTACAACCAAACATTTAGGTTTTGGACAAAAGATATTTTTCCTTTTAGAAAAACCAAGAGTTAGAGAATTGAATCTTGTTTTCATGAAACAAAATCAGATCAATTTTCTTAAAGAAGAAGTTTCCTTTAAACGCATTGAGCATCAACTTCAACAACCTTTTATCCAGAAACAAATCCATTCTTGTCTGGATAAAATCCACCAAACCGTTTGTGCGGATTTACCTAATGCTTTCTGGAATCGAAAGTAACACATGGTAGATCTTCCTTACTAACCAAACTTTTTCGAAAAACATATTCCCACAAAAGCCCGCTATTCAAATGAATCAAGAAATTCTTGAAACTTGCAAGAAAGAAATTCAAGATCTTCTTGACAAACGTTTGATACGCAAAAGCCAAAGCCCTTGGTCTTGTGCGGCTTTTTACGTTAACAAAAATCTTTGAGATTGAACGAGGAACACCTCGCTTAGTCATAAATTATAAACCACTTAATGAAGCTTTGCAATGGATTAGATATCCAATTCCAAATAAATCGACTTACTAAAACATTTACATTCGCAAAAATCTTTTCTAAATTTGACATGAAATCTGGATTTTGGCAGATACAAATTTCGAAAAAGATAGGTATAAAGCGCTTTTTGTCCCATTTGGTCAGTATGAGTGGAATGTTATGCCTTTTGGTTTAAAAAATGCCCCTTCTGAATTTCAAAAGATTATGAATGACATTTTCATGCACCAAAGTCAATATATCATTGTATATATTGATGATGTTCTAATCTTTTCAAATTCAATAGAAGATCATTTTAAACATGTCAATAAATTTATTAGAACCGCTGAGAAATAAATGGTTTAGTTGTTTCAAAACCAAAAATCAGTTTATTTCAAACAAAAGTCCGATTTCTTGGACATTGGATTAATCAAGGAACTATCACGCCAATTGAAAGAGCAATTCAATTTGCGGATAAATTTCGATCAGATCCTTGATAAAAATCAATTGCGAGATTTCGGGTTGTTTAAATTATGTGGTGAGTTCATTCCTCAACTTAGCAATTTTCTTAAACCACTCCATGAACGTCTTAAGAACAATCCATCTCCTTGGACGGATGTTCATACAAAGATTGTTCAACAAATCAAAAAAAAAGTTAAGGAACTTCCATGCCTTAACCTTCCTCTTCCTATGGCCTTTAAGATTGTCCAGACGGATGCTTCTGAATTAGGCTATGGAGGAATTCTTAAACAACGTGTAGGAGATAAAGAGCAAATTATCTCTTTTACATCCAAACACTGGAATCCTGCTCAGAAAAACTATTCTACGATCAAAAAAGAAATTTTGGATTTGTTGTTTTATGTGTTTCAAAATTTCAAGCTGATCTGTTAAATCAAAGGTTTTTAATTCGCATTGATTGTAAATCTGCAAAAGATGTTTTACAAAAAGATGTTAAAAACCTTGCATCAAAACAAATTTTTGCCCGATGGCAAGCAATTTTGAGTGTTTTTGATTTTGATATTGAATTTATCAAAGGCACTACAAATTCCCTCCCGATTTCCTTACCCGAGAATTCCTTCAAGGAAGTTCTAAGATGAGTGAAACCTAACCATAAATATTTTTCTCTTCCTTTAGCCTATGACGAGAAAAAAGAAACCAGGAGATGATCAAAAGAATAAATCTGTCTCTCCCATGATGAGGATGATAAACAAAGCATTTTCCAAGATGCTCAAGGCCCCCTTTCCGCGATTTGGCCAAAATTATAAAACAACCGCTTCAACAACAAGCGGCTTCTCGGGAAGCATCTTCATCAATGAGTCAACCTATCCCACAAACACAGGGAATGCGTCGGACTCGTTCACAAACAAGATCTCGGGTCATCTACCCCAAAACCGGAGTCATCTACTCCAATAAATCGATCTCAATCCAGGGACTAATTCCTAAAAAATCTTTAAAGCCCGAACCAAAAACCATTGATTCCTACGTCAAAAAACTTCCTTCTCAAAATTGGAATGAAGTATTGACAAAAAAGGATCCAAAAATCCAGGCTTTAGAATATGATAAATTGGCTTTATCTTTAATTGCCTCTTCTTCCCAGGCAATTACAAAAGGAGAGTATGATTCGGCAAATAAAGAATTTGCTCTCCAACTAGCCAGAAAAAAGCCACCTCGGGTATCACGCCCGTTAGCAAGTTCTTCCAACTGTTAATACTATAGATACTCCATACATCGAAAAACAAAATGTTGTATTGGATATCTTTGATTGAACACGAGTTTTTCTTTGAAACTCCAAACCAAGTAGCATTAAATGTTTTCCCTTCTCGGATTTCATTTTGTGCCTACTAGTTTACAAAAAACACAAGAGTTTTATGAGTTAATATTAGTTGATTACGGATCCATAAAGTTGACGAGACATATCTCTAAACCTAAGGATCAAGAACAACAATTTATAACTCATTCAACTTTACAAATTTTAAAAGTTCTTACACCTACAAACTGGGGTAAGAATCTCAATAAATGGAAACCTTTTTCTAAAAGAGTTTTCGATCTGGAAGGATATACATACCGGGATTATTTTGCTGGTATAATGTCTTTTGGGATCAAAATAAAATTTTCAAACATACTTGGTTTATTTATTTCAAAAATAAAACCGAGTATATCTTTCCCCAATGGTTTTTGAAATGGTGGCGAATTTTTGGACCAATATCCGAAATACTTCCGCCCACTTCAAAAGGCATTAATTCTTTTTCAACATAAATTCCAGAATAATGGAGATCCTTTTCCCATAGATCTTCATTATTTTTCAAAACTATGTCGTATCTTGGATTTTTTCCTGGCAATACTGATTTTCTCATATAAACAAAAACGTTCCAAATTTACCAATTTTACAAAGACAGATCTTTGTTCGTTGGTGGGGAAATTATAAAACAACTCTTCTTTGATCGCAAAGCGGTTGATAAATGGTTCGAAGAAAACCCAAAGTATCTTTGTGCCTTTGAGCAGAGCAGATTCTTGAATCAAAAGAATCTTTGTTAAAGATACCCTTTCCGCGCAAAAGATAAACAAGATTGTATCCAAGAACTTACTCTTCTTCTCAAACAACTCCAAGAAGATAAAGCTGGACCATCAACACCGCCGAGTCCAATGATGATGAAGACGAAGATGAATTCATTGTCAATTTGGAAGAAGACTGAACTTTTGCAACTTTTGACGGAGACAATAAACACATTCGTTTCCATGTATAAAGTTGTAGAATTATAAATCTCTTTGTATTATGATAATTCATTGTAATACGTAGAGTATTTGCTTTGTAGTTAATTACGTATTTTTTGTAGTTGATTACGTATAAATAAAAAAGTCGGTCAGACCGTCACCAACCGGAACTGAGAAACTGCGTTCAGTTACCATTAACTGGGGCTGTACAAATGATGACTCGAACCGATCTATATAAATGCAGACATTGATCTGTTTCAAAGGGGTTGAAACCACTCTCTCTCTCTCTCTCTAGCTTCTCTCTCGCCTTCTCTCTAACCCTTCCCCTTCTTCTCTCTTTAAGCTTTCTTCCGCCTTTCCTTCCATGTAAGTGTGTTTTCATTTCAATAAACGTTTTCTTCTTTATGTCTTCCGCATCTCGCATCTCTTACTCTCTTCTTTTATGAACTAGATCGGCGTAGTTTACTACCGATCTTTTCTTTTCTTTCTTTCTCTTTAGCACGTTTACTCTTCTGCTCTTATGTTCTAAACTTCAATTATTGCTTTCTCTACTTCTCTCTGTCTCTCACCCTCTCTTATCTGATCCTTAGGGGTCTCTCCCCTTAAGGTTGCTTAATCATGATATATGGTTTGAAATAATGAGATATGCTTCAGATCTATGCTCTAATAATATGATCACCGGGAGCAAGATCTACTCCTTGATGTCATCAACAAACTTCCGATTGTGATAAAGGTGAGTATTTTTCAAAGTTGAAAGATATTTTATCACAATCCTCCCAACCCTCTTCTTCTACTCCTTCCAAAATAAATATTCCACGAACCACTATGATCTTACCAAAACCATGGAAAGATTTAAACGTTTTAAGAAAGTTGCAGTTACTATAAATGATCTTGTTTGAGATTAATACACTCAAATCTGAAGTTCAACAACTTCAATCCTCTCACAAAATTCATGAGGATGCCATACTCCAAATCCATCAAATCTTATCTTCTTCTCAAAATCCTTCTGATGAGAATAATGATCAGGTTTTAAACAATGAAGATCAAGATGAAAATTCTCTTGAGAATCCAATTTTAGAAACACCCTTTCTAAATGAGGTATCTCAATGTTTTGTACAAAAATTTTATATAAACGTCAAGATTATAATCGGTGATTATGTTCTTGATCAACCAGCTTTATTTGACACGGGATCCATGGTCAATTGTATTTTAGAAGGCCTGGTTCCTACAAAATACTTTGAAAAAACAACTGAACGATTTGTAGGTGTTTCAAAGATCTTCTTGTCCGTTCGGTATAAAGTGTCAAAAGCAATTGTCCAAAATGGAAATTGGAAGGTAAAAACCCCTTTTATTCTTATGAAAACTATGGCATCTAATATTATCCTTGGAGCACCATTTGCTACAATGATAACGCCATACAAAACTTTTCTCGAGGGGATTACAACCAAACATTTAGGTTTTGGACAAAAGATATTTTTTCCTTTTTCTGAAAAACCAAGAGTTAGAGAATTGAATCTTGTTTTCATGAAACAAAATCAGATCAATTTTCTTAAAGAAGAAGTTTCCTTTAAACGCATTGAGCATCAACTTCAACAACCTTTTATCCAGAAACAAATCCATTCTTGTCTCGGATAAAATCCACCAAACCGTTTGTCGGATTTACCTAATGCTTTCGGAATCGAAAGCAACACATGGTAGATCTTCCTTACGAACCAAACTAGGGAAAAACATATTCCCACAAAAGCCGCGCTATTCAAATGAATCAAGAAATTCTTGAAACTTGCAAGAAAGAAATTCAAGATCTTCTTGACAAACGTTTGATACGCAAAAGCCAAAGCCCTTGGTCTTGTGCGGCTTTTTTACGTTAACAAAAATCGAGATTGAAGCGAGGAACACCTCGCTTAGTCATAAATTATAAACCACTTAATGAAGCTTTGCAATGGATTAGATATCCAATTCCAAATAAATCGACTTACTAAAACATTTACATTACGCAAAAATCTTTTCTAAATTTGACATGAAATCTGGATTTTGGCGGATACAAATTTCGAAAAGATAGGTATAAAGCTGCTTTTCTTGTCCCATTTGGTCGTATGAGTGGAATGTTATGCCTTTTGGTTTAAAAAATGCCCCTTCGAATTTCAAAAGATTATGAATGACATTTTCATGCACCAAAGTCAATATATCATTGTATATATTGATGATGTTCTAATCTTTTCAAATTCAATAGAAGATCATTTTAAACATGTCAATAAATTTATTAGAAGCTGAGAAATAAATGGTTTAGTTGTTTCAAAACCAAAAATCAGTTTATTTCAAACAAAAGTCCGATTTCTTGGACATTGGATTAATCAAGGAACTATCACGCCAATTGAAAGAGCAATTCAATTTGCGGATAAATTTCGATCAGATCCTTGATAAAAATCAATTGCGAGAGATTTCGGGTTGTTTAAATTATGTGGCCGAGTTCATTCCTCAACTTAGCAATTTTCTTAAACCACTCCATGAACGTCTTAAGAACAATCCATCTCCTTGGACGGATGTTCATACAAAGATTGTTCAACAAATCAAAAAACAGGTTAAGGAACTTCCATGCCTTAACCTTCCTCTTCCTATGGCCTTTAAGATTGTCCAGACGGATGCTTCTGAATTAGGCTATGGAGGAATTCTTAAACAACGTGTAGGAGATAAAGAGCAAATTATCTCTTTTACATCCAAACACCGGAATCCCGTCGGAAAAAACTATTCTACGATCAAAAAAGAAATTTTGGTTTGTTGTTTTATGTGTTTCAAAATTTCAAGCGATCTCGTTAAATCAAAGGTTTTTAATTCGCATTGATTGTAAATCGCAAAAGATGTTTTACAAAAAGATGTTAAAAACCTTGCATCAAAACAAATTTTTGCCCGATGGCAAGCAATTTTGAGTGTTTTTGATTTTGATATTGAATTTATCAAAGGCACTACAAATTCCTCCCGATTTCCTTACCCGAGAATTCCTTCAAGGAAGTTCTAAGATGAGTGAAACCTAACCATAAATATTTTTCTCTTCCTTTAGCCTATGACGAGAAAAAAGAAACCAGGAGATGATCAAAAGAATAAATGTTGTCTCTCTCCCATGATGAGGATGATAAACAAAGCATTTTCCAAGATGCTCAAGGCCCCCTTCCGAAAGGATTTGGCCAAAATTATAAAACAACTGCTTCAACAACAAACGACTTCTCGGAAGCATCTTCATCAATGAGTCAACCTATCCCACAAACACGGGGAATGCGTCGGACTCGTTCACAAACAAGATCCGGGTCATCTACCCCAAAACCGGAGTCATCTACTCCAATAAATCGATCTCAATCCCAGGGACTAATTCCTAAAAAATCTATAAAGCCTGAACCAAAAACCATTGATTCCTACGTCAAAAAACTTCCTTCTCAAAATTGGAATGAAGTATTGACAAAAAAGGATCCAAAAATCCAGGCTTTAGAATATGATAAATTGGCTTTATCTTTAATTGCCTCTTCTTCCCAGGCAATTACAAAAGGAGAGTATGATTGACAAATAAAGAATTTGCTCTCCAACTAGCGAGAAAAAGCCACCTCGGGTATCACGCCCATTAGCAGTTCTTCCAACTGTTAATACTATAGATACTCCATACATCGAAAAACAAAATGTTGTATTGGATATCTTACAGATTGAACACGAGTTTTTTTCTTTGAAACTCCAAACCAAGTAGCATTAAATGTTTTCCTTCGGATTTCATTTTGTGCCTACTAGTTTACAAAAAACACAAGAGTTTTATGAGTTAATATTAGTTGATTCTGGATCCATAAAGTTGACGAGACATATCTCTAAACCTAAGGATCAAGAACAACAATTTATAACTCATTCAACTTTACAAATTTTAAAAGTTCTTACACCTACAACCGGGGTAAGAATCTCAATAAATGGAAACCTTTTTCTAAAAGAGTTTTCGATCCGGAAGGATATACATACGGGATTATTGTCTTGCCTGGTATAATGTCTTTTGGGATCAAAATAAAATTTTCAAACATACTTGGTTTATTTATTTCAAAAATAAAACCGAGTATATCTTTCCCAATGGTTTTTGAAATGGTGGCGAATTTTTGGACCAATATCCGAAATACTTCCGCCTACGGCTTCAAAAGGCATTAATTCTTTTTCAACATAAATTCGAGAATAATGGAGATCCTTTTCCCATAGATCTTCATTATTTTTCAAAACCGTCTGTATCTTGGATTTTTTCCGGCAATCTGATTTTCTCATATAAACAAAAACGTTCCAAATTTACCAATTTTACAAAGACAGATCTTTGTTCGTTGGTGGGGAAATTATAAAACAACTCTTGCTGACTGCAAAGCGGTTGATAAATGGTTCGAAGAAAACCCAAAGTATCTTTGTGCCACCGAACGAAGCTGATTCTTGAATCAAAAGAATCTTTGTTCAAAGATACCCCTTGCCGCGCAAAAGATAAACAAGATTGTATCCAAAGCAACTTACTCTTCTTCTCAAACAACTCCAAGAAGATAAATTTGGACCATCAACACCGTGCGAGTCCAATGATGATGAAGACGAAGATGAATTCATTGTCAATTTGGAAGAAGACTGAACTTTTGCAACTTTTGACGGAGACAATAAACACATTCGTTTCCATGTATAAAGTTGTAGAATTATAAATCTCTTTGTATTATGATAATTCATTGTAATACGTAGAGTATTTGTGTAGTTAATTACGTATTTGCTTTGTAGTTGATTACGTATAAATAAACAATCGGTCACCAACCGGAATCATGAAAAACCGCGATTCAGTTACCATTAACCGGCTGTACAAACAATGACTCGAACCGATCTATATAAAAGACATTCGGTCTGTTTCAAGGGGTTCGAAACCACTCTCTCTCTCTCTCTCTAGCTTCTCTCTCGCCTTCTCTCTAACCCTTCCCTTCTTCTCTCTTTAAGCTTTCTTCCGCCTTTCCCTTCCATGTAAGTGTGCTTTCATTTCAATAAACGTTTTCTTCTTTATGTCTTCCTGCATCTGCATCTCTTACTCTCTTCTTTTATGAACTAGATCAGCGTAGTTTACTACCGATCTTTTCTTTTCTTTCTTTCTCTTTAGCACGTTTACTCTTCTGCTCTTATGTTCTAAACTTCAATTATTGCTTTCTCTACTTCTCTCTGTCTCTCACCCTCTCTTATCCGATCCTTGGGGTCTCTCCCCTAGATTGGTATCGAGCCGGAGGAAGTAGAGATGTATTGATTAGATCGGACCGTAAGGTTGCTTAATCATGATATATGGTTTGAAATAATGAGATATGCTTCAGATCTATGCTCTAATAATTAAAAAAAAAAAATATTAAAATTAAGTATATATATCATAGTCTAGTAATTCTCCTAAGAAGTTTTATGTTTGATTTTTGCATATGACAAATACTTATGTGGGATGTCTAAGGCCATGGTTGTGGGATGTCTAAGGCCGTAAGTCCCAAGGAGTGGCGGGCGATCTCGCCTCACAAAAGTGGCGAGTGTGCCCCGCATGAAATACTTTTTCGTCATATGTGAATCCCGAACATAAGATTTCTTACGGGAATTCATGACTTATCACATTTAATTTGTTATCACTTTTATATTTTTTAAGTGAAATGGTTAGGTTAATTCCGACTATGGGATTTCTACTGATCTGAGAAAAGGATAAGATTCATTCATAAGTAATGTTGGATGTTTAAGATGGTTGCACCTTGGTTTGTCGATTCTTGAGCTATCTAGATTAATGTGAATTGAATGATCTTAGATTTTCAGATCAATAAGACCCATATTCACTATTAATCGAGCATATGATCTAAAGACCCTCTACAATGACCAACTATATATTATGATTGGTAAATTACAGTAAATATTTAATCAGCATACCACTACTTCATCCAATGGTGAAGATATCAGTTGAAGGGAGACTTACATCATTTGGTTAAGTTTCTTTACATTTCTGCTTTATTTCTTAGCAATTTTATTATTGTGCTTTATTTTCTGAATTTTTATTATGGCTTTTCTTTTCCGTTCTCCTCATAAACGTTCTTCTTCTACCTCTTCTTCTTCTTCTTCGACTTCCAACGCTCCAAACTCTTTCATAAATACTTTTACAAATTTCGAAGATCAAACATCCTCAACCCATAACATTTTCAATGAAGAAATTCAATTTAACAACATAAACCAACATGTTGATAATTGGACTCTTCCTAAAATTGATCCAAAAACTCTTTTCCATAAAAATAAGGAATGGTTTTTCCAGTCTGATTACATAATTAAGACTGTTGAAGAATCTGTCCCTATCCATCCTGAGAAAGAAGTTTTTCACCTTCTTTCCACCAAATCCATTGAAAAACATAAACAAAAGTACAATTTCTTACACATTGGTTGTGTACAGATTGCACTTAAACCTCTTACTCGTAAAGGGTTAAATGTTTCGGTCTTGCTTGCTTACGAGATCAAAGACATAACATTTACGAAGATTCTCTTTTAGCAAGCTGAATTTGACTGCACAATGGTCCGTCTATTTCAACCGTTTTCCAAATCAAACCATTGATCTTAACGATAAACATGCTTATGAGGCTTTAGATCTTAATCTTAAGTTCTTTGGCTTCAACATGAAACCAGGATCTATACTGTTACCTAATTTATAGGATACAGTATAAGGTCTCAAAATCTTCTTCCTCCTACCTCTTTCAAAATCCTGAAGACAATGGTCAAACTATTGTTTTCCTCACTGATCATACAAACACAAATATCATGGTTCCAAGGGTAATCCACTGGAAAGATGTTAATCTTCCGGACACTTGGGTCATGGATAAAGTCTGTTAAGGCTATACCCAAACCCGTCCCACAAATCACAAGAATTACACAAACACCTACCGGAACCTGTCCTTCTTTCTTTTGAGATCTAGTAGAACAAATTCTTCTTACGGATCTACTTCTTCAAGATATGAAAGTTGTAGATCTCCAAACTCTTCTAGAAGGTTATTTGAATATCCCGCTTCTCCTCCCCGCAGTTATTCATTTACCTCCTCCTCCTCCTCCTTCACAACCTATAACACCTCCTCAACCAAGTGCACCTCCTCGGCAAGATGAGGATACGCCTAATGTTGAGATGCAAGGAATAGATAATTCTGGTACAATTCCTCATGCAAACTATCAAAGAGAGGATGACCAAAATTCGAAATACCGCAAATTATTCTGAATTAGGTGAACCTCGATCAATTGGAGTTCTTTTACAAGAATTTCAGATTGATAAAAACGTTTGCAAAAGGAATTCTATTCGAGAACATAATACTTTGAAAAGAAACTGGTTTTTAGAAAACTTCAAAGGAAAAGCTGCGACAAGAGATCCAAGAAGAATTCTACGGTTCCTTACAAAGCAAGAAATAAATATTTTATTTTTTGTTGGTTTGAGGAATACACTCTCCAACAAAAAATAGAATATCCATTTTACAAATCTATTAATATGATCAAAAAGGATTGGAAGCTTTGTGATAATCAAACAATTTCTTCTCAACTTCCACCCATTAGATCATTCCAACTTGACATCAATGACAGTAAAGGAAATCCTGTTATTGCCTCCCCTTTCAAAGCAAAAACACCTTCTGATGATAATCCTACTGCTCGGGATATTGTCAATATTATAGAACAAAATAATTATACAAATCAGTATCTTCAAGTTCTTGGAGGTCATATCATAAATACATCTTCTTCTTCTTCCTCACAAACAACTTCTGTTTCTCATCCGGAAAAACAAAAACAAAAACAACCTTTATTCAAACCATTTCGGTTTGATCCTAGGGTTAAATCGATCTTCAAACAAAAACAAATTCTAGTATTATTCAAGATATTGACCAACAATTACAGTTAAGAAATAAGGATGATCTTTCAACACCAACAAAGATTTAAGAAGAAAGATTATTCCGTAAACCCCTTCTACTCCCCAAAAATCAGCTCATGATTCATCATCTCGTTATACAAGAATGATCATGAATTTAAAAACCTTTTTCGAAAAAGATTCGAATCGATTCAAAATCTAATTTTCAAATAAACCATCAACGATGGCAAAAACCTTCTTGGAAAAATCCCTCTTTTCAAAGTTCTTCAAAATTATACTATCCTAGGGCCGATCCTTTGGATATTTTAAGCGAAGAACGCCATAATCAAACTTTTAAGTCTTTTAACTCAAATGACATCTATGAATGGAATATAGATGGTCGAGTGAGACTAATATTCTTCAAATTCTTCAACGAGATGACAATGGTAAGCTCGCTTACTATGTTTCAAAGAATTACACAGATCGTGATATTACCGATCTTTTAATTTCGGATTTTCCGGCGGTTAAAAGGTTGGTGGGATTTTTATCTCGATCGATTCGAGAAACAACAAATTTTTTCATCTCGTTAAAACCGAGTCTCGATGGAACTCCGATAACTCACAATGGAGAACCAATTCCATTCGTTAATACTCTTATTTTTTCAATAGTTAAACACTTTATTGGCGATCCGAGAGATTTGGAAAGATCGCTCTTCGAACTTTTATCAAACATCAAATGTCGAACATTATCCGAATTTAGATGGTATAAAGATACCTTCATGACTCGGGTATTCACAAGAGATGATGCCAACCAAGGTTTTTGGAAAGAAAATTTCTAGGTTTACCAATTTCTTTTGGTGATAAAGTTAGAGATAAACTTAGAACCTTGTATAATGGCACTATTCCTTATGATACATTGACATATGGTGAATTGATTTCCCATGTTCAAAAAACGCTTTAAAAAATGTCAAGATGATGGAATCAAACATCAACTTGCCAAAGAAAAGAGTATAAACGAGTAAAAGAATTAGGTACTTTTTGTGAACAATTTGGTCTTCCTTCTTGTTCTAAACCAAGGCCAAAGACTCACAAATCTTCTCATTTTCAAAAAACTTTTAAACCTTATAAATCATCTTCTTTTTCAAAACGTCCTTATTTTAAGGATTATTCTCGATCTTTTCATAAAAAACCAAGAAAAGGCTTTCGTCCTAATTTTAGATCTAAATCCAAACCTAATAAATCTTTCAAAAAACCTTTGAAAGATCGTCTTGTTTTAAATGTGGTAAAATTGGTCATTATGCTAAATACCGAGAATCTCCAACAAAATAAACAACATTGACCAACTCGAAGAATCTCTTGAAATCAAATAAACAATCTTCTTCTTGATACTTCCTCCGATTCTGAAGAAGAAACCATTTCAAATTCCACTGAAGATATTAATCAAGTCCAAGATGATGAATACTATTCATCCTCTGACTCTGATAATATTGCTCAAATAAATATGATCACCAGGGAGCAAGATCTACTCCTTGATGTCATCAACAAACTTCCAGATTGTGATAAAGGTGAGTATTTTTCAAAGTTGAAAGATATTTTATCACAATCCTCCCAACCCTCTTCTTCTACTCCTTCCAAAATAAATATTCCACAGAACCACTATGATCTTACCAAAACCATGGAAAGATTTAAACGTTCGTAAAACCCGTTACTATAAATGATCTTCAGCCGAGATTAATACACTCAAATCAAGTTCAACAACTTCAATCCTCTCACAAAATTCATGAGGATGCCATACTCCAAATCCATCAAATCTTATCTTCTTCTCAAAATCCTTCGATGAGAATAATGATCGGGTTTTAAACAATGAAGATCAAGATGAAAATTCTCTTGAGAATCCAATTTTAGAAACACCCTTTCTAAATGAGGTATCTCAATGTTTTGTACAAAAATTTTATATAAACGTCAAGATTATAATCGGTGATTATGTTCTTGATCAACCAGCTTTATTTGACACAGGATCCATGGTCAATTGTATTTTAGAAGGCCTGGTTCCTACAAAATACTTTGAAAAAACAACGAACGATTTGTAGGTGTTTCAAAGATCTTCTTGTCGTTCAAGTATAAAGTGTCAAAAGCAATTGTCCAAAATGGAAATTGGAAGGTAAAAACCCCTTTTATTCTTATGAAAACTATGGCATCTAATATTATCCTTGGAGCACCATTTGCTACAATGATAACGCCATACAAAACTCTTTCGAGGGGATTACAACCAAACATTTAGGTTTTGGACAAAAGATATTTTTCCTTTTTTTCGAAAAAACCAAGAGTTAGAGAATTGAATCTTGTTTTCATGAAACAAAATCAGATCAATTTTCTTAAAGAAGAAGTTTCCTTTAAACGCATTGAGCATCAACTTCAACAACCTTTTATCCAGAAACAAATCCATTCTTGTCCGGATAAAATCCACCAAACCGTTTGTGCGGATTTACCTAATGCTTTCGGAATCGAAAGCAACACATGGTAGATCTTCCTTACGAACCAAACTTTTCCCGAAAAACATATTCCCACAAAAGCCGCGCTATTCAAATGAATCAAGAAATTCTTGAAACTTGCAAGAAAGAAATTCAAGATCTTCTTGACAAACGTTTGATACGCAAAAGCCAAAGCCCTTGGTCTTGTGCGGCTTTTTACGTTAACAAAAATGCTTTGAGATTGAACGAGGAACACCTCGCTTAGTCATAAATTATAAACCACTTAATGAAGCTTTGCAATGGATTAGATATCCAATTCCAAATAAATCGACTTACTAAAACATTTACATTCTCGCAAAAATCTTTTCTAAATTTGACATGAAATCGGATTTTGGCGATACAAATTTCTGAAAAAGATAGGTATAAAGCGCTTTTACCGTCCCATTTGGTCAAGTATGAGTGGAATGTTATGCCTTTTGGTTTAAAAAATGCCCCTTCGAATTTCAAAAGATTATGAATGACATTTTCATGCACCAAAGTCAATATATCATTGTATATATTGATGATGTTCTAATCTTTTCAAATTCAATAGAAGATCATTTTAAACATGTCAATAAATTTATTAGAACCGAAAATAAATGGTTTAGTTGTTTCAAAACCAAAAATCAGTTTATTTCAAACAAAAGTCCGATTTCTTGGACATTGGATTAATCAAGGAACTATCACGCCAATTGAAAGAGCAATTCAATTTGTGGATAAATTTCTGATCAGATCCTTGATAAAAATCAATTGCGAGAGATTTTCGGGTTGTTTAAATTATGTGGCCGAGTTCATTCCTCAACTTAGCAATTTTCTTAAACCACTCCATGAACGTCTTAAGAACAATCCATCTCCTTGGACGGATGTTCATACAAAGATTGTTCAACAAATCAAAAAAAGGTTAAGGAACTTCCATGCCTTAACCTTCCTCTTCCTATGGCCTTTAAGATTGTCCAGACGGATGCTTGAATTAGGCTATGGAGGAATTCTTAAACAACGTGTAGGAGATAAAGAGCAAATTATCTCTTTTACATCCAAACACTGGAATCCCGCTTTCGGAAAAACTATTCTACGATCAAAAAAGAAATTTTGGTCGTTGTTTTATGTGTTTCAAAATTTCAAGCGATCTCGTTAAATCAAAGGTTTTTAATTCGCATTGATTGTAAATCTGCAAAAGATGTTTTACAAAAAGATGTTAAAAACCTTGCATCAAAACAAATTTTTGCCCGATGGCAAGCAATTTTGAGTGTTTTTGATTTTGATATTGAATTTATCAAAGGCACTACAAATTCCCTCCCGATTTCCTTACCCGAGAATTCCTTCAAGGAAGTTCTAAGATGAGTGAAACCTAACCATAAATATTTTTCTCTTCCTTTAGCCTATGACGAGAAAAAAAGAAACCAGGAGATGATCAAAAGAATAAATCTGTCCTCTCCCATGATGAGGATGATAAACAAAGCATTTTCCAAGATGCTCAAGGCCCTTCCAAGCGATTTGGCCAAAATTATAAAACAACCGCTTCAACAACAAATGCCTTCTCGGGAAGCATCTTCATCAATGAGTCAACCTATCCCACAAACACACGGGAATGCGTCGACTCGTTCACAAACAAGATCCGGGTCATCTACCCCAAAACCGGAGTCATCTACTCCAATAAATCGTCTCAATCCCAGGGACTAATTCCTAAAAAATCTTTAAAGCCTGAACCAAAAACCATTGATTCCTACGTCAAAAACTTCCTTCTCAAAATTGGAATGAAGTATTGACAAAAAAGGATCCAAAAATCCAGGCTTTAGAATATGATAAATTGGCTTTATCTTTAATTGCCTCTTCTTCCCAGGCAATTACAAAAGGAGAGTATGATTCAGCAAATAAAGAATTTGCTCTCCAACTAGCCCAGAAAAAGCCACCTCAGGTATCACGCCCATTAGCAGTTCTTCCAACCGTTAATACTATAGATACTCCATACATCGAAAAACAAAATGTTGTATTGGATATCTTACGATTGAACCCGAGTTTTTCTTTGAAACTCCAAACCAAGTAGCATTAAATGTTTTCCCTTCGGATTTCATTTTGTGCCTACTAGTTTACAAAAAACACAAGAGTTTTATGAGTTAATATTAGTTGATTCCGGATCCATAAAGTTGACGAGACATATCTCTAAACCTAAGGATCAAGAACAACAATTTATAACTCATTCAACTTTACAAATTTTAAAAGTTCTTACACCTACAAATTGGGGTAAGAATCTCAATAAATGGAAACCTTTTTCTAAAAGAGTTTTCGATGCGGAAGGATATACATACCGGGATTATTGTACTTGCCTGGTATAATGTCTTTTGGGATCAAAATAAAATTTTCAAACATACTTGGTTTATTTATTTCAAAAATAAAACCGAGTATATCTTTCCCCAATGGTTTTTGAAATGGTGGCGAATTTTTGGACCAATATCTGAAATACTTCCGCCACAGCTTCAAAAGGCATTAATTCTTTTTCAACATAAATTCCAGAATAATGGAGATCCTTTTCCCATAGATCTTCATTATTTTTCAAAACTGTCTCGTATCTTGGATTTTTTTCCGGCAATCTGATTTTCTCATATAAACAAAAACGTTCCAAATTTACCAATTTTACAAAGACAGATCTTTGTTCGTTGGTGGGGAAATTATAAAACAACTCTTGCCGATGCGCAAAGCGGTTGATAAATGGTTCGAAGAAAACCACGCGATATCTTTGTGCCCGACAGAAAGCAGATTCTTGAATCAAAAGAATCTTTTTGTTCAAAGATACCCTTGCCGCAAAAGATAAACAAGATTGTATCCAAAGAACTTACTCTTCTTCTCAAACAACTCCAAGAAGATAAAATTTGGACCATCAACACCGTCTCGAGTCCAATGATGATGAAGACGAAGATGAATTCATTGTCAATTTGGAAGAAGACTCGAACTTTTGCAACTTTTGACGGAGACAATAAACACATTCGTTTCCATGTATAAAGTTGTAGAATTATAAATCTCTTTGTATTATGATAATTCATTGTAATACGTAGAGTATTTTGTAGTTAATTACGGTATTTATTTGCTGTAGTTGATTACGTATAAATAAACAAGACCGGTCACCAACCGGAATCGTAAAACCGCGATTCGAGTTACCATTAACCGGAACTGTACAAACAGTGACTCGAACCGATCTATATAAACAGACATTCAGTCTGTTTCAAGGGGTTCGAAACCACTTCTCTCCTCTCTCTCTCTAGCTTCTCTCTGCCTTCTCTCTAACCCTTCCCCTTCTTCTCTCTTTAAGCTTTCTTCTGCCTTTCCCTTCCATGTAAGTGTGTTTTCATTTCAATAAACGTTTTCTTCTTTATGTCTTCCTGCATCTGCATCTCTTACTCTCTTCTTTTATGAACTAGATCGTAGTTTACTACCGATCTTTTCTTTTCTTTCTTTCTCTTTAGCACGTTTACTCTTCTCGCTCTTATGTTCTAAACTTCAATTATTGCTTTCTACTTCTTCTCTGTCTCTCACTTCTCTCTTATCTGATCCTTGTGGTCTCTCCCCTAGATTGGTATCGAGCCGGAGGAAGTAGAGATGTATTGATTAGATCGGGACCGTAAGGTTGCTTAATCATGATATATGGTTTGAAATAATGAGATATGCTTCAGATCAATGCTCTAATAATTAAAAAAAAAAAAAAAAAATTAAAATTAAGTATATATATCATAGTCTAGTAATTCTCCTAAGAAGTTTTATGTTTGATTTTTGCATATGACAAATACTTATGTGGGATGTCTAAGGCCATGGTTGTGGGATGTCTAAGGCCGTAAGTCCCAAGGAGTGGCGGGCGATCTCGCCTCACAAAAGTGGCGAGTGTGCCCCGCATGAAATCTTGTCATATGTGAATCCTGAACATAAGATTTCTTACGGGAATTCATGACTTATCACATTTAATTTCTGTTATCACTTTTATATTTCTGTTTAAGTGAAATGGTTAGGTTAATTCCTGACTATGGGATTTCGGCTGATCTGAGAAAAGGATAAGATTCATTCATAAGTAATGTTCAGATGTTTAAGATGGTTGCACCTTGGCTGTGTCGATTCTTGAGCTATCTAGATTAATGTGAATTGAATGATCTTAGATTTTCAGATCAATAAGACCCATATTCACTATTAATCGAGCATATGATCTAAAGACCCTCTACAATGACCAACTATATATTATGATTGGTAAATTACAGTAAATATTTAATCAGCATACCACTACTTCATCCAATGGTGAAGATATCAGTTGAAGGAGACTTACATCATTTGGTTAAGTTTCTTTACATTTCGCTTTATTTCTTAGCAATTTTATTATTGTGCTTTATTTTCTGAATTTTTATTATGGCTTTTCTTTTCCGTTCTCCTCATAAACGTTCTTCTTCTACCTCTTCTTCTTCTTCTTCGACTTCCAACGCTCCAAACTCTTTCATAAATACTTTTACAAATTTAGAAGATCAAACATCCTCAACCCATAACATTTTCAATGAAGAAATTCAATTTAACAACATAAACCAACATGTTGATAATTGGACTCTTCCTAAAATTGATCCAAAAACTCTTTTCCATAAAAATAAGGAATGGTTTTTCCGATCGATTACATAATTAAGACTGTTGAAGAATCGTCCCTATCCATCTCGAGAAAGAAGTTTTTCACCTTCTTTCCACCAAATCCATTGAAAAACATAAACAAAAGTACAATTTCTTACACATTGGTTGTGTACAGATTGCACTTAAACCTCTTACTCGTAAAGGGTTAAATGTTTTCGGTCTTGCTTGCTTACGAGATCAAAGACATAACATTTACGAAGATTCTCTTTAGCAAAGAAGCTGAATTTGGACGCACAATGGTCCGATCTATTTCAACTGTTTTCCAAATCAAACCATTGATCTTAACGATAAACATGCTTATGAGGCTTTAGATCTTAATCTTAAGTTCTTTGGCTTCAACATGAAACCAGGATCTATACCTGTTACCCTAATTTATAGGATACAGTATAAGGTCTCAAAATCTTCTTCCTCCTACTGATGCGAGTTGTCGAGCTCTCACAAAATAACCAAGTTACCAAATATTTGCAGTATAGGGACAACCTGGATCGTCTCCCAAGAAATTCGCAGTTGGTTTAAATCAATTGGTAAAAATAGTGAATGAAATGGGGGGTTTTAAGGTTTAGTTAAAATTAAAGAAAGAACTAAGGATAGAGTGGAAGGATAAATGAAATTAAGTAGATTAAAACGATCAACCCTTAATTGGGATCCAAAATCTTCCATCATCGGACAAAAATAGAATAACTGACCTTGTGATTGATTCTAGAGAAACCGAAATCTCTCGCATTAGTCTAGAAGCTCCCTCGACTAGACGATCGCCTAGCATTTATTCGAACACGTGGCGAGCTTGCTATACGAACGTACAACGCTCTTTATAACCCGGTCCGAACTATGTCCTTGGGATATCAATCTGGATATTAAATCTAACATCCAATCTATTTCTAAATTCGAATCCGATTAAAGTAAACGAAACAAGTCGTTATCGATTAAAATACAAGTCCTCCGGATGACACCATGGAATCCTCAACTCATGGGTCGATCACAGAAACTTAGCCAAGCATTGCTATGTAAGATAAAAATGAAGAAATAAGAATATTCATCATGACCACGAAGAACATGAACTAGTTCAACATGAACACGAAGAACACAAAGAACAACTTAAGAAAAATGAAAGTAAATCTCACAAACATAATGAATCCATAAAAGAAAAAGATGAAGAACATAAAATCAACATAAATAATTAAAAGAAAATATTAAAATGCCATACCAAGAAGGAGGCAAGAAATTAAAGACAATACATGAAAATAATAAAGCAAGATATTGCCATACCAAGAAGGAGGCAAGAAATTAAAGACAAGAATTAAAGACAATACATGAAAATAATAAAGCAAGATATTGCCATACCAAGAAGGAGGCAAGAAATTAAAGACAAGAACTACAAGAAAGAATTTAGAATGGGAGAATTAGAGAGATCTTGGTCTTCTCCAAAGGTGTGTCTTGCTCTTCTCAAAATCCATCTATTTATAGAAATCATGGAAGAACTATTTAACCATACTTTTTGACTTTTGCACCTCCAAAACCGTGTTCCATCTTGCAAGCTGTATTACACCACAAATTCGGTGGAACTGGGCCTTGTTGTCTTCATATGAAATGTGCCCGTTTGTGTCAGCTTTCCAGTCGTTCAAACTGGGCCTCATTTGGAGTTCTGTAGCTCAAGATATGGATCAAACACCGAACGTTGTTCCGGAGCCCAGTTCAGCGCCCCTGTTCCGTATTCCAGGCCCAATTTGGTCCTTTAAACATTTGATTTAGCCTTTGGGCTCTTCATATGGTTTGTAGATCTTCATTTTAGCTTTCTGAAAATATAAATTGTAGAGCCATTGGATCTCTAAAACTCAAGTTATACCCAAAATACTGAACAGTGTTCACTACCCAATTGTAGTAAGAATATGACTCAAGTTCAATTTTGAATCCAAACTCAAGATGTGACCAAGATTAATGCAAATAAAGTTTAAAAACTCATTATGAAGTGTAACCACATATTTAACTAATTGGTCTATTAAATCATGACAATGACAGAGTTTTTAACTTCTTTTTGCATTTAAAATAATATGAATTTAAAGATTATCAAACTCCCCACACTTATCCTTTTGCACTCCAAGCAAAAATAAAGATAAAAACGATTCTCTTTTCTAACAATTGCTGAAATTTCAAAACTTAACAAGGATCACAAAAGTTTCAAAAGATCAACCAATCAAGATATAAATCTCTTCATCTCAAATTACAAATCATGACAATATCATTCAATGATGCTAATCACACAAGATAGTCTCTCAAGGGATGCCCTCAATCAATCTCTCAAGTGTATATGGTTAATAAGTGTATCGCTCAAATTCTACTCAAGGAAATTGTTCTACCATAAGCTTGCTCAAGTTCTACTTCTCCACTACTTATAACACATGCTTGCAAAAATCAAGAGGACTTGTTATTAAGGTTGTAATGGGGCTATGGTAATGGTATGGAAATGAGAGGCTAAATACCCGAGAAATTTAAAAGAGCGTTAGTACATAATATAAAGTCACTTTTTTTTTTTTTTTTTTTTTTTTTTTTCAATAAATGCCAGATGATGAATGGCACATAAGCTTTTTTTTTTTTTTTTTTTTAAACAATAAATGCCAAACAATGAATGGCACATAATCAAATACTTCAAATAATACTTTGAACAAATACTTCCCCCCACACTTAAAATGTTGCACTCGGGCAACCCCCACACTTAACCACAAAACCAATGCGCAATTAATTTTCAAGGTGCGGAATAAAATGGTGTGACATTTAGGCTAGTAATGTGGCTTCGAAAGGAATGAGTCAAAAAGGCACAAAGGGCTAACAAAGGAGATATAATGCAAGGGAAAGGCTATTTGGTCGAGTGAGGAAATAAAAGAAAGAAAACAAGCCTCCATCATATTTATGCATGCAAATGAAAAATGTAGTTTTGAAAAGAATGAGAGCAAGTTCTAGAGAACATAAATCATGAGCAGATGCACACAAGAAAGACAGAATGGTAAAAGATGAGTTCCATTCATGTAGGCCCAAGATCTCACAAAGGAAAATACCAAATCGTGCAATTAGCATCATAGAATTAACCACCAGGGCAAGTAATCCAAGAATTAAGAAATATAGCCCAATTAAAATGATTCATTAAAACCAAAATGTCCAAGTTCATAATATGTTGCAATCATAGAAGGAGAGAATGTATTGTTCAAAAGAAAAAGAAAAAAATTGATTTTTTTTTTTTTTTTTTTTTTTTTTTTGTTTTTGTTTTTTTTTTTAAATGAAAAGTGGGAAAATGGAAATAATAAAAGAAAAAGAAATAGAGAAAGAAAAGAAAAATACTCCCCAAGGTTCTTATGGAGGGTAAGTGGCATCTCGTGAGTAGGATCTCGCTTCCATAGGCCGCTCCGGGATCCCTCATAAAATGGTTTGAGGCGATGTCCATTCACTTTAAAGGTTTTCCCGTAGACGGATCACACAACTCAACAAGCACCAAAAGGAATACATTAGTAATCACAAAAGGGCCATCCCATCTAGATCGAAGTTTACCAGGCATAAATTTGAGACGGGGAATTGAATAGAAGGACTTTTTGGCCCACAACAAACTCTCTCCTCGGGATCTCGCTTATCATGGAATGCCTTTGTCTTTTCCTTGTATAACCGCGAACTCTCATAGGCATCTAATCTAAGCTCATCCAGTTCTTGTAATCGCAACTTTCGTTCAACCCCGACTTAGCCAAGTCCATGTTGCACCGTTTAATGGCCCAATAGGCTTGATGCTCCAACTCAATTTGGAAGATGACATGCCTTACCGAAGACAAGCCGATAAGGAGACATCCCAATCGGAGTCTTGTGAGTTCGATATGCCCACAAAGCATCGTCAAGTCTCTTGCTCCAATCCTTCCGAGTAGAGTTAACAGTTTTTCGAAGGATTTGCTTGATTTCTCTATTTGAAACTTGACTTGACCATTGGTCCGTGGATGGTATCTTTGTGGAGACCTTATGAATCACTCCATATTTTCGTAATAAAGCACTCATGCTTCGGTTACAAAAATGAGAACCCCGGTCACTTATAATAGCTCGTGGAATACCAAACCCGCATAAAATGTTAGACCGACAAAATCTACCACCACAAACGAGAATCATTAGTCCGGGTGGCCTTTGCCTCAACCCATTTTGAAACATAATCAACACCATAGCGGTATGTAAGTAAGCCCATAGGAAACGGAAATGGACCCATAAAATCAATACCCCAAACATCAAAGATTTCACAAAATAGTATAGGCTGGGCATCTCATGCCTACGGAAATACTCCCGCTCTCGACAGTTATCACATGACTTACAAAACAAATAAGAATCACGAAACGGGGAAGGCCAAAATAAACCGAGTCCAACACTTTCCTAGCAGTTCTTTGTGGTCCAAAGTGACCACCACAGCGAAGCATGAGAAAAATGCAATATGGAATGAAATTCATGATCAGGCACACATCTCCTAACTACTTGGTCACTACAAAATTTCCATAGATAAGGGTCATCCCAAACATAATATTTAGACTCACTCTTCAATTTTAGGTTTTGGGCCCTAGTGGAATCTACAGGAAAAACACCAGCTACCAAGTAGTTAACCAGATCAAAGCATACCAAGGAATCTTACCTTGCAGCTGTAGAAGCTGCTCATCAGGGAAATCATCCCGAATAGAAGAGGCGTGAGAGGGAGAATGGGTGATGCGGCTTAAGTGGTCAGCTACCCAGTTCTGTGCTCCACTTCTGTCTCGGATCTCTACATCAAATTCTTGGAGCAATAACATCCACCGGATGAGTCGTGGCTTAGCATCTGCCTTTTTCAAAAGAAACTTTAAAGCAGCATGGTCGAGAAAAACAATCACTCTACTAGCTAGTAGATATGACCTAAACTTATCAAAAGCAAATACAATGGCTAACAACTCTTTTTCAGTAGTGGTGTAGTTAGACTGGGCAGGATCCAAAGTCTTGGAGGCATATGAAATGACATGAGGTGCTTTATTGACCCATTTTGTGCCAGGATAGCACCAACCGCATAGTTGGAAGCATCACACATCAACTCAAATGGAAGATTCCAATCCGGAGGTTGGATCACGGGAGTTGTGGTAAGACAACGCTTCAAGTGATTGAAGGCCTCCTTGCATTCATCATTGAACACAAAATCGGTGTCCTTATGCGAAGGTTGGACAAGGGTCGGGCAATCTTCTTGAAATTCTGAATGAAGCGCCGGTAGAAACCCGCATGACCAAGAAAAGAACGAACTTCCCGCGAGATATGGGGTAAGCGGAGCAAGTAATAACATCAATTTTAGCGGGATCTACCTCAATACCCTTACTTGACACAATGTGTCCCAAAACTATTCCTGACTCAACCATAAAATGACACTTTTCATAATTAAGCACAAGATTAGACTCTATGCATCTATGCAAGACTCTAGAAAGATTAGCCAAACATGCATCAAAACCAGATCCATATACGGTAAAATCATCCATAAAAACCTCCATGCAATCCTCTAGAAACTCGAAAAGATACTTACCATACAACGCCGAAAGGTGCCAGTGCATTACGAGAGGCCAAAGGGCATCCTTCGTAAGCATAAGTTCCAAAGGGACATGTGAAGGTTGTCTTCTCCCGATCCTCGGGAGCAATGTGGATCGAAAGTAGCCCGAGAAACCATCCGAGAAAGCAATAGTGTGACTTACAGCCAATCGCTCTAACATCCGATCAATGAATGGTAAAGGATAATGATCCTTGCGAGTAGCTTGGTTGAGCCTCCTATAGTCAATGCATACTCTCCAACTATTATGAACTCGTGTAGGGATGAGTTCATTTTTCGATTGGCTACCACAAATACTCCGGACTTCTTGGGAACCACCGGACCGGCTAACCCACCGACCGTCGAGATGGGGTAGATGATACCGGCTTGCAAAAGCTTAGTGACCTCCTTTTTCACCACATCAAGAATAAGGGGATTAAGGCGTCTTTGGGGTTGTCTCACCGGCTTAGCCTCCTCTTCCAACAAAATTCTATGCATACACACGAGGGGCTGATGCCAACGATATCACTAATGTCCACCTAATCGCCTTCTTGTTTGCTCTCAAAGAATGTCAAGCTTTTTCTTCTTGATCGGTAAAAGATTATTTGCCAATATGACTGGCAACTGCTCATTGTCCTCTAGAAAAGCATACTTCAGATGATCTGGAAGAGACTTAAGATCCAACTTTGGTGGCTGCTCAGTAGAGGGAAGAAGCTTAGGTGGTTGTTGCACTAACTCGATGTCATCACACTTGGAACGCCCGAAACCAAATTCACGAAGCGAGAGAAAGAACCGTGCCTTGATGACTCAACATTATCATCGAATTCAGTTCACAATCGAATGAACATCAAAATCAGAATTTAGCTCCAATGTGCAATCATTAGTATCAATAAGAAAGTCGAATCACCATATAATGCAGCATTTATTTGAGCATGCAGAGCACCATTCATTATTAGAACATGCACAAATGGTAGCATCACTCATATATGCAAAATCAGGATAATCAGCAAACCAATTAGCAAGAACATCATCAACAGCATCATCAACCACATCAATGCACAAAATTGAATGTTCTTCCCTAGGATGTTTCATGGCATCAAATATGTTAAAATGAACAATTATATCACCAAACTCCATAGAAAGAGTACGGCAAATTTAATGTACATCTATTTTAGTCCTAGTTGTTTTCATGAAAGGTCTCGCCTAAAATGATTGGTGACTTACGCTAGGAGACTCATCCTCCATATCTAAGATGTAAAAATCAGCAGAAATATCAATTCATTAACTTTGACTAATACATCTTCAACTAAACCGGAAGGATGAGCATTACTCCTATTAGCTAACTGGACAACAATACCATGGGACGCAAGGGACCAAGACCAAGAGATTTATAGATGATACGGGCATGACATTAATTGAAGCACCTAGATCTAACATGCAATAATCAAATCTATAATTACCAATAATGCAAGGGATAGAAAACATTCCGGGTCTTTGCACTTGTGAGGCATGGGTTGGAGGAGTCCGACACACGATTCGATTCAGCTCACTCGCTCGTCCCCTTCATCGCCTCTTGTTGGTACATAACTCTTTGAGAAACTTGGCATATTTGGGAATTTGCTTGATTGCATCCAAGAGAGGAATATTGATCTCGACCTTTCTGAATGTCTCAAGGATGTCCTTTTCTTGTGCCTTTTCACCCAACTTCTTGGGTTGAATTGTTCTTTGAGGGAAAGGAAGAGGAATGGGAATGTCAAGTTCTTCTTGGCTTTGATGCATTGGCCTTTTATTACTAGAGTCAATCTTCATATTTTCTCGACTCTTTTCCGATGTGGATTCGATTACATCTACAGCTTGTTTAGGCTCCTCCAATTTCTTGCCAGACCGTAGGGTTATAGCACTAACGTTCCCTTTTGGATTGGGAATTGTTTGTGAAGGAAGAGTGTTGGATCCCTGAGGTTGTAGTTGGTTCAATGATGTTGCTAATTGCCCAATTTGTGTTTGCAAAGTCCGAATAGAAGTCTCGGTTTTTGTTGGAATTGCATATTGTTTGCAGCAAATTGCTTCATCATTTCTTCCAGGTGAAGAACCATTACTACCGGGTCTGTTGTGAAATCGTGGAGGTGCAGATTCTGCTGAAAATTTGTCTATTCCGTGGAAACTGTCTCTCGTTGGTAATTTGCAGAATTTTGTTGAAACCGGTTACTCCGGGTTTTGACTCGATTCGATTCCACCGAAAGTTTGGGTGATTTCTCCATCCCGGATTGTAAGTGTTGGAAAATGCATTATGTTGTTGTTGGTATTGTGGCTTCCCGGAAAGACTCCAACGCAGCTACAGATGTCGGGGAAGTGGTATCTTGCAAAGTGGGGCAAGAATCGGTGGGATGAGAAGGGTCTCGAACATAATCCACGGGAATACCCAATAGAAGGAGTAGAAGATTGCACCGTATCGTGTCACCGCTAGTTGCCTCACAAGAGAAGTCGGATTATCAAGTCTATTCTCTAACCTTTGTTGATCCGCACTTGAGGAACCCGATTTCGGGAATTAAGTTGACCGGGTGGCGCTTGAATCGTAACCGCTGCGGTGCTATTTGCTCGGTGCCAACTCGCGAGAATTAGCAGCCATAGTGGATATTAAGTCTCCGGCCTCTTCGGGAGTCTTGCTATCTAAAGTCCCACCACTTGATGCATCCACCAAGCTTCTATCCATCGGCAATAAACCTTCATAGAAATAAGTGATTAGTAGTTGCTCGGTGATTTGGTGATGCGGACGGCCGGCACACAATCGCTTGAACCTCTCCCAATACTCATACATGTTCTCCCCATTGACTTGTTTTATTCCACCGATCTCTTTTCGAATAGCGGTAGCTCTTGAGGCGGGAAGAATCTCTCTAGGAATAATTTTTGCATGTCAATCCCGGCTTCGAATGGAGGATGGTCAAGATAATATAACCAATCCTTAGCAACTCCATCAAGAGAAAATGGGAAAGCTCTCGGCTTAATGTGGTCCTCATCAATTGCTTGTGGTTTCATTGTGCTACAAACCACGTGGAACTCTTTGAGATGTTTATGTGGACATTCACCGCAAGACCGTGAAACTTGGGCAACAAATGGATAAGACCAGATTTAAGTTCAAAGTTAGCACCAAGTTCGGGATAAGTAATGCACAAAGGCCTGATAATTAACATCGGTGCAGCCAATTCCTTTAAAGTAGGACGAATTATTTGTTCAGCCATAATTTTGGAGTTAGAATCGGTGAAAACAACAATGTTATCGAGGAACTAGAAAGATCAACGAGAATGAAGAGAATCGAATGATCGAATCGAATGGTCGAATCAAGACTTATCCTAATAGCTCTTCTAGCGGCAAGAATTGTTCTTTCTATTTCGTGGTCGAATCCAAACAAAGATTCGGGAATAGTAGTACTCCTAGTATTCATACAACATAAGAAGAAAGAAATGCTAGAAATTAAGAAACACAATGAAATGATTTTTTTTTTTTTTTTTTTTTGGACAGAACAAGTTCTACACAATTTAGGAACCTAAAACGAAATAATAATAAAAAAATCAAAAATTGCAAAAGTGATTTGGGTGAGATAGAAATCTGCCCAATCACCAAAACCACTAGATTTAAACCGATGCGAGTTTCCCCGGCAACGGCGCCAAATTTTGATGCGAGTTGTCGAGCTCTCACAAAATAACCAAGTTACCAAATATTTGCAGTATAGGGACAACCTGGATCGTCTCCCAAGAAATTCGCAGTTGGTTTAAATCAATTGGTAAAAATAGTGAATGAAATGGGGGGTTTTAAGGTTTAGTTAAAATTAAAGAAAGAACTAAGGATAGAGTGGAAGGATAAATGAAATTAAGTAGATTAAAACGATCAACCCAGAATTGGGATCCAAAATCTTCCATCATCGGACAAAAATAGAATAAGCGACCTTGTGATTGATTCTAGAGAAACCGAAATCTCTCGCATTAGTCTAGAAGCTCCCTCGACTAGACGATCGCCTAGCATTTATTCGAACACGTGGCGAGCTTGCTATACGAACGTACAACGCTCTTTATAACCCGGTCCGAACTATGTCCTTGGGATATCAATCTGGATATTAAATCTAACATCCAATCTATTTCTAAATTCGAATCCGATTAAAGTAAAAGAAACAAGTCGGTTATCGATTAAAACACAAGTCCTCGGATGACACCATGGAATCCTCAACTCATGGGTCGATCACAGAAACTTAGCCAAGCATTGCTATGTAAGATAAAAATGAAGAAATAAGAATATTCATCATGACCACGAAGAACATGAACTAGTTCAACATGAACACGAAGAACACAAAGAACAACTTAAGAAAAATGAAAGTAAATCTCACAAACATAATGAATCCATAAAAGAAAAAGATGAAGAACATAAAATCAACATAAATAATTAAAAGAAAATATTAAAATGCCATACCAAGAAGGAGGCAAGAAATTAAAGACAATACATGAAAATAATAAAGCAAGATATTGCCATACCAAGAAGGAGGCAAGAAATTAAAGACAAGAATTAAAGACAATACATGAAAATAATAAAGCAAGATATTGCCATACCAAGAAGGAGGCAAGAAATTAAAGACAAGAACTACAAGAAAGAATTTAGAATGGGAGAATTAGAGAGATCTTAGTCTTCTCCAAAGGTGTGTCTTGCTCTTCTCAAAATCCATCTATTTATAGAAATCATGGAAGAACTATTTAACCATACTTTTTGACTTTTGCACCTCCAAAACCGTGTTCCATCTTGCAAGCTGTATTACACCACAAATTCGGTGGAACTGGGCCTTGTTGTCTTCATATGAAATGTGCCCGTTTGTGTCAGCTTTCCAGTCGTTCAAACTGGGCCTCATTTGGAGTTCTGTAGCTCAAGATATGGATCAAACACCAAACGTTGTTCCGGAGCCCAGTTCAGCGCCCCTGTTCCGTATTCCAGGCCCAATTTGGTCCTTTAAACATTTGATTTAGCCTTTGGGCTCTTCATATGGTTTGTAGATCTTCATTTTAGCTTTCTGAAAATATAAATTGTAGAGCCATTGGATCTCTAAAACTCAAGTTATACCCAAAATACTGAACAGTGTTCACTACCCAATTGTAGTAAGAATATGACTCAAGTTCAATTTTGAATCCAAACTCAAGATGTGACCAAGATTAATGCAAATAAAGTTTAAAAACTCATTATGAAGTGTAACCACATATTTAACTAATTGGTCTATTAAATCATGACAATGACAGAGTTTTTAACTTCTTTTTGCATTTAAAATAATATGAATTTAAAGATTATCACCTACCTCTTTCAAAATCCTGAAGACAATGGTCAAACTATTGTTTTCCTCACTGATCATACAAACACAAATATCATGGTTCCAAGGGTAATCCATTGGAAAGATGTTAATCTTCCGGACACTTGGGTCATGGATAAAGCTGTTAAGGCTATACCCAAACCCGTCCCACAAATCACAAGAATTACACAAACACCTACTTTGGAACCTGTCCTTCTTTCTTTTGACAGATCTAGTAGAACAAATTCTTCTTACGGATCTACTTCTTCAAGATATGAAAGTTGTAGATCTCCAAACTCTTCTAGAAGGTTATTTGAATATCCTGCTTCTCCTCCCCCTGCAGTTATTCATTTACCTCCTCCTCCTCCTCCTTCACAACCTATAACACCTCCTCAACCAAGTGCACCTCCTCGGCAAGATGAGGATACGCCTAATGTTGAGATGCAAGGAATAGATAATTGCAGTACAATTCCTCATGCAAACTATCAAGAGAGGATGACCAAAATTCAGAAATACTGCAAATTATTCTGAATTAGGTGAACCTCAATCAATTGGAGTTCTTTTACAAGAATTTCAGATTGATAAAAAACGTTTGCAAAAGGAATTCTATTGAGAACATAATACTTTGAAAAGAAAGCTGGTTTTTAGAAAACTTCAAAGGAAAAGCTGCGATGAGATCCAAGAAGAATTCTATAGTTTCCTTACAAAGCAAGAAATAAATATTTTATTTTTTGACTGGTTTGAGGAATACACTCTCCAACAAAAAATAGAATATCCATTTTACAAATCTATTAATATGATCAAAAAGGATTGGAAGCTTTGTGATAATCAAACAATTTCTTCTCAACTTCCACCCATTAGATCATTCCAACTTGACATCAATGACGAGTAAAGGAAATCTGTTATTGCCTCCCCTTTCAAAGCAAAAACACCTTCGATGATAATCCCCTCTTTCGGGATATTGTCAATATTATAGAACAAAATAATTATACAAATCGGTATCTTCAAGTTCTTGGAGGTCATATCATAAATACATCTTCTTCTTCTTCCTCACAAACAACTTCTGTTTCTCATCCAGAAAAACAAAAACAAAAACAACCTTTATTCAAACCATTTCAGTTTGATCCTAGGGTTAAATCTGATCTTCAAACAAAAACAAATTCTAGTATTATTCAGTATATTGACCAACAATTACAACAGTTAAGAAATAAGGATGATCTTTCAACACCAACAACATTTAAGAAGAAAGATTATTCCGAAACCCCTTCTACTCCCCAAAAATCAGCTCATGATTCATCATGCATTAATACAAGTAATGATCATGAATTTAAAAAACCTTTCTACGAAAAGATTAAATCGATTCAAAATCTAATTTTCAAATAAACCATCAACGATGGCAAAAACCTTCTTGGAAAAATCCCTCTTTTCAAAGTTCTTCAAAATTATACTATCCTAGGGCCGAGTCCTTTGGATATTTTAACTGAAGAACGCCATAATCAAACTTTTAAGTCTTTTAACTCAAATGACATCTATGAATGGAATATAGATGGTCAGAGTGAGACTAATATTCTTCAAATTCTTCAACAGATGACAATGGTAAGCTCTACGCTTACTATGTTTCAAAGAATTACACGGATCGTGATATTACTGATCTTTTAATTTCTAGATTTTCCGGCGAGTTAAAAGGTTGGTGGGATTTTTATCGATTGATTCGAGAAACAACAAATTTTTCATCTGTTAAAAGCGAGTCGATGGAACTACGATAACTCACAATGGAGAACCAATTCCAGTTAATTAATACTCTTATTTTTTCAATAGTTAAACACTTTATTGGCGATCCAGAGATTTGGAAAGATCGCTCTTACGAACTTTTATCAAACATCAAATGTCGAACATTATCCGAATTTAGATGGTATAAAGATACCTTCATGACTCGGGTATTCACAAGAGATGATGCCAACCAAGGTTTTTGGAAAGAAAAATTTCTATTTGGTTTACCAATTTCTTTTGGTGATAAAGTTAGAGATAAACTTAGAACCTTGTATAATGGCACTATTCCTTATGATACATTGACATATGGTGAATTGATTTCCCATGTTCAAAAAACTGCTTTAAAAATATGTCAAGATGATGGAATCAAACATCAACTTGCCAAAGAAAAGAGTATAAACGAGAAAAGAATTAGGTACTTTTTGTGAACAATTTGGTCTTCCTTCTTGTTCTAAACCAAGGCCAAAGACTCACAAATCTTCTCATTTTCAAAAAACTTTTAAACCTTATAAATCATCTTCTTTTTCAAAACGTCCTTATTTTAAGGATTATTCTCAGTCTTTTCATAAAAAACCAAGAAAAGGCTTTCGTCCTAATTTTAGATCTAAATCCAAACCTAATAAATCTTTCAAAAAACCTTTGAAAGATCAGTCTTGTTTTAAATGTGGTAAAATTGGTCATTATGCTAAATACTGCGCAGAATCTCCAACAAAATAAACAACATTGACCAACTCGAAGAATCTCTTGAAATCAAATAAACAATCTTCTTCTTGATACTTCCTCGATTGAAGAAGAAACCAGCTCAAATTCCATCGAAGATATTAATCAAGTCCAAGATGATGAATACTATTCATCCTCGACTACGATAATATTGCTCAAATAAATATGATCACCAGGGAGCAAGATCTACTCCTTGATGTTATCAACAAACTTCAGATTGTGATAAAGGTGAGTATTTTTCAAAGTTGAAAGATATTTTATCACAATCCTCCCAACCCTCTTCTTCTACTCCTTCCAAAATAAATATTCCACAGAACCATTATGATCTTACCAAAACCATGGAAAGATTTAAACGTTCAGTAAAACACATTACTATAAATGATCTTGAAATTTGAGATTAATACACTCAAATCGAAGTTCAACAACTTCAATCCTCTCACAAAATTCATGAGGATGCCATACTCCAAATCCATCAAATCTTATCTTCTTCTCAAAATCCTTCGATGAGAATAATGATCGGGTTTCAAACAATGAAAATCAAGATGAAAATTCTCTTGAGAATCCAATTTTAGAAACACCCTTTCTAAATGAGGTATCTCAATGTTTTGTACAAAAATTTTATATAAACGTCAAGATTATAATCGGTGATTATGTTCTTGATCAACCAGACTTTATTTGACACGGGATCCATGGTCAATTGTATTTTAGAAGGCCTGGTTCCTACAAAATATTTTGAAAAAACAAGCGAACGATTTGTAGGTGTTTCAAAGCATCTTCTTGTCTGTTCGGTATAAAGTGTCAAAAGCAATTGTCCAAAATGGAAATTGGAAGGTAAAAACCCCTTTTATTCTTATGAAAACTATGGCATCTAATATTATCCTTGGAGCACCATTTGCTACAATGATAACGCCATACAAAACTCTTTACGAGGGGATTACAACCAAACATTTAGGTTTTGGACAAAAGATATTTTTCCTTTTTCGAAAAACCAAGAGTTAGAGAATTGAATCTTGTTTTCATGAAACAAAATCAGATCAATTTTCTTAAAGAAGAAGTTTCCTTTAAACGCATTGAGCATCAACTTCAACAACCTTTTATCCAGAAACAAATCCATTCTTGTCTGGATAAAATCCACCAAACCGTTTGTGCGGATTTACCTAATGCTTTCTGGAATCGAAAGCAACACATGGTAGATCTTCCTTACGAACCAAACTTTTCTGAAAAACATATTCCCACAAAAGCCCGCGCTATTCAAATGAATCAAGAAATTCTTGAAACTTGCAAGAAAGAAATTCAAGATCTTCTTGACAAACGTTTGATACGCAAAAGCCAAAGCCCTTGGTCTTGTGCGGCTTTTTACGTTAACAAAAATCTTTGAGATTGAACGAGGAACACCTCGCTTAGTCATAAATTATAAACCACTTAATGAAGCTTTGCAATGGATTAGATATCCAATTCCAAATAAATCGACTTACTAAAACATTTACATTACGCAAAAATCTTTTCTAAATTTGACATGAAATCTGGATTTTGGCGGATACAAATTCGAAAAAGATAGGTATAAAGCGCTTTTCTTTGTCCCATTTGGTCGTATGAGTGGAATGTTATGCCTTTTGGTTTAAAAAATGCCCCTTACGAATTTCAAAAGATTATGAATGACATTTTCATGCACCAAAGTCAATATATCATTGTATATATTGATGATGTTCTAATCTTTTCAAATTCAATAGAAGATCATTTTAAACATGTCAATAAATTTATTAGAGCTGAGAAATAAATGGTTTAGTTGTTTCAAAACCAAAAATCAGTTTATTTCAAACAAAAGTCCGATTTCTTGGACATTGGATTAATCAAGGAACTATCACGCCAATTGAAAGAGCAATTCAATTTGCGGATAAATTTTCGATCAGATCCTTGATAAAAATCAATTGCGAGAGATTTACGGGTTGTTTAAATTATGTGGCGAGTTCATTCCTCAACTTAGCAATTTTCTTAAACCACTCCATGAACGTCTTAAGAACAATCCATCTCCTTGGACGGATGTTCATACAAAGATTGTTCAACAAATCAAAAAACGAGGTTAAGGAACTTCCATGCCTTAACCTTCCTCTTCCTATGGCCTTTAAGATTGTCCAGACGGATGCTTCGAATTAGGCTATGGAGGAATTCTTAAACAACGTGTAGGAGATAAAGAGCAAATTATCTCTTTTACATCCAAACACCTTTGGAATCTGCTTTCGAGAAAAACTATTCTACGATCAAAAAAGAAATTTTGGTTTGTTGTTTTATGTGTTTCAAAATTTCAAGCTGATCTGTTAAATCAAAGGTTTTTAATTCGCATTGATTGTAAATCTGCAAAAGATGTTTTACAAAAAGATGTTAAAAACCTTGCATCAAAACAAATTTTTGCCCGATGGCAAGCAATTTTGAGTGTTTTTGATTTTGATATTGAATTTATCAAAGGCACTACAAATTCCTCCCGATTTCCTTACCCGAGAATTCCTTCAAGGAAGTTCTAAGATGAGTGAAACCTAACCATAAATATTTTTCTCTTCCTTTAGCCTATGACGAGAAAAAAGAAACCAGGTGATGATCAAAAGAATAAATCTGTCCTCTCCCATGATGAGGATGATAAACAAAGCATTTTCCAAGATGCTCAAGGCCCATACGGCGATTTGGCCAAAATTATAAAACAAGCGCTTCAACAACAAACGGCTTCTCGGGAAGCATCTTCATCAATGAGTCAACCTATCCCACAAACACAGGGAATGCGTCAGACTCGTTCACAAACAAGATCTGGGTCATCTACCCCAAAACCGGAGTCATCTACTCCAATAAATCAGTCTCAATCCCAGGGACTAATTCCTAAAAAATCTTTAAAGCCTGAACCAAAAACCATTGATTCCTACGTCAAAAAACTTCCTTCTCAAAATTGGAATGAAGTATTGACAAAAAAGGATCAAAAATCCAGGCTTTAGAATATGATAAATTGGCTTTATCTTTAATTGCCTCTTCTTCCCAGGCAATTACAAAAGGAGAGTATGATTCGGCAAATAAAGAATTTGCTCTCCAACTAGCCCGAGAAAAAACCACCTCGGGTATCACGCCCATTAGCAGTTCTTCCAAGTTTGTTAATACTATAGATACTCCATACATCGAAAAACAAAATGTTGTATTGGATATCTTACAGATTGAACTGAGTTTTTCTTTGAAACTCCAAACCAAGTAGCATTAAATGTTTTCCCTTCGGATTTCATTTTGTGCCTACTAGTTTACAAAAAACACAAGAGTTTTATGAGTTAATATTAGTTGATTACGGATCCATAAAGTTGACGAGACATATCTCTAAACCTAAGGATCAAGAACAACAATTTATAACTCATTCAACTTTACAAATTTTAAAAGTTCTTACACCTACAATTTGGGGTAAGAATCTCAATAAATGGAAACCTTTTTCTAAAAGAGTTTTCGATGCGGAAGGATATACATCTTTGGGATTATTATTTGCTGGTATAATGTCTTTTGGGATCAAAATAAAATTTTCAAACATACTTGGTTTATTTATTTCAAAAATAAAACCGAGTATATCTTTCCCAAATGGTTTTTGAAATGGTGGCGAATTTTTGGACCAATATCGAAATACTCCGCCACGGCTTCAAAAGGCATTGATTCTTTTTCAACATAAATTCCAGAATAATGGAGATCCTTTTCCCATAGATCTTCATTATTTTTCAAAACTGTCTGTATCTTGGATTTTTTCCTGGCAATACAGATTTTCTCATATAAACAAAAACGTACCAAATTTACCAATTTTACAAAGACAGATCTTTGTTCGTTGGTGGGGAAATTATAAAATGACTCTTGCTGACTGCAAAGCGGTTGATAAATGGTTCGAAGAAAACCCAAAGTATCTTTGTGCCACTGAACAGAGCAGATTCTTGAATCAAAGAATCTTTGTTCAAAGCATACCCTTTCTTGCAAAAAGATAAACAAGATTGTATCAAAGCAACTTACTCTTCTTCTCAAACAACTCCAAGAAGATAAAATTTGGACCATCAACACATGTCGAGTCCAATGATGATGAAGACGAAGATGAATTCATTGTCAATTTGGAAGAAGATGAACTTTTGCAACTTTTGACGGAGACAATAAACACATTCGTTTCCATGTATAAAGTTGTAGAATTATAAATCTCTTTGTATTATGATAATTCATTGTAATACGTAGAGTATTTCTTTGTAGTTAATTACGTATTTCTGTAGTTGATTACGTATAAATAAACGAGTACCGGTCACCAACCGGGCTATAAAACCGGCGCGATTCAGGTTACCATTAACCGGAATCGTACAAACGATGACTCGAACCGATCTATATAAACGAGACATTCGATCTGTTTCAAGGGGTTCAAAACCACTTCTCTCTCTCTCTCTCTCTAGCTTCTCTCTGCCTTCTCTCTAACCCTTCCCCTTCTTCTCTCTTTAAGCTTTCTTCTGCCTTTCCCTTCCATGTAAGTGTGTTTTCATTTCAATAAACGTTTTCTTCTTTATGTCTTCCTGCATCTGCATCTCTTACTCTCTTCTTTTATGAACTAGATCAGCGTAGTTTACTACCGATCTTTTCTTTTCTTTCTTTCTCTTTAGCACGTTTACTCTTCGCTCTTATGTTCTAAACTTCAATTATTGCTTTCTCTACTTCTCTCTGTCTCTCTCACCCTCTCTTATTTCAGTCGGTTGATAAATGGTTCGAACTTCCCCTCCGGCTTTGATACCAATCTAGGGAGAGATTCCCTAAGGATCAAATAAGAGAGGGTGAGAGAGAGGGTGAGAGAGAAGTAGAGAAAGCAATAATTGAAGTTTAGAACATAAGAGCGAAGAGTAAACGTGCTAAAGAGAAAGAAAGAAAAGAAAAGATCGGTAGTAAACTACGCTGATCTAGTTCATAAAAGAAGAGAGTAAGAGATGCAGATGCAGGAAGACATAAAGAAGAAAACGTTTATTGAAATGTAAACACACTTACATGGAAGGGAAAGGCAGAAGAAAGCTTAAAGAGAGAAGAAGGGGAAGGTTAGAGAGAAGCGGAGAGAGAAGCTAGAGAGAGAGGAGAGAGAAGTGGTTTCGAACCCCCTTGAAACAGATCGAATGTCTCGTTTATATAGATCGGTTCTAGTCATTGTTTGTGAGTTCCGGTTAATGGTAACCCGAATCGCCAATTTTGCTACTGATTCCGGTTGGTGACCGAGATCGTTTATTTATACGTAATCAACTACAAAGAAATATCGTAATTAACTACAAAGCAAATACTCTACGTATTACAATAAATTATCATAATACAAAGAGATTTATAATTCTACAACTTTATACATGGAAACGAATGTGTTTATTGTCTCCGTCAAAAGTTGCAAAAGTTCAGTCTTCTTCCAAATTGACAATGAATTCATCTTCGTCTTCATCATCATTGGATTCGACGGTATTGATGGTCCAGCTTTATCTTCTTGGAGTTGTTTGAGAAGAAGAGTAAGTTGTTGGATACAATCTTGTTTATCTTTTGCAAAGCAAGGGTATCTTTGAGCGAATAAAGATTCTTTTGATTCAAGAATCTGCTCGTTCGTTGGCACAAAGATACTTTGGGTTTTCTTGAACCATTTATCAACCGCTTTGCGATCAAGCAAGAGTTGTTTTATAATTTCCCACCAACGAACAAAGATCTGTCTTTGTAAAATTGGTAAATTTGGAACGTTTTTGTTTATATGAGAAAATCTGTATTGCCAGGAAAAAATCCAAGATACAGACAGTTTTGAAAAATAATGAAGATCTATGGGAAAAGGATCTCCATTATTCTGGAATTTATGTTGAAAAAGAATTAATGCCTTTTGAAGCTGTGGCGGAAGTATTTCAGATATTGGTCCAAAAATTCGCCACCATTTCAAAAACCATTTGGGAAAGATATACTCGGTTTTATTTTTGAAATAAATAAACCAAGTATGTTTGAAAATTTTATTTTGATCCCAAAAGACATTATACCAGCAAGTACAATAATCCCAAGTATGTATATCCTTCCGATCGAAAACTCTTTTAGAAAAAGGTTTCCATTTATTGAGATTCTTACCCCGGTTTGTAGGCGTAAGAACTTTTAAAATTTGTAAAGTTGAATGAGTTATAAATTGTTGTTCTTGATCCTTAGGTTTAGAGATATGTCTCGTCAACTTTATGGATCCGAATCAACTAAAATTAACTCATAAAACTCTTGTGTTTTTTGTAAACTAGTAGGCACAAAATGAAATCCGAAGGGAAAACATTTAATGCTACTTGGTTTGGAGTTTCAAAGAAAAACTCAGGTTCAACTGTAAGATATCCAATACAACATTTTGTTTTTCGATGTATGGAGTATCTATAGTATTAACGGTTGGAAGAACTGCTAATGGGCGTGATACCCGAGGTGGTTTTTTTCGGGCTAGTTGGAGAGCAAATTCTTTATTTGCTGAATCATACTCTCCTTTTGTAATTGCCTGGGAAGAAGAGGCAATTAAAGATAAAGCCAATTTATCATATTCTAAAGCCTGGATTTTTGGATCCTTTTTTGTCAATACTTCATTCCAATTTTGAGAAGGAAGTTTTTTGACGTAGGAATCAATGGTTTTTGGTTCAGGCTTTAAAGATTTTTTAGAAATTAGTCCCTGGGATTGAGACTGATTTATTGGAGTAGATGACTCCGGTTTTGGGGTAGATGACCCAGATCTTGTTTGTGAACGAGTCTGACGCATTCCCTGTGTTTGCGGGATGGGTTGACTCATTGATGAAGATGCTTCCCGAGAAGCCGTTTGTTGTTGAAGCGCTTGTTTTATAATTTTGGCCAAATCGCTTCGGAAGGGGGCCTTGAGCATCTTGGAAAATGCTTTGTTTATCATCCTCATCATGGGAGAGGACAGATTTATTCTTTTGATCATCACCTGGTTTCTTTTTTCTCGTCATAGGCTAAAGGAAGAGAAAAAATTTATGGTTAGGTTTCACTCATCTTAGAACTTCCTTGAAGGAATTCTCGGGTAAGGAAATCTGGGAGGGAATTTGTAGTGCCTTTGATAAATTCAATATCAAAATCAAAAACACTCAAAATTGCTTGCCATCGGGCAAAAATTTGTTTTGATGCAAGGTTTTTAACATCTTTTTGTAAAACATCTTTTGCAGATTTACAATCAATGCGAATTAAAAACCTTTGATTTAACAGATCGCCTTGAAATTTTGAAACACATAAAACAACGGCCAAAATTTCTTTTTTGATCGTAGAATAGTTTTTCTGAGCAGGATTCCAGTGTTTGGATGTAAAAGAGATAATTTGCTCTTTATCTCCTACACGTTGTTTAAGAATTCCTCCATAGCCTAATTCAGAAGCATCCGTCTGGACAATCTTAAAGGCCATAGGAAGAGGAAGGTTAAGGCATGGAAGTTCCTTAACCTTTTTGTTTTTTGATTTGTTGAACAATCTTTGTATGAACATCCGTCCAAGGAGATGGATTGTTCTTAAGACGTTCATGGAGTGGTTTAAGAAAATTGCTAAGTTGAGGAATGAACTCAGCCCACATAATTTAAACAACCCGTAAATCTCTCGCAATTGATTTTTATCAAGGATCTGATCAGAAATTTATCCGCAAATTGAATTGCTCTTTCAATTGGCGTGATAGTTCCTTGATTAATCCAATGTCCAAGAAATCGGACTTTTGTTTGAAATAAACTGATTTTTGGTTTTGAAACAACTAAACCATTTATTTCTCAGTTCTAATAAATTTATTGACATGTTTAAAATGATCTTCTATTGAATTTGAAAAGATTAGAACATCATCAATATATACAATGATATATTGACTTTGTTGCATGAAAATGTCATTCATAATCTTTTGAAATTCAGAAGGGGCATTTTTTAAACCAAAAGGCATAACATTCCACTCATACTGACCAAATGGGACAGTAAAAGCAGTTTTATACCTATCTTTTTCAGAAATTTGTATCGCCAAAATCCAGATTTCATGTCAAATTTAGAAAAGATTTTTGCGTAATGTAAATGTTTTAGTAAGTCGATTTATTTGGAATTGGATATCTAATCCATTGCAAAGCTTCATTAAGTGGTTTATAATTTATGACTAAGCGAGGTGTTCCTCGTTCAATCTCAAAGCATTTTTGTTAACGTAAAAAGCCGCACAAGACCAAGGGCTTTGGCTTTTGCGTATCAAACGTTTGTCAAGAAGATCTTGAATTTCTTTCTTGCAAGTTTCAAGAATTTCTTGATTCATTTGAATAGCGGGCTTTTGTGGGAATATGTTTTTCGAAAAGTTTGGTTCGTAAGGAAGATCTACCAATGTGTTGCTTTCGATTCCGAAAGCATTAGGTAAATCCGCACAAACGGTTTGGTGGATTTTATCCAGACAAGAATGGATTTGTTTCGGATAAAAGGTTGTTGAAGTTGATGTTCAATGCGTTTAAAGGAAACTTCTTCTTTAAGAAAATTGATCTGATTTTGTTTCATGAAAACAAGATTCAATTCTCTAACTCTTGGTTTTTCAGAAAAAGGAAAAAATATCTTTTGTCCAAAACCTAAATGTTTGGTTGTAATCCCCTCGAAAAGAGTTTTGTATGGCGTTATCATTGTAGCAAATGGTGCTCCAAGGATAATATTAGATGCCATAGTTTTCATAAGAATAAAAGGGGTTTTTACCTTCCAATTTCCATTCTGGACAATTGCTTTTGACACTTTATACTGAACAGGACAGTAAGATGCTGAAACACCTACAAATCGTTCAGTTGTTTTTTCAAAATATTTTGTAGGAACCAGGCCTTCTAAAATACAATTGACCATGGATCCCGTGTCAAATAAAGTCTGGTTGATCAAGAACATAATCACCGATTATAATCTTGACGTTTATATAAAATTTTTGTACAAAACATTGAGATACCTCATTTAGAAAGGGTGTTTCTAAAATTGGATTCTCAAGAGAATTTTCATCTTGATTTTCATTGTTTAAAACCCGATCATTATTCTCATCGAAGGATTTTGAGAAGAAGATAAGATTTGATGGATTTGGAGTATGGCATCCTCATGAATTTTGTGAGAGGATTGAAGTTGTTGAACTTCGATTTGAGTGTATTAATCTCAAATTTGAAGATCATTTATAGTAACGGAGTTTTACAGAACGTTTAAATCTTTCCATGGTTTTGGTAAGATCATAATGGTTCGTGGAATATTTATTTTGGAAGGAGTAGAAGAAGAGGGTTGGGAGGATTGTGATAAAATATCTTTCAACTTTGAAAAATACTCACCTTTATCACAACGGAAGTTTGTTGATGACATCAAGGAGTAGATCTTGCTCCTGGTGATCATATTTATTTGAGCAATATTATCGAGTCGAGGATGAATAGTATTCATCATCTTGGACTTGATTAATATCTTCGGTGGAATTTGAGCTGGTTTCTTCTTCGAGAATCGAGAGGAAGTATCAAGAAGAAGATTGTTTATTTGGTTTCGAAGAGATTCTTCGAGTTGGTCAATGTTGTTTATTTTGTTGGAGATTCGCAAAGTATTTAGCATAATGACCAATTTTACCACATTTAAACAAGACTGATCTTTCAAAGGTTTTTTGAAAGATTTATTAGGTTTGGATTTAGATTTAAAATTTGGACGAAAGCCTTTTCTTGGTTTTTTATGAAAAGATCGAGAATAATCCTTAAAATAAGGACGTTTTGAAAAAGAAGATGATTTATAAGGTTTAAAAGTTTTTTGAAAATGAGAAGATTTGTGAGTTTTGGCCTTGGTTTAGAACAAGAAGGAAGACCAAATTGTTCACAAAAAGTACCTAATTCTTTTTCGTTTATACTCTTTTCTTTGGCAAGTTGATGTTTGATTCCATCATCTTGACATATTTTTAAAGCGCTTTTTTTTGAACATGGGAAATCAATTCACCATATGTCAATATATCATAAGGAATTGTGCCATTATACAAGGTTCTAAGTTTATCTCTAACTTTATCACCAAAAGAAATTGGTAAACCAAAGCTAGAAATTTTTCTTTCCAAAAACCTTGGTTGGCATCATCTCTTGTGAATACCCGAGTCATGAAGGTATCTTTATACCATCTAAATTCGGATAATGTTCGACATTTGATGTTTGATAAAAGTTCGGAAGAGCGATCTTTCCAAATCTCTCGGATCGCCAATAAAGTGTTTAACTATTGAAAAAATAAGAGTATTAACGAGAATCTGGAATTGGTTCTCCATTGTGAGTTATCGGAGTTCCATCGACTCGGTTTTTAGAATGAAAAAATTTGTTGTTTCTCGAATCAATCAGATAAAAATCCCACCAACCTTTTAAGCATCCAGAAAATCCGGAAATTAAAAGATCAGTAATATCACGATCTGTGTAATTCTTTGAAACATAGTAAGCGAGCTTACCATTGTCATTTGTTGAAGAATTTGAAGAATATTAGTCTCACTCGACCATCTATATTCCATTCATAGATGTCATTTGAGTTAAAAGACTTAAAAGTTTGATTATGGCGTTCTTCGTTAGAATATCCAAAGGATCGGCCCTAGGATAGTATAACTTTGAAGAACTTTGAAAAGAGGGATTTTTCCAAGAAGGTTTTTGCCATGTTGATGGTTTATTTGAAAATTAGATTTTGAATCGATTCGAATCTTTTTCGGAAAAGGTTTTTTAAATTCATGATCATTCTTTGTATTAATGTAGATGATGAATCATGAGCTGATTTTGGGGAGTAGAAGGGGTTTCGGAATAACCTTTCTTCTTAAATCTGTTGTTGGTGTTGAAAGATCATCCTTATTTTTAATTGTTGTAATTGTTGGTCAATATATGAATAATACTAGAATTTGTTTTTGTTTGAAGATCGATTTAACCCTAGGATCAAACTGAAATGGTTTGAATAAAGGTTGTTTTTGTTTTTGTTTTTCTCGGATGAGAAACGAGAAGTTGTTTGTGAGGAAGAAGAAGAAGAAGATGCATTTATGATATGACCTCCAAGAATTTGAAGATACTGATTTGTATAATTATTTTGCTCTATAATATTGACAATATCCCGAGCAGTAGGATTTTCATCAGAAGGTGTTTTTGCTTTGAAAGGGGAGGCAATAACAGGATTTCCTTTTCTTGTCATTGATGTCAAGTTGGAATGATCTAATAGGTGGAAGTTGAGAAGAAATTGTTTGATTGTCACAAAGCTTCCAATCCTTTTTGATCATATTAATAGATTTGTAAAATGGATATTCTATTTTTTGTTGGAGAGTGTATTCCTCAAACCGGTCAAAAAATAAAATATTTATTTCTTGCTTTGTAAGGAAACCGTAGAATTCTTCTTGGATCTCTTTGTCATAGATTTTTTCCTTTGAAGTTTTCTAAAAACCAGTTTCTTTTCAAAGTATTATGTTCGAATAGAATTCCTTTTGCAAACGTTTTTTATCAATTTGAAATTCTTGTAAAAGAACTCCAATTGATTGAGGTTCACCTAATTCAGAATAATTTGCAGGTATTTCTGAATTTTGGTCATCCTCTCTTTGATAGTTTGCATGAGGAATTGTACTGAATTATCTATTCCTTGCATCTCAACATTAGGCTTATCCTCATCTTGCCGAGGAGGTGCACTTGGTTGAGGAGGTGTTATAGGTTGTGAAGGAGGAGGAGGAGGAGGTAAATGAATAACTGCGGGGGGGGAGAAGCGGGATATTCAAATAACCTTCTAGAAGAGTTTGGAGATCTACAACTTTCATATCTTGAAGAAGTAGATCCGTAAGAAGAATTTGTTCTACTAGATCTGTCAAAAGAAAGAAGGACAGTTCCAGTAGGTGTTTGTGTAATTCTTGTGATTTGTGGGACGGGTTTGGGTATAGCCTTAACAGCTTTATCCATGACCCAAGTGTCCTGGAAGATTAACATCTTTCCAATGGATTACCCTTGGAACCATGATATTTGTGTTTGTATGATCGTGAGGAAAACAATAGTTTGACCATTGTCTTCGAGGATTTTGAAAGAGATAGGAGGAAGAAGATTTTGAGACCTTATCGTATCCTATAAATTAGGGTAACAGGTATAGATCCTGGTTTCATGTTGAAGCCAAAGAACTTAAGATTAAGATCTAAAGCCTCATAAGCATGTTTATCATTAAGATCAATGGTTTGATTTGGAAAACAGTTGAAATAGACTGGACCATTGTGCAGTCCAAATTCATTCTTTGCTAAAAGAGAATCTTCGTAAATGTTATGTCTTTGATCTCGTAAGCAAGCAAGACCGAAACATTTAACCCTTTACGAGTAAGAGGTTTAAGTGCAATCTGTACACAACCAATGTGTAAGAAATTGTACTTTTGTTTATGTTTTTCAATGGATTTGGTGGAAAGAAGGTGAAAAACTTCTTTCTCGGGATGGATAGGGGACAGATTCTTCAAAAGTCTTAATTATGTAATCGATTGGAAAAACCATTCCTTATTTTTATGGAAAAGAGTTTTTGGATCAATTTTAGGAAGAGTCCAATTATCAACATGTTGGTTTATGTTGTTAAATTGAATTTCTTCATTGAAAATGTTATGGGTTGAGGATGTTTGATCTTCAGAATTTGTAAAAGTATTTATGAAAGAGTTTGGAGCGTTGGAAGTCGAAGAAGAAGAAGAAGAGGTAGAAGAAGAACGTTTATGAGGAGAACGGAAAAGAAAAGCCATAATAAAAATTCAGAAAATAAAGCACAATAATAAAATTGCTAAGAAATAAAGCGAAATGTAAAGAAACTTAACCAAATAATTTAAGTCTCCCTTCAACCGATATCTTCACCATTGGATGAAGTAGTGGTATGTTGATTAAATATTTACCGTAATTTACCAATCATAATATATAGTTGGTCATACTAGAGGGTCTTTAGATCATATGCTCCTTTAATAGTGAATATGGGTCTTATTGATCGAAAATCTAAGATCATTCAATTCACATTAATCTAGATAGCTCAAGAATCGACACGCCAAGGTGCAACCATCTTAAACATCCGAACATTACTATGAATGAATCTTATCCTTTTCTCGAGATCGACGAAATCCCATAGTCGGGAATTAACCTAACCATTTCACTTAAACGAAATATAAAAGTGATAACGAAATTAAATGTGATAAGTCATGAATTCCGTAAGAAATCTTATGTTCGGGATTCACATATGACAAAGTATTTCATGCGGGGCACACTCGCCACTTTTGTGAGGCAGATCGCCGCCACTCCTTGGGACTTACGGCCTTAGACATCCCACAACCATGGCCTTAGACATCCCACATAAGTATTTGTCATATGCAAAAATCAAACATAAAACTTCTTAGGAGAATTACTAGACTATGATATATATATACTTAATTTTTTTTTTTATTATTATTAGAGCATAGATCTGAAGCATATCTCATTATTTCAAACCATATATCATGATTAAGCAACCTTACAGTCCAGATCTAATCAATACATCTCTACTTCCCCTCTGGCTTTGATACCAATCTAGGGGAGAGACCCCTAAGGATCAGATAAGAGAGGGTGAGAGACAGAGAGAAGTAGAGAAAGCAATAATTGAAGTTTAGAACATAAGAGCAGAAGAGTAAACGTGCTAAAGAGAAAGAAAGAAAAGAAAAGATCGGTAGTAAACTACGCGATCTAGTTCATAAAAGAAGAGAGTAAGAGATGCAAGATGCGGGGAAGACATAAAGAAGAAAACGTTTATTGAAATGTAAACACACTTACATGGAAGGGAAAGGCGAAGAAAGCTTAAAGAGAGAAGAAGGGGAAAGGTTGTTAGAGAGAAGGCGGAGAGAAGCTAGAGAGAGAGAGGAGAGTAGTGGTTTTGAACCCCTTGAAACAGTGAATGAATGTCCGTTTATATAGATCGGTTCTAGTCACGTTGTTTTGTAGGTTCCGGTTAATGGTAACCGAAGCGCCAATTTTTCTACGATTCCGGTTGGTGACCGGTACTGTTTATTTATACGTAATCAACTACAGCAAATACCGTAATTAACTACAAAGCAAATACTCTACGTATTACAATAAATTATCATAATACAAAGAGATTTATAATTCTACAACTTTATACATGGAAACGAATGTGTTTATTGTCTCCGTCAAAAGTTGCAAAAGTTCGATCTTCTTCCAAATTGACAATGAATTCATCTTCGTCTTCATCATCATTGGATTCGAGACGGTGTTGATGGTCCGGCTTTATCTTCTTGGAGTTGTTTGAGAAGAAGAGTAAGTTGTTGGATACAATCTTGTTTATCTTTTGCGCAGCGAGCAAGGGTATCTTTGAACAAACATTCTTTTGATTCAAGAATCTGCTCTGTTCAGTGGCACAAAGATACTTTGGGTTTTCTTCGAACCATTTATCAACCGCTTTGCAGTCAGCAAGAGTTGTTTTATAATTTCCCCACCAACGAACAAAGATCTGTCTTTGTAAAATTGGTAAATTTGGAACGTTTTTGTTTATATGAGAAAATCTGTATTGCCAGGAAAAAATCCAAGATACAGACAGTTTTGAAAAATAATGAAGATCTATGGGAAAAGGATCTCCATTATTCGGAATTTATGTTGAAAAAGAATTAATGCCTTTTGAAGGCGTGGCGGGAGAATTTCGAGATATTGGTCCAAAAATTCGCCACCATTTCAAAAACCATTGGGGAAAGATATACTCGGTTTTATTTTTGAAATAAATAAACCAAGTATGTTTGAAAATTTTATTTTGATCCCAAAAGACATTATACCGGGCGGTACAATAATCCCGGTATGTATATCCTTCCGGATCGAAAACTCTTTTAGAAAAAGGTTTCCATTTATTGAGATTCTTACCCCAGTTTGTAGGCGTAAGAACTTTTAAAATTTGTAAAGTTGAATGAGTTATAAATTGTTGTTCTTGATCCTTAGGTTTAGAGATGTGTCTCGTCAACTTTATGGATCCAGAATCAACTAAAATTAACTCATAAAACTCTTGTGTTTTTTGTAAACTAGTAGGCACAAAATGAAATCCGAGAAGGGAAAACATTTAATGCTACTTGGTTTGGAGTTTCAAAGAAAAACTCGGGTTCAATCTGTAAGATATCCAATACAACATTTTGTTTTTCGATGTATGGAGTATCTATAGTATTAACGGTTGGAAGAAGCTGCTAATGGGCGTGATACCGAGGTGGTTTTTTTCGGGCTAGTTGGAGAGCAAATTCTTTATTTGCTTTGAATCATACTCTCCTTTTGTAATTGCCTGGGAAGAAGAGGCAATTAAAGATAAAGCCAATTTATCATATTCTAAAGCCTGGATTTTTGGATCCTTTTTGGTCAATACTTCATTCCAATTTTGAGAAGGAAGTTTTTTGACGTAGGAATCAATGGTTTTTGGTTCGGGCTTTAAAGATTTTTTAGAAATTAGTCCCTGGGATTGAGGCGGTTTATTGGAGTAGATGACTCCGGTTTTGGGGTAGATGACCCGGATCTTGTTTGTGAACGAGTCGACGCATTCCTGTGTTTGTGGGATGGGTTGACTCATTGATGAAGATGCTTCGAGAAAGTTTGTTTGTTGTTGAAGCGGTTGTTTTATAATTTTGGCCAAATGCGCGGAAGGGGGCCTTGAGCATCTTGGAAAATGCTTTGTTTATCATCCTCATCATGGGAGAGGACAGATTTATTCTTTTGATCATCTCCTGGTTTCTTTTTTCTCGTCATAGGCTAAAGGAAGAGAAAAAAAATTTATGGTTAGGTTTCACTCATCTTAGAACTTCCTTGAAGGAATTCTCGGGTAAGGAAATCGGGAGGAATTTGTAGTGCCTTTGATAAATTCAATATCAAAATCAAAAACACTCAAAATTGCTTGCCATCGGGCAAAAATTTGTTTTGATGCAAGGTTTTTAACATCTTTTTGTAAAACATCTTTTGCAGATTTACAATCAATGCGAATTAAAAACCTTTGATTTAACGAGATCAGCTTGAAATTTTGAAACACATAAAACAACGGCCAAAATTTCTTTTTTGATCGTAGAATAGTTTTTTACGAGCGGGATTCCAGTGTTTGGATGTAAAAGAGATAATTTGCTCTTTATCTCCTACACGTTGTTTAAGAATTCCTCCATAGCCTAATTCAGAAGCATCCGTCTGGACAATCTTAAAGGCCATAGGAAGAGGAAGGTTAAGGCATGGAAGTTCCTTAACTTTTTGTTTTTTGATTTGTTGAACAATCTTTGTATGAACATCCGTCCAAGGAGATGGATTGTTCTTAAGACGTTCATGGAGTGGTTTAAGAAAATTGCTAAGTTGAGGAATGAACTCGGCCACATAATTTAAACAACCCGAGAAATCTACGCAATTGATTTTTATCAAGGATCTGATCAGGAAATTTATCCGCAAATTGAATTGCTCTTTCAATTGGCGTGATAGTTCCTTGATTAATCCAATGTCCAAGAAATCGGACTTTTGTTTGAAATAAACTGATTTTTGGTTTTGAAACAACTAAACCATTTATTTCTCAGTTCTAATAAATTTATTGACATGTTTAAAATGATCTTCTATTGAATTTGAAAAGATTAGAACATCATCAATATATACAATGATATATTGACTTTGGTGCATGAAAATGTCATTCATAATCTTTTGAAATTCAGAAGGGGCATTTTTTAAACCAAAAGGCATAACATTCCACTCATCTTGACCAAATGGGACGATAAAGCAGTTTTATACCTATCTTTTTTCAGAAATTTGTATCCGCCAAAATCCGATTTCATGTCAAATTTAGAAAAGATTTTTGCGAGAATGTAAATGTTTTAGTAAGTCAGATTTATTTGGAATTGGATATCTAATCCATTGCAAAGCTTCATTAAGTGGTTTATAATTTATGACTAAGCGAGGTGTTCCTCGTTCAATCTCAGCATTTTTGTTAACGTAAAAAGCCGCACAAGACCAAGGGCTTTGGCTTTTGCGTATCAAACGTTTGTCAAGAAGATCTTGAATTTCTTTCTTGCAAGTTTCAAGAATTTCTTGATTCATTTGAATAGCGCGGGCTTTTGTGGGAATATGTTTTTCGGAAAAGTTTGGTTCGTAAGGAAGATCTACCATGTGTTGCTTTCGATTCCGAAAGCATTAGGTAAATCCGCACAAACGGTTTGGTGGATTTTATCCAGACAAGAATGGATTTGTTTTCGGATAAAAGGTTGTTGAAGTTGATGCTCAATGCGTTTAAAGGAGACTTCTTCTTTAAGAAAATTGATCTGATTTTGTTTCATGAAAACAAGATTCAATTCTCTAACTCTTGGTTTTTCAGAAAAAGGAAAAAATATCTTTTGTCCAAAACCTAAATGTTTGGTTGTAATCCCCTCAGAAAGAGTTTTGTATGGCGTTATCATTGTAGCAAATGGTGCTCCAAGGATAATATTAGATGCCATAGTTTTCATAAGAATAAAAGGGGTTTTTACCTTCCAATTTCCATTTTGGACAATTGCTTTTGACACTTTATGCGAACGGGACGGTAAGATTTGAAACACCTACAAATCGTTCAGTTGTTTTTTCAAAATATTTTGTAGGAACCAGGCCTTCTAAAATACAATTGACCATGGATCTGTGTCAAATAAAAAGCTGGTTGATCAAGAACATAATCACCGATTATAATCTTGACGTTTATATAAAATTTTTGTACAAAACATTGAGATACCTCATTTAGAAAGGGTGTTTCTAAAATTGGATTCTCAAGAGAATTTTCATCTTGATTTTCATTGTTTAAAACACGATCATTATTCTCATCGAAGGATTTTGAGAAGAAGATAAGATTTGATGGATTTGGAGTATGGCATCCTCATGAATTTTGTGAGAGGATTGAAGTTGTTGAACTTGATTTGAGTGTATTAATCTCGGCTGAAGATCATTTATAGTAACGGGTTTTACGAACGTTTAAATCTTTCCATGGTTTTGGTAAGATCATAATGGTTCTGTGGAATATTTATTTTGGAAGGAGTAGAAGAAGAGGGTTGGGAGGATTGTGATAAAATATCTTTCAACTTTGAAAAATACTCACCTTTATCACAATCACGGAAGTTTGTTGATGACATCAAGGAGTAGATCTTGCTCCCTGGTGATCATATTTATTTGAGCAATATTATCGAGTCGGAGGATGAATAGTATTCATCATCTTGGACTTGATTAATATCTCGGTGGAATTTGAGTGGTTTCTTCTTGAGAATCGGAGGAAGTATCAAGAAGAAGATTGTTTATTTGATTTCGAAGAGATTCTTCGAGTTGGTCAATGTTGTTTATTTTGTTGGAGATTTGCACGGTATTTAGCATAATGACCAATTTTACCACATTTAAAACAAGACTGATCTTTCAAAGGTTTTTGAAAGATTTATTAGGTTTGGATTTAGATTTAAAATTTGGACGAAAGCCTTTTCTTGGTTTTTTATGAAAAGATCGAGAATAATCCTTAAAATAAGGACGTTTTGAAAAAGAAGATGATTTATAAGGTTTAAAAGTTTTTTGAAAATGAGAAGATTTGTGAGTTTTGGCCTTGGTTTAGAACAAGAAGGAAGACCAAATTGTTCACAAAAAGTACCTAATTCTTTTTATTTATACTCTTTTCTTTGGCAAGTTGATGTTTGATTCCATCATCTTGACATATTTTTAAAGAGATTTTTTGAACATGGGAAATCAATTCACCATATGTCAATATATCATAAGGAATAGTGCCATTATACAAGGTTCTAAGTTTATCTCTAACTTTATCACCAAAAGAAATTGGTAATCCGGCTAGAAATTTTTCTTTCCAAAAACCTTGGTTGGCATCATCTCTTGTCAATACCCGAGTCATGAAGGTATCTTTATACCATCTAAATTCGGATAATGTTCGACATTTGATGTTTGATAAAAGTTCGAAGAAGAGCGATCTTTCCAAATCTACGGATCGCCAATAAAATGTTTAACTATTGAAAAAATAAGAGTATTAACGAGAATCTGGAATTGGTTCTCCATTGTGAGTTATCGGAGTTCCATCGGACTCGGTTTTAACGAGATGAAAAATTTGTTGTTTCTCGAATCAATCAGATAAAAATCCCACCAACCTTTTAAGCGTCCGAGAAAATCCGGAAATTAAAAGATCAGTAATATCACGATCTGTGTAATTCTTTGAAACATAGTAAGCGAGCTTACCATTGTCATTGTTGAAGAATTTGAAGAATATTAGTCTCACTCTGACCATCTATATTCCATTCATAGATGTCATTTGAGTTAAAAGACTTAAAAGTTTGATTATGGCGTTCTTCAGTTAAAATATCCAAAGGACTGGCCCTAGGATAGTATAATTTTGAAGAACTTTGAAAAGAGGGATTTTTCCAAGAAGGTTTTTGCCATCGTTGATGGTTTATTTGAAAATTAGATTTTGAATCGATTAGAATCTTTTCGGAAAAGGTTTTTTAAATTCATGATCATTCTTTGTATTAACGAGATGATGAATCATGAGCTGATTTTGGGGAGTAGAAGGGGTTTCGGAATAATCTTTCTTCTTAAATCTGTTGTTGGTGTTGAAAGATCATCCTTATTTTTAATTGTTGTAATTGTTGGTCAATATCTTGAATAATACTAGAATTTGTTTTTGTTTGAAGATCAGATTTAACCCTAGGATCAAACTGAAATGGTTTGAATAAAGGTTGTTTTTGTTTTTGTTTTTTGGATGAGAAAGCGAAGTTGTTTGTGAGGAAGAAGAAGAAGAAGATGCATTTATGATATGACCTCCAAGAACTTGAAGATCTTGATTTGTATAATTATTTTGTTCTATAATATTGACAATATCCGAGCAAAAAGTAGGATTATCATCGAGAAGGTGTTTTTGCTTTGAAAGGGGAGGCAATAACAGGATTTCCTTTTCTTGTCATTGATGTCAAGTTGGAATGATCTAATGGGTGGAAGTTGAGAAGAAATTGTTTGATTATCACAAAGCTTCCAATCCTTTTTGATCATATTAATAGATTTGTAAAATGGATATTCTATTTTTTGTTGGAGAGTGTATTCCTCAAACCGGTCAAAAAATAAAATATTTATTTCTTGCTTTGTAAGGAAAGCGTAGAATTCTTCTTGGATCTCTTGTCATAGATTTTCCTTTGAAGTTTTCTAAAAACCAGTTTCTTTTCAAAGTATTATGTTACGAATAGAATTCCTTTTGCAAACGTTTTTTATCAATTTGAAATTCTTGTAAAAGAACTCCAATTGATTGAGGTTCACCTAATTCAGAATAATTTGCAGGTATTTCTGAATTTTGGTCATCCTCTCTTTGATAGTTTGCATGAGGAATTGTACCAGAATTATCTATTCCTTGCATCTCAACATTAGGCTTATCCTCATCTTGCCTAGGAGGTGCAGTTGGTTGAGGAGGTGTTATAGGTTGTGAAGGAGGAGGAGGAGGAGGTAAATGAATAAGCTGCGGGGGAGGAGAAGCGGGATATTCAAATAACCTTCTAGAAGAGTTTGGAGATCTACAACTTTCATATCTTGAAGAAGTAGATCCGTAAGAAGAATTTGTTCTACTAGATCTGTCAAAAGAAAGAAGGACAGTTCCAGTAGGTGTTTGTGTAATTCTTGTGATTTGTGGGACGGGTTTGGGTATAGCCTTAATGCTTTATCCATGACCCAAGTGTCCAGGAAGATTAACATCTTTCCAATGGATTACCCTTGGAACCATGATATTTGTGTTTGTATGATCGGTGAGGAAAACAATAGTTTGACCATTGTCTTCGGGATTTTGAAAGAGGTAGGAGGAAGAAGATTTTGAGACCTTATCTTGTATCCTATAAATTAGGTAACGGTATAGATCCTGGTTTCATGTTGAAGCCAAAGAACTTAAGATTAAGATCTAAAGCCTCATAAGCATGTTTATCGTTAAGATCAATGGTTTGATTTGGAAAACTTGAGTTGAAATAGGCTGGACCATTGTGCAGTCCAAATTCAGTCATTTCTTTGCTAAAAGAGAATCTTCGTAAATGTTATGTCTTTGATCTCGTAAGCAAGCAAGACCGAAACATTTAACCCTTTACGAGTAAGAGGTTTAAGTGCAATCTGTACACAACCAATGTGTAAGAAATTGTACTTTTGTTTATGTTTTTCAATGGATTTGGTGGAAAGAAGGTGAAAAACTTCTTTCTCGAGATGGATAGGGACAGATTCTTCAACAGTCTTAATTATGTAATCGAATTTGGAAAAACCATTCCTTATTTTTATGGAAAAGAGTTTTTGGATCAATTTTAGGAAGAGTCCAATTATCAACATGTTGGTTTATGTTGTTAAATTGAATTTCTTCATTGAAAATGTTATGGGTTGAGGATGTTTGATCTTCAGAATTTGTAAAAGTATTTATGAAAGAGTTTGGAGCGTTGGAAGTCGAAGAAGAAGAAGAAGAGGTAGAAGAAGAACGTTTATGAGGAGAACGGAAAAGAAAAGCCATAATAAAAATTCAGAAAATAAAGCACAATAATAAAATTGCTAAGAAATAAAGAAATGTAAAGAAACTTAACCAAATGATTTAAGTCTCCCTTCAACCGATATCTTCACCATTGGATGAAGTAGTGGTATGTTGATTAAATATTTACCGTAATTTACCAATCATAATATATAGTTGGTCATTCTAGAGGGTCTTTAGATCATATGCTCCTTTAATAGTGAATATGGGTCTTATTGATCTGAAAATCTAAGATCATTCAATTCACATTAATCTAGATAGCTCAAGAATCGACACTGCCAAGGTGCAACCATCTTAAACATCCGAACATTACTTATGAATGAATCTTATCCTTTTCTCGAGATCAGCCGAAATCCCATAGTCGGGAATTAACCTAACCATTTCACTTAAACGAAATATAAAAGTGATAACGAGAAATTAAATGTGATAAGTCATGAATTCCCGTAAGAAATCTTATGTTCGGGATTCACATATGACAAGTATTTCATGCGGGGCACACTCGCCACTTTTGTGAGGCAGATCGCTGCCACTCCTTGGGACTTACGGCCTTAGACATCCCACAACCATGGCCTTAGACATCCCACATAAGTATTTGTCATATGCAAAAATCAAACATAAAACTTCTTAGGAGAATTACTAGACTATGATATATATACTTAATTTTTTTTTTTTTTTTTTTTTTTTTTATTAGAGCATAGATCGAAGCATATCTCATTATTTCAAACCATATATCATGATTAAGCAACCTTACAGTCCAGATCTAATCAATACATCTCTACTTCCCCTCTGGCTCTGGCAAAGACGCGGAAGCTTACCACAAAGCTAAAAGCTTAAGCTGGTAGCTAGGGCTCACCTCTTAATCCTTAGCACTTCACCTCAACCACACCTGGGTCGACGTGGGTCGGGCACACCCACAAAGTGGGACCCACGAGTGGACCCCGCTACAACAGGGCACAGGCACGCTCAATGCGTTCAGGCCATAAATCCCACTTCCTACTCCCCCCTGGAATCGAACCCCTGACATGGCCAAGGCTCTGATACCAAAGACGCGGAAGCTTACCACAAAGCTAAAAGCTTAAGCTGGTAGCTAGGGCTCACCTCTTAATCCTTAGCACTTCACCTCAACCACACCCCGGGCCGACGTGGGGCCGGGCACACCCAGTGGGACCGGCGAGTGGACCCCGCTACAACAGGCACAGCACGCTCAATGCGTTCGGGCCATAAATCCCACTTCCTACTCCCCCCTGGAATCGAACCCCGAACGCACGTGAGCGTGCCTATGCCCTGTTGTAGCGGGGTCCACTCTGTGGGTCCCACTGTGGGTGTGCCCAGCCCACGTCGCCCGGGGGTGTGGTTGAGGTGAAGTGCTAAGGATTAAGAGGTGAGCCCTAGCTACCAGCTTAAGCTTTTAGCTTTGTGGTAAGCTTCCGTTATGCCTTTCGATCAATAAGACCCATATTCACTATTAATCGAGCATATGATCTAAAGACCCTCTACAATGACCAACTATATATTATGATTGGTAAATTACAGTAAATATTTAATCAGCATACCACTACTTCATCCAATGGTGAAGATATCAGTTGAAGGGAGACTTACATCATTTGGTTAAGTTTCTTTACATTTCTGCTTTATTTCTTAGCAATTTTATTATTGTGTTTTTTTTTCTGAATTTTTATTATGGCTTTTCTTTTCCGTTCTCCTCATAAACGTTCTTCTTCTACCTCTTCTTCTTCTTCTTCGACTTCCAACGCTCCAAACTCTTTCATAAATACTTTTACAAATTCGAAGATCAAACATCCTCAACCCATAACATTTTCAATGAAGAAATTCAATTTAACAACATAAACCAACATGTTGATAATTGGACTCTTCCTAAAATTGATCCAAAAACTCTTTTCCATAAAAATAAGGAATGGTTTTTCCGGTCGATTACATAATTAAGACTGTTGAAGAATCTGTCCCTACCAATGATGATGAAGACGAAGATGAATTCATTGTCAATTTGGAAGAAGACTGAACTTTTGCAACTTTTGACGGAGACAATAAACACATTCGTTTCCATGTATAAAGTTGTAGAATTATAAATCTCTTTGTATTATGATAATTCATTGTAATACGTAGAGTATTTGTGTAGTTAATTACGTATTTGCTTTGTAGTTGATTACGTATAAATAAACAAAGACCGGTCACCAACCGGAATCAGTATAAACCTGGCGATTCGGAGTTACCATTAAGGAATCGTACAAACGATGACTCGAACCGATCTATATAAATGAGACATTTCTGTTTCAAGGGTTCAAAACCACTTCTCTCTCTCTCTCTCTAGCTTCTCTCTCCGCCTTTCTCTAACCCTTCCCCTTCTTCTCTCTTTAAGCTTTCTTCCGCCTTTCCTTCCATGTAAGTGTGTTTTCATTTCAATAAACGTTTTCTTCTTTATGTCTTCCCCGCATCTCGCATCTCTTACTCTCTTCTTTTATGAACTAGATCGGCGTAGTTTACTACCGATCTTTTCTTTTCTTTCTTTCTCTTTAGCACGTTTACTCTTTCGCTCTTATGTTCTAAACTTCAATTATTGCTTTTCTACTTCTCTCTCGTCTCTCACCCTCTCTTATCTGATCCTTAGGGGTCTCTCCCCTAGATTGGTATCAAAGCCAGAGGGGAAGTAGAGATGTATTGGTATCAGAGCCAGAGGGGAAGTAGAGATGTATTGATTAGATCTGGACTGTAAGGTTGCTTAATCATGATATATGGTTTGAAATAATGAGATATGCTTCAGATCTATGCTCTAATAATAAAAAAAAAAAATTAAAATTAAGTATATATATCATAGTCTAGTAATTCTCCTAAGAAGTTTTATGTTTGATTTTTGCATATGACAAATACTTATGTGGGATGTCTAAGGCTATGGTTGTGGGATGTCTAAGGCCGTAAGTCCCAAGGAGTGGCAGCGATCCGCCTCACAAAAGTGGCGAGTGTGCCCGCATGAAATACTGTCATATGTGAATCCTGAACATAAGATTTCTTACGGGAATTCATGACTTATCACATTTAATTTCTGTTATCACTTTTATATTTCTGTTTAAGTGAAATGGTTAGGTTAATTCCTGACTATGGGATTTCGGCTGATCTGAGAAAAGGATAAGATTCATTCATAAGTAATGTTCAGATGTTTAAGATGGTTGCACCTTGGCTGTGTCGATTCTTGAGCTATCTAGATTAATGTGAATTGAATGATCTTAGATTTTCAGATCAATAAGACCCATATTCACTATTAATCGAGCATATGATCTAAAGACCTCTACAATGACCAACTATATATTATGATTGGTAAATTACGAGTAAATATTTAATCAAGCATACCACTACTTCATCCAATGGTGAAGATATCGGTTGAAGGGAGACTTACATCATTTGGTTAAGTTTCTTTACATTTTCGCTTTATTTCTTAGCAATTTTATTATTGTGCTTTATTTTCTGAATTTTTATTATGGCTTTTCTTTTCCGTTCTCCTCATAAACGTTCTTCTTCTACCTCTTCTTCTTCTTCTTCGACTTCCAACGCTCCAAACTCTTTCATAAATACTTTTACAAATTCGAAGATCAAACATCCTCAACCCATAACATTTTCAATGAAGAAATTCAATTTAACAACATAAACCAACATGTTGATAATTGGACTCTTCCTAAAATTGATCCAAAAACTCTTTTCCATAAAAATAAGGAATGGTTTTTCCAGTCTGATTACATAATTAAGACTGTTGAAGAATTGTCCCTATCCATCCCGAGAAAGAAGTTTTTCACCTTCTTTCCACCAAATCCATTGAAAAACATAAACAAAAGTACAATTTCTTACACATTGGTTGTGTACAGATTGCACTTAAACCTCTTACTCGTAAAGGGTTAAATGTTTTGGTCTTGCTTGCTTACGAGATCAAAGACATAACATTTACGAAGATTCTCTTTTAGCAAAAGAATTGAATTTGGACCGCACAATGGTCCATCTATTTCAACTGTTTTCCAAATCAAACCATTGATCTTAACGATAAACATGCTTATGAGGCTTTAGATCTTAATCTTAAGTTCTTTGGCTTCAACATGAAACCAGGATCTATACCCGTTACCCTAATTTATAGGATACGTATAAGGTCTCAAAATCTTCTTCCTCCTACCTCTTTCAAAATCGAAGACAATGGTCAAACTATTGTTTTCCTCACCGATCATACAAACACAAATATCATGGTTCCAAGGGTAATCCATTGGAAAGATGTTAATCTTCCGGACACTTGGGTCATGGATAAAGTGTTAAGGCTATACCCAAACCCGTCCCACAAATCACAAGAATTACACAAACACCTACGGAACTGTCCTTCTTTCTTTTGACAGATCTAGTAGAACAAATTCTTCTTACGGATCTACTTCTTCAAGATATGAAAGTTGTAGATCTCCAAACTCTTCTAGAAGGTTATTTGAATATCCCGCTTCTCCTCCCCCGCAGTTATTCATTTACCTCCTCCTCCTCCTCCTTCACAACCTATAACACCTCCTCAACCAAGTGCACCTCCTCGGCAAGATGAGGATACGCCTAATGTTGAGATGCAAGGAATAGATAATTCCGGTACAATTCCTCATGCAAACTATCAAAGAGAGGATGACCAAAATTCGAAATACCCGCAAATTATTCCGAATTAGGTGAACCTCGATCAATTGGAGTTCTTTTACAAGAATTTCGATTGATAAAAAACGTTTGCAAAAGGAATTCTATTCAACATAATACTTTGAAAAGAAAGCTGGTTTTTAGAAAACTTCAAAGGAAAATCGCGACAAGCGAGATCCAAGAAGAATTCTACGGTTCCTTACAAAGCAAGAAATAAATATTTTATTTTTTGGTGGTTTGAGGAATACACTCTCCAACAAAAAATAGAATATCCATTTTACAAATCTATTAATATGATCAAAAAGGATTGGAAGCTTTGTGATAATCAAACAATTTCTTCTCAACTTCCACCCATTAGATCATTCCAACTTGACATCAATGACAAGTAAAGGAAATCCCGTTATTGCCTCCCCTTTCAAAGCAAAAACACCTTCGATGATAATCCTACTTGCTCGGGATATTGTCAATATTATAGAACAAAATAATTATACAAATCAGTATCTTCAAGTTCTTGGAGGTCATATCATAAATACATCTTCTTCTTCTTCCTCACAAACAACTTCTGTTTCTCATCCAGAAAAACAAAAACAAAAACAACCTTTATTCAAACCATTTCAGTTTGATCCTAGGGTTAAATCTGATCTTCAAACAAAAACAAATTCTAGTATTATTCAAGTATATTGACCAACAATTACAACACGAGTTAAGAAATAAGGATGATCTTTCAACACCAACAACAGATTTAAGAAGAAAGATTATTCCTAAACCCCTTCTACTCCCCAAAAATCAGCTCATGATTCATCATCTCGTTAATACAAGAATGATCATGAATTTAAAAAACCTTTCCCGAAAAAGATTCCGAATCGATTCAAAATCTAATTTTCAAATAAACCATCAACGATGGCAAAAACCTTCTTGGAAAAATCCCTCTTTTCAAAGTTCTTCAAAATTATACTATCCTAGGGCCGAGTCCTTTGGATATTTTAAGCGAAGAACGCCATAATCAAACTTTTAAGTCTTTTAACTCAAATGACATCTATGAATGGAATATAGATGGTCGAGTGAGACTAATATTCTTCAAATTCTTCAACGAGATGACAATGGTAAGCTCGCTTACTATGTTTCAAAGAATTACACGAGATCGTGATATTACCGATCTTTTAATTTTGGATTTTCCGGCGAGTTAAAAGGTTGGTGGGATTTTTATCGACCGATTCTCGAGAAACAACAAATTTTTTCATCTGTTAAAACTGAGTCTGATGGAACTCCGATAACTCACAATGGAGAACCAATTCCAGATTCTGTTAATACTCTTATTTTTTCAATAGTTAAACACTTTATTGGCGATCCAGAGATTTGGAAAGATCGCTCTTCTGAACTTTTATCAAACATCAAATGTCGAACATTATCCGAATTTAGATGGTATAAAGATACCTTCATGACTCGGGTATTCACAAGAGATGATGCCAACCAAGGTTTTGGAAAGAAAAATTTCTATTTGGTTTACCAATTTCTTTTGGTGATAAAGTTAGAGATAAACTTAGAACCTTGTATAATGGCACTATTCCTTATGATACATTGACATATGGTGAATTGATTTCCCATGTTCAAAAACTGCTTTAAAAACTGTCAAGATGATGGAATCAAACATCAACTTGCCAAAGAAAAGAGTATAAACGAAAAGAATTAGGTACTTTTTGTGAACAATTTGGTCTTCCTTCTTGTTCTAAACCAAGGCCAAAGACTCACAAATCTTCTCATTTTCAAAAAACTTTTAAACCTTATAAATCATCTTCTTTTTCAAAACGTCCTTATTTTAAGGATTATTCTCGATCTTTTCATAAAAAACCAAGAAAAGGCTTTCGTCCCTAATTTTAGATCTAAATCCAAACCTAATAAATCTTTCAAAAAACCTTTGAAAGATCAGTCTTGTTTTAAATGTGGTAAAATTGGTCATTATGCTAAATACCGCAGAATCTCCAACAAAATAAACAACATTGACCAACTCGAAGAATCTCTTCGAAATCAAATAAACAATCTTCTTCTTGATACTTCCTCTGATTCTGAAGAAGAAACCAGCTCAAATTCCACTGAAGATATTAATCAAGTCCAAGATGATGAATACTATTCATCCTCTGACTCTGATAATATTGCTCAAATAAATATGATCACCAGGGAGCAAGATCTACTCCTTGATGTCATCAACAAACTTCCGATTGTGATAAAGGTGAGTATTTTTCAAAGTTGAAAGATATTTTATCACAATCCTCCCAACCCTCTTCTTCTACTCCTTCCAAAATAAATATTCCAGAACCACTATGATCTTACCAAAACCATGGAAAGATTTAAACGTTCGTAAAAAACCGTTACTATAAATGATCTTGGTGAGATTAATACACTCAAATCAAGTTCAACAACTTCAATCCTCTCACAAAATTCATAAGGATGCCATACTCCAAATCCATCAAATCTTATCTTCTTCTCAAAATCCTTCTGATGAGAATAATGATCAGGTTTTAAACAATGAAGATCAAGATGAAAATTCTCTTGAGAATCCAATTTTAGAAACACCCTTTCTAAATGAGGTATCTCAATGTTTTGTACAAAAATTTTATATAAACGTCAAGATTATAATCGGTGATTATGTTCTTGATCAACCAGCTTTATTTGACACAGGATCCATGGTCAATTGTATTTTAGAAGGCCTGGGTTCCTACAAAATACTTTGAAAAAACAACTCGAACGATTTGTAGGTGTTTCAAAGATCTTACCGTCTCGTTCGGTATAAAGTGTCAAAAGCAATTGTCCAAAATGGAAATTGGAAGGTAAAAACCCCTTTTATTCTTATGAAAACTATGGCATCTAATATTATCCTTGGAGCACCATTTGCTACAATGATAACGCCATACAAAACTCTTTCTGAGGGGATTACAACCAAACATTTAGGTTTTGGACAAAAGACATTTTTTCCTTTTTTCCGAAAAACCAAGAGTTAGAGAATTGAATCTTGTTTTCATGAAACAAAATCAGATCAATTTTCTTAAAGAAGAAGTTTCCTTTAAACGCATTGAGCATCAACTTCAACAACCTTTTATCCAGAAACAAATCCATTCTTGTCTGGATAAAATCCACCAAACCGTTTGTGCGGATTTACCTAATGCTTTCTGGAATCGAAAGCAACACATGGTAGATCTTCCTTACGAACCAAACTTTTCGAAAAAACATATTCCCACAAAAGCCCCGCTATTCAAATGAATCAAGAAATTCTTGAAACTTGCAAGAAAGAAATTCAAGATCTTCTTGACAAACGTTTGATACGCAAAAGCCAAAGCCCTTGGTCTTGTGCGGCTTTTTACGTTAACAAAAATCTTTGAGATTGAACGAGGAACACCTCGCTTAGTCATAAATTATAAACCACTTAATGAAGCTTTGCAATGGATTAGATATCCAATTCCAAATAAATCGACTTACTAAAACATTTACATTCTCGCAAAAATCTTTTCTAAATTTGACATGAAATCGGATTTTGGCGGATACAAATTCTCGAAAAAGATAGGTATAAAAGCGCTTTTCTTGTCCCATTTGATCGATATGAGTGGAATGTTATGCCTTTTGGTTTAAAAAATGCCCCTTCGAATTTCAAAAGATTATGAATGACATTTTCATGCACCAAAGTCAATATATCATTGTATATATTGATGATGTTCTAATCTTTTCAAATTCAATAGAAGATCATTTTAAACATGTCAATAAATTTATTAGAAGCTGCAGAAATAAATGGTTTAGTTGTTTCAAAACCAAAAATCAGTTTATTTCAAACAAAAGTCCGATTTCTTGGACATTGGATTAATCAAGGAACTATCACGCCAATTGAAAGAGCAATTCAATTTGCGGATAAATTTCGATCAGATCCTTGATAAAAATCAATTGCGAGAGATTTCTCGGGTTGTTTAAATTATGTGGCCGAGTTCATTCCTCAACTTAGCAATTTTCTTAAACCACTCCATGAACGTCTTAAGAACAATCCATCTCCTTGGACGGATGTTCATACAAAGATTGTTCAACAAATCAAAAAAAGGTTAAGGAACTTCCATGCCTTAACCTTCCTCTTCCTATGGCCTTTAAGATTGTCCAGACGGATGCTTCGAATTAGGCTATGGAGGAATTCTTAAACAACGTGTAGGAGATAAAGAGCAAATTATCTCTTTTACATCCAAACACCGGAATCGCTTTCGAAAAACTATTCTACGATCAAAAAAGAAATTTTGGCCGTTGTTTTATGTGTTTCAAAATTTCAAGCGATCTCGTTAAATCAAAGGTTTTTAATTCGCATTGATTGTAAATCTGCAAAAGATGTTTTACAAAAAGATGTTAAAAACCTTGCATCAAAACAAATTTTTGCCCGATGGCAAGCAATTTTGAGTGTTTTTGATTTTGATATTGAATTTATCAAAGGCACTACAAATTCCCTCCCAGATTTCCTTACCCGAGAATTCCTTCAAGGAAGTTCTAAGATGAGTGAAACCTAACCATAAATATTTTTTCTCTTCCTTTAGCCTATGACGAGAAAAAAGAAACCAGGAGATGATCAAAAGAATAAATCTGTCCTCTCCCATGATGAGGATGATAAACAAAGCATTTTCCAAGATGCTCAAGGCCCCCCTTCCCGGCGCATTTGGCCAAAATTATAAAACAACTGCTTCAACAACAAACGACCTATAAAATGTTGATAAATGGTTCGAAGAAAACCCAAAGTATCTTTGTGCCTTCGAACAGACGGGTTCTTGAATCAAAAGAATGTTGTTCAGCATACCCTTGCTGCTGCAAAAGATAAACAAGATTGTATCCAGCAACTTACTCTTCTTCTCAAACAACTCCAAGAAGATAAAGCTGGATCATCAACACTGTCTGAGTCTATTGATGATGAAGACGAAGATGAATTCATTGTCAATTTGGAAGAAGACTGAACTTTTGCAACTTTTGACGGAGACAATAAACACTTTCGTTTCCATGTATAAAGTTGTAGAATTATAAATCTCTTTGTATTATGATAATTTATTGTAATACGTAGAGTATTTCTTAATTGTAGTTGATTACGTATAAATAAACGGTACCGGTCACCAACCGGGGCAGAAAAACTGGCGATTCAGTTACCATGCTTAGGAGCTGTACAAACAGTGACTCGAACCGATCTATATAAGCAGACATTCAGTCTGTTTCAGGCAGGTTCGAAACCACTACTCTCCTCTCTCTCTAGCTTCTCTCTGCCTTCTCTCTACAACCTTTCCCCTTCTTCTCTCTTTAAGCTTTCTTCTGCCTTTCCCTTCCATGTAAGTGTGTTTACATTTCAATAAACGTTTTCTTCTTTATGTCTTCCCGCATATCGCATCTCTTACCCTTCTTTTGTGAACTTATGAACTAGATCAGCGTAGTTTACTACCGATCTTTTCTTTTCCTTCTTTCTCTTTAGCACGTTTACTCTTCTGTTCTTATGTTCTAAACTTTAATTATTGATTTCTCTACTTCTCTCTGTCTCTCACCCTCTCTATCGATCCTTAGGGGTCTCTCCCCTAAATTGGTATCGAGCCGGAGGAAGTAGAGATGTGTTGATTAGATCGGAATTTTGTAAGGTTGCTTAATCATGATATATGGTTTGAAGTAATGAGATATGCTTCAGATCTATGCTCCAAATAAAATAAAAAAATAAAATTAAAATTAAGTATTTATATCATAGTCTAGTAATTCTCCTAAGAAGTTTTATGTTTGATTTTTGCATATGACAAATACTTATGTGGGATGTCTAAGGCCATGGTTGTGGGATGTCTAAGGCCGTAAGTCCCAAGGAGTGGCGAGCGATCGCCTCACAAAAGTGGCGAGTGTGCCCCGCATAAAATACTGTCATATGTGAATCCTGAACATAAGAATTCTTACGGGAATTCATGACTTATCACATTTAATTTCTGTTATCACTTTTATATTTCTGTTTAAGTGAAATGGTTAGGTTAATTCGACTATGGGATTTCGTACGATCGAGAAAAGGATAAGATTCATTCATAGTAATGTTCAGATGTTTAAGATGGTTACACCTTGGCAGTGTCGATCCTTAAGCTATCTAGATTAATGTGAATTGAATGATCTTAGATTTTCAGATCAATAAGACCCATATTCACTATTAAAGGAGCATATGACCTAAAGACCCTCTAGAATGACCAACTATATATTATGATTGGTAAATTACAGTAAATATTTAATCAGCATACCACTACTTCATCCAATGGTGAAGATATCAGTTGAAGGGAGACTTAAATTATTTGGTTAAGTTCCTTTATTTTTCTGCTTTATTTCTTAGCAATTTTATTATTGTGCTTTATTTTCTGAATTTTAATTATGGCTTTTCTTTTCCGTTCTCCTCATAAACGTTCTTCTTCTTCCTCTTCTTCTTCTTCGACTTCCTCCGCTCCAAACTCTTTCATAAATACTTTTACAAATTCGAAGATACAAACGTCCTCAACTCATAACATTTTCAATGAAGAAATTCAATTTAACAACATAAACCAACATGTTGATAATTGGACTCTTCCTAAAATTGATCCAAAAACTCTTTTTCATAAAAATAAGGAATGGTTTTTCCAGTCTGATTACATAATCAAGACTTGTTGAAGAATCTGTCCCTATCCATCCGAGAAAGAAGTTTTTCATCTTCTTTCCACCAAATCCATTGAAAAACATAAACAAAAGTACAATTTCTTACACATTGGTTGTGTACAGATTGCACTTAAACCTCTTACTCGTAAAGGGTTAAATGTTTTACGGTCTTGCTTGCTTACGAGATCAAAGACATAACATTTACGAAGATTCTCTTTTGGCGTGGCTGAATTTGGACTGCACAATGGTCAGTCTATTTCAACTGTTTTCCAAATCAAACCATTGATCTTAACGATAAACATGCTTATGAGGCTTTAGATCTTAATCTTAAGTTCTTTGGCTTCAACATGAAACCAGGATCTATACATGTTACCCTAATTTATAGGATACAGTATAAGGTCTCAAAATCTTCTTCCTCCTACCTCTTTCAAAATCCTGAAGACAATGGTCAAACTATTGTTTTCCTCATTGATCATACAAACACAAATATCATGGTTCCAAGGGTAATCCACTGGAAAGATGTTAATCTTAGGACACTTGGGTCATGGATAAAGCTGTTAAGGCTATACCTCAAACCCGTCCCACAAATCACAAGAATTACACAAACACCTACTGGAACTGTCTTTCTTTCTTTTGACAGATCTAGTAGAACAAATTCTTCTTACGGATCTACTTCTTCAAGATATGAAAGTTGTAGATCTCCAAATCCAAACTCTTCCAGAAGGTTATTTGAATATCTTGCTTCTCCCCCCCCTGCAGTTATTCATTTACCTCCTCCTCCTTTACAACCTATAACACCTCCTCAACCAATTGCACCTCCTCGGCAAGATGAGGATAAGCCTAATGTTGAGATGCAAGGAATAGATAATTCTGGTACAATTCCTCATGCAAATTATCAAAGAGAGGATGACCAAAATTCAGAAATACGCAAATTATTCTGAATTAGGTGAACCTCAATCAATTGGAGTTCTTTTACAAGAATTTCAAATTGATAAAAAACGTTTGCAAAAGGAATTCTATTCAGAACATAATACTTTGAAAAGAAACTGGTTTTTAGAAAAATTCAAAGGAAAACTATGACAGAGATCCAAGAAGAATTCTACGTTTCCTTACAAAGCAAGAAATAAATATTTTATTTTTTGACTGGTTTGAGGAATACACTCTCCAACAAAAAATAGAATATCCATTTTACAAATCTATTAATATGATCAAAAAGGATTGGAAGCTTTGTGACAATCAAACAATTTTTCTCAACTTCCACCTATTAGATCATTCCAACTTGACATCAATGACAAGTAAAGGAAATCTGTTATTGCCTCCCCTTTCAAAGCAAAAACACCTTCGATGATAATCCTACTGCTCGGGATATTGTCAATATTATAGAGCAAAATAATTATACAAATCAGTATCTTCAAGTTCTTGGAGGTCATATCATAAATGCATCTTCTTCTTCTTCCTCACAAACAACTTCTGTTTCTCAACCAAATCCAGAAAAACAAAAACAGAAACAACCTTTATTCAAACCATTTCAGTTTGATCCTAAGGTTAAATCGATCTTCAAACAAAAACAAATGCTAGTATTATTCAGTATATTGACCAACAATTACAACAGTTAAGAAATAAGGATGATCTTTCAACACCAACAACAGATTTAAGAAGAAAGATTATTCCGGAAACCCCTTCTACTCCCCAAAAATCAACTCATGATTCATCATCTGTTAATACAGTAATGATCATGAATTTAAAAAACCTTTCTGAAAAAGATTCTGAATCGATTCAAAATCTAATTTTCAAATAAACCATCAACGATGGCAAAAACCTTCTTGGAAAAATCCCTCTTTTCAAAGTTCTTCAAAATTATACTATCCTAGGGCCGAGTCCTTTGGATATTCTAAGCGAGGAACGCCATAATCAAACTTTTAAGTCTTTTAACTCAAATGACATCTATGAATGGAATATAGACGGTCGAGTGAGACTAATATTCTTCAAATTCTTCAAAGAGATGACAATGGTAAGCTCGCTTACTATGTTTCAAAGAATTACACGAGATCGTGATATTACTAATCTTTTAATTTCCGGATTTTCGGGCAGTTAAAAGTTGGTGGGATTTTTATCGACTGATTCGAGAAACAACAAATTTTTTCATCTATTAAAAGCGAGTCGATGGAACTCCGATAACTCACAATGGAGAACTAATTCCAGATTACGTTAATACTCTTATTTTTTCAATAATTAAACACTTTATTGGCGATCCAGAGATTTGGAAAGATCGCTCTTCTGAACTTTTATCAAACATCAAATGTCGAACATTATCCGAATTTAGATGGTATAAAGATACCTTCATGACTCGGGTATTGACAAGAGATGATGCCAACCAAGGTTTTTGGAAAGAAAAATTTCTATTTGGATTACCAACATCTTTTGGTGATAAAGTTAGAGATAAACTTAGAACCTTGTATAACGGCACAATCCCTTATGATATATTGACATATGGTGAATTGATTTCCCATGTTTAAAAAGCTGCTTTAAAAATCGCCAAGATGATGGAATCAAACATCAACTTGCCAAAGAAAAGAGTATAAACGAGAAAAGAATTAGGTACTTTTTGTGAACAATTTGGTCTTCCTTCTTGTTCTAAACCAAGGCCAAAGACTCACAAATCTTCTCATTTTCAAAAAACTTTTAAACCTTATAAATCATCTTCTTTTTCAAAACGTCCTTATTTTAAGGATTATTCTCGATCTTTTCATAAAAAACCAAGAAAAGGTTTTCATCCAAATTTTAAATCTAAATCCAAACCTAATAAATCTTTCAAAAAACCTTTGAAAGATCAGTCTTGTTATAAATGTGGTAAAATTGGTCATTATGCTAAATACTTGAGAATCTCCAACAAAATAAACAACATTGACCAACTTGAAGAATCTCTTGAAACCAAATAAACAATCTTCTTCTTGATACTTCCTCGATTTGAAGAAGAAACCAGCTCAAATTTCGAGAATATTAATCAAGTTCAAGATGATGAATACTATTCATCCTCGACTCGATAATATTGTTCAAATAAATATGATCACCAGGGAGCAAGATCTACTCCTTGATGTCATCAACAAACTTCAGATTGTGATAAAGGTGAGTATTTTTCAAAGTTGAAAGATATTTTATCACAATCCTCCCAACCCTCTTCTTCTACTCCTTCCAAAATAAATATTCCACAGAACCATTATGATCTTACCAAAACCATGGAAAGATTTAAACGTTCAGTAAAACCGTTACTATAAATGATCTTTGAGATTAATACACTCAAATCTGAAGTTCAACAACTTCAATCCTCTCAAAAAATTCATGAGGATGCCATACTCCAAATCCATCAAATCTTATCTTCTTCTCAAAATCCTTCTGATGAGAATAATGATCAGGTTTCAAACAATGAAAATCAAGATGAAAATTCTCTTGAGAATCCGATTTTAGAAACACCCTTTCTAAATGAGGTATCTCAATGTTTTGTACAAAAATTTTATATAAACGTCAAGATTATAATCGGTGATTATGTTCTTGATCAACCAGCTTTATTTGACACGGGATCCATGGTCAATTGTATTTTAGAAGGCCTGGTTCCTACAAAATATTTTGAAAAAACAATGAGAACGATTTGTAGGTGTTTCAAAGATCTTCTTGTCTGTTCGGTATAAAGTGTCAAAAGCAATTGTCCAAAATGGAAATTGGAAGGTAAAAACCCCTTTTATTCTTATGAAAACTATGGCATCTAATATTATCCTTGGAGCACCATTTGCTACAATGATAACACCATACAAAACTCTTTCTGAGGGGATTACAACCAAACATTTAGGTTTTGGACAAAAGATATTTTTCCTTTTTACGAAAAACCAAGAGTTAGAGAATTGAATCTTGTTTTCATGAAACAAAATCAGATCAATTTTCTTAAAGAAGAAGTCTCCTTTAAACGCATTGAGCATCAACTTCAACAACCTTTTATCCGAAGCAAATCCATTCTTATGCGGATAAAATCCACCAAACCGTTTGTGCGGATTTACCTAATGCTTTCTCGGAATCGAAAGCAACACATGGTAGATCTTCCTTACGAATCAAACTTTTCGAAAAACATATTCCCACAAAAGCTCGCTATTCAAATGAATCAAGAAATTCTTGAAACTTGCAAGAAAGAAATTCAAGATCTTCTTGACAAGCGTTTGATACGCAAAAGCCAAAGCCCTTGGTCTTGTGCGGCTTTCTACGTTAACAAAAATCTTTGAGATTGAACGAGGAACACCTCGCCTAGTCATAAATTATAAACCACTTAATGAAGCTTTGCAATGGATTCGATATCCAATTCCAAATAAATCGACTTACTAAAACATTTACATTTTGCAAAAATCTTTTCTAAATTTGACATGAAATCTGGATTTTGGCAGATACAAATTTCTGAAAAAGATAGGTATAAAACTGCTTTTACTGTCCCATTTGGTCAGTATGAGTGGAATGTTATGCCTTTTGGTTTAAAAATGCCCCTTCGAATTTCAAAAGATTATGAACGACATATTCATGCACCAAAGTCAATATATCATTATATATATTGATGATGTTCTAGTCTTTTCAAATTCAATAGAAGATCATTTTAAACATGTCAATAAATTTATTAGAAGCTGAGAAATAAATGGTTTAGTTGTTTCAAAACCAAAAATCAGTTTATTTCAAACAAAAGTCCGATTTCTTGGACATTGGATTAATCAAGGAACTATCACGCCAATTGAAAGAGCAATTCAATTTGCGGATAAATTTCTGATCAGATCCTTGATAAAAATCAATTGCGAGAGATTTACGGGTTGTTTAAATTATGTGGCTGAGTTCATTCCTCAACTTAGCAACTTTCTTAAACCACTCCATGAACGTCTTAAGAACAATCCATCTCCTTGGACGGATGTTCATACAAAGATAGTTCAACAAATCAAAAAACAGGTTAAGGAACTTCCATGCCTTAACCTTCCTCTTCCTATGGCCTTTAAGATTGTCCAGACGGATGCTTCTGAATTAGGCTATGGAGGAATTATTAAACAACGAGTAGGAGATAAAGAGCAAATTATCTCTTTTACATCTAAACACTTTGGAATCTGCTCGGAAAAATTATTCTACGATCAAAAAAGAAATTTTGGCCATTGTTTTATGTGTTTCAAAATTTCAAGGCGATCTGTTAAATCAAAGGTTTTTAATTCGCATTGATTGCAAATCTGCAAAAGATGTTTTACAAAAAGATGTTAAAAACCTTGCATCAAAACAAATTTTTGCCCGATGGCAAGCAATTTTGAGTGTTTTTGATTTTGATATTGAATTTATCAAAGGCACTACAAATTCCTCGATTTCCTTACCGAGAATTCCTTCAAGGAAGTTCTAAGATGAGTGACACCTAACCATAAATATTTTTCTCTTCCTTTAGCCTATGACGAGAAAAAAGAAACCAGGAGATGATCAAAAGAATAAATCATCTCTCCCATGATGAGGATGATAAACAAAGCATTTTCCAAGATGCTCAAGGCCCATACGAAGGCGATTTGGCCAAAATTATAAAACAAGCTGCTTCAACAACAAGCGACTTCTCGGGAAGCATCTTCATCAATGAGTCAACCTATCCCACAAACACGGGGAATGCGTCGGACTCGTTCACAAACAAGATCGGGTCATCCACCCCAAAACCGGAGTCATCTACTCAATAAATCGAGTCTCGATCCCAGGGACTAATTTCTAAAAAATCTTTAAAGCCTGAACCAAAAACCATTGATTCCTACGTCAAAAAACTTCCTTCTCAAAGTTGGAATGAAGTATTGACAAAAAAGGATCCAAAAATCCAGGCTTTAGAATATGATAAATTGGCTTTATCTTTAATTGCCTCTTCTTCCCAGGCAATTACAAAAGGAGAGTATGATTCGGCAAATAAAGAATTTGCTCTCCAACTAGCCGAGAAAAAGCCACCTCGGGTATCACGCCCATTAGCAGTTCTTCCAAGTTGTTAATACTATAGATACTCCATACATCGAAAAACAAAATGTTGTATTGGATATCTTACAGATTGAACTGAGTTTTTCTTTGAAACTCCAAACCAAGTAGCATTAAATGTTTTCCCTTCGGATTTCATTTTGTGCCTACTAGTTTACAAAAAACACAAGAGTTTTATGAGTTAATATTAGTTGATTACGGATCCATAAAGTTGACGAGACATATCTCTAAACCTAAGGATCAAGAACAACAATTTATAACTCATTCAACTTTACAAATTTTAAAAGTTCTTACGCCTACAAACTGGGGTAAGAATCTCAATAAATGGAAACCTTTTTCTAAAAGAGTTTTCGATCTTGAAGGATATACATACCGGGATTATTGTACTGCCTGGTATAATGTCTTTTGGGATCAAAATAAAATTTTCAAACATACTTGGTTTATTTATTTCAAAAATAAAACCGAGTATATCTTTCCCAAATGGTTTTTGAAATGGTGGCGAATTTTTGGACCAATATCGAAATCCTTCCGCCACATGACTTCAAAAGGCATTGATTCTTTTTCAACATAAATTCCAGAATAATGGAGATCCTTTTCCCATAGATCTTCATTATTTTTCAAAACTGTCTGTATCTTGGATTTTTTCCTGGCAATACAGATTTTCTCATATAAACAAAAACGTACCAAATTTACCAGCTTTACAAAGACAAATCTTTGTTCGTTGGTGGGGAAATTATAAAACGACTCTTGCAGACTGCAAAGCGGTTGATAAATGGTTCGAAGAAAACCCAAAGTATCTTTGTGCCACTGAACAGAGCAGGTTCTTGAATCAAAAGAATGTTGTTCAGCATACCCTTGCTGCTGCAAAAGATAAACAAGATTGTATCCAGCAACTTACTCTTCTTCTCAAACAACTCCAAGAAGATAAAGCTGGATCATCAACAATATCGAGTCTATTGATGATGAAGACGAAGATGAATTCATTGTCAATTTGGAAGAAGACTGAACTTTTGCAACTTTTGACGGAGACAATAAACACTTTCGTTTCCATGTATAAAGTTGTAGAATTATAAATCTCTTTGTATTATGATAATTTATTGTAATACGTAGAGTATTTTAGTTAATTATTCTTTGTAGTTGATTACGTATAAATAAACGTACGGTCACTGGCCCGGGCTGTAGCAAAGCGCGGTTCGGGTTACCATTAACCGGGGCTGTACAAATGATGACTCGAACCGATCTATATAAACGAGACATTGAGTCATTTCAAGCGGGTTCGAAACCACTACTCTCTCTCTCTCTCTAGCTTCTTCTCTCGCCTTCTCTCTACAACCTTTCCCCTTCTCCTCTCTTTAAGCTTTCTTCGCCTTTCCCTTCCATGTAAGTGTTTTCATTTCAATAAACGTTTTCTTCTTTATGTCTTCCCCGCATCTCGCATCTCTTACCCTTCTTTTGTGAACTTATGAACTAGATCAGCGTAGTTTACTACCGATCTTTTCTTTTCCTTCTTTCTCTTTAGCACGTTTACTCTTCTGTTCTTATGTTCTAAACTTTAATTATTGATTTCTCTACTTCTCTCTGTCTCTCACCCTCTCCTATCTGATCAAGAAAAGCCATAATTAAAATTCAGAAAATAAAGCACAATAATAAAATTGCTAAGAAATAAAGCAGAAAAATAAAGGAACTTAACCAAATAATTTAAGTCTCCCTTCAACTGATATCTTCACCATTGGATGAAGTAGTGGTATCGATTAAATATTTCCTTGTAATTTACCAATCATAATATATAGTTGGTCATTCTAGAGGGTCTTTAGGTCATATGCTCCTTTAATAGTGAATATGGGTCTTATTGATCTGAAAATCTAAGATCATTCAATTCACATTAATCTAGATAGCTTAAGGATCGACACTGCCAAGGTGTAACCATCTTAAACATCTGAACATTACTATGAATGAATCTTATCCTTTTCTCAGATCAGACGAAATCCCATAGTCAGGAATTAACCTAACCATTTCACTTAAACAGGAATATAAAAGTGATAACAGAAATTAAATGTGATAAGTCATGAATTCCCGTAAGAAATCTTATGTTCAGGATTCACATATGAGGATTAAGAAGTATTTTATGCGGGGCACACTCGCCACTTTTGTGAGGCTTTTAGCCACTCCTTGGGACTTACGGCCTTAGACATCCCACAACCATGGCCTTAGACATCCCACATAAGTATTTGTCATATGCAAAAATCAAACATAAAACTTCTTAGGAGAATTACTAGACTATGATATAAATACTTAATTTTAATTTTTTTATTTTATTTTATTTGGAGCATAGATCTGAAGCATATCTCATTACTTCAAACCATATATCATGATTAAGCAACCTTACAGTCCAGATCTAATCAACACATCTCTACTTCCCCTCTGGCTCTGATACCAATTTAGGGGAGAGACCCCTAAGGATCAGATAGGAGAGGGTGAGAGACAGAGAGAAGTAGAGAAATCAATAATTAAAGTTTAGAACATAAGAACAGAAGAGTAAACGTGCTAAAGATAAAGAAGGAAAAGAAAAGATCGGTAGTAAACTACGCTGATCTAGTTCATAAGTTCACAAAAGAAGGGTAAGAGATGCAGATGCAGGAAGACATAAAGAAGAAAACGTTTATTGAAATGAAAACACTTACATGGAAGGGAAAGGCAGAAGAAAGCTTAAAGAGAGGAGAAGGGGAAAGGTTGTAGAGAGAAGAAGGCCAGAGAGAAGCTAGAGAGAGAGAGAGAGGAGAGTAGTGGTTTCGAACCCTTGAAACAGACTGAATGTCTGTTTATATAGATCGGTTCGAGTCCTTTGTTTGTACGATTCCGGTTAATGGTAACCCGAATCGCTGCGGTTTGCTACGGTCCGGTTGGTGACCGGTCGTTTATTTATACGTAATCAACTACAGCAAATACTCTACGTATTACAATAAATTATCATAATACAAAGAGATTTATAATTCTACAACTTTATACATGGAAACGAAAGTGTTTATTGTCTCCGTCAAAAGTTGCAAAAGTTCAGTCTTCTTCCAAATTGACAATGAATTCATCTTCGTCTTCATCATCAATAGACTCAGACAGTGTTGATGATCCAGCTTTATCTTCTTGGAGTTGTTTGAGAAGAAGAGTAAGTTGCTGGATACAATCTTGTTTATCTTTTGCGCGACAAGGGTATCTTGAACATCATTCTTTTGATTCAAGAACCTGCTGTTCAAAGTGGCACAAAGATACTTTGGGTTTTCTTCGAACCATTTATCAACCGCTTTGCGATCGCAAGAGTCGTTTTATAATTTCCCCACCAACGAACAAAGATTTGTCTTTGTAAAATTGGTAAATTTGGAACGTTTTTGTTTATATGAGAAAATCAGTATTGCCAGGAAAAAATCCAAGATACAGACAGTTTTGAAAAATAATGAAGATCTATGGGAAAAGGATCTCCATTATTCTGGAATTTATGTTGAAAAAGAATCAATGCCTTTTGAAAGTCGTGGCGGAAGGATTTCGGATATTGGTCCAAAAATTCGCCACCATTTCAAAAACCATTGGGGAAAGATATACTCGGTTTTATTTTTGAAATAAATAAACCAAGTATGTTTGAAAATTTTATTTTGATCCCAAAAGACATTATACCAGGCAGTACAATAATCCCAGTATGTATATCCTTCAAGATCGAAAACTCTTTTAGAAAAAGGTTTCCATTTATTGAGATTCTTACCCCAGTTTGTAGGCGTAAGAACTTTTAAAATTTGTAAAGTTGAATGAGTTATAAATTGTTGTTCTTGATCCTTAGGTTTAGAGATATGTCTCGTCAACTTTATGGATCCGGAATCAACTAATATTAACTCATAAAACTCTTGTGTTTTTTGTAAACTAGTAGGCACAAAATGAAATCCGAAGGGAAAACATTTAATGCTACTTGGTTTGGAGTTTCAAAGAAAAACTCGGGTTCAATCTGTAAGATATCCAATACAACATTTTGTTTTTCGATGTATGGAGTATCTATAGTATTAACAGTTGGAAGAACGCTAATGGGCGTGATACCCGAGGTGGCTTTTTCCGGGCTAGTTGGAGAGCAAATTCTTTATTTCTTTGAATCATACTCTCCTTTGTAATTGCCTGGGAAGAAGAGGCAATTAAAGATAAAGCCAATTTATCATATTCTAAAGCCTGGATTTTTGGATCCTTTTTTGTCAATACTTCATTCCAATTTTGAGAAGGAAGTTTTTTGACGTAGGAATCAATGGTTTTTGGTTCGGCTTTAAAGATTTTTTAGAAATTAGTCCCTGGGATTGAGACTGATTTATTGGAGTAGATGACTCCGGTTTTGGGGTGGATGACCCAGATCTTGTTTGTGAACGAGTCTGACGCATTCCCTGTGTTTGTGGGATAGGTTGACTCATTGATGAAGATGCTTCCTGAGAAGCTGTTTGTTGTTGAAGCAGTTGTTTTATAATTTTGGCCAAATCGCCGGAAAGGGGGCCTTGAGCATCTTGGAAAATGCTTTGTTTATCATCCTCATCATGGGAGAGGACAGATTTATTCTTTTGATCATCTCCTGGTTTCTTTTTTCTCGTCATAGGCTAAAGGAAGAGAAAAAATATTTATGGTTAGGTGTCACTCATCTTAGAACTTCCTTGAAGGAATTCTCGGGTAAGGAAATCGGGAGGAATTTGTAGTGCCTTTGATAAATTCAATATCAAAATCAAAAACACTCAAAATTGCTTGCCATCGGGCAAAAATTTGTTTTGATGCAAGGTTTTTAACATCTTTTTGTAAAACATCTTTTGCAGATTTGCAATCAATGCGAATTAAAAACCTTTGATTTAACAGATCAGCTTGAAATTTTGAAACACATAAAACAATGGCCAAAATTTCTTTTTTGATCGTAGAATATTTTTTAGGATTCCAGTGTTTAGATGTAAAAGAGATAATTTGCTCTTTATCTCCTACACGTTGTTTAAGAATTCCTCCATAGCCTAATTGAAGCAAGCATCCGTCTGGACAATCTTAAAGGCCATAGGAAGAGGAAGGTTAAGGCATGGAAGTTCCTTAACTGTTTTTTGATTTGTTGAACTATCTTTGTATGAACATCCGTCCAAGGAGATGGATTGTTCTTAAGACGTTCATGGAGTGGTTTAAGAAAGTTGCTAAGTTGAGGAATGAACTCACCACATAATTTAAACAACCCGAAATCTCGCAATTGATTTTTATCAAGGATCGATCGGAAATTTATCCGCAAATTGAATTGCTCTTTCAATTGGCGTGATAGTTCCTTGATTAATCCAATGTCCAAGAAATCGGACTTTTGTTTGAAATAAACTGATTTTTGGTTTTGAAACAACTAAACCATTTATTTCTCAGTTCTAATAAATTTATTGACATGTTTAAAATGATCTTCTATTGAATTTGAAAAGACTAGAACATCATCAATATATACAATGATATATTGACTTTGGTGCATGAAAATGTTTCATAATCTTTTGAAATTCGAAGTGGGCATTTTTTTTGGGTTTTTACCTATCTTTTCAGAAATTTGTATCCGCCAAAATCCAGATTTCATGTCAAATTTAGAAAAGATTTTTTTGCTAATGTAAATGTTTTAGTAAGTCGATTTGGAATTGGATATCTAATCCATTGCAAAGCTTCATTAAGTGGTTTATAATTTATGACTTTCGTTCAATCTATTTTTGTTCAAGGGCTTTGGCTTTTGCGCACGTTTGTCAAGAAGATCTTGAATTTCTTTCTTGCAAGTTTCAAGAATTTCTTGATTCATTTGAATGGCTTTTGTGGGAATATGTTTTTGAGAAAAGTTTGGTTCGTAAGGAAGATCTACCATGTGTTGCTTTCGATTAAAAGCATTAGGTAAATCCGCACAACGGTTTGGTGGATTTTATCCGCACAAGAATGGATTTGTTTACGGATAAAGGTTGTTGAAGTTGATGCTCAATGCGTTTAAAGGAAACTTCTTCTTTAAGAAAATTGATCTGATTTTGTTTCATGAAAACAAGATTCAATTCTCTAACTCTTGGTTTTTCGTAAAAAAGGAAAAAATATCTTTTGTCCAAAACCTAAATGTTTGGTTGTAATCCCCTCAGAAAAGACGCGGAAGCTTACCACAAAGCTAAAAGCTTAAGCTGGTAGCTAGGGCTCACCTCTTAATCCTTAGCACTTCACCTCAACCACACCCTGGCTGACGTGGGCTGGGCACACCCACAGTGGGACCCACAGAGTGGACCCCGCTACAACAGGGCACAGGCACGCTCAATGCGTTCAGGCCATAAATCCCACTTCCTACTCCCCCCTGGAATCGAACCCCTGACATGGCCAAGGCTCTGATACCAAAGACGCGGAAGCTTACCACAAAGCTAAAAGCTTAAGCTGGTAGCTAGGGCTCACCTCTTAATCCTTAGCACTTCACCTCAACCACACCCCGGGCCGACGTGGCCGGGCACACCACAAGTGGGACCCCAGAGTGGACCCCGCTACAACAGGGCACAGGCACGCTCAATGCGTTCAGGCCATAAACACTTTATTGGCGATCCAGAGATTTGGAAAGATCGCTCTTCTGAACTTTTATCAAACATCAAATGTCGAACATTATCCGAATTTAGATGGTATAAAGATACCTTCATGACTCGGGTATTCACAAGAGATGATGCCAACCAAGGTTTTTGGAAAGAAAAATTTCTAGCTGGTTTACCAATTTCTTTTGGTGATAAAGTTAGAGATAAACTTAGAACCTTGTATAATGGCACTATTCCTTATGATACATTGACATATGGTGAATTGATTTCCCATGTTCAAAAAACTGCTTTAAAAATCTGTCAAGATGATGGAATCAAACATCAACTTGCCAAAGAAAAGAGTATAAACGAGAAAAGAATTAGGTACTTTTTGTGAACAATTTGGTCTTCCTTCTTGTTCTAAACCAAGGCCAAAGACTCACAAATCTTCTCATTTTCAAAAAACTTTTAAACCTTATAAATCATCTTCTTTTTCAAAACGTCCTTATTTTAAGGATTATTCTCAGTCTTTTCATAAAAAACCAAGAAAAGGCTTTCATCCTAATTTTAGATCTAAATCCAAACCTAATAAATCTTTCAAAAAACCTTTGAAAGATCAGTCTTGTTTTAAATGTGGTAAAATTGGTCATTATGCTAAATACTGCAGAATCTCCAACAAAATAAACAACATTGACCAACTCGAAGAATCTCTTCGAAATCAAATAAACAATCTTCTTCTTGATACTTCCTCTGATTCTGAAGAAGAAACCAGCTCAAATTCCACTGAAGATATTAATCAAGTCCAAGATGATGAATACTATTCATCCTCGACTACGATAATATTGCTCAAATAAATATGATCACCAGGAGCAAGATCTACTCCTTGATGTCATCAACAAACTTCGATTGTGATAAAGGTGAGTATTTTTCAAAGTTGAAAGATATTTTATCACAATCCTCCCAACCCTCTTCTTCTACTCCTTCCAAAATAAATATTCCACAGAACCACTATGATCTTACCAAAACCATGGAAAGATTTAAACGTTCAGTAAAACCATTACTATAAATGATCTTCAAAGCCGAGATTAATACACTCAAATCGAAGTTCAACAACTTCAATCCTCTCACAAAATTCATGAGGATGCCATACTCCAAATCCATCAAATCTTATCTTCTTCTCAAAATCCTTCTGATGAGAATAATGATCAGGTTTTAAACAATGAAGATCAAGATGAAAATTCTCTTGAGAATCCAATTTTAGAAACACCCTTTCTAAATGAGGTATCTCAATGTTTTGTACAAAAATTTTATATAAACGTCAAGATTATAATCGGTGATTATGTTCTTGATCAACCACTTTATTTGACACAGGATCCATGGTCAATTGTATTTTAGAAGGCCTGGTTCCTACAAAATACTTTGAAAAAACAACTGAACGATTTGTAGGTGTTTCAAAGATCTTCTTGTCCCGTTCGGTATAAAGTGTCAAAAGCAATTGTCCAAAATGGAAATTGGAAGGTAAAAACCCCTTTTATTCTTATGAAAACTATGGCATCTAATATTATCCTTGGAGCACCATTTGCTACAATGATAACGCCATACAAAACTCTTTCGAGGGGATTACAACCAAACATTTAGGTTTTGGACAAAAGATATTTTTTCCTTTTCCGAAAAACCAAGAGTTAGAGAATTGAATCTTGTTTTCATGAAACAAAATCAGATCAATTTTCTTAAAGAAGAAGTTTCCTTTAAACGCATTGAGCATCAACTTCAAACACTGAAATCTGTACACAACCTGGCTTTGATACCAATATAGGGGAGAGACCCCTAAGGATCAGATAAGAGAGGGTGAGAGACAGAGAGAAGTAGAGAAAGCAATAATTGAAGTTTAGAACATAAGAGCAGAAGAGTAAACGTGCTAAAGAGAAAGAAAGAAAAGAAAAGATCGGTAGTAAACTACGCTGATCTAGTTCATAAAAGAAGAGAGTAAGAGATGCGGATGCGGGAAGACATAAAAAGAAAACGTTTATTGAAATGAAAACACACTTACATGGAAGGGAAAGGCGAAGAAAGCTTAAAGAGAGAAGAAGGGGAAGGGTTAGAGAGAAGGCGAGAGAAGCTAGAGAGAGAGAGGAGAGAAGTGGTTTTGAACCCCGAAAGCAGATCGAATGTCTCGTTTATATAGATCGGTTCGAGTCATCTTTGTTTGTACGATTCCGGTTAATGGTAAACCGAATCGCCGGTTTGCTCTGATTCCGGTTGGTGACCGGCATTGTTTATTTATACGTAATCAACTACGGCAAAATCTTTGTAATTAACTACAAAGCAAATACTCTACGTATTACAATGAATTATCATAATACAAAGAGATTTATAATTCTACAACTTTATACATGGAAACGAATGTGTTTATTGTCTCCGTCAAAAGTTGCAAAAGTTGATCTTCTTCCAAATTGACAATGAATTCATCTTCGTCTTCATCATCATTGGACTCGAGACAATGTTGATGGTCCACTTTATCTTCTTGGAGTTGTTTGAGAAGAAGAGTAAGTTCTTTGGATACAATCTTGTTTATCTTTTGCAGCGTGAGGGTATCTTTGAGCGGCATTCTTTTGATTCAAGAATGCTGTTCGGTGGCACAAAGATACTTTGGGTTTTCTTCGAACCATTTATCAACCGCTTTGCGATCGGCAAAGAGTTGTTTTATAATTTCCCCACCAACGAACAAAGATCTGTCTTTGTAAAATTGGTAAATTTGGAACGTTTTTGTTTATATGAGAAAATCTGTATGGCACAAATGACCTTCAAAAGTCACAACTTATGGCGTCTAATTATTAAAATTAGACGCCGTAAGTCCACTTTTTTTTATTAAAAAAAAACCAGATCTAAGCGCCATCATAGAACAGGATTCAAAACCATAAAAAATATAGAAAATGCTTAAAAGCTACGATAAGGGGAAATCAAAAGGTAGGAGCAAAGACAGAAGGAAATGCTAGAATCAAACCAATTACAAATCTAAACATAGGTTTCATTATAACATTTCAACAATAAGTTACCCAAGTTATCAAACACAGGCACAATAGAAATAGATTTTGCACACTTATGCCACTTATAATTCGAGCACACAAACTGGCTGGGCATAATAAGCAGGGAAAAAATGAATCCACTACCGCAAATCACAAGTGAGGCATTTTTCATTATTAAAAGGAAAATAGCAACATGATTATATAGATAAACGTGCCCAACTTGGATGCATACATGAAGTATAAATTAATGCTTGGTCTAAACGTGAAATAAACAAGATTTGCATATGTACCAGCTGTTGTGCAACAAAACTCAATGGTTGAAGTTACAGAATCCAAATCCTATAAAGAACAAAAAAAAAATAGTCACTTAGTCATTCAGCTTATGGTGAAGATAATATCAATGGCTAAAAATTAATAACTATCTAACAATTGCTCCCACCACTACTAAGAATTTTCAAATTTGCAAATACAGTTGATAAATTCAATCTAACATTTTGCAATTGTGTCTTATTGCTACAAAACTAAAACAGACACCATTTGCTTAGACATATTGTTAACAAATTCTTACAAAGCAATTTCTAGCAATTCAAGAGGCAACAAATTCAGCAAAATTGAATCAGATTCAGATTACAAAATATAATCCAAAATAGCAAATGAGACCTCACTATTATAGCAATTATTTCTTCAAAGTTGCACATGAAATTCACAATGAAAAACCTCAATTACAACATAGCAAATATCTACAATATCTAAGTATAGAAAAGAAGGCAAAGAAATACCATATGGAAGTTATTAAATAGCCTTGATCAAAATTTGATGTTAATTGATCCTAATATCGAGAATTCAATCCAGATTCCACAAATGAATGAATGTGCATGTTCGGCAAGTTCAAAGTCTTGCACAATGAAAGAAGGCAAAGAAACACCTTTGGCATTATAGGTATGTCTTTGAGTCCCTACTTTGGCTGGAAACCGATGCCTAAAAATCCAATTCCCATTTCCTCATCAACATCTTTAACCTATCAAAAGAAGTATGAAGTGATTTTTCATAAAGTTACAAAATATATTTAGAGGGCACATCAATAAATATATGAGCAGATAAGCGGATATCCAAAGGAACGACCCCTTTAAATTACAACATGAATGAGAACATTTTCAAAGCAAGACAACTGCATTTCAAAAGTCACAAGTTTCTACCTTGTGGAAGTCCCCAGATACATGATAGGCAACGTCCTCTTCATGACATCAAACATTAGATTGAAACTGCACACTAAATTTAAGCACTAATTGTAACTTTGAAATTTCGACAAATAAATTAAAGTAGCCATCAAATTGAGAATAAAATACAAAATACATATAAAGTTTTAAACTAACCTCAAAGTCACTATAAAGTTCCTTGTTTAAGGATGCAAGAAGATCTTCTCCATAAGTAGCTGCATATGTAGGAGACTTGAATAGTTAGTGTTTCTGATGATACTTCCACCACTTTTGTCTATTACATATTCTCACTGAATTTTTTGAATATTTAGGAACCTAATATTACAGGTATGATAAAAATGATCAGAATTTTAGCCAAATGGTAGCTCCGAATCATTTTCTTCACCAAATAATTTTACACAGCAAAAATAAGAAAAAAGTTTCTATGGAATGCTGCAATAAGATACAATTTAATGGTAAAAGCAAACTCAGCTATTTCCAAGAGGACTAAGACCAAAGAATCTAATACAATCATCAATAAACAAAAAACGCAGAATATGTGAAATATCCTAATATGATTTTAAAATTTGTAGGGACCAGAAAACTCATTATCCATCTTACTCAGCCTTCTGAGCATTGGATCTGACAGGCTTCCCATGTTTGATTATATAACCAGAAAGAATCAATACAATGGAAAGAATAGTCCCAATATAATAAACGCTTCCGTATGAGGTCGAGTTTCATGCAGGCTTAGTACCTGCTCCACACACAAATGGTAGAAGCATTAGCATGTTTGTGTGAGCATGCAGCATTCAACTCAAGCATGTTTATGAGAGAAAGAGAGATGGGGGAAACAAACCATGAAGCCAACACAAGAGTAGTTAAGAACCAATAGTGTGTATAGAAAATTCATAAATGACGACATTAACCACTGCTGGAGCAACAGATTGCTGCCATCTGTATATGACTGCTCTAAGAGGACAAATGGAGAGAACGAAAAGTTAATTATCAGAACCGAAATAGAGAAAGCAAATAAACGCAATCCAATTCATACCTCTGGACCCAGCAATCATCAAAGATGATTGAACAAAGAATATGAGGTACCCAGGATATAGTCCCTGAAATAAGGAAGTCAAAATGATAAGAGAAAAACCTAACTTGAGATGTCATGTCTCGTAGCATGGAGTAAACAGTATCAAAGTGTTGAAGAACTGAAAAAATGTGCCAGGCAACTTTCATGAGGTTGCTAGTGGGTCTCATGTTTCAGCAGACAATTTTTTTCCCGGCTGAACATGTGATAATTGAATAGTTCATACACTTCTTTTTATCTATTGATTAATAATTTAAGACTCTTTAGTTAATAAATAATGGCTTTTATACTTATTTGGGCTTTGGGCATTTGATTATATTTTAGCCATTTTTAATAATAAAATTTCAGTTTTATATTGCTTCACTATTTTTACCATAACTCTTGAACCAGACATCGGATTTGCCTCATTCTTGTTTCATATTTCAGATGATTCAAAGAGCTACAATTGTTATAAAGACATGAAGGGAAAATTCGGACAAGAGGGCAGTCGATTTTTGAGCCGAAGTCATATGCATATTTCTAGATTTTATTTGGGCTCGAATTTTGTAATTAAAGCCCCCTTTTATTTTATTTCTATTTTGGGCTGAACCATTGGAGCCCATTTCAATTTTAGGTTAACTTTAAGTCAGATGGTGGCTACAACACTATGTCATTACGTTTTTACACATTTTGGGGATTAAAATAGAAGTTTTGAAATTCTCTCATTGTTCTTTATATGTTCTTCGTGTTCATGATAAACTTCTTCATTTCGTTCGTTTTTTTTCGCATAGCCATGATGGGCTAAGCTACCGTGGTTGACCCATGGATTGAGGATTCTACTATCCAGAGGACTCATTCTTAACGGTAACAAATTCGTTTCTGTTTTGTAATTTTGGATTCGATTTACTTTTCGATTGGGTGTTAGATTTAACGCCCAGATTGAGATATCCCAAGGATCGAGTTCGAACTGGGTTTAAGTGCTTGTTGTGCGATCGCACAGTGACACGCCACCTTGTTTAGATAAATGCTAGGCGATTGTCTAGTTGAGGAATTTTTTGGACGAACACAGAGATTCCGGCTCGTCCAGAATCAATCGCAGATTTGTTTCAAAATATGTTTTCGTTCGAGGAAGGAAAGTGGTGGAACTCTAAATCCTGGGTTGATCTTCTGTTTATCTGTTTAATCTGTTTATTTCACTTTGTTTCTATTTATTGCCTTTTTTATCTGTTTGAACCAAAAACCCCTATTTTTTTTTTTTCTATTTTGTTGTTCTTGTTCAATCAAACCCACTGCGAATTCATTGGAAAAATGACCCAGGTTCCCTATTACTGCAAATCTTTTATTGAATCTGGTTATTTTGAGAGACACGGCAAATCTCTTTCAAAATATGGCACCGCTGCCGGGGAATTTGCATCGGTTTGATTAGATAGTAGTGTAAATAGTGTCGTTTCGATGGTTGGGTAGTTTGGACAAATTTTTTTTTGACCCGAGATCACTTAACCAGGTCTTATTCACAAGGAATTTGGCATTCTAAAAAAGAATCACTTCCCGATAGGAAGTGAGGTTGACCTATTTTCCCCAAATTCCAACGAATAGACCACTTTTTTGCTGTTTTAAGTTTTGATTTTTTGATTTCTACTAGGGCATTTTTTTTAGAGTATCTCCGAATGGTCTGAAATTTTGCAAGGTGATAGAAAATAGCCTAACTCACAGGACACATGCACTTGCGCCATGTGGTCTTGAGATTTTAGCCAAATTCCATCGTTTAGACCACTTTTTCAATTTTTTTGAAGTTTTTTTATTCCATTTTTCGGTTCCCCAATAGTGTAGAAGTTTACTTTGTCCAAGTCCCATAAATTTTAAAAATCGTTTGATAGTGTTTTGGACTTGTTTTGGTAAATTTCCAACATAGGTTTTTGCTTTTTGTGTTTTTGTTTGGGTCATCTTTGTGTTTTTCTACTTTTTACCACTTTTAGTGGCATTTTCGCAATTCTGATTGTCTAGTGGCATTTTTGTAATTCTCAGTGTCTGGGGGCATTTTCGTAATTCGGATTATTTGCCAATTCTGCCTTGTGGTTATGTTGCATGTGTACCAGGAGTACTACTAATCCAGAAGACTTTTTGCCATTTGATCCTGAAATAGAAAGAACAATTCTTACTGCTAGAAGAGTTGTTAGGCTAAGTCGTGAGATTAATATTGAATTGGACATTGAACTTGAGTTTGATTGTGACAATTCTGATTGTGTCCATTCTGTTGATCTTTTTTATTGTGTTTTTGATAGTAATTCTGATAGTTTTGCTCTTTTCACTGATTCTAGTAGCAATTTTGCTAACTCAAAAATTATGGCAGAAGAACAAGGAAATCGTCCTACTTTAAAGGAATTGGCTACACTTTGATGTTAATTATCAACCTTTGTGCATCCAATATCCCGACTTGCTGCTAACTTTGAACTTAAATCTGGTCTAATACACTTGTTGCCTAAGTTTCATGGTCTTGCAGTAAGTGCCCCATTAAGCATTTGAAGGAATTCCATGTAGTGTGCGGCAAAGACAATGAAACCACAAGCCATTGATGAAGATCATATCAAGGCGAGAGCTTTTCCTTTCTCATTGGAAGGTGGAGCTAAGGATGGTTGTTCTACCTTCAAGCCTCATCTATTGGGAGTTGGACTGATATTCGGAGATTATTTCGGAGAAATTTTCCCCTTCCTCAAGAGCCACTTTGATCAAGAAGGAAATTAGTGGCATTAAACAACCTGATGAGGAGACTATGCATGAGTACTGGGAAAGGTTCAAAAGGTTATGTGCAAGCTGTCCACATCACCAGATCACTGAGCAACTCTTGATTACCTATTTCTATGAGGGCTTGATACCTATAGATAGAGGTTTGGTGGATGCTTCTAGTGTGGGGCTCTGAGTAACAAGACACCGAAGATGCCGAGACTTGATATCCATTATGGCGGCTAACTCTAAGCAATTTGGCACCGAGCCAATAGTACTCTATTTACCATATTTCAACACCTCCAATCAAAAGTATGATTCTCAAAGATTATAGACTAGACTTGATGATCTGACCTCCCTAGTGAGGCAGTTGGCAGTGACATAGATAGTACAGTCTTCCCCTCCTCAGATTGGATACTCATTTGGGTTCTATTCTTACCCTTATCATTCTATTGACTCTTGTCCCACCTTGCATGATTCTGCTTATCAAGACCAGTCAGTAGCTGCAATGGGTGTTTTTCCGGGAAAGCCACAATACCAGCAGAATAGTGCTTATTCTAATACTTACAATCTGGGATGAAGAAATCACCCCAATTTTTGTTGGAACAAGAATCGAGAACCAAAGTAACCAATATCGCAAATTGCAGGAATTACCAGAGACAAGATGAGACCCGAATTTCCAGCAGAGCAATCTGCACCTCCTTTGCCAGCACCACCTCCTCGACTAGCCATATGTGCACCTCCACAAGCAGCACAACAGCAGGCTAGTAGTAGTAGTAGTGGTTCCTCACTTGAAGATATGATGAAGCAATTTGCCACAAACTCTATATAGTTCAAACAGCAAACTTAAACTTCGATTCAGAGTTTGCAAACATAGATTGACCAATTGGCAACATCACTGAATCAGCTTCAACCTCAGGGATCCAATACTCTTCCTTCACAGACAATTCCCAATCTTAAAGGGAATGTGAGTGCGATTACCTTACGGTCTGGCAAGCAATTGGAGGAACCTAAACAAGCTGCAGATGTGACTTCCACATCAGAAAAAGAGTCAGAAAATGTGAAGATTGACTCTAAAAATAAAAAGGAAGTGCGACAAGGTGAAGAGGAAGACATTCCCATTCCTTTTCCTTTCCCTCAAAAAGCCTCTCAATCCAAGAAGTTGGCAGAAAAAGCACAAGAGAAGGATATACTTGAGACATTCAGAAGAGTAGAGATCAACATCCCTCTCTTAGATGCAATCAAACAAATTCCAAAGTATGCCAAGTTTTTGAAGAAGTTGTGTACCAACAAGAGGCGACTGAAGGCAGATGAACGAGTGAGTTTGAACCAGAATGTATCAGCACTCATCCAGCCTACCATGCCTCGTAAGTGCAAAGATCCAGGGGCTTTTTCTATCCCTTGCCTTATTGGTAATTATAGATTTGATGATTGCATGCTAGATTTAGGTGCTTCTATTAATGTCATCATGCATGCATCTATTTATAAATCTCTTGGTCTTGGTCCTTTGCGTCCCTACTGGTGTTGTTTTTCAATTAGCTAATAGGAGTAATGCTCATCCTTCTGGTTTAGTTGAAGATGTATTAGTCAAAGTTAATGAATTAATATTCTCTGCTGATTTTTACATCTTAGATAGGGAGGGTGAGTCCCCTAGTAGTAGGTCACCAATCATTCTAGGGAGACCTTTTATAAAAACAGCTATGACTAAGATAGATGTGCATTTTGGTACTCTTTCCATGGAGTTTGGTGATATATCTGTGAATTTCAATATCTTTCATGCCATGAAACATCCTAGGAAAGAGCATTTTGTTTTATGCACTGATGTGATTGATGATGTTGTGGATGATGTTCTTGCTGATTTGTGTGCTGATTACCTTGATTTTTCATCTGTGACTGATTCTCCCATTTGTGCATGTGCTGATAATGAATGGTGCTCTGTTTGCACTAATTTGGTTAATGTTGCATTATTTGGTTATTCTGGACTTGTGGATTCTGATATTGATTCTGAGTTTGAGCTTCATCCTGATTCTGATGTGCATCCTGATTTTGTTGAGCTTAACTCTAATTTTGATGAGCTGAATTCTGATGTTAACATTGAACTGTATAGACACAATCCTTCTGCTTCTTTGAATGTGGTTTCAGGCATTTCCAGTGTGATGACATTAGAGTTGTTGCAACAACCGCCCAAGCTTCTCCCCTCCACTGTGCAACCACCCAAACTTGAGTTGAAATCCCTTCCAGATCACTTGAAGTATGCATTTCTGGAGGTTGATAAATAGTTGCCAGTCATTGTGGCATATAATCCTCTTCCTGACCAAGAAGAGAAGCTGCTAAGCTTATTGAGGGCAAACAAGAAAGCCATTGGGTGAACATTAGCTGACATCGTTGGCATTAGCCCTTCCATGTGTATGCATCAAATTTTGTTAGAAGAGAAAGCTAAGCCGGTGAGGCAACCCCAGAGATGCCTTAATCCCCTTATCCTTGATGTGGTGAAGAAGGAGGTCACTAAGCTTTTGCAAGCTGGTATCATCTATCCCATTTCTGATAGCTAGTGGGTTAGCCTGGTCCAGGTGGTTCCTAAGAAATCTGGAGTCACTGTGGTAGCCAATCAGAAGAATGAGCTTATTCCTACTCGAGTTCAGAATAGTTGGAGAGTTTGCATTGACTATAGGAGACTCAACCAAGCCATTCGCAAGGATCATTACCCTCTACCTTTCATTGATTAGATGTTAGAGCAATTGGTGGTAAGTCTCATTCGCTTCCGGATGGCTACTCCGGATACTTCCAGATCCATATTGCTCCGAGGATCGGGAGAAAGACTACCTTCACATGCCCTTTTGGAACATATGCTTATAGAAGGATGCCTTTTGGCCTCGCAATGCACCCGGCACCTTTCAATGTTGTATGGTAAGTATTTTTCTACGAGTTTCTAGAGGATTGCATGGAGGTTTTTATGGATGATTTCACTTTGTATATATGGGTCTGATTTTGATGCATGCTTAGCTAATTTGTCTAGAGTTTTGCATAGGTGCATTGAGTCTAATCTTGTTTTGAATTATGAAAAGTGTCACTTTATGGTTGAGTCGGATATAGTCTTGGGACACATAGTGTCTAGGAAAGGGATTGAGGTAGATTTTGCTAAGATAGATGTAATTACTACTTTGCCTTACCCCGCATCTGTGCGGGAAGTTCGCTCTTTTCTTGGTCATGCAGGTTTCTATCGCCGTTTCATTCAGGATTTCAGAAAGACTGCTCGACCCTTGTCCAACCTGCTGCATAAGGACAATGACTTTGTATTTGATGATGAGTGCAAGGCGGCCTTCGATCACTTGAAGCGTTGCCTGACTACAGCCCCAGTGATCCAGCCCCCTGATTGGTGCCTCTCTTTCGAGTTGATGTGTGATGCTTCCAACTATGCGGATGGTGCTATCTTGGCACAGCGGGTCGATAGAGCATCTCATGTGATTGCATATGCTTTCAAGACTTTAGATCCTGCCAATCTAATTACACCACTACTGAAAAGGAGTTGTTGGCTATTTTATTTGCTTTTGATAAGTTTAGGTCATATCTCTAGCTAGTAGAGTAATTGTTTTCTAACGACCCGCTTTAAAGTTCCTTTTGAAAAAGGTAGATGCTAAGCCACGACTCATCCGGTGGATGTTATTTCTCCAAGAGTTTGATGTTGAGATACGAGACAAAAGTGGAGCACAAAACTGGGTAGTTGACCACTTGAGTCGCATCACCCATTCTCCTTATCACCCCTCTTCTATTCGGGATGATTTCCATGATGAGCAGCTTCTATAGTTGCAAGGTAAGCTTCCATGGTATGCTGATCTGGTTAACTACTTGGTAGCTGGTGTTTTTCATGTAAACTCTACTAGAGCCCAAACCTTTAAATTGAAGAGTGAGTCCAAATAATATGTTTGGGATGACCCTTATCTGTGGAAATTTTGTAGTGACCAAGTAGTTAGGAGATGTGTGCCTAATCATGAGTTTCACTCTATATTGCATTTTGGTTGAGTTTCACTCTATATTGCATTTTGGTCATGCTTCAGCCTGTGGTGATGGTCACTTTGGACCCAAAGAACTACTAGGAAAGCGTTAGATAGTGGATTATTTTGGCCTTCCCTATTTCATGATTCCCATTTGTTTTGTAAGTCATGTGATAATTGTCAGAGGGCAGGGAGTATTTCCTGTAGGCATGAGATGCCCCAAAACCCTATATTATTCTGAGATATTTGATGTCTGGGGTATTGATTTCATGGGTCCATTTCCTGTTTCTCATGGTTATACTTACATACTACTGGCTGTTGATTATGTCTCGAAATGGGTTGAGGCGAAAGCCACCTGGACTAATGATTCTTCTGTGGTAGTGGATTTTGTTAGGTCTAACATTTTCTGTAGGTTTGGCATTCCTAGAGCTATTATCAGTGATCAGGGCTCCTATTTTTGAAACCGAAGCATGGGTGCCTTATTACGGAAGTATGGAGTGCTTCACAAGGTCTCCATAGCCTACCACCCTCAGACCAATGGTCAAGTTGAAGTCTCAAATAGAGAGATTAAGCAAATCCTTCAGAAGACTGTTAACTCTACCCGGAAAGATTGGAGTAAGCGATTAGAGGATGCTTTGTTGGCATATGCACCGCCTACAAAACTCCGATTGGGATGTCTCCCTATCGGCTTGTCTTTGGTAAGGCATGTCATCTTCCGGTTGAGTTGGAGCATCAAGCCTATTGGGCTATTAAGCAATGTAACATGGATTTGGCCAAGTCTGGGATGGAATGGAAGCTGCAGTTGCAAAAGTTGGATGAGCTTAGATTGGATGCCTATGAGAGTTCACGGTTATACAAGGAAAAGACTAAGGCATTCCATGATAAGCATATTTTGAGGAAAGAATTTTCTGTGGGCCAGAAAGTTCTTTATTTAACTCCGTTGAAGTTTATGCTGGTAAGCTTTGATCTAAATGGGATGACCCTTTTGAGATCACTAACATATTTCCATTTGGTGCTGTTGAGCTATGTGATCCACCCACAGGACGAACCTTTAAGGTAAATGGGCATCGCCTCAAGCAATTTCACGAGGGATCCCAATAGCGGACTGAGGAAGCATAGATTATCCTCATTGATGCCATCATCCTCCATAAACCCTTGGGGAGTATTCTTCTTTCTTCTCCCTCTTTCTTTTTTTATTTGTTTTCATTTTTTTCACTTTTCTTTTCAAAAATAAATATTGTCTCTCTTTCTATGATTGCTACATATTATGAACTAGGACATTGTGGTTTTAATGGATCATTCTATTTGGTCTCGCAATTCTTGACTCTTCGATTACATGTCTTGGTAGTTGATTTGATGTTGTTGATTGCCTAAGTTGGTATTGACCTTGTGAGGTTTTGGGCACGCTTGAATGGAATTCATCTTTTACCATTCTTTCTTTCATGTGTGCATCTCTCTCCGATTTGTGTTCTCTAGAACTTGCTCCTTTTCTTTTTGAAACTACATTTTTCACTTACATGCATAAATATGATGGAAGCTTGTTTTCTTTCTTTTATTTTCCCCACTTTGGCCAAATAGCTTTCCCTTGCATTATGTTTCCTTTGCTAGCCCCTTTGTGCCTTTTTGACTCATTCTTTTCTAAGCCACATTACAAGCCTAAGCGTAAAACCATTTCATTCCGCACCTTGGAAATTTATTGAGCATTGGTTTTACCTTGGTTTTGTGTTTAAGTGTGGGGGTTGCTCAGGAGTACAACAATTTAAGTGTGTGTGGGGGGGAGATATTTGATTTTGTCATTGTGATTATGTATATAGTTCTTCAAAAAAAAAGGGAAAAAAAAAAAAAAAGAAAAAAAATAAAAAAAAAAAAAAAAAAAAAAAAAAAAAAAAAAAAAAGAAAAAAAGAAAAGAAAAGAAAGAAAATACATAGAAAGAAAGGACATATATGAGTAAAATAAAAGTTTTCATACATAGAGAATGATTGTGTTAATCAATGCTTTTTTTAATTTCTTTGGTGCTTAGCCTCTCATTCCATACTATTACCTACCTTCACCCTAACCCCATTACAACCTTTAATAATAAGCTCTCTTGATTTGTGCATGCATGTGTTATGAGTAGTGGAGATGTAGAAATTGAGCAAGATTATGGTAGAACAATTTTCTTGAGTAGAATTTGAGCAATAAACTTATTTACCTTAAACACTTGAGAGATTGATTGATTGAGGGCATCATTTGAGAGACCATCTTTTGTGATTAGCATCATTGATTGAGATTACCATGGATTGTAATTTGAGATGAAAGGATTTTGGTCTTGATTGATTGGTTCTTTTGAAGCTTTATGTCCTTGTTCAATTTTTGCATTGTTAGCAATTATTAGAAAAGAAGAGTTTTTCCTTTTAGTCTTTTTCTTTGACTTTTGCTCAGGAGTGCAAAAAGATAAGTGTGGGGGAATTTGATAATTGAATATTTCATACACTTCTTTTTATCTCTTGATTAATAATTTAGGACTCTTTAGTTAATAAATAATGGCTTTTATACTTATTTGGGCTTTGGGACTTTGATTATATTTTAGCCATTTTTAATAATAAAATTTCAGTTTTATATTGCTTCACTATTTTTACCATAACTCTTGAACCAGATATCGGATTTGCCTCATTCTTGTTTCATATTTCATATGATTCAAAGAGCTACAATTGTTATGAAGACATGAAGGGAAAATTCAGACAAGAGGGCGGTTGATTTTGGAGCCGAAGTCATATGCATATTTTTGGATTTTATTTGGGCTCGAATTTTGTAATTAAAGCCCACTTTTATTTTATTTCTATTTTGGGCTGAACCATTGGAGCCCATTTCCATTTTAGGTTAACTTTAAGTCAGATGGTGGCTACAACACTATGTCATTACGTTTTTACACATTTTGGGGATTCAAATAGAAGTTTTGAAATTCTCTCAACAGTTCTTCATTTGTTCTTCGTGTTCATGATAAACTTCTTCATTTCTGTTCGATTTTCATTCTGCATAGCCATGATGGGCTAAGCTACTGTGATTGACCCATGGATTGAGGATTCTACTATTCAGAGGACTCGTTCTTAACGGTAACAAATTCATATCTATTTTGTAATTTCGGATTCGATTTACTTTCGGATTAGGTGTTAGATTTAACGCCTAGATTGAGATATCCCAAGGATCGAGTTCGAACTGGGTTTAAGTGCTTTTTGTGCGATCGCACAGTGACACACCACTGTTCGGATAAATGCTAGGCAATCGTCTAGTTGAGGAATTTTCTAGACGAACGCAGAGATTCCAGCTCGTCCAGAATCAATCGCGAATTTGTTTCAAAATTTGTTTTCGTCCGAGGAAGGAAAGTGGTGGAATTCGAAATCCTGGGTTGATCTTTTGTTTATCTGTTTATTTCACTTTGTTTCTGTTTATTGCCTTTTTATTCTATTTGAACCAAAAACCCCCTATTTTTATTGTTTATTTTTCATTCTGTTTATCAAACTTTTTATTGGGAAAACGCCGGGTTTTTATTGCAAACCTTTTATTTCTGGTTATTTTGAACCAAAAACAGGGGCCCCAAAGCTAAAGGTTGCAAAAGAAACAATAAAAATTGTATTTGTGATTTCATGTCAAGAAAAGAATATGAGCACTTGCCCCATCCATGATTGGGACAGTACACAAGGTACAGACACTCGGGTAATAAGTCCAATCAAACTTACTCCTTTTCAACTACACATTCATTAGCAAAACCTACGAGGTTCCAGATAAAATATTCCCTTCCCTTCCCGTCTTAACTCCTAAGCATGCATCTTGACATTTCTATGCAACTTCAGTTCATTCCTTAGGACAGGATAAACACGCTACAAAGTCTATAGGAAGCAAAATGTATAGACACATGTAAGTATACAAATAACTTACGTAGTGGCTGAACTTTTTTGCAACTTTCTCGGCTTCTTCAACTGTGCTCATCGTTACAAATCCAAACCCACGACTTTGGTCTGTCTCCCTGTTATAAATCACCTAATATCACAATAACCATGTCAGTATGTCACGACACCACAGGCCATTGAAGCCATTAATACTATCAAAAGGTATTATAGAGAGTGCAAAGTATCACCTCGGCAATTTCAATAGTTCCAGCTTGCTCAAAAAGCATAGCCAATTTTTTACTATCAACATCGAAAGGCAAGTTACCGACATAGATTTTGGCATCTTCAGGCGGTTCTTCGTATCCCCCCTCCTCTAAAATCCCGCCAAGCATTCAAAAATTGAAACCGAAGCAACCGACCTAATCAACCGACTGATGCATGGAAAAGGAAAACACATCAAGAAACAAAAGTGACCTAATCAATCAATAATGAAGGAACCCTAGATTAGGAGATCGGAAGGAAGAGAAGAGAGTACCTTTTGCCGACTTGACCGTGGAACGCAGAAGACGCTAGAGAGCAAGCGATGGTGGGAGAGGGAGGTCCGACGGAGTGGCGGCTAGAGGTGGAAGAAGGAAGGCACGCGACTTGGAGGGAAAGACGAAGGAGAAGACGCTCTCTATCTGCTCATACTGATCGTTCGCTCACTCTGGCCCCTAGAAAAAATTAACCCGATGAAATATTATCTTTTTGGCGTCTAATTATTTTTCTTAGACGCCAAAAAATTATTTTTGCCATCTAACTACCTTACTTAGACACCAAAAAGCTCTGTTATGGAGTCTAATAATATATTTAGACGCCAAAAAGCCCAATAACTCATCTATTTCCCGCCAACCTTTTCGTTTGTCGCTGCATTTCCTTTTCTTTGGGCCACATTTGGAGTCCTAATATATTTTTAGGACGTTTTAAGTACACTTTATGTGTCCTAGAAAATATTAGGACGCCTAATATATCAAATTTTCTCCAAATAATTACAAAAAATGCCACCGCATTTTTTACTTCCTTTTTTTTAAAAAATAGGACGCAAATTAGGGAAGTAAAAGCTATTTTTTGTAGTAGTGTGAGCTTAGATTGGACGCCTATGAGAGTTCACGGGTGTACAAGGAAAAGACTAAGACATTCCATGATAACCATATTCTGAGGAAAGAATTTTCTGTGGGCCAGAAAGTTCTTTTGTTTAACTTCCGTCTAAAGTTTATGGCTGGTAAGCTTCGATCTAGATGGGATGGCTCTTTTGTGATCACTAACATAGTTCCATTTGGTGCTGTTGAGCTATGTGATCCACCCACAGGAAGAGTCTTCAAGGTAAATGGACATCGCCTTAAGCAATTTCATGAGGGATCCCAAAGAAAGATCCTAAGGAAGCGAGATTCTCCTCATTGATGCTACTTATCCTCCATAAACCCCATGCGAGTATTCTTTTTTCTTTTTCCTTTTTTTCTTTTATTTGTTTTCCTTTTTCCACTTTGCTTTTTGAAAATAAATACAATCTCTCTTTCTATGATTGCTACATATTATGAACTTGGACATTTTGGTTTTAATGGATCATTATGTTTGGTATGCAGTTTTTGATTCTTCAATTACATGTCTTGGTAGTTGATTTAGTGATGTTGATTTCCTAAGTTGGTATTGACCTAGTGAGGTTTTGGGCCTGCATGAATGGAATTCATCTTTTACCATTCTTTCTTTCATGTGTACATCTGCTCATGATTGGTTTTCTCTAGAACTTGCTCCCTTTCTTTTTGAAACTACATTTTTCACTTACATGCATAAGTATGATGGAAGCTTGTTTTCTTTCTTTCATTTTCCCACTTTGGCCAAATAGCCTTTCCCTTGCATTATATTTCCTTTGCTAGCCCTTTTATGCCGTCTTGACTCATTCTTTTCTAAGCCACATTACAAGCCTAAGCGTAAAACCATTTTATTCCGCACCTTGGAAATTTCTTGAGCATTGCTTTCACCTTGGTTTTTTGTTTGAATATGCGGATTGCTCAGGAGTGTAACAGTTTAAGTGTGGAGGGTATTTGATAGTTGATTTGGGTATTGATTCGGTCATTGTGATTATGTATATAGTTTCGGGAAAAAAAGAATGGAAAAGCAAAAGAAAGAAAGAAAGAAAGAAAGAAAGAAAGAAAAAACATTTTTTTTAAAAAAAAAGAGAGAGATGAGATATATAAGAAAAGCGAAAGAAAGAAAAAAATAAAAATACATAGAGAAAATGAGGTATATATATAATAAATAAAATAAAAAGTTTCATATAAAGAGAAGAATTGTATTAATTAGTGCTCTTTTTAATTTTTTGGTGCTTAGCCTCTCATTCCATACTATTACCTACCTTTACCCTAGCCTCATTACAATCTTTAATAAAAGAGTAAATATCATTTCTGGTCCTGACAAAAAACGTGATCCCCATTTTGGTCCCTTACAAAAAAGGTCCTTTTTAGTCCATAAAAAAGACGAATAAGGGTCGATTGATTGACATTTTGATCCCTCACAAATTTCCAAATTGTCCTTTTTAGTCCATAAAAAGGACGAATAAGGGTCAACTTTTTTGTAAGGGACCAAAATGGGGTCCGTGTTTTTTGTCAGGGGCCAGAAAGGGTATTTACTCTTAATAAAAGCTCTCTTGATTTGTGCATGCATGTGTTATGAGTAGTGGAGACGTAGAAATTGAGCAAGCTTATGGTAGAACAACTTTCTTGAGTAAAATTTTAGCGATACACTTATTTACCCTATACACTTGAGAGATTGATTGAGGGCATCCTTTGAGAGACCATCTTGTGTGATTAGCATCATTGATTGAGATTGTAATGATTTGTAATTTGAGATGAAAGGATTTTGGTCTTGATTGATTGGTGTTTTGAAGCTTTGTGTTCCTTATTCAATTTTTGCATTGTTAGCAATTGTTAGAAAAGAAGAGTTTTCCTTTTAGTCTTTTTCTTTGAATTTTGCTCAAGATTGCAAAAGGATAATTGTGGGGGAATTTGATAATTGAATATTTAATACACTTCTTTGTATCTCTTGGTGAATAAATTTAGTACTGTTAAGTTAATAAATAATGGCTTTTATAGTTATTTGGGCTTTGGACCTTTGATTTGATTAGATTTTAGTCATTTTTAATGATAAAGTCCAGTTTTACATTGCTTCACTATGTTCACCATAACTCTTGAACCAGACATCGGATTAGCCTCATTCTTATTTCATATTTCAGATGATTCAAAGAGCTACAATTGTTATGAAGACTTAAAGGGCAAATTCGGACAAGAGGACAGTCAATTTTGGAGCCGAAGTCAAATGTATATTTCTAGATTTTATTTGGGCTTGAATTTTGTAATTAAAGCCCATTTTATTTCTGTTTTAGGATAAATTGTTGGAGCCCAGTTCGTTTTGTAACTAGGTTTTTACCTAGGTCAGCCACCAATATCATTCATTCACGTTTTTGACAAATCGGACAATAAAACAGAAGTTTTATTTTTCTCTCAACTGTTCTTCATGTTCTTCATTTATGGATTTTTTGAATTTCTTAACCATTCTTGGCTAAACTTCTGTGATCGATCCATGAGCTGAGGATTCACACTTCCATCCAGAGGACACGGTCTAAATGGTAACTGAACTCTTTTCTATTCATTTTATCGAATTCGATTTCTAGAAATATTTTGAATATTAGATTTAATATTTAATATTTAATATTCGGTTTGGTTAATTCCAAGGATTGAGTTCGAGCTAGGTTAAAGTATTACTATGCGATCGCACAGTGAGACGCCACTATTCAGGCAAATGCTAGGCGATCGTCTAGTCGAGGAATTTTCTGGATGAATGCAGAGATTTCGGTGTCTAGAACCAATCGTGAGTTTCGTTATATTTTTTTCGTTCGATAATGAAATAGAAGTTCGGAATCCCATCATCGATTGATCAATTTTAATCTGTTTATTTCATTCTGTTTCTGTTTTGCTTGCATTTTAATTCCACTAAAAAAACTCCCCTCATTTCATTCTTTGTTTTCCTGTTTCGGTTTTATTATTAATCTGGACCCACTGCGAATTCATTAGGAAAACAATCTAGGTTTCCATTATACTGCAAAATTATATTAACTCTTCTATGCTATTATCTTTCTATGCTTGCTGTATGGACACATCGCACACATGTGGTTTCACATTGCCTATTTTTCTGTTTGGTATATTTTTTTTGCTCTACCCCACTCTCCCTTTGTTCCTTATTCTTTCCTATTTGCACTGAAGGCATTGCAACTTTCAAGTATGGGGGAGACACAATGCAAACAAAATGTACTGATGTATGTTGTTATAAATGCATGCTAACTATGATATGTGTTTGATATACTTGATATAGTACCTACACTAAGCAGTTTGCAAAATTGGGCCAATGTTAAAGATTCATAGTCGAGTAGAATTAGTAATATGGCACAGTGATTACTTAAGGGAATATGTAGAATAGAGTTGTCTCAAGGGATACAACTTGTGTAGACTTGGGAAACTGATGGCATTATGCTTGATAATGTATATGACATAGTTGTTGATTAGGAGAAATAGATAGAATTAGGCACATGAAGGATTATCAAGTTTAATTTCCTAAATTCAATGTGCATACTCCCTAGATGCAGTACTCTCTTTGATTTGTCATTGTTATTAAGATTAAAGCCATTCTACATCTAAGTATATTTTCATATGATTGAGGCATTCATTCTACACCCTTGAACCCATACACAAGCCATCTTTCACAATATAACCATTGCAAACTCCTTTGAGCTATTCATTGTTGTCATAAAGTTTGAATTCAGTATGTAGGGAACTTAACTTGAAAATGTTGTAGCACAATGAATAGCAATTGCAATTATTGTAAATTAATGTTGCTCTCGAGAAAAATACTAAGGAGTAACCATTAAGTTTAAAAATAATAATAATATAATGATGAAAAGATCAAGAGGAGCAGCATATGAAAAAGAGTTAGGAATGCTTTAAAAACTCTTCTGCATACTTGTTTAAACTTTATGATAGTACATTCCCTATCAATTCATGTAATCCATTTTAGCCATCCCAACGTTACATCCCATAGAGTCCTCTTGATGCATTGAACTCATGTTGCAAGGTAGGGATTGTAGAACTTTGACAAGACTATGGAAAGTATAGACTAGCACCTGAGAGTGAAATAAAAATTCCCCAATGTGTGATAAAGCAACAAACACTTGACTTAAGAGTCTCTAGAAGTCTCTTTGCAGGAGCAAAGCCATATATAGAGTTGAGCCTGTGTTGGGTAGTGCGATTGTCTGCATGCTAAGTTGAACTTGAGATGATTATAGGAAACATAGCACCCGATGGCATGAACAATGTTGTATGGCTAGTTTTTCTTGATCTTTTATCACTTCATTTTGCCTAGGAGTGGAAAAAGCTAAGTTTGGGGGAGTTTGATAAGTCCTAATTTTGATATATATTTTCGCTGTGTTATGAATGATTTGAAAGGAAATTTTGTGCTTAAAATGCATTTGACATTATTGAATATGATAGATTTCATGCATATATGGGAATAAGGGTCAAATGAGTTGAATTATTGCATTTTAAAAGTTATCCCGCCTATAGACAGAATAAGGACTTAAATCTGATATATTTCTGAGCTGACATATCAATGTTGTCTCAATGCTACAATATTGTACAGATGAATATCTGAATTATTGTATTCTGTTATCCACTAATCTTTTGTTGAGAAAATACCAAAGATAACTACAGGAACTTGGGCCAAACATTAGCAAGCTCGAGGCTAAAGAAAGATAAAAGTAGGTTGTTGAATTGAGGAAGACGGAAATCAAAGATAGCGGGAATTATATCTTAACAGAATCCCGCTAATCAAAACGAAACAATTAAGACGAGAATCTTCCGATCGGGCTCGAGAGAAGAAGAAAGCCCAGCTCACTAAAGACAAACTGGACGTGCGGCATAAGAACCTCAACCATAAAAGGAAAGACAATCAACCCTAAAGAAAGAGAAGGGAGAGAGGTCATGACATGTTCTAGATTACGACGGAGAAAACACGCAAAGAACTCATCACGTAGCAGGCACGACATATCACTGAAACTGAAGATCGCTGAGACGAAAAAGACGCAAAGGCGTTACGTGATAGACCCTACCCCGTGTTTTCAAAATCCTTTGACAGTCCTCTTCTTCCCTTTAGTTTCCTTTATTTGTTTTTCATCGATATCATTATGTTAGTTTCTATTGTAAACTAACTCTCTTTTAACTGAGTGACGATAAAACCTTAATTTGTATTTCTGAACCAGATTGCTAGTTTTAATCAATATAATTTAGTTTGTTTAATGCCGTGTATTTAAAATTGATCATGTGTGTTAGGTGGCCACTAATAAGCAAGAGTTGTAGCCTTAACTTTCGAAGGGAGTTAAGGTTAGACCTTCATAGACTCTGTGTGTTGGAAGAATTGTACAGATTCTCCCAGAGCTCAAACTATAGGAATGAGTTTACCTCACACAACCATACACCTACTTTTGCATGTTATTATAAACATGAAAATCTGCATAGAAATATAAGAGAAGAAGAGTAAAGAAAAAATGTATAGGATTATGGAAGCTTCTATATACAGTAATGGTGGATTAACTGAAGAACTTTGCTATAACATTATTGAAACATTGCGGAAGCTATTATAGTATTGTTGTAGCATCGCGGATAGCAATCTAGGGAAGAGTTGCAAATTAAGGGGAAATATGACCTTTGCTGATTTAAAATATGATATCTCTCTATCGTATTCATTCTCGAGTTGTTTTATTAGTCTTATAGAATTAGTAGTTCACATAATATACTCATCTTCTTATATCTTTTAATCACGCAACTTTTGATCACTTTCTTGCTACATAAGTTGGTATTATAATCTAAGTGGGACGATACTCTACTTATGATTTTATTACTTATTCGACTGGTTCACTTGACATAAGGGAATTCGACTAACAACTTGAATAATGCATAACGATCCCATTTTAACATATGTTACATATGTAGTGATATAAACAATGGTTATATAAAAAACGCTGATATATATCTACATTACTTCTAACGGATTAACTTAAACAATTGTTATATATATTATTTACATAAACAATGGTTGTTTGGTAATAATCTTGAGTTATCAAAGCTAAAGTTTTTAAAAAAAAATGGGGGGAGGTCTTGCTTTTGATATCCCCTAGCATATACATTTTTGTAGAATGAATCAAAATACATATTTATAGTCATTTATATATAGAACAATACAACAAAAATAAGAATATATTTTACGGCTAGTCATTCAAGCCAAATGTATAGACCGTTAAAATCAAAAGTTTAAAACAAACAATTTAGTATATATAAAAAACAAGAGAAGAACCTTTGTTAAGAGCAATAATGAGTTTTATAATTTTTAAAAAAACATAACTTCACAAAAGCAATTTAATATGTCACCACGGGTGGAAAACAGGATTTTAAGACCGGACAAAAGAGGCTTTGTAAGACCGGACTAGTCACGGTCTTGTTCCGGTATTAAAAGTCCGTTACTTTCAAGACCGGTTTGAACCGGTCTAAAAGAAACTTTTTTAGACCAGACATTTTAAAAGTTAGGTCTTAAAAGTCGTACAAAATAGACCCGATATGTATTTTGTTCGGTCCTAAAAATCAACCTTTAAGACCGGACATAAACATAGACCGGTCTTAACATATCGACATTTTTAAGACCAGATAAATAATCTCCGGTCTAAAAAATACTGACTTCTAAGACCAGACGACTAACTAATCTGGTTCTAAATTTAATTAAATTTAAGACCGGGTAATTGGTAAAGCCGGTCTTAAAAGTTGTTCTTTTTAAGACTTGGCTAGACGTTTAAGACCGGACTTATAAATGCATCCGGTCTTAAAATTTGAACTTTTAAAACCGACGATATTATTTTCTGGTCCAAATTTTCCAGAATTTTTCCCTGTTCTGTTCTTCCTGATCATATATATATATTACACACATCCACCACACAATCCAGCACAAAAAATTAGATACTTTAAGCTACAAGCTATGAACAATCCATTATGAATAAATTGAATTGGGAAAAGAATACAAATATCACCGGCCATGAGTTATGTGGCCTCTTAATTTAGTACAACACCGTAACGAATTATCTTACAAATACAATGATGAGTTACAAATAAATACCGCACCATGCCTTCATCTGGTCCCACCCAACAACGTAACATGATATCCCCTTTTATAACATATATATCGGATCCTGCTACAAAATAAAACAAGAAAAAAAGTTTCACAGTTAGTGTCGTTTAATTAAGAACAGTACAACACCGTAATGATGAATATATACATGTAATATGATAACTTACAAATACAATGATGAGTTTCAAATACCGCATGTAATACCCGGATTTTAGCAAATCTGGAATACTTGAGATAAAGGAAAATTAATGAATATTTTAATGAAGTAAATTCATGAGATAAAACTGTTATATAAAATTGTTATAATTATAGAGTAAATTTCCAAAAAAGTTACAGGAAAATCTGATGAACGGAATGACTAAAAAAGATATAATGGTGATAAAAACAGTCTAAAAATATTATGATAAATACTAAAAGATCATGAAAAATTATGAGAAAGATATGGAAGTGTTATCCCTAATTATGAGAATTTAATAAATTATTTCAAAGGAAATAACATGAAGAAAAGTTTAAAAAGCATTTCGAGAACCATAAAGTAACTGATGGGGTAAACATTTTTAATATTTTACATAGGATATAAAATGACAATATCGGTATAGAAGTATGAAAGACCTAGCTATCACCCAAGAGGGGGGGTGAATTGGGTGTATGATAAAACTTTAGGTTCTTTGAAAAACTTTTCGTAATATCTAAATCAATAGTTAGATATTCAAATAAGCATATACTGGAAATATAAGAGTTTAGGGAAGAGAATATGCAAGCGTGATTTATCCTGGTTCGGTCCAATCCACAATGACCTACGTCCGGTCCCGGGCTCCTCCCGAGATTTTCAATCCACTATCTCCTTGTTTAACCGGGCACAAGAGAAAAGCCTTTACAACCTCACAAGTTTAGCCGGCACTTGTGTAGCCTTTACAATCTCTTTCCGAGATATCTTCTCACGAGAATACAATTACCGACTACGTACTCGGGATGATCCTCTTACACTAGGACTCACTCCCCCTTACAAGTTGTAATTGTATACCCACACTCAAAGGTTCCACAACCTTGAGATTTGAATGAATTGTAAAACAAATGATAACTCTCTCACGAGTAGATGAATGATAAACACCGAAGCTTAGTAATATCGAAGATATGTACGTACTATAAATGGATCGCTTTGAATGCTTTGTCGTATGTGTGTCTATTCCGCCATTGAAGAATTCAAACCTTTGGGTATTTATACCGGTTGAAGATTGAGGACCGTTGGAAGGATTTGAATATGCCCGTTTGAATATTTGAATTTATCCGTTGGAATATTTCCGTTGAATATTCGATCGTTGGGAATGGCTCGGAGCGTCGTGCTTCCTCTCTGTTTTGTCTACCATTTAACTTCATTAAATGTCCATTGTGGGATTCGTATATGTCCGTTGAGAGATTTAAACATCCGCGCCTTCCGCTAACCCACAAATGAGTGTACGCTTGGTTGGGTCTCTTTTAGTTGTCTTCCACGTGGTTCGGTTGGAGGATGACTTAAAATAATATTCAGTTGCTTTTGACGGTATGGGCATCCTTCATCTTGTCGGCTCATTGTTCCTTGTAAGTTTTGGTGCTTCACGGCTCATCAAGATTCAAACAACGATTGATCATCCGAAACTTGCTAACAAACATGATTAATAGCATTTAGAAGTATAGCAAGTAGAAATCGTTGATAATATTGATTTCGAATTTGGACGTTGCTGCTACTGAGCTCTTCGAAAATGCAGAGATGAAGTTCTGAAATATCGACTCGAGGCATAAAGGAACTTGACTCGAGGTAATCGATTGGTAATATTCAAACATGAGAATCCAGATGAGAAAATCACTCGAGGTGTCACTTAGGCTGACTCAAGGCAGTGAACTCGAGGCGTCATTCTTCCTTATCTCGAGTTAAATCATCGTCAAAGCTTGGCAGAGTATTCCAGCTGTGTATTTGCCTCGAGGTGAACTTTCCACTGGAGGTAAAAAGTGCTCTCCATTGTTCAAACTCTACGGTTGGCAATTGCCTCGAGGTGAACTCTCGCTGGAGGTAAAAAGTGCTCTCCATTGTTATAACTCTCTGGTTGGCCATTTAACTCGAGGTGAACCTTCTGCCTAGAGGCAAAAACCCTTCTCAAAATGTCTAACTTTCTGTTTGCCATCAGACTCGAGGTATATCTTCTGGCTCGAGGTAAATTCCTTTCTCCAAGTATCTAACTCTCTGCTTAGACTCGAGGTGCATAAATTCTTGGCCCGAGTTAACCAACTCGAGGTTGCATTCCTACTGGCTCGAGGCAACAACTTCAATTGGTTGTGAGCCATATCCAGAAATCCGAAGCCATGCTGAAATGATTCCAGAATCACATGTGTCCACTTTCGAGGGCCATATCTCCTTGGTCTGAACTCCGTTTTGGTTGGTTCAACTCTTGATGGAAAGCTCTGTGCGTCTACTTTCATATGCCACCAACTTCAGCTCAATCGGATTTGTATTTTGTGAGTTACACTCAAAACATTGAAGCTTGGTCTGGACTGTGACGGTGATTGTTGTGCCAACTTGTAGAATTCATAGATCTCTCATCTGAACTCCTTTTGACTTGAATTATATATCAAAATAACGAATTATGAGTCTAGTTTCATATGCCACTGATATCCCGTCAATCCAATTCCTGGTTTGGGAGATATCATCGAATTACCAGAGGTCGCCAGAGCTGCACGTGAAACAGAGTGTGCTGAAGGCTAATTGACTCGAGGTAAGCTGAATTCTTGCCTCGAGGTTGCTAACTCGAGGTGATCGATGCCCCGCCTCGAGGTAAATCAACTCAGAAGCCAAAAACACTATAGCAAACACTTTAACTCGAGGTGGTGATGAACTTGACTCGAGGCAACTTGTCCCATGTGTCCAAAACACTTTAGAAACACCTCTAACTCGAGGCTAGACCCTTTGGCTCGAGGTAATTCATCCCAAAACTTGATTTTACTTATTTCAACTCCGATTTGGGCCGTTCCAACTTCCATATCATCGTGAGGACTTGTAGATTCAATCTAGGAACTTGAATAATGATATTCTCATTATATTCAAAGCAAGTTCTTCTTTCTTTCTTATCTTCTCTTGATTATTCTCCATCATTAAACTTCACATCTACATTTAAATATAAGAATTAGTCAAAGTATAATGTAAATGTAGTGTGCAACCTTTTTGCTCTTAAGAATGACATCTATATAAGACATCATCAAAACTAATCAAAACCAACAGTTTGTAAGATAACAATATACTATAAATTAGTAAAGATAAATATATGAAGAAACCTGATCCTAAAAAGATCACTAAACGAAGAAATTAGGTCTGATTTAGCCCTAACGAAGGCAGGGGTAAAACGAGAATTTTTGGTAAAAAATATTATATTTGTAAAAAATGGAAAAAATTATAGAAAAATAAATAAATCTGAATTTTTAAAAGAGGGGGCCGAAATTATGGTTATTTTTAATTAAAAAGAATTGTTTAAATAATTAAAATGATAATTAGAATAAAATAATAATATAATGCGGTGAGTCGGCTTATAGCAAAGTGCCGAGGGGAAAAGTTAGAAATAAATTCTACGGGTAAACCAGAGGTAAAATTATTTTCAGATGATCAAATTAAGAACAAGTGAAATTTTACACGAAGAAAGAATTTACCTGGCGTTGTTTCCGCAACCGAAAACCCTAATTTCAAATAAGACGAAAAGTTGATCGGATAGAGTAGAGTCGATAGGCAAAGTGAGAACCTATAGAAACAATTGCGTCTTTTTAAACACGAGATTAAGTTAGGCAACAACTGGACGTTTACGATTCAGTGAATTGTTGTCCAGAAGTTGGTTTTATCGGAAGCGATTTCCGTAACCGGACGCGTTTGTCCGAATATCTTCCGACGCACCGGAGAATACCTGGATATGATCAAAAAGAGGATCAAAATAGATAATATGAAAGAGGATGAAAAGACCTTCAAAGTTACACGCTCGCATTTTTGAGTTTCTGCGAAATCACGCGAAACAGACACCGATCGGGTAGCTTTATCGGGCCGGAGGCCATAAAGCAAGAGCCATCATTGGATGACAACTCATTCTTTGAATTTTTGGGCTCTTACATGTCGACCAAGACCTTGAATGGTCAAGATTCCATCTTACAAAACCCTAGATCTAACGGTTCAAAAACAAAGCAGAAAATTCCCGATACGTCCTGAATTTTCTCTATAAATAGCCCTCCCCTCTTCTTCATTCTTCACACCATTCTTCTCTCTTCCTTGGCCGAAACTTAGAGTGAGAAGCTCTGCAAAAATTCTGCCTAGCTCCGAGTAAGTTCTTCTGTCCTTAGCTTTTAGTTTCCGTAGTTCTTTCGGTAGTTATAGTAGAGCGTTGTTTTGATCTAGGAAGTTTCAGAATATATTCCTATACTTGTTTTTAAGCCTCATTGCATTGAAAGATGCCCGACGAGGTAAAAACATAGTGGGGATAATTTTGAAATGGAATAAGGTCAAAGTAACGAAGTTCTGGCGAAATTCCGCCAAATAGGGGTAGTAGGGGCAAAATGGTCTTTTTCACCTAAAATGCCCGTTATGCTGCCAAATATTCCTAAGTGTGTTATTATTCTGATTAGAATACTTCGACGTCGAACGTCGAAATTCCGTCGTTCATTTGTTTGCCATTGTTTATTTGTTTTTACGTACGGCGTCAAAAGTACCGTTTTTAGCCGGAAGAGCCGGATATCTCGCAACGAAGGTACGGACGCGTGCGTAACCCTAACTCTATGCTGCTTATATACTTTTGCGTTATAGATACGTTCATAGAGGCGAGGTTACGTTGAGAATCGTCGAGATACTTGACTTACCCACGGATTATAGTATTGGTAATGCCGTTTGAGTTATTCCTAGCGGCGAGGACACGTTGGTGGCGTGGCCTTGGATATGTGCGAACTAGTAGAGAGAGACTTTACATATTGCTTTGTGCTTATGTTCGTCCATGTTATTGATCATACATCCGTTGTTTGTTTTTGTGATGATATCTTTGTATTGAAATGAATATCCGTTGTACGTATACTATTTTATTTGAGCATAAGGTTAATCGTTACCCGAGATCCATATGTGGAATGGATCTCTCGTAGCATCGTGGTCCGGAGGACCGATGTTTGGCGATCGAGGCAAGCAGCTGGAGTAGGCCAAGACATGTCTACATTACTTATCGTTTTCTTTAGTTTCTTTAACTTTTGAGAATTCTGGATGACTGTAATCCGATACATTTACACTATGGTCCATATTTTGAATGTAATGTAAATTACTTACTCGCTCCAATGCTCTACTCTGATTACTCTGCTTGAAATATTTGGAAGCGTTTTAAAAAAAAAAAATCCGCTGTTTTAAAATGGGATGTTACACCGCACCAAGCCTTCATCTGATCCCACCCAACAACATACGTAACATTATATCCCCTTTTATAACATATATATCAGATCCTGCCACAAAATAAAACAAGAACAAAACCTTCATTGTTTAAGAACATGGAAGGAATATAGTTAAAACCTTAAAGTTTTCAAAGAATTCGCATATGAATATTACCATATGAATTGACTCTTTTATAAAGGGATATCCTCCTATATCCCTTCTTGATGATCATTTCTTATTCCGGGGTTCATTATCCGCTTCATCTTCTTCGTTCATGTCCGGTATACCCCTTGAAAAAGGAGTACTCTCAGGAAGACCGTAATTCGAATGAATTTCATCATCAATATCAATGACCCTTTTTCCTTGGAGAGCTACAGACCATATTTTATTTTCCTGATCGGTGATATAGAACACTTGTTTTGCCTGGTCTTCCATAATAAAAGGTTCATCTCCAAAACATCTACCATTGATATCGACTAATGTAAGTCCTAGCCGATCGATCCAAACACCATTTTTGACATTAACCCACTTGCATTTGAAAATGGGAAATCTAATTTTAACATAGTCCACCTCCCAAATCTCTTCAATAACCCCATAATATGGCATGACCGCCAATAAAGGCCTCTTGTCTTTGAACCGGAGAAGTGCATAGATTCGGCCTCTAACATAACACCACCGTTCTGGACGGTGCTCATATCATCTAGGGACTTCATGTAAAATGTATAACCATTGATCACATACGAATTCCAACTTATGACATCAACCTCAGGACCACGGGCTAACCATTTGATTGTATCAGAAACACATTCCTCTCCCTCGACCTTTTGTTTGAACCAGTTTACAAATGTTACGGTTGTTATGCTCCCTAATCAACCTTTGTTCGGTCATTCGATGATTTTCTTTCCTTATGGCTTCTTTATGTGCAACTATGTTGGCTTGAACTTCATCAACATTATTCAAGATGTATAAGTGGACTTGTGACAATTCATCAGGATCCACACTCTTTACCAAAGCACCTCGTCTACCCCCTTCAGCATGCTAACGTTTTGGAAGCCCAATATGTCTTACTTTGGCAAAATAATTTTGACAAAATTCCATGGCTTCTTCAGAAACATATTTCTGAACAATTGATGCTTCTGGCCGGTATGCGTTCTTCACGTATAGTGAGGTCTCGCATCACGCACATATTACCATATGCATGTGATTGCTCAAAAGCCTCTTCTCCTACATCACGAATAATGTCCTCTATGTGATCATCCATATCCGTGTCATTATCATCAAAGGCCACTTCCTCATGTTGAGACCCACTTGGCATTTTTTCACCATGCCATGAACATACCGTATAAGTTTTACAAAATCCTTCACAAATTAAATGTGTGTGGATAACTTCAGGACTTAATCGCCTCTCATTCAAACATTTTACACAAGGACAATAAAACTTCCCACTATCATCATGGGCATTTTTTTTAGCAAATTCTATAAATTCCCTCACCCCATTCTGATATTCAACACTCGTCCGTAAAGCATTATTTATCCAACTATGATCCATAGAAGAATTCCTATATATAGACGGAAAGATTTAACATACATAATCCAAAAAAATTGAAACTTGCATATAAAATAAGAGATACATAATCCAAATGCATATATATGATCAAATGTTGGTTATGTCTTTTTTTTCTTTACGGAGAAACTTTCTCATTGAATGCATAACGAAGAATCACTTTTGGTTATAAATGTATCACAGTGAATCCAAGAAGCAAAATAAATGCATGACGAGGAAATTAAATGCATCGCATGAAGGTCTTGTGGACTCACCCGTAGCATATAAATTCAAATGGGTTTTCGAGTCTTTCTTCTCCGGCCACTGAACGTTGATGTTGCAGACGGCAAGAGTAACCTAAAAACACTAGTTCGTCGTTCGGTAGGTCTAAAGTGCAAATATAATCTTCAATATACAATATTCATTAACAACAGAGAAACCCGCAAGAACATTTCATCGATTTCATTCAACCCATTAAAAACCCAGAACCATAACCAGGAAAATAATAAAGTTATATAACCAAAACAACTCGTACAGCTTGGTCTATAGACGTTTAGCTAAGGAACAGAAAGTGATTGTCGAGAGAGCAACGCGAAAGCAAAGACAACGACGCAACAAGCAAAATGTGGAGATAGAACCTGAGTAATCACTCTCGGCGCGACAAGAGAAGTTCGAGAGGGAAATTTAAGTTTCCGCGAAAGAGACAAGGTTTAGTATTTTGGATTTTATTAAGACCGGTTAATTATAAAGTGTCCGGTCCTAAATATATAATTTTATTAATAAGACCGGTTAGTTATAAAGTGTGCGGTCCTAAAGAATAATTTTATTAATACCTTTTTAAGACCGGCAATTAAGAATACTTCGGTCCTAATATTTACTATTGATTTAATTTTAAGATCGGAGTTTTATAAACATTCGGACCTAAAAGTCAAATACTTATAGAGTCGTAAACCTTTTCGTTTATTAATGAAACCAAACTAAAAAAAAATGAGATTTGCCTTTGGCGAGCGCAGCAGAAACTGAATTAATAAGATAAATAAAGGAAAACTGGAGAATATGAATATAAAAAAGGCACAAGCTTAATTAGTTCTTACTGCTTCCATACATAACTGGAGAATATATATTCACGTACACAAGAAAAAAAATAACTGATCATTATCAATGACAAGAATCTAACAAAACATCCTAAAGCTTATTATCATCCAATGCCTTGGCAATATCGGCGTTAAAAGCATTAACTTCCCGCCAGAGGTCAGCAAGTTCCTGTCTTATTTGCATCACCCGCGGTGCATCATTAGAGGAAAGAGGAGAGGGGTCGGCGGTAGGCGCGCTAGGGCCAACGATTGGAGAGGGGAGCGGGAACCTCCGCATGGTCGAAGGCTGGGGGGTGCGGCAACTTCTTCATCATCCGAAATAACAATGGGTCCGACGACCCGAGATTCTTCGTTCACAACAGAACGCACTCTCGCTGGAGGAGGCGCATCGTATAACGATCTAAGTCTGGCAAGAGCTTCAGGTGTAAGAGTACCCCTACAAGGAGTTCTCTTGTATCTAACCATGGTTTGAGGCTTTGAGCAGTTTGGGAAGAGAGCTCCAAATACACTCTTTTTATTAATAAGAACATGGAGGTTAGTGTGCGGAGTTAATGAGGACAGAGAGATGGATACAGTCTTTTTATTATGTAACCAGATTTAAAAGTATATATTATTTATTTTTTTCAAATAAATAACTTTTAAGACCGGATGTTTAGAAACATCCGGTCCTAAATGTCTACTATTTATTTTTCCATACAATTCAATTACTTTTAATACCGTCCATTTATATTATATCCGGTCCTAAAAGTCAATTATTTATTTTTGTAATGTAAGAATTTTTCCTTAAAAAGTATTACTTTTAAGAACGGATCTTTTACAAAATCCGGTATTAAATGTTCAATCACTTCAAACTCAGATAGCAGAGTCGATCCTTGCACCCCGTACACATGATCCAGAGTCTCTTCGACTTCAAAGTCGTAAACTGACCAACTAAGCGTCTCCTCATATTCTAAAGAACAATGCGTCTCCTCGTAAAAAGTTCACAACGTTTCATATTCTTCAAGATAGGTTCTCTATTTAAACCTGTTCTTACTTTAGTTTCTTCACATTCTTCTCCATCACTTCTACACGGCCTCCTCCACCGACTAAAACCCACTGTAATAGCTGCTCCACCAGGTCCTCCTTTTCCTCCTCCTCCTCTTCAACCTCAGCCCCCTCCTCCACCGCCTCCAAATCCAACTATCAAGCAGTTGGTGCAGAACATTGTGGCCCGCGTCGATCACATCGACCGACGCTTGGGCCAATTGTTTCAACTGGTTCATACCGTCAACCAGAAGCTGACCATGGTACTCGACGCCAATGACGTAGAGTACGATCCTTCACAAGAGGATGCCTTCGACGCCTCCAAAATCGCCTCCGACGCCTCCCACCTCTCGACGACGGGGAGGATTAGTTGTTTTATAGTTTTTTTTTGGCTTTTTTTTTGCTGCTTTTTTGTGTGTAATCGCTAGCATAAAAATTATTAAATAAAATATTTCTGCATTTTGTTCTTATGGGAGTTTTAATTAATCTGCCAGTTTAATTATATGCATTATCTGAACCTGGAAAGCAATAAGAAAGTCAATTATGAAATATGGAAAATGGCAGACTCAAAACACTAAAATTAAAAAAAGAAAAAAAAAAGACAGAAATTAGGCAATTATGAAATATGGAGTTTATTACGTTGTAATATGGACAAATATTTAATTTAATGTTTTGATGTTATCACACTCTATAAATAAATAAAGTAAATCGGTTATGAAATATGAATAATAGGGAAAGACTTTAATTTAATAATATGATTATTCATTTAATAAAGTAGTTACGAATAGAATAATTAATAATGTAGACTATAGTTAATGCATATTGAATAAATATTTAATTTAAGCAAAAAGATTATTCATTTAATTTTTAAGAGATTTTATATATACAAATATATATTATTAATAAATATATCGTATATTTGTCGCCAATGAAAGACTTTTAGGACCGGCTATTTAGTAAACATACGGTCCTAAAATACTGTCATTTTTTCACAAATAAATAAACGAAGACTTTTAGGACCAAATTTACTTAGTGAACATGCTTTGTCCTAAAAGACTGGCGTATTTTACTGTGAATCACGAAGACTTCTAGAACCGGCTCTTTAGTAAACATACGGTCCTAAAATACTGGCAATTTTGAATTAATAAATGAAGACTTTTAGGACCGGCTACTTAGTGAACATGCGGTCCTAAAAGGCGGCGTATTTTACGTGAATCACGAAGACTTTTAGAACCGGCTCTTTAGTAAACATGCGGTCCTAAAATACTTGCATTTTTGAATAATAAACGAAGACTTTTAGGACCGGCGACTAATTAAACATGTGGTCCTAAAAGACCGGTGAATTTTACGGTGAATCACGAAGACTTTTAGAGCGGCTCTTTAGTAAACATACGGTCGTAAAATACCGGCAAATTTTCACAATAAATAAACGAAGACTTTTAGGACCGGCTACTTAGTAAACATGCGGTCCTAAAATACCGGCATGTTTTCCAATAATAAACGAAGACCTTTAGGACCATTTGTATAGTAAACATACGGTCCTAAAATACTGTAATTGTGAAAAAATAAATAAACGAAGACTTTTAGGACCGGCTACTTAGTGAACATGCGGTCCTAAACTTCTCGCATTTGTAAATTAAGCAATGAATATTTTTTCCACCATCTAATACATTCAGCAACCACTAATGGAAAAAAGGAAACTTGTTTTAAATGAATTAACAAATTATTATTGTATACTATCACAAATTGTTCATTACAGACCGAAGATGATTGTTGATACAGCTAGCATATATTTACAATGAATTCACAAGTCAACTATTTTTTCGATTTTCCGAGATGATCATATCATACATATATTCAGATAACACATTGCGTGTGCGCTCAATATCACCATCAGGAAAGGGGTCAGCACAATCAAACGTCTGTAGCATCAAAGACAGAAATATATTAGTCGTCCTTCCTTGCATATCAAAGGGGTTAGCGCACAGGCAAAGTTATGTAATACATTTACCTTTGCTTGGATGTTAGTCACTGGTTGCATGACAATATTATACATGTGTGTCATGACATAATGTCCACATAAGTTGGACTCCTTCGGTTGCCGACAGGTCTAAAAACAAACAAGAAATATATATAAGCGCATATATTTTTTTCGACCAAGTTCACAAGCTAGCCAAAGTGTGCCGGTGTCCAAATATGTACTAACCTTTGGTTTGATCCATGTAGGATCTTTGAATTCAGTCCCGACTTGTTCTTGACCTTTTCTTGGAATGATTTTAAGGGCCTATATATTGTCAAAATCACAAATTTACTCAATAATGGTTGCGAAAATTTACAAAGCGAGAGATTTCGACTAGATAATCAAAATGACATATGCTTACTTGTTCACCATCTGCTGCAATTTAGCCGTTGGTTCGTAGTGAAGGGAGCATAAAAAGACCACTTTATTCTCATTCGGGCAAATCAGGACCAACTGCCAATGGTGACTGAAAATTCACAATAGACAAGTACTCGTAATATGTAGAGAATATAATTAAGGGAATTACGTAAAAGAATTATGATATGTACCTATTGTAGTATGGTGCCAAGTACCAATTTTTCCTATTCTTCTTGGTCAACCTTGTTGTTATGTATGAATGTCTCTCCGCTAAGGGTGGTTGACTCACGATCGCGGGCACAAGAATCCAATATCTTTGCTTCGCCCTGCATTGTTCCAATTCACGATGCAATAACCTACAATAATGACGTCGGGAAATTATACATATGTGAGTGTCTCACATTTATGTTATGTACTCAAAGAAGAAGATACTTACTTTATAAACATGAGAATCATTGAATCGTAAGCTCCTGTTTATCAAACAACGGGGAAATTGTATCATCTTGGTCAACCAAAACCGGGTGCTTGTTTTTAAGACCTACTTCTGTATTGACAGGCCACTGATTAAGTGCAACTTGTTTATTGGATACCATAAGGACAAGCTTGTCCTTGGCACTCAACTCAGCCATGCCAATCAATTCAGGAGGGGCTGGAGCCTCAGAAGGAGTAGAAACATGCACAAGCTTTACTGGCCACGAGATCAAGGTTCCAATGACATCACTCATAAGCTTCGGCTCATCGGTTGGGAGAGGAGAGGTGCATCAACGATCACCTCTTCAATGTACACTCGACTTCATCATAAGCCATTTGTTGGTGGTGTACAGTTGATCCCAAGTTGTGGACAGTCCCTTTTGCAACCAATCGTCTATCATGATGTTCGGGATCCTCCACATAAAGGTCACAAGGTTTCTTGTGGATCGTCCAACAATGCAGCTCCCTCTAGTGCTCGCCGCATAGTGTAGGTGAGGGTGGCAAGGGAACACCGGTCTCTCGCACGAGAGCTCACAAGCACCTTCATTTGATTCATTTCCTCCTTCATCTCCCTCAACCGGGATTGAAAATAGGCGGTCAATGAAGCTTCTTTAGCCGCCGCTTGCTCTCTCAATTTGGCCACCTCCCGTGCCACCGTCATTCCATCTTCTCCCGGGTAACCATACTTTGTTTCTGGCGTTTGGCGCTACCAAAGTATTCCTTCAGGCCTACCCTTCCTCCAATCCCCCTTACATGCCCCGCGTGATCCGGTTTTCCGGTCGCAACAGTCAGAACATCATTCCTCCCGTCCGACACAAAAGATCCCTCAGCTTCTTTCTTCTTTAGAACTTCCTGTAGGATACAGATAATGAGAAGCTTAGTAATGAAACATGTTTAGTAACTATAAATTAACAATAATGATACTTACAATTCTTTTCAAAGAACTAGACGAGTCCGTTCACTCGTGTAGGCGCCGCTTGGCTTTTGCCGAATATACAACCATAACTCATCACGACGTATTGGAGATGGCGGATCATGTATCGAAGGATTGGATTCTACTTCTCGCTTCATCTTGCAATCTCTTCCGCTTGGCCGCCATCAATTCTTGTTCAGCCTTTTCGTATCCCGCGAGAAGCCCTATGCGGGCAATCATTCTTTCTCCCCGTCTCCTGTGCTTGTTCCCTTCTTTTCTGTGAATCAGAAATGAAAACAACTATTAATTATGAATTCCAGCCATCTCACTAACAGAAATTAGAGAACTTCTTCTTGATATGAACCTCAAACACTAGTCAAATTCACTTCATCAAGTTTCAACATTTCATTTAAGGAGGATGTAGAATTGTAGAAGAAATTGGGAGAACTAGAGTAAAGTGAGTTGCGAACCGCACCGAAACCTTTACACGCTTAACATACTAACTAACTAATAGCAATGTCTAACCATTACCTACTACAAAAGAACTAGCTAAGACTATAATAATGGTTTGACTCTTATGCCATTATTATTTCCCTAATTACCTACTTAGTATTTTACCTTTGCACGGTTTACATATCAGACTTGCATACAACTAAGACATGCTCCTCTTATGCGGGACAAAGGATGGAAATATATACTTCTATTCACAAACCAAACAATCTAACTAACAGGATTAGATGAACACGTACAATAACATTCACATATCCGCACAAGTTAATAAGCAAACAAAAGAGGGCAAACAAAACTAAATAACAACTCACCAAAGCTTCAGGAGTGGTCCGCAATTTGAACAAAATGTTGCCAAGTTTGTTCATCAATAAATGTGTACTTGTCCCAAGGATTATGGTCAGGCCTAACATCGGCAAAAATATATGTGTTAGCTAGAAAGGTCTTAAACTTCCTCCACCGATCAGCACAATAAGACAATGTCTTGTCTTTCAACTTCTGGGAGTTAGGGACAGTGTATGTGAGCCGTATAGTGTCCCAAATAGGACCCATGCGAGACGGTCGACATTTTTCCACTCATCGTCAAGATGCTAGCCTTGTGCGTGCTAGATAGCCGACAAAACTATTATATTTTTGTTTATTAGGACCGAAAAGAGCCAACTTTTCATCAAACTGAATCTCAAACTTTGACCCAGAGGACCGACTTATGGATACGTCTTTCATTCGTGTGCCACTTCTACCACGGCATGCAGGGCGGTTACGAGGCTCATTGTGAGATGAAGAGGGTTCATTCTGACTCACACCAGTCGCACCAGTAATTGTCGTTGAATGAATAGCAGAAGAACCATTTTCTCCGTTCATTTTTTAGAATGGAACAGAGGCTGAGAGTGGTGGTGCGAAAGAGGAACGCCTGAGAAAGTGAGAGAGTAATAGAGGATGGTAGTGGTGGGCGAGGAAGAGAAGTAATGCAACAGGAAGAGGGGTTTCACAACAAGAACAGGGGTTTGAGAGTTCAGAGAGCAACGTATCAGTCGTAACTCTTACGGCAACGTTGCACGAATATTTGGCACTTTAGTTTCCATACCGGACGAATTAAAAGGCCGGTCTTAAAGGTCAACATTTAGGACCGTCCATTATTAAAAGCCGGTCTTAAAGGTAATAAAATTTTCGAATAATTTTTTTCAATAGTTTGTACCGGCCATACTTTAAGTCCGGTCTTAAAAGTATAACATTTAAGACCGTGTTTATATATGTCCGGTCTTAAAAGTTTTAACTTTTATATTTAAATTTTTCCTGATTATTTTGGTCTCGCGGAAAATATAAGTTCGGGCTTGTACGAGATTTCTCTATAAAATAATATAAATTTTAATTACATTTTTAAGACCGGTTGGTTTTTTAAGCGGTCGAATAATATATTTAAGACCTATTAATAAAGGATCCGGTCCAAGAAGTTCATGATATTTACAAAACTGCCACCGGTCATACATAAGAAGTTCTTTATATTTACAAAATCGCCACCAGTCATAGCTTCAAGAACGTTGCGACGAATGTCCGGTCTAAATGAGGCGGTCTTAAAGCCCTTTTTTGCACTAGTGCACATTAAATGATTTATCGTTGTGACTTTACAAATGCTGCAGGTATTCGCTTGTTCATGTATGACTCTCAGTACAACTGAACCAGTTTATTCATCACATCCCTATTGATCTTTTCGAAGTAACTTCTGGAGATATGGATGATTCTAAAAGATGAAAGGTATTTACTTGGGGATCCATATCTCCTGAAGTTACCTTAAAAAATATCAACAACGTAAGTGTAATATCCCGAATTTTGGACCCTGTGAATGGAGAATAAGCCTAAAGTAGGCGGACAACTGAGCCCAGTTCGGGAAGAGTTCCAAGAACGTCGAGAGTTAGGACGCCCCTCTGGGATTAAGTAACTCGACCATACGGGTCAGTGGACCTTGTATGCATAAGTCGTGGAAGTAAGGTGCCAGTGAAAATGGGACACAAAAGATCTATACGACGTAAATGTTGTTAGTTCTCTATGTGTTTTGATGATAACTGACAATTGTAAACACAAGTTAAAGTTTGTCTTTGGTAAGTTGAAAACTTATCGTCAAAGGCAAACTCGAGTATTGGTCTCAATACTCGAGTATTGACTTGACAGAGAGTAGCTCAATTTTATTAAACAAAGCAATACTCAAGTTTCCATTGGAAACTCAAGTATTGAAGTTACAGAGAGCACTCCTAGTTTTTCACCCTGAGCCAAACTCAAGTATTGGTTTGAATACTCGAGTATGCATCATACAGAGACTCTTTCAATATTTCCTAAAGTTTTCAATACTCAAGTATCCATTTGAAAACTCAAGTATTGGTCATACAGAGAGTCACCAAAGTTTTCAACTTGAGAAAACTCGAGTATGGGTCTGGATACACGAGTATCGGATTGACAGAAAGTTTTCAAGTTTTACACATTGTTTGAAAACTCAAGTATCATTTCAAAAACTCAAGTATTGACTTGGCATAGACTTCTCAAAGTCTTCAAAATCTCTGAATACTCGAGTAGGGATTTAAAAACTCGAGTATCGGGCATACAGAGAGCTTTGCTCTTTTTTCAATGTTTTGAAAACTCAAGTATCAATTTGAAAACTCAAGTATTGACTTGGCATAGATTTCTCAAAGTTCTTCAAAATCTCTGAATACTCGAGTATGGACTTAGAAACTCGAGTATCGGGCATACAGAGAGCGTTGCTCTTTTTCAATGATTTAGAAACTCAAGTATTGAAATGAAAACTCTAGTATTGAGGTTTTGGACTTAAACTTATTTTCATATCAAAAGTCCAAAACTCGAGTTTGGGTTTGGAAACTCGAGTTTTGTTCTTATTCAAAGATATGGTCCAAAGCTCAAATCACGACGTTCTTCTCTGGAAGAAGAATACTCGAGTATGATCATGGAAACTCAAGTATTGATATTAGTGCACAGTGACAAACTCGAGTATTGAAGAACATACTCGAGTATAAGTCGCAGAGTTTGAAAATCAAATCTGACGAATTTGTGAAACCTTCTTCTTTGATCTTAATACTTCTCTATATTCACTACTATTCTTAACTATGTTTAATGAGTTTGTTAGTGAGTTTCAGATTGTTTAGAGGACATTAAATGAAGATTTGAACAAAAGCAAAAAAGCAATCTCAGAACATTAAATGCAAAGTTCAGAAGCTTGCATCCTTTTGTACCATCTTTCTCTACACAATGAGAAGGGATTAATGTCTACTTTCCCTAAGCAGTAGCTGCTCTTCCAACGGATCTATTACAAGGAAAGTCAACACTAATCCTCTGAACAAAAGGAATTAGCTGAAGAGTAGATAGAGAAGCAACCAAAGTGCCTCCAACAGCTAGATTAGTGCACCAACGGTTATAATGGAGTTAGCAACGGTTATTTAATGCTCTCTTAGTATAAATAGAGCAGCATTCAATTGTTATCAACAACACACATCTGCTGAAAATGAATTGCATTCAAGTTTGCCAACTACTCTTTCAGTTTTTACTTGTAAAGTATCTTTTGATACATTGATCTTCAATGTTTATACTTATCCACTCTTAGAGAGAGTTCATTTATTTTGAATCATTTCATTGTAAGAATCTCAAGTCAGGGGACTTGGAGATTGGGATATTGATTGCAACTTGTAAGGGGGAGTAAGTTCTAGTGAGAGAATTACTCTTGAGTTACAAAGTGTGTAATCAATCGAGATAGTGAAATCCCGAGTGTCTCGGGGACTGGACGTAGGTCAAGAGATTGGACCGAACCAAGATAAGTTTTTTGTGTCTTGCTATTCTTCCTTATACTGTCTAGCTCTGTTTTAGTGTTCGAAAACAGAGCAATCTGAAAAGAATTTTAAAATCCCCAATTCACCCCCTCTTGGTCATTAAGCTCCACTTTCAAATGCGGTGGAAAGGATGCCACCTAACTATGTCCTAGGTATAGGACAATTAATTGAGTGAAAATATTTCGGTATAAGTAAGTATACAGTATTTTCAGGGCAATTGGGTATGCCCTGCGTTTTTTAACAGACATCGGTATTCGTGAAGAAAACCCGAGTAAAACCCGGGCAGGATCCCAAGCAAGTACCGATAAAGTAATTTTAACAAAGTAATGTCATGATGACTAATGATGACATACTTTTGTGTTGGGCAAATAGAATGGTGACACGTGTCCCTTTATGATTACAAAAGACAAAGAGTAATTATGCTAGTAGGACACATGGCGTTTTGGGATTGGATGTTTGACTTTTTGGCACCACAAAGTATGAGGTAATTATGAGACATGAAAATATACATTTTCTGCTCCCCAAGAATAAGGAAAAACGTGCAGCAACATCAGGGGATAGAAAAAGTTGATTTAAACACATATAAAAGCCCAATTTCAAGGTCAAAGACTTGGGGAAGCGTTGACCAACGAAGGGGAACCGACCGGGATACTAAAATGTGGATTTCTGGATCCTCAAGGTACTATATTCCATTCCCATGTGGTCAGGGAGAAGAGACTGATGATCCGGGCTCACACAAGTCCAGTTGTGTGGCACGAGTTACTAGGAAAGGTGTAACCGGCAAAAAGAAGCTAAGCGGGACCAGTTAGGGTTTACCGGAGTCGGGCCCCGACCCTGAACACAGAGGGAGGACGAAATTGGTGGGCCCAAAGGAGAGAGAAAGTGTCTTGGAGAAAAGAGAAAATGTCATGTCATGTAATTATGAAGGGAGAGAAAGTCACATCAAGTAATTATGATGAGAGAGAAAGATAAATAATCAGAATTAATCTGGACCACATAATTTGACTTTGACATGACCGATTGAAAGACATGTAATTATGACACTTTAAAGGTCATTAATGGCACATCTAAAGGGTAGATTTTGTGGGTCCCACTGGTTGGAAGAAGTGCAGTGCAAAATGACCGTTTTACCCCTGGACCTAAAACCTACACCTAACAACACCAAAAACCACCATCAAGGGCAATTGTGGAAATTCACTTTTGGGCAGATTTGAGGCACCATTTTCCAGCCAAGAACTCTCTAGAATCCTTGAGAATTTAGTAAATAAATTATATTTAAATCCAGAAGAATTTTCCCGATTGTTGGATCGTGATCAAAGTTGGACAAGTGGCCCCACCTTTGGAGCCTATATAAGGACACCTTTCCCCCTTCATTTTCCTCCACCCAAGCACGAAATTGAGGAGAAGAGAGGGAGTCTCCAGCTGAAGGCTTTGGTCCGAGGGAGAAGGAAGGCACGCGCAACCGACATTCTAAGGTAAGTTCCCTAACCGACAACCTAGTTACTTTCACTTCTGCCCTATGGTGATTTCGTGGGAAGGCAGTGGGATTTTCATGTTTTTAAGATTCTCAATGTGTCCAGAAATTTTTTTTTTTGGGGGACAAGTGGGATCACCTTTTTCCAAACTCGAAAAGCTTAAGACTTTAATATACGAAAATCTGCCGATTCTTATGGTTTCTGGGTAGCAAGGTCAAATCGAGGGTTTGAAGTAGTAAATGAAGTTAAAATGCTTTGAAAGTTTACATGGTAACAGTATACATCCTGAGGATGGTTTTGGTATAAGATTTTGTGTCGTTTGGATTTTCCAACCGAGAGTTATCTTAAGTTGAAAATGACCTAAAAACCTGGACTTTTCTCTGGACCAGCGGCTCGGTTTTGAAAATAATAAAAGGATGTGAACCCATAAGACCTTGGGAATTATTTTTACGGTAAACTAGACACTCTAAGGGTTCAATATCCTCTGATTTCATGTCAATATGAGTTTTCTATAATTTATTAAAAATCGGCAAAGTTGGGTCAGTGTTTTTGGGAAATCCTGGTGGTAGGCGAAATACATGAAACTTGAAGCAAAGTTTGAATATGTGATAAAGCATAATGTTTGGCTATGTATAGGGTGATAGTACGTGTGGCATACATATTCAGTACCAAGAGGAGAGTTTGTGGATTTCGAGAAGTGCCAGGTAGTAACTGTTGACTTACATACTCTATGTTACTCTTGCATGTGTGTTTTATCATGATGTAGGGATTGGGATGTAGCACCTAGTGGACTGTGTGTCCTTGGGTTGCTGCTGCAGTCCAGAGTGTGACGGGCTATGATACCTATTGGATTGCGTGTCCTTAGATTACTGCGGAGGCCCTTGGTATGTAGGGTAGGTGGTACCTATTGGACTGCGTGTCCTTAGGTCACTACTAAGGCCCAAGTTGTGTGAGGTAGGTGGAGCTTATGTGACTGTGTGTTCATAGGTGGCTACTGAGACCTCTTGGGGTTGGTAGTTAGGTTTGGCCGCCCTAACTACTGAAGCCCCAGTAGCGCTACAGCTCCGGGGGCTTGTCTTGACCAGGCGGTCCTGCAGATTGTGCCCGAGGCAGAAATACATGTCAGTTTCACTGTGCCAGAGGTAGAATTATTCTTCCCGTTTGTGATTGGCATTACATGCATTGTATACATATTGTATTTGAGTCTAACAGTTACTCTGTGGTTCAACTTTAAACTCCAGACTGGTTTCAAAGATACAGGTGTAAGGCGATAGGCTGGTTGGACTGTGGAAAAGATAAGGGTAAGAGCGATGAAGCTGAAGATTGAAGATGTATGGAATGCCTTATCTCATTTTGAATGTTTTTAGTTGGATGACTGCATGATGTATACTTACTATACAGTATTTACTTTGGACGATTGTACCCTTAACCCTACGGGACTACCTTATGTACTTGTTTGTACCTTTACCAGTATATTGTAAGTTGTCCAAACCGATCATAAGCTCTTCCGTGCACACTCTGATATATGATTAAAGTGACTAATAAAAAAAGGAAAGGTAATAAGCGGAAAAGATCCCTCTAACCCGCCACCCGAAAGGGCGAGGCCCGTAGCGGTGTAACAGTATGAACCTTCAGTCAAAGCAATTGGGTTGACAACTTCCTATAACAAGAAATAAACCTTCAATTAGAGCAATAATGGGTTTTCCCACAAAACATAACTTCACAAAAGCAATTTATTATGTCACCTCGAATGCTTTATTGTGTCATGACTTCAAAAATGCTACATGTATTCCCTTATTCATGTATGACTCTTAGTACAATTGAACTAGTTTATTCATCACATCCTTATTGATCTTTTTAAAGTAACTTCTGGAGATATGGATACTTCCAAAAAGAAAAACTATTTGCTCATGGATCCATATCTCTCGAAATCACTTCAAAAAAGATCAATAGAGTAGGAACCAAGAATCAAAGCAATGATTTGATAACTACCTATAATATGAAAGGAACCTTCAATCATAGCAAACTAGGTTTTCCAATAAAAATATATAACTTTACAAAAGCAATTTAAGGAACCTTTTATCAAAGCAATACTAGATTTTCCAAAAAAACATAACTTCACAAAAAAAAAATTTCAAGGAACCTTTGATTAGAGCAATACTACTTTTTTAAAAAATATATATATAACTTCGCAAAAGCAATTTAAGGTCACCTTGGATGCTTTATCGTGTCGTGACTTCACAAAGGCAGCCCAGTCGGCCAGGTTAAACACTATAAGAAACACAAGGAACCGTTAGAAGTGAATATAGAAAGGATAATGCAAAATGGATAAGGGAAATCATAAATCTATCTAGCTAGGGCTCACAAATGAAAACAACTCATCCGGAAGCCGTTGCGATAAGGGTCAAGTGTATTCACTTGTGTGGTTGTTGTTGAGAAGTCAGATGAAGGCTCTTTATGGTGCGATTTGACTAAAAACGACTCTCGACAACTAGAAAAGACAATAGTGATCGTAGGGTGAAGATGTTGGTGGGTATCATTTGAACATACTAAGTGCCAAGTATATTATGTTTCAAATGTTTAAATAGAAGACTTTACATCATAGTTCATCTATAAGAACTGTTATTTATTTGTTTACATTTATCATAGTTCTTTGTTAATAAGCGTTATGTATTTCACTTTTTTTTTAAAAACAATTGGTGGTTGATTATGCAACCACCATTTTACAAACAAGATAAAAGAACAAAAAGACAAAGTTTATAAAGAAACTAAAAATAAAAAATTATGAAGATGTTTTAAGAATATGATGCATCATCAGATTTTTCCTTATCTAGTAACTTGTCAACCTTCTTATTCAATGAATGAACGAGACTAGTAAGTTCCTTTACGCAATGGTCAATGCATCATTGCCTTCACATGTAAACTTGGACCATATGATAGAGCTTGCAAGTTATATGGATGAGCCCTTCAATGCTTGTTAGTGGAGGGAGTTCATATTTCAGTTTGTTCCTAGATTATGAAGCAGAAGTTCTCTTGAATTTGTCCAAAAGTTTGGTAAAGAAGAACAAAAGGTTGCAGTTGGGTATGAAAAGTTGAATTGGAAGTGAAGAAGTGGAGTTTAGTTTTCAAACGTTTATATAGAGAGGGTTTCATGAATTATTGAGTCGTCGCATCCTTTAGATTTACAAATCATTATAAATGATGATGATTGTTTTAATAGAACCGTTATTTATTGTATTTTATGATTAATTTTCTGGAAGAACTGTTGGATATATTCTTCCTTTTTACAAAATATTTAAGAAGAAAAAAATGATTTTTTTTAAAAAAAGAACAGTAGCGAGTAGCTTGATGAACTGAGAGATCATCAGGAAACTCATTATTAGACGATTGGCCAAGATCATTGTTAGGATCATAGCCAATCTCAAACTCATCAAGTATGAGATTGGCCTTTTTGTTCATAATGGAGAAGTGTCCAGAAAGCCTCCTCATGGCATGGTCAGACAATTGTGTATGCCGCAATTTCCTCTAGTTGAGGAAGCATAGTGTAACATCATGAATTTTGGGCATGGACACTTAAGAATAAGCTTAAATTAGGCGGATGACTAAGCTCGATTCAGGAGATGTTACATTCTCAAATAGGGTCATATCTTTTGTCAAGAGACAAAAAGGGGAAAAGAGAAGGGAGTTAGGGAATGTCTCATGGTATAAAGGAGCATGAATCATTGTCAACAGGTTATGTGTGCATGACTATGATAGGTGCCAAGTGTCCAAAGGGGAAAGACCAAGAAAATGGGACATTTGGGCACATGGTAGAAGCACATTAAAGATGCCATGGGAACCCTTCGAATTCAGCCTAAAAGGAACAGGAAAGGGAATGTATGTCACTTTGCTAATTTGGTTCACAAAGTCTTTGTCACATGAACTTGTACCAATAGATATTAAAAACTAACACTTATGATTCCCTAATAAGGCCATATCTTCGACCTAAGTAAGGAAAAGAGACAAAGAAATTGTACAAGTTGTCAAAGGGAATAAAGAAGTAAAATTAAGAGATTACATGTGTTGATACACAAATTGGTACCAAGTGTTAACAGGAGAAAGACTCAGGGATTTGGGATACTTTGACACATAAATGGAGACACATCCAAGAGGCATAAAGGACCACACTATTGGACCTAAAAGGAGTGCTGAACATGTGGCTATATTAGGACACTTAAGCTATGCAATTAACAACCAAAACTCTAAGTAACACATTGAGCTTTGAAGGTAAGGCACATAAGCCACTAGGTGTCATTCTGTTGTGATCTTTGGCTGCCTGAACAAGTGTAATTTTTCTAGCATAAAGAAGATTAAGCTATTCAATAACAAGTGTCACCATGAGGCTTAATTACAAGACACCTATGCCATTAAAACACTAGGTGTCACTTTGTGGTTTAATCATATGACACCTGAGGCCTTCTTACATGCATAAATCATATCAAAACCTCATCCCTTTCTTCCAATTGAGAATCATCCTCTCCCTTAAGCACACATATGGCATCACACACACATACACCACCTCACCCTCCATATGTCTCTTTCCCTTCTTGCATGAAGACTAATTGTCACACTTAACCAAATGACAAATCATCCACTTCCCTTAATCACATTTTGGACAAATGCTCCCTCCTAAGCAAAAACACACACACACACTAAACACACTTAACTTCTCATTGTTTCATTCCTTTATCCATCCGAACACACACCCATACACACACACACACACACACACACACACATATCTCTAATTCCTCAAACTTCCATCTCCTCGTCTATCCTATACACACACAAAAACCACTCTATCATTCGGTCAACATTTGTCCATCATGTAGGAGACACATCACACATGCACACATACACACACATCACAAACTCTCCTCTTGGCACTTGTTTAACATGCACAACACACACCTCCAAAACATGACACTTGTGTCCTCCCTCTCCCCTTAGTGAGACAGTGTCTCACATGCATATGACACATACACATATACACATTTTCCTCTCACACTCTCCTCTAAACATACATGGTTGTACACACACACATTCTCCAATCTTCATTCATCCTCCTCCCTCTCTCCCAAGCCTCCAAAAATCCTTTCTTCCTCTTCCAATAACACCAACAATCCATCAACCGTTCCCTTCCTCTCATTCGGTCATCATTATTCCAAAACTCATCTTGGTGTTTCAGCTAGGAAAGATCAAGAAAGAAAGAAGAGAAAACCATAAGAAGATCAAGGTAAGTTGCATGTATGTTGCAATGGTTCCTTTTATCTTCTTGTGTATGTTGTTATTAGTGCTACTCAACAACATGCATATGGTGTTTCTTATGCTGAAGGCTAAAAGTTTGAAGAAGGAAAAAGAAGAGGAAGTGACCACAAAAGCAAGATTAAGCCAAGCAGTAAGAATCCTAACCTTCCTCTTGTCATTTTGGAGTTTCTTTGTTGTGAAACCCAAATTTGGCCTGAACCAAAACTCAAAGAAATAAAAGGATTTTCATCATTGTGAAATTACCAAACTGTTTATCATAAAAAAAATGGAGTGGAAATAAGGTAGGAAATGATTTTTAGAAAGCACTTTGGTACATAAAATCATAGACTTTACAAAGTTGTAAATCTGCCAGTTTTTGAGTTTCTGGAGGCAGTCAGCTTGTGTAAAGATTTTGACCAAGCAAACGAAGTCCAAAAATTCTTAAATTTTCTAGTTGTGTAGTAAACACATAGAGTTTTAATTTCATAGGTAGTTTGTAATTTTTGGAGCTCTAGATAAAGCGTTATGAATTTTACAAACTGACCTAAGCTCCTGGAAGTTCATACTAAACAGTAGAGGAAAATAATTAATATAGGAATGACATAACGTGTTCTGGTTGATAGTGGTTTTTTATGGGAAAATAGACATGCCAAGGGACACTTCATTTTTGGGAGCACACCATTTGGACTTCTATGCATTTAAATATGAATTTTTAAAGTTTAGTGAAAATTCTAATAGCTTATGGTACCTAGGGGTGGAAATAGGCGAGGCTTTCATTTGGCTTTGTAAAGTAAAGTGGCGCCTATTTTAAGGCTTGTTTGTCTTAACAAGTCGGCGATAGGTCTCCAAATGGCTGTTAGCGCATTAAGAGGGTAAAATTGTAAATGTATAATTAATTAATTTTTGATATAATAAATATATAATATATGTCTCTGCCCTAGATCCCTAATTTCAGTCTCTCACAATCGTCACTCTCAATCGCTCCATCTTGTCACTCTCAATCTCTCACTGTCTAACGTCTCAGGCTTTCAACTTCTCAGTCTCAGTCGATCTCATTCTCAACTTCTCAATCTCAGCTGCTTGTGGTGGTTCAATGTTCAGCCGGAGCTCACTCCGCTCGTCGCTCTCACTCTCACGGCGCAGCTTTAAGGAAGAGGTGGGCAGTGGATGGGAACAACAATGGACCTCAGCTGGTTTCAAAGCAACAACCTCTGCTAGAGGGAGAGAGGCGTTAATACGAAACATTCTTTCCCTAACCAAAGAGAGATCTATGAAAGGAGTGTGTACTAGTAAATGCCCTTTTTGTAACCCTAGAGCTGGAGATCGCAGATTTAACTGCCTTTGGTGTGCCAGTCACTCCCATAAAAGCTGTGCCAACGAAACTCTCTCAAGTTTCATGGATCTTGAGGTTGAAACGCCTATTTGCTCTCGATCCGATAGACATTCAACGGTGAGGAGGGCTGACGACGACGATAAAGATGTGGTTGACCAGAATGGCGACAATAACTGTGGACGACCATGGAGATGTGGTCAAAGACAACCAACACTTCCCTCCGGCCGGCAACGCAATTGCTAGTTAAAGTGCTTTATGCTTTTAAGAGATTTGATCCTCCGTGGAGTTTGAAGTCTGATCTAGCCCAACCACAGTAAGTTCTTTAATTTTTGTTTTAAAATAAAAATCTGGTTCGGTTTCTTGTTTCTAGTTTGTAGTTGAGCTGCAATATTCTCACATATTTGATGATGTTGAAGAAGATGACTCTTCAATAATTTTCTCAGAAAATGGTAAAGTCGTCGCATTAGCCTTGCCATTATTATTACTGATTATCATAATATCTTCAACAACAACTTCATCACTTTCATTTTCCTTTTCCTCATTTTCATCAGTCTGAGTTGATGCATTAATCGCAGCTAATTTCCATACCTCCTTCATCTTCATCTTTGTCGTCCTCCTCTTCATCTTCTTGGCGCTTCCTGCTGGAGAATCTGAAGCTGTGGTGGAGTTGGTAGTTTTAGAGGAATAATCTTTGGAGGTTGAAGAAGATGAAACTTGAAAGAGTTATGTGGCTTTGAGGATACACTTGTCATTTTGACCATTACATGGGTATGTGAAATCGTGCTTGCTTAAGTCTTGCCACACGTAACCCTTCTTGTAACTCCTACGACACCAAATATATAATATCCTTGTCTGTAATTATTGGATATATAATATGTGGTCTCATCAGCTAGTTAGGATTACAATTAATTGGTTAAGAACACAGTTTGCTATAATTATATGCATGAAGAGGGTCTTGGTTATAGATTGCAATGGTGGTTTCTGACTTCCTGAAGTGGTGGCTTAATTTTGGTTCTTATGTTTCCGTCGGACATGGTTCTTGGCTTCGAAAGAGATGGTTGTCTGATACAGTAATATGCTTGATTCAAGGATAGATACTTCTAGATTGCTTCTCATTGAATATCTCTAAAACACTCTTGTAAATTTCTTCTTTTTTTAGAGACACAGATTTTCAAAAGATAGTTATGAAGAACACTTGAAAGCAAATCATCTAGCTCCAGCTTTGCTTTCTGTTCTTCTTTTGTCATTCCTTATTAGGGGTTTTCGAAGTTGAATTGTTCATGTGAATTCCACTACAATTCCCTAGCTGATTTAAATTTAACTTGCATACACAAATTCTGATTAAGCACCTTAACTTTTTCATCTAATCTTTTTAATTAAATTACTATTTACTTCAGCCTTTATTAATAAGTGTTTGTTTAATAAATTGAACAGTATTATCTACTAGCTTTGGTTTCTTAATAAATTTCTGCATAATTGCATGCACTGTTTGGTATTGTTTACTACTGAGATTCTTCTTAATCTCTCCTTCCACTACTAACCAATAGATAGGTAAACATAGGTGAGAAGTGATGCACAAGGCTCCAGAAGAGAATGTTGCTTAAAGACGGCCCAGCAAAGGGATAGCTTGAAGAACTAAGGGACGATAGTGTTTAATTTGTTTAATTTGCACTGTCTGTAAATGAGTGTAAACATTTGTAAAGGCTATAAACCCTTGTAATATTACTGTTATGTTATCGAATTTAAGTTTGTATCATTAAATTAACGTTATTTCTGTTTGTACTCTGATAACCCATTTGTGCTGCGCACTGTAACTCTGATACTTATTGGGGTTATTAGAGGCATGTCACATATAGGATGTGGGGGCAGAGGAGGAGGTGGCAGAGGTGGAGGTGGAGGTGGTGGTGGAGTAGGCGGAGGCAGATGTTGGGGGAGAAGTAGGAGGTAGAGATTGTAATATCCTAAATTTGCTCTATCAAATTCCTTATATGATGTATGTGGAATTGGTTAAATGAAATAGTGAAATTTTAACTAAAGTTCAATTTTACCTGAAATACCCTATTTTTCCAAAACCAAAAATTTTGAGACATATGTTGGCACAATTGAGACAAATAAAATTGACACTTCTTTGTTCCATTTTAGCTCATTACATTCGACAAAAGGGATGAGAAGTAGGTTGCATGAACTTGATTAGAAATCATGGGAAAAAAATTAAAGAATAGTTAAAATTGCATCTTGTATGAATTTGTGCCACATGTCCCATAATTATTTAAAAATTTATGAACACATGAGCATGTGTTATAAGTCAAAAAAAAAAGGATTAAAGAGCCTCCCAAGTATGGCAAAAATTTCTACCAAGATGGATCAAAAATGGAAAGTTAGATTCCAACTAAAATTGTAAGCAATGGCAAACCGATAATTGCTTGAAAGTTGAAGGGCAAAATGGTCTTCCCTCATCCCTAACAGACTTTGGACCCTAATATATCACTAATGTATTCTCCAATCACTCACTCACTTTGATACACCAACATCCACACCTCCCAAGCCAAAACAAAGCAAGAGAAGAGGAAGAAGAAGAAACTTGAGAAAACAAAGGTAAGTTCATGAGCTATGGTCTTGCAATCTTTAGTTCTTCCTTCTTCCTACCTCCCAACCTCTCAAAACACTCTCGTAAGGTGTCTTTAGAGGGCTGGCCGAAATCTTTGTGATCCAAGAAGGAGGAAGTTTTGGCAAGAAAGGTAAGAGATTCTTAGCCTACTTGTTGTATCTTGGAACTTGTGGTAGTTTTCTTCGCTTTCTTGAAATATTGGAAGGCTAAAACCCTAAGAGGAGGTGTTGTTCAAATTGACCAAAATGAGTTAAGTTTTGTTTATGGTTTAAATAACAAAATAGAAAGTGGTTTGGAACCCAAATTAGGTTGTTTTTGAAGTGAAATTGCAAAAACATTTTTTGGTTCTATTGAACCCAGTTTTGGCCAGAACCAGGGAAAGATATAGGAGTGTGAATTTATCCATTTTGATGGTTCCAATGTGCTTAAAATGAAAAAATGTGTAGGGTAAAGGTTAAGTAGGAATTTTGTGAGCTTTGGGATTGAATTAGCTAAAACCCTAAAAACTGCCTTTGAAAGTTCCTCTATGGATAGTGAGTTTGCAACGGATTTTCGGGATAGCAAATGATGTTCAATTGCAATTAATTTTTCCAAGATTAAATTGGATATGATGAGCTTTAATTTGATAGGTCATTTGTCAAATTTGGATTTGTGTACAATGAAATATGAATTTTTGAAAATGGCCGATGATTCTAGAATGCAAACTGGTCAACGGTGACTATTTGATTGAAGCTAGAATGGATTGCGTGTGACTGGTTTCTGGAAAAAAATTATTGAAACTATACTTAATAATGAGTCCACAGGCTTTAGAATCATCCAATTTGGAGACCTGTGCTAAAAGATATGATTTTTTGAAGTTATCGTATAAATTCTGGAAAATATGGTCAAATTGCGAAAATGATAGAAGCAATGGCACATGTAATGTTGTACTAAATGACATTTGAAATATCACAAGTTGGAGTGAGTAATGACCATTATTCATAATGTATTCTAATAGGAGCTTGTAACTTCCTGGAACAAGTAAGGTATTTGGAACCAACTCAGATAGCTAGAAGACAAGCAGGTAGTAACTCTAATGTCACACACTTTGAATGACTGTTTATGTTATTTGAACCATTTTTATGAAAGTCCAGTCTAATGTGGGACCAATACCACTTGTGGCTCGATTGAGCGGAATGGCTAACCATGGAAATCCTTCCTAGTGGTTAAGCTAGGTGTAGGGCCTAATGAACTAGTAGTCCATCGGTGGCGAACCTAGTTGCATTCATACAACTTGGGTGTTTATGATTCGAGAACCTTGGAGGATCAGGGCACTCAATGCGAACCTAGTTGCATTCAGACGACTTGGTTATTTCCGATGTGAGAACCTTGGTGGATACAGGGGACTCTTGAGGGTTCCCAGTTGATTAGTCCTTGGACTGGTAGTTCCTAGACCAGTACCCAATGTTGTGGTCATAAGTCATAAGAGTATTGTTTCAAGCACTTCTAATGTGAGAACCCTAGCAAATCCAAGGGACTCTCAGTAGTGGCCATTACAACTTTCTATTTTGATCTGATTCTTAAATGCTATACATGTTGTTGTGGACTAATTATGTTATAGTTAATTGTCATATACTGTTTATACTTTGTTTGTGAGATTAATTTGTTACTTTGGGATATTTCGGGATTCTAGCCCCTATTACTATCTATGAAATCTCATATACTCCCAGAGGTTCAAGACTTGAGCAGTGTAGTGATCAGGACTTCAAGGGTAAGATAATGGGCACGGACAACTAAGAACTATAGTATGGATATTAGATAATATTGTAGAATTATAGTTTTAGTTAGGTATCACTATTATAAATTGTGGTATTATAACTTTGTATAAGCTAGACTACTGTATCTAGTACCCTGTAGGATACTCATGTTTTGTAGCCAAGATTAGTATTGATTATCAGTATACTATGATGTTGTTGTTTGCCCATTGTATTTCACTGAATTACTCTGATAAATGTCATAATTACAAGGGGTATAATAGAGATTGAGGAGTAGGATAAAGAGGAGGTGGAGGTTGTCATAATTACATTTCATATTGGCGATTGAGCTAGAAAACAAAGAGGAGGACGGTGAAGAAAATGTAGGAAAAACAAATGAAAATGTGGAGTTTAAATAATGTAATAAACATCTAGAAGGGACATGAAAAACCATCATTGCATGCCATCCGATAATGAGGAGGCACTCATAATTAACATAGGGAAGCATAAAGGTTTCAAAAGCTTTAATTGATATTTATTAAGTTATAATTGTTAAGTATGTTTGTAAGAATACTTTACGGTATTTAATTAATAACCGTGAATTATTAAAAAAAAAATTGTTAAATTAATAACCGAGAAAATAAATTGAGAGAAACATGACCCTCTGACGTTCAACTAAGATGAAGAATGAAAGATGTTGAAGGATGGGTAGACTTTGTTGTTGAAAATAATTTCAAGATAGAAATATCACTAAGAAAAGAATCTGTGTAATCAATATGTATAATCTGTAAACATACAATACTACTGCATAGGAAGAAAACCAATAAAAACTCACAAGACTGCCGAAATATGATAATGAACTTTGATGAAATCCGAACCCAACATACGTTGTCTCCTTAAGACAATTTGTTCCCTCTATTCGGATGCCCAAGGTTAATGAACAATTGTCTCCCAAGATAGAGTGGATATTTCGTCTTCAGAATGATGACACTCTCAATCAGAAGCCCAAGCGAACACAACGAATCTGCTTTTAGAATCGCACGAATGAAACTAATAGTAAAATGCATTAAACTATATGTATGAAAGCATAGTGTTAGAAAAACGAGATCAATTTTCTATCATGTGCACGTCTATTTATAGACAATGAAATGATCAGATAGAGTCCCGTCGGCGAACTGACACGACTTCTTATTCATAACCAGGGGCGGATACAGGGGGGCTAGGGTGGCCCCCCCTAAAAAAAATAATACTGAATATGGGAATATTCATACTTGCCCAGTGGTCCTTCTCATGCGATTCTTCTCATTGCCCAATTTGACCTCATTACTTTGCAGTCCAGCAAGCCCAAGTCTCAAATAATGGGAATATACATTATGCTATGATAGGAAATAATATGAGAAATGGGTCGAGCTTTATTTTCATTTAATTTCAAACCACCAAGAATCCAACACCAAGCCTGCAAGTCATAAGTTCGAAAGAAATTGTGGAGCCCACAATGATCATTAATTCATATACAAAATGTTAAAACAGAACCACAATCCGACAGTCATATATTAAAAGAAAAAGCCGCACGGCCCGCCCCACGAGTCACGAAACTACACTAAAAGTTAAAACCCCCTTTTCAGCCTTCCCTATTTAATTCATTCTACAGTTGGCGCACACAAAAAATCCGAAGAAGCAATTCAACAGTCCTCCCACGCGCACACAAGATTAAGTGAGTGATATAATTTATTTTTCTTGTCTTTTATCTTTTAGTTGGATGGAATTGGTTTTGTGAAAAATTTAGGGATTTGTTATATTTTGAAATTTTGAGGCTTCTTGATGATCATTTTGCTTTTAATGGAGTTAATGAGGTTTGAATAAAAGTTATATGGTTTATATTTTTACTTGAGTAGTTGAGTTGAGAAAAATAAAGTTCGGGTTTAGTTAGAAATTTTTTTAAAATTTTTGATATGGAGTTTGTGATATGGAATTTGCGAAATGGAATGTGTGATATGAAATTTTGTAAATTAATTCATTCTCTTTGTAGGTGATTATTATGGGCAAGAATGCTACCATTGATACTTTTTTTAAGAGAAAGAATAGTGAGTTTTTGCCCTCATCTACTTCTAATGTTGAATTGACAAATACTGAGACTCCTCCTTCAAAGTCTTCTAGAATTGAAAATAAAGAAGTAGTTAAAGAAGTTAATCTTGCTTCATTGGAAAGAGATCCTGCACTATGCCCCCCAATATGGAAATATCATATAAATCAACAAGATGAAATTTGTCGCGCTTATCTTAAACTTGGTCTATTTCAAAGTGCAAGCTTCAAAATTATCCTTTTTCCGGGCCGAGAAGAATCGACGACATTTTTGCTCTTCTTGGTTTGATTTGTATCCATCTTGGTTAGAGTATTCTCCAAGCAAAGATGCTGCATTTTGTTTGCCTTGATATTTATTTAGTAAACCAAGTGGCAGTGGTCGTTCCGGACTAAATATATTTGTTGATGAGGGATTCAAAAACTGGAAAAAGGTTAATGATGGAGAAAATTGTGCTTTTCCACGCCATGTTGGGAAAAATGTTATCTCAACGCATAAAAATGCTATGAGTTCATGTAATGATCTTATGAACTAATCTCAATATATTGAGACATTTTTTGAAAAACTTACTTCTCATGAGATTGCAACTAATCGTTTGCGACTACAAGTTTCTGTGGATATGACAAGATGGCTTGCTCTTCAAGGATGTGCTTTTAGAGGCCATGATGAAAACTTAGATTCACTTAATCGGGGTAATTTTCTTGAGATGATAAAGTTTTTAGCTTCCTACAATCAAGAAGTTGCAGCGGTTGTTCTAGAAAAAGCTCCTCAAAATGCATCATATAGTTCCCCTCAAATTCAAAAGGAAATTCTTCATGTTTTCTCTCAAAAGGTAAAGAACACAATACGGGAAGAAATTTCCAATGCCAAGTTTTGTCTTATTGTTGATGAAGCTAGTGATGTATCTAAAAAGGAGTATATGGCTATTGTTTTGAGATACGTTGATAAAGATGGTTTTATACGAGAAAGGTTTTTTGGTCTTGTACATGTGGAAGATACAAGTGCTAAGACTTTGAAACAAGGAATATTCAACACTCTTCGTCACCATAATCTTGATGTTGAAAATATTCGAGGGCAAGGCTATGATGGAGCTAGGAATATGAGAGGTGAATGGAATGGATTGCAGGCTTTAATTTGTGTTGAGTGCCCATATGCTTATTATGTTCATTGCTTAGCTCATCGCCTTCAACTTGCCTTGGTTGCTGCATCTCATGAGGTAAAACATGTTCATCAATTTTTTGAAAAATTGAACTTTATAATTAATATTGCTACTTCTTCTTGTAAGTGTAATGATGAGTTAAGAGTTGTCCAAACCAATGAAATTGCAAGAATGATTGCTATTGATGAACTCGAATTAGGAGTTGGTCTTAATCAGATTGGTACTTTGCATCGAGCTGGAGCTACTCGTTGGAGTTCTCATTACAATTCTATATGCGAGTTTGTTTAAAATGTTTCAAGCCACATGTGAAGTTCTTGACAATATCTCTAATGAAGGAAAGACAACATCACATCATGGAGATGCAGATAATGCATACTCATCATTGACATCTTTTGATTTTGTCATCATATTGCACCTTATGAAAGAAATTATGGGTATTACTGAAGTCCTTTGTCAAGCTTTGCAACGAGAGTCTCAAGATATTTCAAATGCTTTACATCTTGTTTCAACTACAAAAGAGTTACTTCAAAAATTAAGAGAGACAGGTTGAGATGCTTTCTTGATTCATGTTTAAGAATTTTGCATAAAACATGACATTGACATTCCAGATATGAGTGCAAAATATATTGGAAGGAGAGGTTGTGCTCGAAATGAACAAGGTGATTTTTCTACTGAAATTTTTTTATAGGGTAAATATCTTTTATGCTACAATTGATTATCAACTGCAAGAATTAAATAGTAGGTTCAATGATAATGTTGTTGAATTACATGCTTTGAGCATGGCTTTAGATCCAAGAAAAAAGTACAAGTCATTTAATAGTGATGACATTTGCAAACTTGTTGATAAATTTTATTCTGGAGACTTTACAGAATTAGAAAAATTGCGTTTGAATATGGAGTTACAACATTTTGAGTTTGACATTCCTAAACATCCAGATTTGATTAATTTATCAACTACATCTGAATTATGCCAAGGGCTAGCAAGAACTGGAAAGTCCATCATTTACCCTCTTATTGATAGAGTGATTAGACTTGTACTCACTCTTCTAGTTTCTACAGCAACTACTGAAAGATCTTTCTCTGCTATGAAGATAATTAAGAACAGGCTTCGAAATAGAATGAAAGACCAATTTCTTGATGATTCTTTGATTACATATATTGAAAAAGAAATTGTTTTGAGTTTTAGCACGAGATTCAATCATAGATGAGTTTAATAATATGAAAACACGTATGGTAAGAGTCAGTGAAGTTATCTTAATTTACGTAATATATTTCTCTTAATTTTTTATATATTAGGCCTGTATTGTATTTTTAGTATATTTATTTCTGATATAATATTTCGTATTCTCGCCTCCCGTCATTCAAAATCCTGACTCCGCCACTGTTCATAACCCATGGATTTATACAAAAAATCCAACAGACTTTATGGGCTTTGGTAAGGAAGATCATCAGACTGATATTTTCTTGTTTCCTTCTTAGTTCTTCATCTTCTCTCTCGTTTCTTTTAGCTCTTCTTTATTTTTTTCAGCTTTTTTTCCAATTGGAAAGTTTTTTTGTTTCCGAATGGCAAAAACTTGTAAAGCAGTGTATCTATACTTTTCAGGAAAGCAAAATGATGTCTTTTTTTGGTGTCTGAGAGCATACCAATGTTGTTTTCTTCACGCTCTTCTTCCCCATTTCTACTTTCTCCTCCACCGCTGGCTTTACAAGATCTAGAACTCTACCCCTCTTCACGTTGTTGCCTTGTTTGAGATTGCCGCTATTGTGTCCCTCATCGCGTCTTTCATTTACCTTCTTGGGTTTTCCTGCATTGACTTCGTATAGTCTTTCATCTCGCGTGCTTCTCTGCCATGCTCTCTGTTTTCTGATACACAGAGTTTTCCGTGGAAATCCCAGGTGCATTGGGTCAGCCGGTCTCGTTCTAATAGCTTCAAACCTGGCCTCTTCACTTACAGCAAATCTGTTCGCAACTCTGCTTCTCCTTTCGACTGCATCCTTTCGGTGAATTTTCCTCCCTGGTTTTCTTTAATCCTCTCTTTCAATTTTCCTTCAAATTCACTGAGATTAGATCATCTCATTTTGTAACAGAACACAGATTTGGATGATACTATGTACCCAACCATCACCAGAATAGGCGAATCTCTCAAGAAAAACATTGATGGTAATGAATTGATGAATCATCAAAATCTCTCAGTTCATTTGATTTCTTCGATGATTTTTAAGAGATTCTATGTACGAAATGCATATTTTGGTGGAGAAATGTGGATTCCTGGGAGCAGTTCTGACTTTCAACGTACGAGAGAGAAAAAAAAATATTTTAAAAAATTAAAATATTTTCAATGTCTTTTTAAAATAAAATAAAAAAACAGCGGTTCAAAGTCATATTATCTACGTCTATTTTTTAAAGAAACAGAAAATATGATTTCAATGTCCATTTTTTTTAAAAACAAACGTTAATTTTACTTTTAATGTCGGTTAAAAATATAAATTGATAAAAAATAATAATAATAATAATAATAAAAACTTACAATGTCACTTAAATAGACGTTCTTCTAAAACTGGTCGTAGATAAAGGTAAAAACACAAAAAAAACAAAACAAAAGAAAAACAAAAGAAGTTGAAGGTATTTTTCTAAAATAGTGGAACCATCATATTTCTCACTAAATAAATTATAATTATTAATTATAACCGTTATTTTTGTATTTTCAAAGATTCCACCTCTCAATATATAACAGTACATATATTTAATCATTTTTTTTAACGTTATATATCCTTATATGATATTTACTTCAACATACATGATGTTTATTTACTGTAACTATGCACAGATTTGTAGTAGTGATCATCATCTAGACTTGATTAATTGATTTACAAAGAAGACATTTGTCAAATTGCACATTTGATCCTCTAATTGCATATAAGGTTTTAGTTTTGGTTACTCAATTATATAAAGTATCTTTCCAATCATCTAACTCTAACACCGTTAATATCAAATGATGATAGGTTATGCCAATCGTTATTGTTTAAAAATAAACTTAATATGTCAAGATATGGGAATGTTCTTTTCAATATGTAAATTTTAATGTAAACAACTTTTTGTTAACGGCACCAGTGTTAAAGTACTGAAAAGATGTTGACCAAAAAAAAGCACTGAAAAGACATATAAAATTAAAGATTCAAATTAAAATAAAATATTGTGTCAATTTAAATTATTAGATATGCACTTTTGCCAAAAACATTAATCAAGGTAACTAATTGAAAATTAAAAAGGAAGAATCAAAATGTTAATTTTTTACATAAGATTGTTTATGAATTTAATATGAACTCTCACTCTCTATACACAGTTACATATAAAACCAAATGGGAAAGTTTACCAAATTTTGATATATACATATACATACATACATATATGGGGTTTACACTTCTCATGTTGAATGAGAAGAAGAAAATTCCTACCCACACATAAAATGGTGGGACCCACATCTTTTTTATTAAAAAAAAAACTCAAGCACGGAAATGGTGGGACCCACAACTTTTTGTATCTATGACATGAGGATTAGAGCCGGGAAATCGGGCGGCCGTTTAAGCCCCGGCCCCGTAGGGCCTCGGGCTTAATCGAGCCCCCCCAAGCCCGTTTAAGCGTAGCTTTTTTAAAAAAAAAATTAATTACTTAGACTTCCACTTAATGAATGTGTTTATTTGTAATTACTTAGATTTTTTTTTTAATTTAAACTATAACCCTTTTTTATGTTTCTTATTATTATGTATTAAAACACATAATTAGTTATTATAAATTTTAAAGAATGGATGTTTTCATATTAAATAAACACATACTTTGGTATTACAATATTATATAAGTAATAAATTATAAATATATTTGGTGTAAAATAAGTATAATTATTTTTAATGTCGGTAAAATCATGCATGAACCGAAGGAATCTACTGGAGACACATACAAAATTACGAGAGGGAAAGGCATTTTGTCGTGAGCATACATAAAGCAATTCCTTTGTTTAATATTTTTGGAAAAATAGGAAAAAAAACATATTCTTTGTGTTTATTTATTTTTATTACGAATTAATGAATGTGTTTATTTGTTGAATGATTTATATTGTTTAGATATTAATGTTAATAACATTTATTTGATAGATTAGAACTTTAATGATTGCAATTTACTAATTATATTTCTCTAAAAAAATCGAAGGAAAAATAGTTAAAATTTGGAATAATAATTTTCAGCTCGTAGGCCGGCCCGGCCCAGTACTATCGGGTCGGGCTTTGAAAAACAGATGTTTTCCTTACCTCAGGCTCTGTCGGGCCGGGCCGGCCCTGATTCCCAGCTCTAATGAGGATACACTTCTCCTACAACATGAGAAGTGTATTTTGTTAGTTCTCAATATGTTTTGATGATTAATAAACAATTGTAAACATAAGGGAATGTTTTTTAAAGATTGGTAAAGGTTGATTGATTTCAATTCAAAAACATTCTATCAGCGCCAAACTCGAGCTTGCCATCCAGACTCGAGCTTGCCCTTTACAGAAAGCAAACCAAGCTATTTTGCTCTTTCTAAACCCGAGCTTGGTTCTCAAACTTGAGCTTATCATTTTCAATGTAAAGGTTGTCTTTTTACAAAGAGTTTACAAAACATGTAAACTCGAGTTTGGCCTTTCAAACTCGAGCTTGCATCGTACGAGAAAGTTTTCATGTTTTTCCTTCAAAGAGTAAACTCAAGCTTGGTGATGTAAACTCAAGCTTAGGTCGCGAAGCTATTCAAGTTTTCAAATATCTTTACCAAACTCGAGCTTGCCTTTGCAAACTCAAGTTTGGGTCGACGAAGAGTATTGTCATATTTTGAGCTTAGCAAACTCAAGTTTACACCTCTAAGCTCAAGCTTGCACTTTGGGAATCAAAATTATTTTTGACATAAATAGTGTCAAACTCGAGCACTGCTCACTAATAGACTCGAGCTTGCCATTTTCCATTTTGGCTCTCAAAATGATTTCAAACTTGTTTCCCGACAAAAGCCCAAACTCGAGCCTACTCACTTATAAGCTCGAGCTTTAGACTTCCGAAGCAAAACCCAAGTTCTAAATGAAGACCAAACTCAAGCTTGTTATAGTAAACTCAAGCTTGTTATACCGAGATGAACGCATCGAGTATACTTTGCTCGGTTGATTTCGATTAAGCTTGATTACGTGAAATGGTTGCTTATGATTTAAATGATTCATATCAATATTTCTAACCAGATTTTACCGGTTTGCTTATGAGATTGCAGAAGACCTAAGATTTGTTTTAGGAAACATTAAAGCATTCTAGAAGAAAGATGATCAATCAATGCTTAATTACATATAAGCTATTAATGATCAAGATTTCCGTCAATCTGTGTCAATGCCTTGATATCAATTGGAGATATCCCATTCTGCCGAGATTGGTGCATCAATTGAAAGCTCTCAACGGACAAATTCAAATATTCAAATCTGAAATACTCCCAACAGCTATATTCATCAGATATGAACCCAACAGCTAGTATTTTCGAATTGATTCAAGTCTCGAACGGATCTTTAACGGTCACAAGCTTCAATCCAAAAGTATAAATACATGAAGGTTTGAAGTCTACAAGCGAGAAGACATACACGGGGAAAATGCATACAAGCATATCAGTCTTTTACTGCTTAATTCGCATCCTGTATCTTTGATATATTGTACTTCAGTAATCATCTTTATTCACTCTTAGAGAGAGTTCATTTCTGTAATTCATTCATTGTAAGAATCTCAAAGTTGTGGGACTTTGAGGTTGGGTTTTCAAATTACAACTTGTAAGGGGGAGTGTATCCTAGAGAGAGGATAGCTTTCAAGTACAGAGTGTGTATCTGATTTAAGTGATAGTAGAAAAACCCAAAGAGTCCGGGGATTTGGACGTAGGTTAAGAGTTGAGGCGAACCGGTATAAATCTTATGTGTCAAGCTCTTCTTCCCTATCTCCATTTAGCTTCTGTTGTGTGAGTGTTTTAAAAAGAATTTTTAAAATCTCCAATTCACCCCCCTCTTGGTGATTTCCTTCACTTTCATATTTCCCTACATATATATACATACATACATATACATACATACATGCAAAATTAAAGCATTATATTACACGAATTCAACTACAAAATAAAATGTTTGCAAGCAAAACATACATTATCTTAAACATATCCATAAGCAAGTACTCAACACACAGAATTCCACTCAAACAAGCAAAGCTCTAAAGAAATTATTATTATTATTATTTTTTTTTTTTGGGGGGGGGGGGGGAGCCAACAGGTAACATGATAATAAGATGTTTGTCATTATGACCTGCAGTAGAAACACAAGAGATCGACACCTAGTTATTTATTGGAAACCAGAGACGAAGCTCCAAGTCAACTTCTTCAGCATTAGAAACCACAGTGCTATCACCAGAATCATTAACCATCTTCTCCTTGTCTAACCCTTTAAAGGCACTAGTAGTGTTGTCAACATTTGCATCTGGGAAGAGCTTAAGGGTTAATGGTCGGGTAATATTCTTGTTCACCAAATAGTTCGAATAGGATGAAGCAGCGCTTGGGGTTGAGTTTTTGGGAAGGCAAGGAGCTGATAGTTGCTTGTTGAAATTTAGAGGATAGCTCTCATATTTTGGTGGTGGCATGTTGCACGGGGAAGGCCCCATTTGAAGTGACCTACATATATATACACATCAGTAACACATGAGCACCCATTAATTCTTGATCAATATCAAATGAACAATAATACCTTATTTGATTAATGAATAGAGAAATCACATGACTCTTATTGAAGGTGCACCGCTATTAAGGTGAATTTAATTTAATGTACGTGAATGTTATCACTTATCAATATTGACTATAATTACGGTTACAAATCTCACCTGGTGGCAATATTCGTAATTTAGGCCACTTTCAAGGCGCTACTCTTTGATTTTATTTAATTAATAGGAAATATCATAAATGTGCCCGGATTTTACGCAGCTCCTCGGGATAAGATTGTTTTTTTTGGGGATCAAACTCGGGATAAGATCTAAGAAATGCTAAAGTATACTTTTAGTCCTTCAAGTTTTACATGAGGTATACTTTTAATCATTTAACTTTATAAAGTATACTTTTGGTCCTATATTCTTAACACAATTAATGTTACTAATGGAAAATGTTGACGCAACAAACTCAGATTGATGATCTGTACAGTTGAAAAAGCATATTTAAGATTTAATTTTTAGCATAATATATTTAGATTATTAAATTAAGATGAACCGACAAATCTCTGCAAATGAAATTGAGGTTTTGATATATTTAGATTCTTAAACTAATTTTTTTTTAATACAATCGGGGTTTTGATATTGATGGCTTCATTAGATTTTTTGATATTTTTTAATTTACGCATATTTTAAATTTAAGATTAATAACATTTAAGCGCACGGTTATCACTTAAGTTTATACCGTCATCACTTGAGTTTGTTGTGTCAGCATTTTCCGTTAATAATATTAACAGTGTTAGAATTATAAGACTAAAAATATACTTTTTAAAATTAAGGAACTAAAAATATATCTCATATAAATTTAAAAGACTAAAAGTATACTTTAGCCTCCAAAAAAATATACCAGGTTCATCTTCTTGAGATAACCGTAAGTATTGAAAATGGTGATGGTAGATCATCGATGATGAAACGAATTACAATTTTGTTGATTTAATTCAACATTTATCTAAGAGTTTTAAAATACAAACGTAGATGTCAACCTTGAACCATGATGCTAAACAAAGATCAAAGTGATTTCATCTGTTTAAAAAAATGTTAAGAACCAGTAAACAAGAAATCGATATGACTAAGACTTATGTGTGAATGTGATAATGCAAGAAATTATTTGCAAACAAGATTGAATGAAACAAGCACATACTCTTTTGGTACCAAAGGCTCTAAAAGATTGAGTCCCTGTTGAAGTAGGGAAGTATTTGGCCTGGCAACAGTGGGTTCAGCAACATCACCTTGATCTGGGAAAGCCCCATGAGTACCAGAGGTTTGATCACGAAGATCGTTAGTATTATCGTTTAGATTGGGCTTTAGAGGCTTAGAGCATTGAGCGCATTTCTCGTTCTTGAATAGGGTTTTTTGTGAGGAAGCAGAAGTTTTCATCTTTGGGGCTTTTTTGGATTTTGAGGATCTAGGAGATGATGCGGAGGCAGGTCTTGGGGGATCAATGACTTCCTTCACCATTACTCAGAAAATAAGGAGAGAAAACCAGAAAGATCAAGATATTAAAGGGATGGTGTTGTATATTGAGCCAGCATTTATATGCATACAACTTTCCAATTGACAATTTTAACCCTTAAGTTTTATTTTTTGGGGGAAAAAAATCCAGAAAGGATCCATGGGGAATAATAATTGGTCAATAAGGACCTTAAATATGGTTTTTCTCTAACCACCAATGAGATAGACCGATAAAGTGTTAGGTCCAAAAATGTTAGATAGTTGTATATAAATAGTTAAATTCATATTAAATTTATAAATGTAAAAAATTAGTTCCTATAATATTTATAGGACTACTTAATGGCTTTAAGAACAACCGATAAAATTTTGAAAAGTATTAGGGACGACTCTAGTCTTTTAGAGGAATTATTACTTCTGAGATCATCCATAAATTAATTATCACTTTAATCATTGAGTTGCACTACTACAAATTTAGATGTATATAATGCTTTGTTATGGATCCGAGTAATGGGCCTGGAAAGGTCAAGCCCAAATAAGGGCACTATGACCGGTGTCACGATATATCAGGAAAGGATCCATTATCTCACGATCATGTAGTAGTGCAAGTAATGGGGGATAGAACATGCTAGTTATGGGAACGTGCAACCAGGGAGATCAGATTCTCATAACCTCACTATAAATAAGGAGATATTCTCCAGGTGAACGATACACAAGCATTCTCCCTTACTATTTACATATTGTCCCATTGTACACACACCCCACCCCTTTGACGGTACTTCGTCTTCGTGTCGCACAATGATCTTCTTATTCAGTGTTATCTTACCTATAGATAGCACTGGATAAATCTCTCCTGGGTGTTTAACTACTAGTACATCCTTGAGAGCCACCAGATCCTACATTAATTATCAACTAACCCTAGGGGTTAGACATTTGTGTTCCACCTCGGAACATTGGCGCCGTCTGTGGGGATTTGTAAAATTTAATTCCCAGATCATTAAAAGCTACAAGCTCACTGCTGAGAATGGCAAACACCCGAAATCGTAATCAAGTAGCACGACAAGACCATGTGTCAGAAGAACAACCACAACAACCTCAAGATCACTCCGTTCCACCGACAAAAAACATGAGTCTCGAGATGGAGCATGTTGCTGTGCAAATTGAACCAGAAACCTCAAATATGGACAGCTCTCCTCTTCCCGAGAATATGGTGATCCAACCGGTGGGACTAGCGATTGCGTCACAAATCCCACCATTAGAATTCCAAGTGACAAACCCTGACATTCGTATGTTACAAATTACCCTTGGTTCTGTAATGAATCGGATAGAGGAGATAGAGACTCGTAACCGTCTCCAAAGACAAAAGGATATTCGACATATGAGGGAAGAGATGGACCACCGCAATGCAGAATGGAGACAGTTGTTCAACGAACATACTTGATGGGTTGAGCAACCAAGTCGGAATGCAGGGAAAGATGTCGCTGGCCCCAACAGAATCAATGTTTCAATGTCAACAAGCACCAGGACATCGGCATTAGAACCTCGAGAAGAAGAAGAAGAGCTAGAAGAGGACCTAACTCGAGGTGATGGGAATGACGTATTAAGGATACAGTCGCTAGATAACCCGGCAGGCAATACCGCTAAAGAAGTTAGAAACTCAAGTGGACCTAGTCACACTGCGGTTGTGGCTACTCAAGGTGGGCGAAACCGGACTCTGAAAGGGAAGTCGACCACGGATAAAGGGAAAGGGCTGATCGGAAGTCGGAACTCGTCAAAAGAAAATGATGCACCATCATCACCGGTCTTGGCTTCTGATGATGAAGATAAAATTCCCAGTCCTTTCTCTGCTAAAATCATGGCTGCCGCTTATCCCAATGGTTTAGACACCAAGGATTTCCCGAAGTATGATGGGAGTCAAGATCCGCAGGTGCATGTGGGTAATTTCAAGTTGGAAATTATGGTGAAGGGTTACACAGGACCCGTGATACCCCGGTTGTTTGCGGGAACATTACGGGGAGCTGCCCAAATCTGGTTTAATTCCTTGCCAATGAACTCAATTCCAGACATGAAGGATCTGGAGAAGAAATTTTTGCTGAATTTTGCCACAAGCATGAAGCAACCAAAGACCGAGTTTCAGCTTGATTAGGCGAAGGAACTACCTGGAGAAACGTTATAGAAATATGTGTTTCAAGGACACGGCCTTGCAAGTGCCGGGGCTGAAAGAGGAAATACATTTGCATTGTGTCATTGCAGGTTTGGATAAGTCTTCTCGATTAAAAAGGTCAGTTATGAAGCGTCGTCCCAAAACCTTGGCGGAATTCCGAGATCGATCCAAACAATACATAGAGTTTGAACAAATGGAAATCATGAGTAAAGCCCCAAAGGAGAAAGGTAGGAGCTCGCCTCCTCGGGGTAAGGAGCAATACGGGCAAAACAGACAAGACTCCTGAGTTCGTGGAAGGGACAACAGGCCAAGAGGGGGCAAAGCAAAAGGAAGATATGACCGATATGCCCCATTAAAGGTGTCTCCAGCTCAAATTTGGAAAGAAGTCTCCATGACCAAGATGAAGAAAGTAGAGAAACCACAGCCATTATGAAACGAGGCCAATTTGGACAAGTCTCGATATTTCCAATTCCATTATCAGCATGGTCACACAACGGATGTCTGTTGAGACTTGAGGGATGCGATCGAGAAATTCATCCGAGAAGGGAAATTGCGTCGTTATGTTATTCAAACACAAGGGTGGAAAAACAAGTGCTAAGGGAACCGAAGTAGAACCCCGCCTCCCGAAAAGAGGAGACGAGAGCAGAAGAAGATGGTGCGAGGTAGCGACGACAAATTTCCAGATTCGAAGTATGATTGCAATGTGATTGTTGGAGGTTTTGGCGGAGGAGGAGATTCCATCAGTCGACGAAAGAAGTACCTTAAGGAGGTTCTCTCTGTCAGAGATAGGCCAGAATTTAAAAGAGAATCCACAAAGTCGGAGTCACCGATGCTCGAGTTTACAAAAAATGAATTGGAAGATGTGGTCCTAGGACATCACGATGGATTGGTCGTCACGGGGATAGTGATAAACTGTCGTGTTAAAAAGATTTTCATAGACAACGGCAGTGCGGTGAATATAATCCTTTGGGATGTGTTCAAATGCATGAGATTTGATTCCGAAGACTTGAAGCCGTGTAAGACCACTTTAACGGGATTCAATGGGCAAGATACTCGTCCAAAAGGATTCGTTGATTTGAAGTTGACTTTAGGGACTAAGGAGGCATTTAAATCAGAAGTGGTCTGATTTGTTGTGGCCGACTTTCCCTCTCCCTACAATATTACCATGGGACGGCCAACCATTCATGATTGGGACATGTTGGTGTCCTCGAAGCATCAAAGGCTGAAGTTCATTAACAAGAGAAACCAAATAGTCACCGTCAAGGGTGACCAAAAAGATTCCCGGCAATGCTATTTTGAAGCGGTCGAAGAAAATAAGACTTCAAAGATTGGGGATGCGGATAAGGAGAAAGGAAATTCATATAGTAAGTCCGTTCATGCAGTAGAATTGGACTTGAGGGAGGAAGATAAAATGCAAAGGGCATAACCAAATGAAGAACTAGAAGAATATGTCTTGGGAGATGAGCCAGAACAAACTGCAAAAGTTTGGAAGGCCCAGGATCCCGAGATTCGAGCAGAGTTAGAAAAGTTCTTATTGGAAAACAAAGATGTGTTTGCATGGAAACCATCCGAAGTTCCAGGGATAGATCCCGAGTTCTGTTGCCACAAGTTGGCGATCCATCCTGGTTCAACGCCGGTTGCACAAAAGAAGAGGAAGCAAGGTTCGGACCAAGGTCAAGCCCTGGAAGCACATGTTGAGGAATTAATTGGGGCCGGATTCATCAGAGAAGCACAATACACAACGTGGCTTTCCAATGTGGTTATGGTTAAAAAAACCAAATGGAAAGTGGCGTGTTTGTACGGATTACATAGATTTGAACAAGGTATGTCCGAAGGATGCATTCCCTATGCCCAACATAGACCAGTTGGTTGATAAATCTTCTGGTTTTCAACTTTTATCTTTTATGGATGCATACTCGGGATACAATTAGATTGCCGTGCACCCCGATGATCAAGAAAAGACAGCTTTCATCACGGACAACGCAAACTATTGCTATAACGTGAGGCCATTTGGCCTCAAGAATGCCGGGGCAACTTATCAGAGAATGATGACCAAGGTGTTTGTGAATCAGCTAGGAAAGAATGTGGAGGTATATATTGATGATATGATAGTGAAGTCCAAAGAGCAGGGTGACCACATTCGTGATCTGCAACAGACATTTGAAAAACTGTGAGTGTATCAGATTTGATTGAACCCGGCAAAATGTGCTTTTGGAGTACCGTCAGGTAAATTTTTGGGTTTTTATTGACCAATCGAGGAATCGAGGCCAACCCGGAAAAATGTAAGGCAGTGTTGGAAATGAAGACTCCGGCCAACAAGAAAGAGGTCTAACAGTTGACCGGGCGATTGGCGGCCTTGACGAGGTTCTTACCTAAGTTAGCTGAGAAATCACTTCCTTTCTTCAAACTTTTGAAGAAGGAAGCCCAAGGAGGATGGAACTCGGAATGTGAAGATGCGTTTACGAAAATAAAGCAATGTTTGGCGTCCCCACCAGTTTTATCCAGACCTGAACCCGGGGAAAACTTGATCCTATACCTGTCGGTTGGTGAAGAGGCAGTCAGCGCCGTGTTGGTTCGAGAGACTGAAGAAGGACAAAAACCAGTATACTTTGTGAGCTGGGATTTACAAGGCTCTGAGTTGAGATATCAGAAGCTAGAGAAAATGGCTTTTGCGTTGCTAACTACGGTGAGGCGACTTCGCCATTATTTCCATGGTCATTCGATCATCGTCAGGACGGATTAGCCCATACGGCAGGTTCTGCATAAGCTGGACTTAGCCGGCAGAATGATAAGCTGGGCAATTGAATTGTTCAAATTTGATATCACTTATGAAGCCCGACAAGCTATTAAGTCATAAGCTTTGGCCGACTTCTTAATGGAGTTGACTCCTTTAAACAAGAAAAAGAAAGCAGGAATGGAGCCGTTCAAAGTGTTTGTAGATGGCTTGTCGAACTTAAAGGGAAGTGGTGCAGGAGTCATTGTAGAGAGCCCCGAAGGAATTGCAATGGAACTTTCCCTCCGACTTGATTTCCCAACGTCAAATAATCAGGCCGAGTACGAGGCCCTTATTGCCGGCTTGCTTTAGGCAAAGGAAAATGGAGCTAAGCAAATACATGTGTCCACTGATTCTCAACTGGTAGCTTCTCAGATCCAGGGAACTTATCAAGAAAAGGGACCGTTGTTGACCAAATACTTGGGGAAGGTAAAAGATATTATAGCAAGCTTTGATGAGGTGACAATTGCGCACTTTCCTCGGGCGGAGAATGCAAGAGCCGACATACTTTCCAAGCTAGCTAGCACAAAAAGTCTGCGAAATCTTCGCACAATAATCCTAGCAGAACCTACCGGAACCGAGTTGTGTGATGCTTATATAAGATTCAAGTGATTGGAGAAAACCAATTGCCGATTATCTAGAGAAGGGAATCATCCCGGAAGATATTGCTGAGTCAAGGAAGCTGGTGAGAACATCGGCCGCTTATGTGATGTTGGACGATCAGTTGTATCGCAAAGGCGTACATTCCCCTATGGTGAAATGCCTTAACCAGGATGAGGCCCAGTATGTCTTAGCAGAAATCCACGAAGGTATAAATGGACAACACATGGGCGCGAAGGCATTAACCCAAAAAGCAATACGAGCCGATTATTATTGGCCTACCATGGCACAAGATGCCAAAGACCATGTCCAGAAATGCGACAGTTGCCAGAAACACGGCAAGATAATATGGGTCCCGTCGGCTGACCTAACACAGATCTCGGCTCCATGGCCATTTTACAAATGGGGCATGGACTTGTTGGGACCATTTAAAGCGGCACCAGGACAATTGAAGTGGTTGATCGTTGCAGTTGACTACTTTACCAAGTGGATTGAAGCCAAACCTCTGACAATGATTACCTCAGTAAGGGTGCAAAAATTCCTGCAAAAAAACAAAATATCGCGATTTGGAATCCCGGCAGAGATAGTCACAGACAACGGAACCCGGTTGTGGATAAAGGCTTCCAGAGGATGGTGTCCGACCTTCATATAAAGCATCACTTTGCTTATGTTGAACACCCACAATCTAATGGACAAGCTGAAGCAGCCAATAAAGTTATTATTGCCTGACTCAAGAAGCAAATGGAAGAGGCCAAGGATAGTTGGGTCAAGCATCTATATTCGGTATTATGGGGACATCGGACCACCACGCAGACATCCACTGGAGAGACTCCTTTTAGGCTAACGTATGGATGTGAAGCAATGATCCCATTCGAAGTCGGCGAGCCCTCATGGAGAAGACTGAAAGCCTCACATGAAGAGCAGAAGAATAATGAGGCTATCGCGGTAGAGTTGGACCTGATTGACAAAGTCAGAACCACGGCTCACTTTCAGGATTTAGCCACAAAGCAACTCATCGCTGCTCGGTACAATAGGAAGGTAAAACCACGATCGTTTAAAAAAGACGACCTGGTACTTCGAAGGGCTGACGTAGGCAACAAAAATGCACGGGAGGGAAAGTTCGCCGTGAATTGGGAAGGTCCATACCGCATCAGAGACGAACTTGGAAAGGGGGTTTACATATTGGAATCATTGAAAAGGAAGGTAATTAAGAGGACCTGGAATGCAAACAAGCTTAAAGCTTACTATAGTTGAAGCCATGAGGGATAAGTTTACAAAGTTTTCTTGTTTTCCTTTATTTTCTGCAATTCCCTTTTGTTAACTTTATTTTCAGAATGCTCGGTCGCAAGTACAAGTAAATTCCTACGGGAATCCAATCTGATGTAATACCGCTGACTGGATGAATAAAGAATACAGGGTCGTGGAACCCGTATTTTGCAACCTGCTTATAAGAGTGACTAGGCATAAAGAAACATGTATGAATTGAAGTTCGAAACTCATTCATAAATCGTGTAGCGGAAGAACCGTCAAATAAAAAGCATGTATAAGTTGAGAGATAAAATTTCAAGTTTATCATGTAGCGGTACAGCCGCCGATAAAACATGTATGAATCTAAGTGAAATGCTCACATTCATAGATCATATAGCGGCAAAGCCGCCGATTCAGAAAGCGAGCGAAAAACCAGGTTATCCAATTTGTGTTTATCGTATTGCAACATTGGACAAAATTAATAAACATGCACGAATAAGGGAAAACGCCCGTTGTCGTGAATCATGTCATAGCGACATAGTCGCCAAATTCAATGTCATGTACACATGACAGCCGGACTTCAAAAACGAAGGAAACCGGAATAAAGAAAACTAAAAAATCCCGAGTCTAGATGGCACGATGAGCTCAAAATGAAGTGTTTCCATGACCTTGATCACCTTGGATTTGAAACCTTCATCTCACAATAAGTGTTTTAACTCACAGCAAGCGCAGAAGCGAATAAGGGAGAAAATGCTAATAAAGATTTAACCCGGCCAAGCCGTTGATTTGATAAGGTGGAGTACGACATTAATCGAAGTCACTTACAAAAAAGCCCTACACGGGCACAACAATGTTCGACAAAAAGTGATAAAGTCACTTAAAAGCTACAAGTACAAAGGTTAACAAAAGCAACGGCTGTAAAGCTCTAAAGGCAACGAGATGCAAGCTATGATTGGCTGGGATGAGGAGATTGGTCTTCGCCGTCATCCTCTAGAACCACCTCAGGACCAGGAACAGATGGACCGACAACTGAAGAAGGAGCCGGGACATATTTCCCATCTTCAATATACGTGTTCACGTGTACTCCTTCTAGGTTCAGGATCACCGTGGGATTCCGGAATTGAACTTGCTCCAAGGCATTATCAAAGGTGTCCTTAACACCAGACTTCAACTTGGAGACATCAGCATGAGCGGCAGTAAGGGCCTCCTTATAAGATTCAAGCTCCGACTCCAATCCCGTAATCATGGTCTTATGCTTGCCCATGGAATCCACGTCGTTCTCGTGAATTTGTATCCTCCTGGTAACTTCAGATTCGGCCTTATGCAAACTATCACAAGTCACGCGAAGCTCTTCCAATAGGCTCTCCTTCTCAGCTTTTGCCATCTCCAAGTCTTCAAGGGTCCGGGTTAACAACTCGTCGGCCTTTTTGTTCTCGGCCTCGGCAAAGTCCAAATCTTCTTCATTAAGGCCGACTTTTTCTTTAAGATGGACGACGAGCTGACAAAGACCGACGTTCTTCAAATTGAGATGCTCCATCTCCTTAAGCTCTTTAACTTCAAAATCCGACAAGGTCTTCCCATCAAAATAGTGTGAGGGTGGATGAATAGCTTGTTAATTCCTATATTTTGATGATCACAATTCCTAGTAAATTAAATTAAGCATTATTAGATTCTTAGTAATCATGCCCGAGCACAGATAGAACCTTGCCCGAGCAACATCGGACTTCGATAAAGAAAGAAAAGCAAGGTAACGTAATCATGCCCGAAGCAACCTTCAAAAGCATCGAAAGCATGACCTTGCCCGAGCAAGGTCATAGTCTTGCCCGAGCAACGTCGGGTCTCGAAGGAAAAATGAAGCTCAAGGTGATCATGCCCAAGCAACGTCCGAAAGCGTCGGAAAGCATGACCTTGCCCGAGCAAGGTCATATTCCGCCCGAGCAACCTCATGGCAAAAGCAAAAGAAGTTTGCTCAAGCAACACCCGAAAGCGTCAGAAAGCACGAGCTTGCCCGAGCAAGGCCACAAGTCTGCCCGAGCAACATCGAGACAGAAGCAAAAATCATCATACTATGTAGTCTTGCCCAAGCAAAGAAAATGCTTGCCCGAGCAAGTTGCCCGAGCAAACAGAAAAACTTGCCCGAGCATACCTGAGACAACGTTGATCAAGAAGCTTGCCCGAGCAAGGCTGGGTTCATGCTCGAGCAACATCACCATAACTTTGTATTTCTGCAAGCATGCTTTCTGCGTTGCCTCAAGCAACAGCGATGCGCTTTAATCTTTCCGCCTCTATCTATGTCTTGCCCAAGCAAGACTATCACCATGCTCGAGCAACATCGAAGCAGAGCACTTCCAAGCTTTTGTAAAGGAGCTTGCCCGAGCATGATTATATTCATGCTCGAGCACCATGCTCGAAAGCGTGCAAAATACTTTGCCCGAGCATCGCCGAACGTAAGACACCTTTAACTTCATTTCAAGAGGTTTGCTCGAGCAAGCCAATAATCTTGCCCAAGCAAAGTAGCCTCTCGTTTTTGAAAACTCCGTATGCGTAATTCTTCAAATCTTTACTTCTTGTTTATCACATCTGATTATTACCTATTAAGTCTATCAAATACTTTTAACCAGTGTGTTGATAAGTTTTAGCTTAATTAGACACAAGTTACCAGCAGATTTTGAAAAAGCATTTTGGACTGACAAGGCATTAAATGAAGCTGCCTAAACCAGAGGTAAATTGTTACGATCGAAGTAAAGCTTCTTCAACATTCTCATTGCACATTAAATGCTATCTCACAACGGCTATGCAAAAAGAATGAAAGAGAATGTCAACTCGTTGAATTAAATTGAAAAAGACGAACAACTCGCGACGAGAATTTCTTTCGTCTAAACGGCAACATTCATAAGTCTCAACGGCTATTTGAAGAACTTCACCAACGGACATTAATTGGGTGTCTATAAATAGCCGTAGTATTGAATTCGAACAACTACCGAAACGCATTTCGAGCAATTAATTTAATTCCAGATTCATTCACTTTGTCTCATCTGTCACATTAAATTTCGAGTGTTCTTCGGTGTTCATTATTATCTCGCTCGTGAGGAGTCTTGTAAACACTTATTAATTCGGTGAGTTATACTTAAGGTTGAGGAACCTTAAGTGAGGGTGTACTAACTACAACTTGTAAGGGGGAGTGGAGCGACCATCCTTCGTTTACAGAGTGTGTAATTATTTGAAAGAGTAGTGGAATCCCAGGTGTTCTGGGGACTGGACGTAGGTCAGTGATTTGAGACCGAACCAGTATAAAGTGTTTTGTGTCCATCTTCTCTTCTCTGTCTCATTCGTGTATTCTGTATCATCACGTGTGTTTCAAAAAGAATCAGTTTTTTTTTTAAATCACCTATTCACCCCCCCTCTAGGTGATATTCCACCTTCATAGCTTTGCGAAGATTGATGGGAACTCTATTTTCCCATATGTAAGAGACCGAAAGCCGGATTGCAAGATTGGGAGCAGACACCTGGGATTCAGGTTACTGAAGTCCAGAATCCAGAACTGGAGAAGATGGAGTGGGAATGGCTTCGCTTGTCGGTGGAACGGTGGCCTTCTTCGAAGTTTTAGCCTTCTTGGCGGCAGCTTGTTTGGCAGGCTCTCTCGCTGGGGGCCGTTCATTTTTCGCCCGGAGTCACTGGGCGAGGTGTAGGAACTACCATCTCCTCGGAGCAGCACGTCACGTCGAGATAGGTGGGCCTCTTACCCATCCGTCTACCGATAAAACACAATGCATGGGTCAAATGCCGGGATAAAACAAACAAACAAATTAAGACAGCAGAAAAAGAAGTCACCATACCCGAGACGGGCCGTTTTTTAATAGAAGTTGAAATATAGTCGGCCGAGTCCACCAGGTTGCCCGTCTTACTGACAAGCTTGGTAAGGGAAACTATGGCTTCATCCTCGGAATCGGAACATCGGGAGGCCGAAGGTAAGAAATCTTTGGCAAGAAGTTTGTGGTGTCCATCGCACCAATACAAAAGGAAGCGCTCTTCGATTTCCCCCGATTTAAGGGTTTGGAGGAACTAAGGCGTTTCCCGGGTTTGGCGACGACTTTAAAGAAAGAGTTCTTAAAGCCTTTCTAGGAATCGGTAAAGGGCTTAAGAAATTTATGGCCATGGGAAGCTCCGAGCGATGTCCAGCCAAACCACATTTTTCCTCCTCCGTGGTGACATTAGTCTCCAAAGGAAAGAAAAAGCTACAAAAAACGGGGACGGAGCATTTGATTTTATGTTTCTTGCAATAATTTTCAAAGGCTATGGCGAAGGCCCAACCATTGGGGTGTAATTGTGAAGGAGCGAGGTGTAGGTGGCGGAGAAGGCACATCTGGAAGTCAGAAAATGGAAATTGTAGACCAAGACGGGTAATTATATCCCGGTAAAAATAAAAAAAATGGCAATCCTTATCGCTTAACTGACCAGAGGCCACTGACTCTCTCACTTGGGGCAGACATATGTCATACCCCTCCCCACCTCGAACGGTACGTGAAAGCTCTTTCGCAGACATTTTATTCCTTATACGAATTACAGCGCTGCTCACAGCATATTCCTTGATAAGAGACATTCGTGAAGACCCAGAAGGGGCAGGCTCTCTAGTCTCAGATTGATTTGTTTGGTTTGAAGGTGAAGACATCTAATACCTATAACAAAAAAGACAAAAGGCTAGAGTCAGAACCATGAAGTATACCTGACATAACAGGGATATCACGGTGAGCATCAAAAGATAATGGAACAGGGTGAATCCGCGAAGCAACAGCTAAAGTAGTCCGGAGTCCGTTGTTGCAACGGCACTTATCCAAGAGTAACTCAAGACAATGGAATAGGGAGAGTCCGCGAAGCAACAGCTAAAGTAGTTCGGAGTCCGTTGTTGCAACGGCACTTGTCCAAGAGTAACTCGGCTTCTCTCTCGTGGCCAAGGCGGACAAGCTCAATCGCCTTATGACAACATTCCTCATAGGGAGTAGAGTCCTAAACCATTGGAGTAGGGGTAGGAACCTCGGGGACTGATTGAGAAGCTGACAAAGAAGATAAAGGAGTAGCAGTTGGCCTAGAGATCGGTGAAGTGGGAACTCGGATACTTTCCCTACTTCCACTTCCCTGAGAAGAACCAAGCAAATTTTCCATCCTTTCTTCTTCACTAGGAAGGATGGCCCAAAGCCAGAGTTTAGTTCGGCCAGGGGCATGTTCAAGTATTTCTCTATCTTCCTTCGGGATAGGCCTACCGTACATGTCTACTAGCACATCGGGTTTGGGATCCATCTTAATGAACAAGTGACAAGGTGTGTTAAAAGCACAAATAAATTTATGCATACAAAACCCATACTGCCCAGAATACAAAGAACCCAGTACAGATAGAAGACCAAGATTACACAAATGCAAGTTAAGCAACCCAGAGCACATCGAGGAAAAAAGGCAAAGTAAATGCAAAAAGCCCCAAGGTGTTACAGAGACTTAGACTAATGGGGATAATGTTTCACAATGGTTTTTCAACATTTTCTCATTCTGAGAGGAATTCGTGTGGGTCATCACAGCCCTTCAACACCCAGGCAAACTCAAAAACAAGCGTAAGAAAAGAATCACCAAAATGAAGAAGGCAGTAGAGATTGCGAACGGCATATAAAATAGTCGGTTTGGAACCAAAAAGGAAAGAAAATATAGCACAGAGGCGAAGAACATGTTAGGAACTTTAAGTATACCTGGGAGCGAGAAGATAAAGGAGGTTTTAGCTTTGAAGAGAGAAGGCTCAATCAAATTTTTCCGCAGGAGAGAGCAGATTTGTGTAAAGTGATGATGAGGAGTACTGCGGAGTATTTATAGATGTGTTAGAGATGTAACCTTTAGAATGCCAATCATCTCATCATTTACGAGGGGATCAAGGTGAAAACCCTAAAAAGCAATCATGACGGGTATGAAATGACGTGGGAAATTAATGGGCACGATAACCGACGGCGGCTCTTGAGGGCGCGTGGCTTTAAATGTGGAAATGGTGGTTATACACTGCGATGCGGGTGAGCGAAAAGACCCTCGGCTAAGCGAACAGTCGTGCCCGCGGAAGTGTCGGCACTTTTACTTGGTACCCCGGATAGGGGATGAAAATTCATGACGATAAACGAGATGAACTCGGATAGGCATCTCGAAGGAATGATGCCGGGGCGTCACGAGAGAAAAAATTTCTGGTGTTCTATCAAATAATTCAGCACTAAAACCTGTGCAAGTCGGTAACAAACCAGGGGCAACATGCGAAACTTGACCGCAGTCAAGTTCGGTCAACATCCGAGGAAGAGGCCGAAGAGGACTCTGGTCCAAAAAGTCAGGATCTTGCGCCAAAATAAACTCGGCAGTTCAAAAACCCGAGCAACCGAGCTTGGGGGCAACTGTTATGGATTCGAGTAATGGGCCTGGAAAGGTCAGGCCCAAATAAGGGCACTATGACCGGTGTCACGATATATCAGGAAAGGACCCATTATCCCACGATCATGTAGTAGTGTAGGTATTGGGGGATAGAACATGCTAGTTATGGGAACGTGCAACCAGGGAGATCGGATTCTCATAACCTCACTATAAATAAGGAGATATTCTCCAGGTGAACAGTACACAAGCATTCTTCCTTACTATTTACATACTGTCCCACTGTGCACACACCCCACCCCTTTGACGGTACTTCGTCTTCGTGTCGTACAGTGATCTTCTTATTCAGTGTTATCTTACCTATAGATAGCATTGGAAAAATATCTCCTGGGTGTTTAACTACTAGTACATCCTTGAAAGCCACCAGATCCTACATTAATTATCAACTAACCCTAGGGGTTAGACATTTGTGTTCCACCTCGGAACATGCTTAATAAATAATGATTACAGTTAAGTGAATAAACATCATGTATGTTGAAGTGGAGGTTGCGTAAGAATATAAAATGCTAAAACACAACTGTTAAATAACATGCACCGTCATGATCATTGTTAGACGAAATTCACAAAAACATAAAAATAATGGTTGTGGTTAATAACCTTCATTTATTTAATGATGAATATTGTAATATCCTAAACTTTGGGCATAGAGATTTGAGGATAAGATTGTATTAAGCAGACGACCAAGCCCAGTTCAGAAAGAGGGACAATATTATGAAGGGAATTTTCCTTGATTCTGGCAGATTAAGGCTTTAGGAGAGGCATCCATCTTGTGACGTGCCTTTGACCAAGCAAGTGATATCCAATGGCTATGAAACTTTCCAAAATTGAAGTAGACATGGTAAGCTTTAATTTGATATGTCATATGTGTCAATTGGACCTATATACACTGAGTTATGGATTTTTGAATTTATGTCTTGAATTTGGAACATTTTTTAGGCTAGTGTGCACTAAATGTTGATTATGGAATAGTTAGTGTATGATTGATGATGAGAGGTATTTTTCCCTCAAAATAGACTTATTGATGGTCACATAGCTTTTGGAATAATTGCAATTGGATATTTTTACACTTAGAGAAATAAAATGGAGAGTTTTGACTAAAATATCAATTTTACTTGAAATACCTGATTTTGCCTAAACCAAAAAATTTGAGACATATGTTGGCACAAATGGGACATATGGGATTGACACTCCTTTGTTCCATTATAGTCCATTAGATTTGATCAAAAGAGATGGGAAGAAAATCATATGAATTTTATGGAGAATTATGGGAAAATTCAAGGAATAGTTAGAACTGCAATTTGTATGAATTTGTGTCACATGTCTCATAATTATTTTAAATTTTAGGAACACATGGGAATGTATTATAAGTCCATAAAATGGATTAAAAATCCTCCCAAGTATGGCAAAAAATTTGGCCAAGATGGATCAAACAAGGGTAGTTGGATGTTAACTAAGAATGTAATTAATGACAAACCAGTAATTAAGTGATAGCTGAGGGTCAAAACACTAAACCCTCCTCCCGACCGAATTTGAGGCCCTTTATACACTAAATATCTTCTTCAAACACTCATTCACTTAAGTCACACCAACATCTACACCTCCAAGCCAAAACCAAAGCAAGAGAAGAGGAAGAAAAAGAAACTTGAGGCAACAAATGTGAGTTCAAATGTTATGAACTTGTATCTTCTAGTTCTTCCCTCCTCCTACTTCTTAAGCTCATTAAACACCTTTGTTATGGTGTGTTAGTGTGCTAGTTGAAACTCATAGAGAACCAAGGAGGAAGAGATTTCACACGAAACACCGAATAAAGACCAAGGTGAGTGATTTTAGGCCTATTTGATGTGTATTGGAACTTGATTGGTGGTTTTGTATCTTTTCTTGAAATTTGGTGGTTGAAACCCTTATGGGGAAATGCTGTCCAATTGGTCCAAAAATGGTTAAAGTAAGATTAAAGGTCTAAACAGCAAACTAGAAGAGATTTGGTACTAAACTATAATGGTTTTGCAATGAAACTTGAAAGAACAATTTTGTTGTCTTTTATCTCTAATTTTCGGTCAACACATGGTATCTAGAATCAATGGGATTTTGACTATTTTGGTTATTCCAATGTGTTCAAAATAAAAAATTGTGTAGGATGAAGGTTGGGTAGTGATTTTGGAAGCTTTGAGATTGTATTAGCCAAAATCTTAAAACTGCCTCTAAAAGTTTAATTGGTGGCAGTGAAATTGCAACAAGAGTTTGGGATAATAAATGGTGTTCAAAGGCTATGATATTTTGAAAAATTAAATTAGGCATAATGAGCTTTAATTTGATGGATCATTTTTCAAATTTGGATCTGTGTACAAGGAGATATAAATTTTTGAAAATAACTTATAATTCTGGAAAGCAAACTGGGCAGTAGTCACTGTTTGATTGAACTTGGATTGATATGCACATGACTGGCTTCTGAAAGCATTTTTCCTTGAAATTAGACTTAATAATGAGTCCATAGGTTTTGAAACCATCCCATTTGGATACTTGTACAATGAGTTATGAATTTTCAAATATGATTGAAAATTTTGACATCTCTTAGTTTCCATGTGAATTTAAGGGCCAAAAGTTGTGAAGTTAAGACAACACCATTAGGCATTCATTTTTCCCTGGCTCTAATAATATGATTTTGCATTTTAGGGCCATGACAAGTATGGAAAGAGGAAGAATGAAAAATGCTTCAAGCAACATCGATGATTGGTAGACGGGGAAACCAAGGAAGGACATTAGTTCACAAGGTAGTAAACTTACCTAACTTTCATATATTTGATATGATTGGTTGTGGGTTGATGTGTATGATTGCTATGCTTGCTTGATTGTGTGTAACATATTTGAATGATTGAAGCTTTGTTTCTAACAATACTATGGCAATAAGTATGTTGTACGAAGCATTGAGCATACAGAAACGTCATTATGTGAACATGAGCCTACGCAAAGCAAGCATATTATGCATTATCATTTATCTTATATGCATTGTTCGATATTGCTTGCTATTAAGATTCCTTCAAATCTCACCCTCCCCAACCGACCATTAGTCAGGTGAGCACAAGATTGAATTGTAGCTCACAAAGAAGAAAGAGAGGAAAGGCTGGACGAGATTGGAAAGGGAAGAATGCTTGAAGATGAACCAAAAGGAAGAATGACAGTGTAATAGTTTAATTTATGTAATGTATACAAACCCTGTGATTACTCCTGTTATATAATCAAAATTATTGTATCAGTATGTTTATGCTATTTCTGTTTGCCCACCATGCTGCGCATCATTGTTGCTCTAATAATTGTCGGTATATTAGTGAGGTATTACAAATATGATGGTTCTTACAAAACAATCGTCATGTGACACTTACAAACAATTCGTCTTCCAACATAGTAGCAGTAAAATAAAATAAAAAAATAAAAATAAAAACCTAACAGGTATAATAATTAACCGTGAAGTATGAGATTTTATAAGATATTATATGGAATAATATCTCATATTTATACTTTTAAGATAAATATAATATGTTAAGATATAATCATATTTAATAATATCTCAAATGTATACTTTTAAGATAAATATAATATGTTAAGATATTAGTCTCGATATTATATTTATTAATATCTTAAGGAAGCGAGATGGGTGGGATTCTTGAAAAAAAAATATTTGACATTTTTTCATAAAGAACTGTCATGTATTATTTAAAAATACTTAACATTTATAAATGAAAAGCTTCATATATAAGAATATGATATTCTAAAAAAAAATATTTCATAATATTTTATAGTTCTTCACAAAGAACCGTTATATATTCTTTAAGATTATTTAACAGTTAAAAATAATAATTGTCATATATAAGAAGGTGGGGTTCTAAATAATATCAAATATAATGAGACGAAATTCTATTAAAAAACGTTATTTGATAATACATTAGGATTCTTCACAAAAATCTATTAAGTATTATTTAATAAAAAAAGGTGAGATTATTTTTTAAAAAAATTATTATTTGACAGCTGGGTTCTTCACAAGTAACACAGTTAAGTAATTAACAATATATTAATATATTCTTTATTGATATATTAATTAATATTATGGACAATATATTATGGTTCTTCATAAAGAACCGTTAAGTATTCTTCCACCTAAAAAGGCGGGATTCTAAAAAATATTACATATAAGGAGGTGAGATTTTGAAAAAAAAAAAATTTATTTGATGTAACTCTTCCAACACTTTCTTAAATATTTGTGAGCTTTCCTAATAGGCCTTATAACTCTTATTTCTATGGGTTTTACTCTGTCATTGCAAATTCCATCCTCCACCACTAATACGGATCTTCACTCTGACTCCTTGCTCGAGTAAGATTTTATTGTTTTCAATTAATATTTTTTGTTTCATTTTAATTTTCTGAAATAAAATGTGTTTTATTTTTCCAATCATAATTATTTATACAAAAGCTCGTTATAAACCATAATGTTAAAAAACAAGAACAATTTAGGGAAATGGTTATTTTCCTGATAAATTACATATTTTGGGCATCAAAAGGGGCATTTTGCGAACAATGAATGCAAAGAAGGATAAGCAGAAAACTATAAACTCTACCGAATTGGTGTCATTTATAATTTCCGAATCAAAGATAATAAGACATTAAATATAGCTGGCTCTTTTTAATTAATTGATTTAGCATTTGCAAAGCATTAATGTGACTTTCACATTAATGCAATACAATGAATGATACAGGGAAGTAAAGGAAAAGAGACTTTGGTAGGAAAAAGAAGACAAAGACTACAACAAACACAGTGAGAAAGGTGGGAGAGGAGTGGGAAGAAGAGAGAGTCTAGTGTTTATTGCGTGTGAAGGGTATCACCATTATTGTGCACATTACTTCATTCATGCAAGAGAATACTATTTTTGTCTTATTGATTATTATAAGTTTAATTTAACTAAATCTCACATACTAAGAAGTGCAAGTTAAGACATTTAATATATATGTCTTAAATTGATTAACTTTTCCAAAACTGCCTTATTTAATAATGAACAATAAAAAAAAAGATGCTATACAATTTCTCTTATCCATTGTTGTCAAACTCGCGAGTTAACTCTCCGAGTTTATCGTTATTATGTTTCTAGCTTATCAAATCGTGTCGAGTCATTTTGGTAAACTCGTGACTATTATAAACTCGGTTAAACTCACAAGTTTATACACCGAGTTTACCATTTTTACGTTTCTAACTTACAAAACCGTATTAACTCACATTTAAACTCGGGTTAACTTTTTTTATTTGATCATCTTTAACGGCTTTATATATAAGTTTTATAGATTTTTTTTGTTAAATATAATAAATTTTTAATATTGATGGATTTGATTGTAATTATTTAGATTTAAAATATTTTTAAATCAAATTATTTTCATTTTTTTTATATTTTAATCATTTATTATACATTATTAATATCTATTTAATAGTGAAAGTAGATTCTTATAAGTTTACGATTCGAATTAACGATACGAGTTTACGTCATTGTCACGAGTTTACTTAAACTCGCGAGTTTGATAACCTTGTTCTTATCTACATTTTGAATAGATATTAAACTGGAAAATAGTTATTAAGACTCTCAGCGGACTTATATTTAAAAGGGAAAATTAGAATGAATGATCTAAAAGAAAAGATATTTATTGAGAAGGACTATAAAAATTGTAGTTATTTATTAGGACTAAATACAAAAACTTAAAATTAAAAATAATAAAATACCCCTAACAAAATCTTCTACAGTCCTTCCTACATTCTCTCCCGAATTATATTTTTAATAACATCACATATTCTATTTTTAAAACTAATAAAAAAAATCACTAAATTAAACAAAACATTTCTCAATTTTTAGTTTTCAAAACTTGCATAGATATCTATGGAAAAAATTATGCATTCTTCAATTTTTTCAAAATTATATTTTTTTGAACGAACAAATTTTTTAATTAAAAATAAAATTATATAACTTTAATAAAACTCACGGTCTTTTATAACTTATTGTACATGTAACTTTTATATTATTTGTTTAATTTTTGAAGAAATTTATGTAGGTTAAAAAATTCATTTAATATTAATAAAATTAGAAAATATAAATAATCTGTTATATTCTGAAAAAATATGAAATGGGTTTACTTTTTATTTTTTTTATTTTTTATAAAAGGAGCTTAATTCATATCAATGTTAATCATATAAATCAGGAAACTTGATGATATATTGATTAATTAAATGATATATTGATATAGAACTTGGTAAAACAAAATAAAAAAGATATGAGTTTGACCATTGTTAATTAAATAATATATTGATTACATGAATATAAAACTTGGTAAAAAAATAAAATTTTAAAAAATATATGATCATGTCACATGTCAATGATGAGCAATTTTATTTTTAATTTTAGTTATTTTTTAATTATCTATAAGTGGTTTGATATGAGCAATTTAGTAATTTTAAATTTATATTATGATATTTGACCCTTCTAAGTAATTATAATTTTTATAGTTCTTTATAACAAAAATTATTTTTTTATTTTCTATATTTTAATTTTTTTTCTATTTAAAACCAATTTTTTTAATAGGACATTTTTTTTTCCCACACACCGCACATCTTTTATATATACTACCATTTTACTATTTTGTGGCCCAAATTTCCGGATTTAACTTTGGTCCACTGGGGACGCTGCCTTAAATTGTGCCGTTATGGCGCAATTTCACATCCCCTTTTATAAATTAAAAAAATTCAAGCACTTCCGGGTAATAAAAACATAATTTAGAATCTTGAATAAGATTAAAAAATTCTTCATGATTTTAAAACATTATTTTAATATCATGAAAAAATATTTCAGGTACTGAAAAAATATTTGAGTGTCTTGACTAGTCCTACAAGATACTTCGGGATACTAAAAAAATAATTTATGATACAAAAATAATTATTTTTGGATCTTGAAAAAATAATTCAAGATCTTGAAGGCTACTAAAAATATGTTTTAGTATATTTTTTTCAAGATACTAAAATAATTTTTTAAGATCATGAATTATTTTTTCAAGACAAATCAATATTCTAAAATATCTTTTTAGTACCAATTAATCTTGAAATATCCTTTCACGATCATAAAATATTATTTCAAGATCCTAAAATAATTTTCCAAGATCATAAATTATTTTTTGAGTATCAGTCAGTATCTTTTTAATACTAGTTAGTACCTTCAATATTTTTTTCAGTAAATGAAATATTTTTTCACGATTTTAAAATAATTTTTTAATATCGAAGAATTTTTTCAATATCATTCCGTATCTTAGAATAGAATTTTTTTATATATATATTAAAAAAAGGATGTGACACTATGTCAAAACGACGCAATTTAAGACAGCGGACCAAAGCCGGATCCCAAATTCCCCTCACACGTGTGCGCTCATCATGCACACTCTCATGTGAGCATGCGCTTATACATAGTGACAATTTCTCTCTCTGTCTATCTCTCTCTCACTCACCTTTGATTTTATCGAAACTCTGACTCTGACTCACTTTTTATGTGTGTGCATAATTTGAGTTTTAATCTCTCTTGGCTTAGGAGGATGTCACAGAGAGACCTCAAGAAAATGAGTGAGGGGAGGAAAAAAAAAACACACTACTACAAAAAAGGGTTACTACTTCCATAAAGGACGTCCTTATTTATTAAAAGGAAGTTAAAGATGAAATTAGTGGCATTCTTGTAATTATATTGCTTATATTGTACAATTTGGCGTCCTGAAATATGTCAAAAGGACGTTTAAATTTAAATTAAGGCGTCCTAACATAACAAAAGGACGACTAAAATTAGTTTTTTTGCGCCAAAAATTAATTCTTTGGCGCCATTTCGAGAATTTTTTTGGCGCCGGTTGAAGGTTTTGGATTAAATTAATTTTTTTTGCAATTAAGGCGTCTGTTTAGTTTATCGGGACACCTTAATTCTTACATTTCAATTAAGGCGTCTGTTTGGTGGAACAGGACGCTTTAATGTCAATTAAGGCGTCCTGTTTATTTTGTCAGGACGCCTTAATTCTTAAATTTCAATTAAGGCATCCTGTTTGGTGGAACAGAACGCTTTAATGTCAATTAAGGCGTCCTGTTTTTGTTACCAGGACGCCTTAATTTCAATTAAGGCGTCCTGTAATGTTTTTTTGACGCCAAAATTGTTTTTAATATGCCCGCGACTTTCTATTTATTTCCCTCTCTGCTTCCCCATCGCCCCCTTCTCTCTAGTGCTTCTTCAACCCTAGTGTCTTCGTCGATTCACCCCCATTGCTCACTCCTAGTTGTTCTTTCCTTCATCGAATCCTCCGTCGACTCTCACTTTGTCCGTTGCTCGATTCACGCCGAACCCAAGCCCTAGTCGCGGCGACGTAGTCCTTCTCCTCCGTCTTCCCTCTTCGCGGCGAGGTAATTGAATGTGAACTTGCTCTTCTCGGCGACTCACTGTCCCGTTGCTCGATTCACGCCGAACCCAAGCCCTAGTCGCGGCGACGGTAGTCCTTCTCCTCCGTCTTCCCTCTTCGCGGCCGGGTAATTGAATGTGAATTTGCTCTTCTCGGCGACTCGGCCCGGCCCGTTTCTCGATTCACGCCGAACCCAAGCCCTAGTCGCGGCGACGCACGTCCTTCTCCTCCGTCTTCCCTCTTCGCGGCGGAGGTAATTTGAATTCCCGTGACCATGCTATATTTTTTGATTTTTTTCTTTATGCTATATTAATACATTATGCAATAAAAAATATAGCATGATTCGCCTTCATAATACTATGAGTAAATGGCTCTTATTACAACCTCTCGGAAGATTCGTATTTCTATGGCTCTTATTTTTTGAATTCAAATTATAAACATTAGTATTAGTCTTAATTCGGAAGGGAAACCGAAAGTGTTCTTCAATTGCCTCTCATTGTGATTAATTTGATAAATTGTGGTAAATTAGATTTGCCCCGAAAGTTTGACATCTATTAGGCTCCTTTGAGACTCGACTTAGGCTAGATTCCACTTATACCACACTTAGCTTAACTTTCTTTGTTGAATCAAATGGTGCCATTCTTGGGAGTCTTACTTGTTAAATTTCGTATGGTGAAACTAACCTTGAAATTTGTTAAACTTTGTGTGCAAAAATCATTGCGCCATAGATATTTGCCTCCTCTTGTTGCATATCGGTGTTATTGGCAATTGAAGGGAATGTTAATGCTTTCTAATTGGGGTTGTATGAGAGGCGGTCCTTCACTTGGGGTTACAAGTTTGAGCTAGATTTACCAAAATTAGACAAGTGAAGTTAAAAGTTTTTTATTTTACATATGGGTCATCTTTATATTAAAATTTAATAATCCCATTTCTCTAATTTGTTTAAGCCTGTTATAAATCCTAAACTATGACTAAGGATGTAGTCTTTATTCTTAAAAGAAAACAAGGAGGATATGTTTTGTCTAATTTAAATTGAGTTCACTTTTGAGTTTTGAAGCACATGACGCCCACCCAAATTCCCTCAACAAATCTAAAGCTTGTAGTGAAAGTTTTTTGCAATTTCTAATCCGTTTTATTTGTTTTGATTCTATTTGATCTAGTCTTTCATTACTAATCCGTCATAAAATTATTCCCTCTCATATGTTAGTTTGAATAATTCTAATGTTGTCTTTATCGTTGTTGTCTTTAGGTTGAATAGAGTTAACAAATTTCAAGCATCGAATTTAAAGTTGAGGTAATTATAGTTAAATATTATTGTTTTTTTTATGTGCATTGATCTAGGTAAACTTTGTTGTATGAATAAAGATGCTTAGAAGTCCATAATTTATAGTTTATGACTTAGAAATTTAGCTATATTTTTATATTTTGTATTGATGAAATTTGTTGGAATTAATAGCTGATGTTGATCTGAATTGCCCTAGTTAGTACGTTTTGTTGAATTAAGCTGAAATGGTTTGTTGTTGAAATTTTGGGATGTCTTACTGTTGAGGGGAAATGCTGCCGAATTTTTTTTAAGGGATTGAAAAAAAAAAGCATGTCGTTCTTGAACAAGTAGCTTTCGATATGCCTTTATTTGTTTTAACAATTTGCTTTTGATTTATAGTGCCCTCGACAACGAGGGAATACTGAGTGCGGATACTACGTTATCTATTATATGCATACCATCGTTATCGGCGGACGTACGACGGGCTTTCAAAACGCACGTAATCGCTTCGTGATTCTCAAATGATAATATTTTTGTTGAATCTTGAGTTGTTAATTACTTCATTTACTTCATTGGCTGGACAAATAGCACTTTAAAATTGTAGGTTCATCCATTATTCTTTGACCCCCAGTGTATGAATGGGTTTTTTTTTTTAAAAAAAAAAATACATATAAGGCGTCCTGTATTAGAAAACAGGACGCCTTATAAATATAAGGCGTCCTAATAAATACCCAGGACGCCTTATATGTGCAAAAATCACACAAAATAGGCGTCTTGGTTTTCGTTTAGGACGCCTAAATAAGGCGTCCTTTACTTTAAATAGGACGCCTTTTTTAAGGCGTCCTGTTTTTAACACAGGACGCCGAAAGACTTTTATAAACAACTTCCCCTGGTTAGACGTCCTTTGGAAAAGGGACGTTAATTGCCTCTAATTCAGGACGTTTTTTCACTTTTTTGTAGTAGTGACAACCTCACATATAATATCATGCTTCCTTTAAATACAATTTATTGACATCTCAAAAGAAAATATTTGAATCCTCAAGTTAAGCCTAACTTGTTAGATGCTACTATCTTCCGTCCTTAATATAAGAACTAGTAGGATATTGAATTTATTCTTAAATATAAGTCCTCAATCCACTTTCTTCACAATATTTATCTTTTTTTTTATCATAAAAAAATCCCTATGTATTACACATCTTAAGAGAGTTTGCATCAAAGACAATTTCAATGCAAATGATTTAAAATGGTATTTTAAGAAACCAATAAACTTTTTGACAAACAACTAATTTAACTAATTTTCTTAATATACTCAATTTTATTAAGTAAATCTTACATTAAGAATAGAGATAGTGTATAAAATATATATTACAATGTATAGCAATACAAGATTCAGCTTCATGAAGCAAGGGAAAAATTAATTCATGAGCTAGTGTGGTGCATTTAATTCAAAAGAATTTAATTAATTTGTTCCTGAATTATTTAATTTCGCGAGAAGCATTAGTATTGTAAATTATTTACTATTGTAATGTCAACCCTCAAGTATGAATTTTTTCAATATAGTCCCTTGACTAATGGACATTGATGTTGGCTATAACTTTAGAATGACTATGGGTGATTAAGAACATTTTTACTCCTAATGTACTCATAACTTTCTTTGCCATCAACATTTGCCGTGGCTAAACGTCCACCTTTAGCGATAGGATTATTCTATTAGTAATTAGTGATGGAATTGAAATGCCACCAAAGTGGCAATATTCATAATTCAAACCATATTTATGACATTAATATCATATTTTTTTAATTAATTAAACTTGTCATAAGCATAACGCATCCGGATTTTGGGCACTGAAGATGTTGGTGGTATATGGATCATTTTCTTAAAATAACTGCAAGTACTGAAGATATTGGTGGTATATAGATCACCAAAAACAATATCAATCACATCTATAATTTCTTGAAGAGTTTATATAATCTTTCATCCTTATAGTTTGCCATCATTTTGATTTTAGTCTATATAATTTCAAGCTAAAAGTTTGGTCCCTAAACTTTTCCTCCGTTTACAATGATAGTTCTTATCATCACTACTACAAAAAGCAAAAATGACATCCCAAAAAACGTCCGTTTTTAAAAAATAAAAGTAAAAAAATAAAGGTAGAGCATTTTTATAATTCTGTAAAGGAATTTTGAAATATTGGCGTCCCTTTAACAAAAATCGACGTCAGAAGTATACTTTTGGCATTCTAATTTTAAAAGGAATACCAAAAGTCTACTTTTGGTCCCAGTTTATAAAAGGGACATCAAAAGTAAGGACTTTTGACATCCCAATTCTAAAAGGGACGGCAAAAATAGAGCTTTTGGTGCAAAAAGCACTACTTTTGGCGTCCCTTTTAAAATTGAGATGTTAAAAGTAGGCTTTTGACATCCCAATTTTAAATTCGAGATGCCAAGGCACTCTCATCATACCCTCCAACACACCTATCACGGGTGGAAAAAAGGATTTTAAGACCGGACAAAAGAGGCCTTGTAAGACCGGACTCGACACCGGTCTTGTTCCAGCCGGTATTAAAAGTCCGCAACATTTAAGACCGGACTCGAACCGGTCTAAAAGAAACTTTTTTAGACCGGACATTTTAAAAGGTAGGTCTTAAAAGTCGTACTATATAGACCTGATATGTATTTTGTTCGGTCCTAAAAATCAACTTTTAAGACCGGATGAAACCATAGACCGGTCTAAAAATATCGACATTTTTAAGACCGGATAAAGAAACTCCGGTCTAAAAAATACCGACTTCTAAGACCAGACGACTAACTAATCCGGTTGTAAAATTAATTAAATTTAAGACCGGTCTTAATAAACAGCGGTCTTAAAGGACCAATTTTTAAGACCGGACATATAAATTCATCCGGTCTTAAAATTTGAACTTTTAAGACCGGCGCTATTATTTCCGGTCCAAATTTTCCAGAATTTGTCCCTCTTCTGTTCTTCCTGATCATATATATATTTATTTACACACATCCACCACCCAATCCAACACAAAAAAGTCGATACTTTAAGCTACAAACTATGAACAAGCCATTATGAATAAATTGAATTGGGAAAAGAATACAAATATCACCATGAGTTATGTGGCCTCTTAATTTAGTACAACACCGTAATGAATATATACATGTAATAAGATAACTTACAAATACAATGATGAGTTACAAATACCGCACCATGCCTTCATCTGATCTCATCGAACAACGTAACATGATATCCCCTTTATAACATATATATCGAATCCTGCCACAAAATAAAACAAGAACAAAAGCTTCACAGTCAGTGACATTATTGTTTAAGAACATGGAAGGAATATAGTTAAAGCCTTAAAGTTTGCAAAGAATTCTGCATATGAATATTACCATATGAATTGACTCTTTTATAAAGGGATATCCTCCATATCCCTTCTTGATGATCATTTCTTATTCCGGGTTCATTATCCACTTCATCTTCTTCGTTCATGTCCGGTAGACCCCTTGAAAAAGGAGTACTCTCAGGAAGACCGTAATTTGAATGAATTTCATCATCAATATCAATGACCCTTTTTCCTTGGAGAGCTACAGACCACATTTTATTTTCCTGATCGGTGATATAGAACATTTGTTTTGCCTGGTCTTCCATAATAAAAGGTTCATCTCCAAAACTTCTACCATTGATATCGACTAATGTAAGTCCTAGCCGATCGATCCAAACACCATTTTTGACATTAACCCACTTGCATTTGAAAATGGGAAATATAATTTTAACATAGTCCACCTCCCAAATCTCTTCAATAACCCCATAATAAGGCATGACTGCCAATTTAGGCCTCTTGTCTTTGGAACTGGAGAAGTGCATAGATTGCCTCTAACATAACACCATTGTTCGGACGGTGCTCCTATCATCTAGGGACTTCGTGTAAAATGTATAACCATTGATCACATACGAATTCCAACTTATGACATCAACCTCCGGACCACGTGCTAACCATTTGATTGTATCAGAAACACATTCCTCTCCCTCGACCTTTTGTTTGAACCAGTTTACAAAAGTTCTGTTATGCTCTCTAATCAACCTTTGTTCAGTCATTCTATGATTTTCTTTCCTTACAGCTTCTTTATGTGCTTCTATCTTTGTCTTGAACTTCATCAACATTATTCAAGATGTATAAGTGGACTTGTGACAATTCATCATGATCCACACTCTATACTGAAGCCCCTCGCCTACCCCCTTCAACATGCTGATGTTTAGGAAGGCCAACATGTCTTACTTTGGCCAAATAATTTTGACAAAATTCCATGGCTTCTTCAGAAACATATTTCGAACAATTGATGCTTCGGACGGTATGCGTTCTTCACGTACCCTTTTAGGAATTTCATAGATCTTTCAATTTGGTACATCCGCCGTAAATGGATAGGGCCGCACAACTTTATCTCCCTCACTAGATGAACAATTAGATGAACCATGATGTCAAAAAATGTAGGAACAAAAAGCACCTCAAGGTGGCACAAGATAAGATATCCTTCATTCTCCAATTCATCCAACTTTTCAATCTCAAAAACTTTATTACAAACCGCATTGAAGAAGAAACAAAGTCTAGTCAAGACGACCCGAAGATCATATTCGGCGATGCCTCGAATATCTACTGTGAGTAGTTGTTGCATCAAGACATGACAATCATGAGACTTTTGGCCTACTAATTGCAAGTCCTTCATCGAAACAAGCCTATTAAAATTTGAAGAATACCCCGAGGGAACTTTTATGCCATGTAAACACTCACAAAAACTTCGTTTCTCATCCTTAGACAAAGTATGAGAAGTCGGGGGACAATAAGTTCTCTTCCCGTATGGCCTTGGAAGTAAGTCTTCGCGTATTCCCATTACTTGCAAATCTAATCTTGCCTTCACACCATCCTTGTAACTACCTTATATGTTGAGAAGCGTGCCAACAATACTATCACATACGTTTTTCTCTACGTGCATGACATCAATACGGTGTCTCACATCAAGATTGCGCCAATATGGAAGATCGAAGAATACAGATATCTTTTTCCATATATTTGTTTCTTTTCTACTCTTTGCAATCTTACCGAAGATGACACTGATATTTTTCACCTTTTCATAAACTTGCTCCTCAGTTAATGCCACCGGAGTATCTTCATACTCCTGGGCACCAAAAAATGCTTTCTTTAATCGACGATATGGGTGGCCCCGTCTAAGAAATCTCCTATGTCCAAGATAAACCGTCTTTCTTCCATGTTGAAGTTGATGGTAGCGTGTGCCTTCTTCACAAACCGGACATGCTTTTGGCCTTTTACACTATACCCTGACAAGTTCCCATATCTTTCGGGAAGTCGTTTATAGTAAAAAATATCATGGCTCGCATTTTAAACACCTCCTTATTGAAAGAGTCAAAAACATCGACACCTTCTTCCCACAACTCCCTCAAATCTTCGATCAAGGGCTGAAGGTAAACATCAATGTCATTTCCGGGTTGTTTTGGTCCCGAAATCAACATAGACAGCATGATGTACTTTCGTTTCATGCATAACATAGGAGATAAGGTGTAAATAATCAGGAGTACAGACCATGAACTATGTATGCTGCTAAGGCTTCCATAGGGATTCATGCCATCTATGTGCTAAGGGCAAGCCTAAGGTTCCTAGGTTCTTCGCCGAAGCTCAGAAATAATTGATCGATTTTCTTCCATTGAGAAGAATTGGTCGGATGTCGAAGCTTTCCATCAGAAATCCTCTCATCAAGATGTCACCTCAAATTTTTTGCATCATTTTCATTAGCAAACAACAGCTTGAACCTTGGTATGATTGGAAGATATCACAACACTTTTGCAGGCCCCTTATTTGACTTGTACCTTGGGGTTTCACATATCGGACAATTCTACTTCTCTTCAAACTCTTTTCTATACAATATGCAATCATTAGGGCATGCATGAATCTTTTTGTACTCCATCCTTAGTGGACAGAGTATTTTCTTAGCATCATAGTATCGATGTGGCAACACATTATCATCAGGAAGAATGTCCTTAAAAGCCTCAAGCATTTCAGAGAAACTCTTGTCGCTTCATCCATGACGTGCCTTCAAGCTTTCCAATTTCAATACAGCGTTCAACAATTGGTATTTTTTACACCCAGGGTATAGCAGGGTCTCTGCATTACTGCACATATTACCATATGCTTGTGATTGCTCAAAAGCCTCTTCTCCTACATCACGAATAATGTCCTCTATGCGATCATCCATATCCGTGTCATTATCATCAAATGACACTTCCCCATGTTGAGACCCACTTGGCATTTTTTCACCATGCCATGACCATACCGTATAAGTCTTACAAAATCCTTCACAAATTAAATGTGTGTGTATAAGTTCAGGACTTAGTCGCCTCTCATTCAAACATTCTACACAAGGGAAATAAAACTTCCCACTATCATCAAGGGCATTTTGTTTAGCAAATTCTATAAATTCCCTCACCCCATTCTGATATTCGACACTCGTCCGTAAAGCATTTATCCAACTGTGATCCATAGAAGAATTCCTATATATAGACGGAAAGATTTAACATACATAATCCGAAAAAATTGAAACTTGAATATAAAATAAGACATACATAATCCAAATGAATATATATGCTCAAATGTCGGTTATGTCTTTTGTAATACCCGGATAATTATTTATCTGAAATATTATATTTCGATAGATAATACCTATTGAAAATAGGTGAACATGTGGTTTCAAATAATAAGTAATAATTATCTTATTTTCTAAGGTAATTACTATGAAAATTAGGAGAGATAAAGAGCTAAAATGTATTTTTAGAGCATTAAATGGCCTAAAAATATTATGATAAATCCCAAGAGGTAGTAAAATATTTATAAAAAATTATAAAGTATGTTGTCTCTAATTTTAGGAATTTTTGGGATAATTTCCCTTGAAAAATAATGAGGCAAAATTAAGTATTATTTTGGGATCATAAGTGACCCCATGGTTTTTAATATTTTACATGGGATATAAAATACCAATGTAAGTAAAATAGTTGTGAGATAATGATTTATCCTAATTAAGAAAATTATCAAAAAATTAGTAAGTGGCTAATCCGGTAATTAACGGGATAATTAAGGTATAAAGTAAATGAATTAAAAATAATTTAAATAATTATTTTTAATTGGAGAAATTCGAAATTATTAAATAAATAAAATATTAAAATATTAAAATATTTAAAAAAAAAATTATGCTTAGAAAAATAAATAAAAAATAAAAGAAAAAATAAATAAATGTGAAGGCATTTTGAATAAAATAATAATATAATCGGTATAGAGCCAACAGGAGAAGTGGGAACAACTAGAACTTAAATCCTACCTCCTGATATAGGATTGAAGTCATAAACAACAGCACTTTTTATAAACTAGTGAAAATCCATCTCGGATTGAGCGGTCTCAGAAGTCGTTTCGAAACCAACGGCGTAAATAGAGTACTTTAGGGTAATTAGGAAATGGCGAGATAGTGCTAAAAGTGACTTAGAGAAAACAAGCGAGTTTTGAAAACCAGGAATAAGGTCACTTAGATCAGATCATATTACGAACCGGTGAATTTCGCCTACAAACTAGTGTTTCCGAATCGATTCGTAACCAAAGGCGTCAGCCTAAAATCTTCAGCAGATAACGAGAATACCCTTAATGGGATCATAAATTTCATTAAAGTATATATTCCTGCGAGGAAGAAAAGTACTTCGAAACTACACCGAAAAAGATTTCGTGATTCGGCAAAATTACGCGATTCGAGCACCGATCGAGGAACGGAGCGGTAAGTCACATTATGTCATCATCAAAGATGATGTCATAAATGGGCAAGTAGGGCAGCCCAACTAGGTGTAAGGCCAAGATTGTTTTGTCCTCAAAAATGCGATCCAACGGTGCAAGATTCATTTACGAAACAAATCCCTTAATTCCAACCTTGTCCTCCATTTTCCTATAAATAGGAACCTCTCCTCTTCTCATTTCCCACACCACAACTTTGAAACCTAGAGAGAAGTTAGAGAGAAGGAAGAGCTCTTGGAAGTTCTTGCCAAGCCGGAGTAAGTTTTTCGGTCCTAGTCTTTAGTTTCGATAGTTCTTTCAAAGTAGCTATAATAGAAATGTTGTTTTTAGCTTTAGTCTTCCAATATATTATAGATATCATATTTTTGGGTAGATATGATATATATTTCGAAATATGTGATGGGAAAATAAGTATGGCAAAATTTTGGAAGATTAGAGTTAAAAAAAATGAAGCTCGCGAAATTCCGCCGATTAGGGGTTCGGGGGCAAAATGGTAATTTGTACCTAAAATGCCGTTATAGTGCTAGAAGTTGATAAATGTTATCCTTATAGGATATCTAAGATAATCGGACCGCTGTTGTACCGCCGTCGTACCATTTGTTTCACCATTGTCAAAAGTACCATTTTCCGTAAAAGTACCGTTTTCCGTCAACGAAGGTACGTTCGCGTGCTGTAACACTAGCTCTGATATTTATGGTATGCGTATATGTGATATATGTGTTGTATGTGTATTGATGGTATGTTATTTGAGTGCATGGTGATGTTAGAGGATAAGCGAACATTTGCATGCTTATTTGGGAGCGATATACCGTATGCTACGGGGAGCGATATATCTGTATTCGCTGGGAGCGGTGTGTCTTCGCTGGGAGCGATACATGTAGGAATGGTTCTTTTGTTATGCTGATATACTGTATATGTAAATATGAGGTTAACCGTTACCTGGGGTCCGTATGCATTGGACCTCAGCTCTTAACATAGCGTCGGGTTCGGGAGGACCAAGGACCGAGGAGAAAGGCAAGCGGGCGCATAGAGATCCTGAAGATCTCTTCGTTGACAAAGATGGCTGTTGCCCGGGGGGACACTTTTGTTGTTATTCACTTTAAAAACTCTCGGTCATTGTACCGTTTTTGTAAATCAACCAGACTTACGACATTTATAAATATATGTATCAGTTACTCAATCGCTCCAATGCTCTACTCTGATGAAAAAAAAAATATACTGCTTTTGAAAATGAGATGTTACATCTTTTTTTTTCTTTACGGAGAAACTTGCCCATTAAATGCATAACGAAGCATCACTTTTGGTCATAAATGTATCACAGTGAATCCAAGAAGCAAAATAAATGCTTGACGAGGAAATTAAATGCATCGCATGAAGGTCTTGTGGACTCACCTGTAGCATATAAATTCAAATGGGTTTGCTGTGTCTTTCTTCTCCGGCCACGAACGTTGATGTTGCAGACAGCAAGAGTAACCTAAAAACACTAGTTCGTCAGTTTGGTAGGTCCAAAGTGCAAATATAATCTTCAATATACAATATTCATTAACAACAGAGAAACCCACAAGAACATTTCATCGATTTCGTTCAACCCATGAAAAACCCAGAACCATAACCAGGAAAATAATAAAGTTATATAACCGAAACACCTAGTACAACTTGGTCTATTGACGTTTAGCTAAGGAACCAGAAAGTGATTGTCGAGAGAGCAACGCGAAGCAGCGACGACGCAACAAGCAAAATGTGGAGACAGAACCTGAGTAATCACTCTCGGCGCGACAAGAGAAGTTCTGAGAGGCAAATTTAATTTTCCCCGTGAAAGAGACATGTTTTAGTATTTTGGATTTTATTAAGACCGGTTAATTATAAAGTGTCTAGTCCTAAATATATAATTTTATTATTAAGACCGGTTAGTTATAAAGTTTCTGGTCCTAAAGATATAATTTTATTAATAATACATTTTTAAAACCGGCAATTAAGAATTCTCCGGTCCTAATATTTACTATTGATTTAATTTTAAGACCGGTGTTTTATAAACATCCGACCCTAAAAGTCAAATACTTAGAGTAAACCTCTTCGTTTATTAATGAACCAAACTAAAAAAAATGAGGCGAGCGCAGCAGAACTGAATTAAAAAAATAAATAAAGGAAAACTGGAGAATATGAATATAAAAAAGGCACAAGCTTAGTTCTTACTGCTTCCATACATAACTGAAGAATATGCACGTACATAAGAAAAAAAAAACAATAACTGAACATTATCAAGACAATAATCTAAGTAAACATCCTAAAGCTTATTATCATCCAATGCCTTGGCGATATGGGCGTGAAAAGCATTAACTTCCCGCCGGAGATCAGCAAGTTCCTGTCTTATTCGCATCAGCCGCAATGCATCATTAGAGGAAAGAGGAGAGGGGTCAGCGGTAGGCGCGCTGGGGCCAACTGATTGGAGAGGGGGAGCAGGAACCTCTGCATGGTCTGAATGTTGGAGGGGGGGTGCGGCAACCTCTTCATCATCCGAAATAACAATGGGTCTAACGACCCGAGATTCTTCGGTCACAATAGAGCGCACTCTCGCTAGAGGAGGCACACCGTATAATGATCTAAGGATGGCAAGAGCTTTAGGTGTAAGAGAACCCCTACGAGGAGTTCTCTTGTATTTAACCATGGTTTGAGGCTTTGAGCAGTTGGTGCAGAGAGCTCCGGTTGTGAGGAGTTAGGAAGGCGAGAGGTATAGTGAGGAGTTAATAAGGACGGGAGGTAACTAGCTAGTGTGAGGAGTTAATGAGGGAGAGAGAGAGGGATACGCAATTGATACACTCTTTTTATTATATGTATTAACCGAAAAGTATATTATTTATTTTTTCAATTAAATTACTTTTAAGACTGATTTTTAGAATAATCCGGTCCTAAATGTCCACTATTTATTTTTCCATACAATTCAATTACTTTTAATACCAACCATTTATCTTATATCCGGTCCTAAAAGTCAATTATTTTTTTATCGATTATTTATTTTTGTAAAGTAAGAATTTTTCCTTAAAAAATATTACTTTTAAGAACGGATCTTTTACAAAATCCAAGTATTAAATGTTCGGTCACTTCAAAATTACTCGGATAGCGTAGTCGTATCCTTAAACTCCGTTCACATGATCCAGAGTCTCTTCGGCTTCAAGGTAAACTGCCCAACTATGCGTCTCCTCGTATTCTAAGGAACTATGCATCTCCTCGTAAAAAGTTCCCAGCGTTTCATATTCTTCAGGATAGGTTCTCTATTTAAACCCATTGTTACTTTAGTTTCTTTACATTCTTCTCCGTCACTTCTACACGGCCTCCTTAACCGACTAGCCTCCATTGTAATGGCCGCTCCACCAGGTCCTCCTTTTCCTCCTCCTCCTCTTCAACCTCAGCCGCCTCCGCCACTGCCCCCAAATCCGACTGTCAAGCAGTTGGTGCAAAACATTGAGGCCCGCGTCGATCACATTGACCGACGCTTGGGCAAATTATTTCAGCTTGTTCATACCGTCAACCATAAGCTGAACATGGTACTTTACGCCAATGACGTCGAGTACGATCCTACCTCCTCTGACGCCTCCTACCTCTCCGACATCGGGGAGGATTAGTTGTTTTATAGTTTTTTTTTTGCTTTTTTTTTTGTAATAGTAGGGCAGCGAAAAAATTAATATATAAAATATTTCCATATTTTGTTCTCGTGGGAGTTTTAATTAATTAGTTTATATGCATTATCTGAACCTGGAAAGCAATAAGAAAGTCAATTATGAAATATGGAAAATGGCAAACTCAAAACACCAAAATAAAAAAGACAGAAAAGGCAATTATGAAATATGGAGGTTGTAATATGTACAAATATTTAATTTAATGTTTTGATGCGATTAAAAATATATTAATAAATATATTTTCCAATGAAAGACTTTTAGGACCAGCTATTTTTTAAATCTACGGTCTTGAAAGAATGGCATATTTTCCAATAATAAACAAAGACTTTTAGGACCAGCTATTTAGTAAACCTACGATCCTAAAACACTAACATATTTTTCCAATAATAAACGAAGACTTTTAGGACCGGCTATTTATAAAACCTACGGTCCTAAAAGACTAGCATATTTTCCAATAATAAACAAAGACTTTTAGGACCGGCTATTTAGTAAACCTACGGTCCTAAAAGACTAGCATATTTTTCAATAATATGCCAGACTTTTAGGACCGGCTATTTATAAAACCTACGGTCCTAAAAGACTGGCATATTTTCCAATAATAAACGAAGACTTTTAGGACCGGCTATTTAGTAAACCTACGGTCCTAAAAGACTAGCATATTTTTCAATAATATGCCAGACTTTTAGGACCGGCTATTTATAAAACCTACGGTCCTAAAAGACTGGCATATTTTTCCAATAATAAACAAAGTCTTTTAGGACCGGCTATTTAGTAAATCTACTGTCCTAAACTTCTCGCATTTGTAAATTAATCAATAAATAGTTTTATCCACCATCCAACAATACATTCAGCAACCACTAATGGACACAAGGAATTTTTTTGAAAAGAATTAAAAAATTATTATTGTATACTATCACAAATTGGACAATTGTTCATTATACAGACCGAAGATGATTGTTGAAACATAGCATATGTTTACAATGAATTCACAAATCAACTATTTTTCCGATTTTCTGATATCATCATATCATACAGATATTCACATAAGACATTGCGTGTGCGCTCAATATCACCATCGGAAAGGGTCGCACGGTTAAACGTACGTAGCATCAAAGATATAAATATATTAGTGGTCCTTCCTTGCATATCAAAGGGGTCGGCGCGAGCAAAGTTATGTATTACATTTACCTTTGCTTGGATGTTAGTCACTGGTTGCATGACAATATTATACATGTGTGTCAAGACATAATGTCCACATAAGTTGGACTCCTTCGGTTGCCGACGGATCTAAAAACAAACAAGAAATATATATAAGAGCATATATTTCTATTGACCAAGTTCACAAGCCAGTGTGCCAGTGTCCAAATATGTACTAACCTTTGGTTTGCTCCATGTAGGCTCTTTGACTTCAGCCCCAAACCTGTTCTTGACCTTTTCTTGGAATGATTTTAAGGGCCTATTGTCAAAATCACGAATTTACTCAATAATGGTGTCAAAAAATTTACAGCAGAGATTTCAGACTAGACAATCAAAATGACATATGCTTACTTGTTCACCATCTGCTGCAATATAGGCGGTGGATCGTAGTGAAGGGAGCATAAAAAGACCACTTTATTCTCATTTGGGCAAATCAGGACCAACTGCCAATGGCGACTGAAAATTCATAACAGACAAGTACTCAGTAATATGTAGCAAAATTAAGGGAATTACAGAAAAGAATTATGATATGTACCTATTGTAGTATGGTTCCAAGTACCACTTTTTCCTATTGTTGGACAACCTTGATGTTATGTATGATTGTCTCTCCGCTAAGGGTGGTTGACTTATGTACTGTGGGCACAAGAATCCAATATCTTGGCTTCTGCGCCGCTGTTCCAATTCACGATACATTAACCTACAATAATAACATCAGGGAATTAGTATATACGTATGTGAGTGTCTCACATTTATGTTATGTACTCATAGAAGAAGATACTTACTTTATAAACATGAGAATCATTGAATCAGTAAGCTCCTATTTATCAAACAGCAGGGAAATTATATCATCTTGGTCAACCAAAACTGGGTGCTTGTTTTTAAGACCTACTTCTGCATTGACAGGCCACTGATTAAGTGCAACTTGTTTATTGGATACCATAAGGACAAGCTTGTCCTTGGCACTCAACTTAGCCGTGCTAACCAATTCAGTAGGGGCTGGAGCATCAGGAGGAGTAGAAACATGCACAAGCTTCACTGGCCACGAGATCAAGGTTCCAACGACATCACTCACAAGCTTCAGCTCATTAGTTGGGAGAGGGAGAGGTGCATCAATGATCACCTCTTCAACTGACACTCTGACTTCATCATCAGCCATTTGTTGGTGGTGTACAATTGATCCCAAGTTGTGGATAGTCCCTTTTGCAACCAATCGTCTATCATGATGTTCAGGATCCTCCACATAAAGGTCACAAGGTTGCTCTGACTTTCCAACAATGCAGCTCCCTCTAGTGCTTTGCTGCATAGCTGTAGGTGAGAGTGGCAAGGGAACACTGGTCTCTGCACGAGAGCTCACAAGCACCTTCATTTGATTCATTTCCTCCTTCATCTCCCTCATTTGGGATTGAAAATAGGCGATCAGTCAATGAAGCTTCTTTAGCCGCCGCTTGCTCATTCAATTTGGCCACCTCCGTGCCACCGTCTCATTCCACCGTATGTTCCATCTCCTCCCGGGTAACCATACTTTGTTTCTGGCATTTGGCGCTACCAAAGTATTCCTTCAGGCCTACCCTTCCTCCAATCCCCCCTTACACGCCCCGCGTGATCAGTTTCTGTCGCAATGGTCGAACATCATTCCTCCCGTCCGACACAAAAGTTCCCTCCGCTTCTTTCTTCTTTAGATCTTCCCGTAAGATACAGATAATGAGAAGCTTAGTAATGAAACATGTTTAGTAACTAAAAATTAACAATAACTATACTTACAATTCTTTCAGCAATTACACGAGTCTGTTCACTCGTGTAGTCGCCGCTTGGCTTTTGCCGAATATACAACCATAACTCATTACGACGTATTGGAGATGGCGGATCATGTATCGTAGAAGGATTGGATTCTGCTTCTGCTTCATCTTCCAATCTCTTCTGCTTGGCCGCCATCATTTCTTTTTCATCCTTTTTGTATCCGCCGCGAGAAGCCCTATGCGGGCAATCATTCTTTCTCCCTATCTCCTGTGCTTGTTCCCTTCTTTTTCGTGAATCGAAATGAAAACAACTATTAATTATGAATTCCACCATCTCACTAACAGAAATTAGAGAACTTCGCTTGATATGAACCTCAAACACTAGTCAAATTCACTTCATCAAGTTTCAACATTTTATTTAAGGAAGATGTAGAATTGTAGAAGAAATTGGGAGAACCGAGTAAAGGGAGTTGCAAAAATGCACCGAAACCTTTACATGTTAACATACTAACTAACTAATAGCAATGTCTAACCACTACCTACTACAAAATAACTAGCTAAGACTATAATAATGGTTTGACTCTTATGCCATTATTATTTCCCTAATTGCCTACTTAGTATTTTACCGTTGCACGGTTTACATATCAGACTTGCATACAACTAAGACATGCTCCTCTTATGCAGGACAAAGGATGGAAATATATACTTCTATTCACAAACAAAATCATCTAACTAACAGGATTAGATGAACACGTACAATAACATTCACATATCCGCACAAGTTAATAAGCAAACAAAATAGGGCAAACAGAACTAAATATAAACTCACCAAAGCTTCAAGAGTGGTCCGCAGCTGAACAAATTGTTGCCAAGTTTGTTCATCAATAAATTGTACTTATCCCAAGGATGATGGTCAGACCTAACATCGGCAAAAATATATGTGTTAGCTAGAAAGGTCTTAACTTCCTCCACCGATCAGCACAATAAGACAATGTCTTGTCTTTCAACTTCTGGGAGTCAGGGACAATGTATGTGAGCCGGATAGTGTCCCAAATAGGATCCTTTACTGTGCACGGTCGACATTTTTCCACTCATCTGTCAAGATGCTAGCCTTGCTGCGTGCTAGATAGCCGACAAAACTATTATATTTTTGTTTATTAGGACCGAAAGGAGCAAACTTTTCATCAAACTGAATCTCGAGCTTTGACCCAGAGGTCCGACTTATGGATACGTCTTTCATTCGTGTGCCACTTCTACCACGGCGTGCAAGGCGGTTACGAGGCTCATTGTGAGATGAAGAGGGTTCGTTCTGACTCACACCAGTCACACCAGTAACTGGCGTTGAAGGAATAGCAGAAGAACCGTTTTCTCCGTTCATTTTCGAGAAAGGAAGAGAGACTGAGAGTGGTGGTGTGAAAGAGGAACACCTAAGAAAGTGAGAGAGTAACAGAGGATGGTAGTGGTGGGCGAGGAAGAGAAGTAATGCAACAGGAAGAGGGGTTTCACAACAAGAACAGGGGTTTCGAGTTCGAGAGAGCAACGTTCAGTCCTAACTCTTAAGGCAACGTTCGCGCGAATATTTGGCGCTTTAGTTTCCATATCGGACGACCTAAAAGGCCGGTCTTAAAGGTTAAAATTTAAGACCGTCCATAATAAAAAGCCAGTCTTAAAAGTAATACAATTTTTGAATAATTTTTTTCAATATTTTGTACCGACCATACTTTAAATCTGGTCTTAAAAGTATAACCTTTAAGATTGTTTTTATATATGTCCGGTCTTAAAAGTTTTAAACTTTATATTTAAATTTTTCTTGATTATTTTGGTCCGCAGAAAATATAAGTTCGGGCTGTACGAGATTTCTCTATAAAATAATTGAAATTTTAATTACATTTTTAAGACCGGTTGGTTTTTTAAGCGGTCTAAATAATATATTTAAGACCCATTAATAAAGGATCCGATCCAAGAAGTTCTTCATATTTACAAAACTGCCACCAGTCATACCTTTAAGACCGGTGCGTCAGTACTTCGCTCTAAATGAGGCGGTCTTAAAGCCCTTTTTTGCACTAGTGTATGCACCAGTCACACCCACCAACCATTTCCCTCTTACTCATGCGATGCTTTTCCCATTTTTGTCATCTTTATTTTTTCTCTGCCTTCTCTTTCAACCTTTGCCTTCTTTCTATGCATGTTTCATATCACAGAAGAGAAGTGTCACGGTCTCAAACACGAGACCTTCTACCTTCTTTCTCACTTCACGTTCATCCACCTTCCACTACTGTCGCAACCTTTTGGAGACAAACAACAAAGTTTCACACAGAGTCAAAGCTCCTCTAATTTTCAGGACGTAAAAGTCAAGTTTCAGATTACTTCGCTGGCACAGCTTGATTCGGTACCACTTTCTTGTTCTTGTACTCTTGAACCACTTGTGGCTGCTCGTTGATCTGCTTTGCAAGATCCGTCTAGCTCATCTTGGCTATCCTCACCTCCGTTCTTACCTTTTCTAGAACTGGCAGCTCGGTCTCTTTATCAAGCTTCCTCTCGTAGACGACTGGAGCGTTTTTCTTATTCAAACTAGCGTCATACTTTAGGGCACGTGAAGTACTCAAATTCCCTGTACTTGATCGCTTCCTCGCCGATGGCATCCCCTGTAACTCCTTAACTGGGCTAGTGGCTGGAAGCTATATTGGGAAGGAAAAATCTTGCCTCCAACTCATCCTCTCTGCTCAATTACCACCCTCCCATGGCGGCTTATCAGCTTCATCCCTATACATCCACACCGAATCCCCCTTCCCCTTTCATCGTCTCTGAAAACTCTCCTCCACTTCCCTATCCTCACTCGGACATTTTCACATCTTCAAATAGCTACGGCCCATTCGACAATGTATTCATCCAGGGCATTTATTCTGTGGATGAGATGCTCGATATAATACCAAAGATAGAGTTATTCATCATGGTGAACTTAAAATCACAGTTTCTTGTTAAGCTAATAGTTATTGATTCCATTGCTGCTCTGTTTTGATTTGAATTCAAGAACACTAGTTTCGATCTGAAGAGTGGATCATCACTATTTTTCAACATTTTTGGGAATTTTAAGTCAATGGCAAAGAGATTTGGATTGTCAGTGGTATTGACGAACTAGGCTATCGATTTGATTGAGGACAATCACAGAGGATTTGAAAGGAATCATGGTTGGGAATTTGAGTAGTTTGAATCATTGGGTAGAAGAGTTTGTGCTGCGTTAGGGAAACAACCACAAAAGTACCAACAGCCTCTGAGTCCAGGGCGGGTGAAGTCAAACTCCAATTTTATTTATTTATTTATTTTTTTTAAAAAAAAAAAAGCTTAATGTGCGTCTGTTATAAAAAGGATACCATAAGTCTCTTACAGTGTCCCTTTTCAAACGGACGTTGTTCTTAGACTTTACTACGTCACTTACATAGACGTTCCCCTAAAAAGGGACATAGAAAGGACCTAAAAACAAACGTTAAAAATGCTTTCTACAGTAGCGAATTAGATAAGGACATGGAACTCAAATTAACAGTGTGAAGTTTGTTGTGGTGTCACTATACTGTTTATTTTGCTGATTTAACATATGACTAGACATATGATTTTAAATAAATAAAAAATCATCTTCCTCCGAGAGACGCTTGGAAATTACCAAGCCCCACTCCCTCACTTTCGTCTTCTTCCTTCTTCAAATTTTTCATAATTTAATTTCTTTTCCTATATGTTCACCCTCCCAAGGAAAGTCATCATCCTAAATCCTTGAGTAAGAAAGAACAAGAGCAGGAAGAACAAGAAGCGGAGGTGCCTCTAAAGCTCAAATCTCCCTCTCCCTCTATCGAAGATCAAAGATCACTCCTCTTCCATTGATGGCTTCTCTTATTGTGCATGTTTCAAGGAGAAGAATTAGAAGCAATCAACCACATCCTCTACAAATCATGTCTTCAGATCTCCAGTAAAGAAGATTCAGTCTAGTCAACGATGTCATCATCTAACTTTTCCTACCATTCTCTACCTTTTCTTGATGAAGAAGATGATGATCCCCCATGACTCCTTGGTCTTAGCCCATCTTCCCATGTTGCACTTGGCTGAATAGGATACCAAATCAACAACATTGCTAGCTATCTTCTGAAAAAGGTAATGAAAAAAACAAACACCCACCAACTCTAGAATTTCTACTATATTTTCGTCGTTTTAAAAGGAGGAGATTAAATAATAACCAAAGTCAGAAGAAGGAACAATATCAAAGGGATCAATCACAATAACCCAGAAACTTCTTGTTTCTTTTAGAAAAGCCACTTATAAAATGATAAGGTGCTGTTGTTAAAAAGTAGTTAGATGTTCTATGCTAGATGTTTCAGAAGTTGTTGGCTTCAACGAGAAACCAAGTGTAGAGCGTGTTTGTTTGTGGAGAAAATTGTGTGATGGAGGGTAAACAAACATACAACTACTCTGTTTTAATTTTTGTGGGATCAAGGAGGATGATTTTAATTTTCTTGGGAGGATGGGCAAATATGGAAAGAAATTGAGAAAGTTGAAGGAGGATGAAGAAGAAGAAGAAGAAGAAGAAGAAAGTGTTGCTAAGCCCACATCGGTGGGCAATGAGAAAAGCAAGCAAGTGGGGAGGCTATAAATAAAGCCTCCCCTTCAATATTTTCACGTATAAATATCTTCTCTTCCGTCTATAATTTCTTAAGTGTACTTTTGTGAGGAGTTCTTTTAATTCAAGAGAGTGATAAAATTGTTCTCTCCTTGTAATTAAAGAAAAATTGTAATTTTTAGAATTTTTGGTTTCCATATTAAATATCTGTGTTCTATTTATTATTATTTTCAATTTCCTTTTTTGTTGTTAATTTTTTGTCCGATGGGATCCTTAAATCCCAACAAGTGTGAGGGTGGGGGTTGGAAATTTAGAGGGTCTCTACTAAGAAGATGATGTCGTTTTAAAAGAAATTAAAATCACATGTTAGTTAGATGCCAAATCAACAAAATAAATAATAGTAATGACACTTTAGCAAACTTAACACCGATAATTTTGAGTCTGAGTCCTTATTAAACTGTAGAGACTAACATTGGAAATGGAGTAAAAGTTGAGGGATCAAAATCTATGGTTTGAAATGATAAGGACCAAAACCAAAATGAGGGCAAACTATAGGGACTAAACATTATATAAACCATTTCTTTAATGACGGGATTTCAACCTGAGATTCAGATGAAAGATAAATTATGAAACATGCTACTCCCTCCATTTCTTTTTATAAGATCTTGGGTATGCCCTATTCCTTTTTATAAGATAGATTTAAGGCTATTTCAAAAGTTTTTGTAAAATCCCCATTTTTCTCTAACTTAATTATAAAAATTACTCATACCACTATTGTATTTAATTCTTTTTTTATGAGTACTTACATATTTAATTCGCATATTTGAATAAAGCACTTAATTTTGATTATTAAAAATCAAAATTTGTAATTGACTCGAGAAAATTGTACTTAAGGATCCATATGGAACAAGGATGATACCAAGAGTCTTAAGGACGCGGCTTTCGTCCTATACTTATTTCCTCCACTGTAATCCTATGCCTCAAATCGACACCATTTGTTACAAAATCACACTATTCCTTCTCTTTTTTTTTTGAAAAATAACATTCACCATCCTGTAGTATTTCTTAAGTACTGTTAGACCTGGCTATCACCCAAGAGGGGGCTGAATTGGGTGTCCGATAAAACTTTAGGAACTTTGAAAATCTTTTCGAAACTTATTGAAAGCAGTTTGTATGACAGTGATAATTTATAAAGCGATAGTCAGTCATTCAAACATATATGCTGGATCTCTTATATTCTATGCTCGAGCATGATGTTCCAGTCAACAAGGTTATCTCTTGGCTCGATGTTGCTCGAGTAAGTCAATCTTTACTGCTCGAGCAGGACTCTTTTAACTTCATCTTATCGCTTCTGCCTCGATGATACTCGGGCAACTCAACTATGCTGCTCGGGTACACTTGTATTCTTGAAGCTTCTGATCATGCGTGAACAAGCATTATATCCTTCAATACAAAACCCAATCTTCCTGAATGTAGAGACTTTCAGAAAACAAGAATGCTATCAGCACAATACTCAATTTCCCGTGAACGTAACGTCTTCAATATAGTTTCAATTTTGGCAAACTATCCATGCTAATAAAGCTCTTCAAGTCCTCTTTCCAATGCAAGAAGAATCAGCTCGAAACTCGTTCTATTTCGTCCATTATCATTAGATGATTGGAGGTTGTTCTTGATCAGTGTTTTTTGCAGCGTCCTGAACATACCATCAACTTCAAAACATCACATCTCCTTCAATTAATATTTTTCTTTCGTGATTTTGATTTTTTTGGAAAGGTATGTGAGTCTAGTTTCAAATTGCACCGATTTCATATCAATCGGATTTTTCATTTGTGAGATATGCTCAAAATACCGAAGCTTGGTCCTGATTGTGACGGTGATTTTTGTGCCAACTTGAAAAACTCATAGCTCTCTCATCTGAACTCCTTTGGACTTGAAGTTTATATCAACATGACGCATTGGGAGTCTAGTTTCATATGCCACTAGTTTCACATCAATACGATTCCTGGTTTGGGAGATATCGTCGAATTACCAGAGGTCGCCTGAAACAGAGCTGAACAGAGTATGCTGAAGAATGACCTTGCTCGAGCAGGATTTCTTTTCATGCTCGAGCAAGAGCGGATTTTGAGCTGGAAATGCACCTTGCTCGAGCATAACATTGTTGTTGCTCAAGCATGACTTCAGGAACTCAATTATAGCTTATTTTAACTCCGAATCGAGCCATTTCAACTTTCATTTGATTATGGAGACTTCTAGAATCAATTTTAGAACTTGAATGATGATATCTTCATTCCATTTAGCAAGTTCTTCCTTCTTCCATCTCCCAACTTGATCATTCTTCATCATTTATCTTGGGCTCATCATTCTCTACAGCTTCTACCTTCTTCAATATCCAGAAAGCCAAGGGATGCTGAACTTGTTCCAGAATTTCATGTGTTGACTTTCTGTACTAGCACTATTCATGTATACTGCACTGTAGCTCAAATATGATGAAGCTTCATTCCAAATTTTGTTTGATTATATATAGAGACTTCCAGTATCACATATAGTGCAAGTTCTTCTTTCTTTAGCCTCCTATCAAACTTTTCATCTACATTAAGTATAAGAATTAGTCAAAGTATAAGATAAATGTAGTATGCAAACTTTTTGCTTCTTAAGAATGACATATGTATAAGACATCATCAAAACTAATCATAACCAACAAGTACTAGTCAACACCCAGAAATATTTTTCAGTACCAACACTAGTCAACACCCAGAAATATTTTTTCAGTACCATTTAGTATTTTTTATTTATTTTTGACAAAATATTTCGAGTCGATCGGTACTAAGAAGATACTACAGGATACTGAATGGTATTGAAAAAGTATTTTAGGGTACTGACCGTTATTTAAAAATAAAATAGGATGGTGAATGCTATTTTTTTTCAAGATCGTAAGATAATTTTTAAAGATCATGAAGTATTTTTAAGTACTAGTCAGTACCCTGAAATATTTTTTCAATACCAGTCAGTATCCTGAAACACTTTTTTAGTACCAGTCAATACCTTTAAATATTTTTAAGATCTTAAAATTATTTTAGGATCTTAAAAAAATATTTCAAGGTACCGATTGGTACTTAAAAAATACAACAGGATGGTGAATGCTATTTTTCAAAAAAAAAAACAAAGAAGGAACAATGTGATTTTACACCAAACGATGTTGTTTTGAGTGCATAGGAGCGTAGCGAAGGAAATAAGTAAAAGATGAAAGCCGCGTCTAAGGCTTAAATATGGTTCAACAAAGGCTAAATTGATAGGCAAATTGGAGGGCCCCACTTTTCGTTGAAGTCAATCACATTGCGTCTAAGGATGATTGCACCCTAGATTCAAAATGACTTTTTTAAAAAAATATAACTCCTATTTTTTAAAGTTAAATCCATATTGAAGTTATAGATGTAAAATTTTAATTCTTATAACATTTAGTGTAAAATCCTGAATTTTGGGCCTAGAGAGTTGAGAATAAACTTGTATTAGACAGACGACTAAGCTCAGTTCAGGAAGTATGACAAATATTATGAAGGGAATTTCCATTAATTCTAGCAGATTAAGGCTTCTGGGGAGGCAATCATCTTGTGACATGACTTTGACTATGCAAATGATATCCAAAGACTATGAAATTTTTCAGGTTAGAATTAGACATGATAAGCTTTAATTTGTTATATAATAAAGGTTAATTGGACCTGTATACACTGAGTTATGAATTTTTGAAGTCAACCCTTGAATCTGGAACTATTTTGGGCTGTGTGTACAAAATGTTTATTCTAGAATAGTTAGCGTGTGATTCGTTGTGGGAGGTGTTTTTTTCCTAAAAAAAGACTTCCTAATGGTCACATAACCTTTGGAATCACTTCAATTGGACACGTGTACATAAAGATATGAATTCTCAAAGTTGGTTGACCAATTCGCCAACTTTGCCTCTTGTGTGAAAATAGGTCAAGAGATGTGATCAATAAGCCTCTCCAAAGCATCCTATTTTTTAGCCAAGTAGCAAGAAGGGAAGAGAGGAAGAAAAGACAAGAAATTAAGACAACAATGCAAGTTAAAAGGTGTACCAAGAGCTATCATGTGTATAACCATTAATTGTGCCAAGTGTAATGCAAAGGAGATAACAAGTTTAGGACATAAATAACAAGTTTTTAGGGGGTGATGTGATCAATCAAGGGTGGAGGAGAAAGGAATTAAGGAATCCTTGACAAGTAAGCATGGAAGTTAAGAATTAAATGAAGCTACCTATGCTCATCTATAGCCACAAACTCCACCAACCAAGCAAACCCCAACTTGCCACTTGTCTACTGGGAAACAAGTTGATCATAGAATGGGCACAAAATCATTGATTTTAATGGAAATTGGAGACTATAATTCTTCTCCAATAAGCCATTAATTTTGGCTTTGCATGGAGACAAGAAGGAAAGAAGATTCAAGAAAATATGGAACTTGGTACATGCATAAAAAGCTAAGGATATTTTGGTAAAATAATAAGAGGGGCGCCTAATCATAATCTCTACCAAATGTTAAATACCCTCCACCTTTCCATTTTATATACTTGTATCGGTTGGTAAGGGAACACAAGAGAAAGGAGTGAACCAAAGACAAAAGGAAAGGAAAAGAAGGAAAAACCAAGGGTTAAGGTAAATGGACTACGGAACTTTGTAACATCTTTTCTAATTCACTTGTACATGCATATGGTCCTAATGAATAACTTTTGCTTGGAGTGCTCTCTGTAAGTTCAATACTTGAGTTTCCAATGGAAACTTGAGTTTTGCTTTGTTTAATAAAATTGAGCTACTCTCTGTCAAGTCAATACTCGAGTTTTGAAACCAATACTCGAGTGTTCCTTTGACAGTAATTTTTTCAATTTACCAAAGACAAACTTCAACTTGTGTTTACAATTGTCAGTTATCATCAAAACACATAGGGAACTAACATTCTCCCCCTTTTTGATGATGACAACACTTGTAAACCAAGATTTCAAGAATTTGATAGAGTTTGTATTTTAAATTGTGTTTTGCATTTGACAGAGTTTTACAAACCTCAGAAGTGTTCACAGAAATGGCATTCTGAAAGACTCAGGTATTTTGAAACTTTGAAAAACTTAGACATTTGGAAAACATGATTTTGCATATAGCAACATTCAAAAAATTGCAGAATTTCAGAGATGAGCAACGGAAGCCAGTAAGCATGAAAATTTTCAAAATGCATTCATTCATTGAAACTTGGATATATAAGTTCAAAATGCACAAATAGTAAAACATTCTAAACTATGTAAACCAAAACAGAATTGTTACAACTGCTTCAAACTCTAAGTTCTACTCTTGGCTTTTCTCTCCCCCTTTGTCATCTTCAAAAGAGGATGGAGTTGAGATATGGGTCAAAGAGAGGAGTAGGAGGATGTGATTGTGGTTGGACCTCAGTAGTGGGAGTGTGAGAGGGATTATAAATCTCAGTGGATGGGGTAGTTGGAGATGGAGAGGCTAGAGTCTCAGTGGTAGGGGTGGAAGCAGGTATAGGAGACAAGAAAATGGGAGTGGATGGTTCAGGTGATGAGGTAGGAACCTGAGGGATAGTGAAGGTAAATGAAGGTGCAGAATCAGGCTTCATATTAGGACCTGTAGAGGGACCAACACCAGAGGAGGAGCCAAGATGCTTCAAGATCTTATCTAGCTTATCACTCAGACTCACATTGGACACCATTAAGGTAGTGAGCTTAGCATCATGATCCATCATATGTCCAGTGAAGTCATCAACCTTTTCTTTGAGATCATTATTCTGACCAGAGACACCTTCAATTTGCTCTTTCATGGCATCCTAAGCATCAACCATCTCATGGTTGCCTCTTGTTACCTCATGCACTAGCTTCCCAACTTCAAACTCAATCCTTATTGACATAGCAGCTATTGCAGCATCAACAATGCTTTTCACTCGAGCATCAAAATCAGAAGGCAGAGATGACTGGGGAGGTGGAGTAGATTGAGCTTCATGTGCTCTTGCCTGAGAAGCTCTTGCTTGGGATCTTGAAGGAGCCCGAGATTGGCCAGAGTCTTCAGCTTCAAAGTTAAGCCTCATGAGATTGAGTTGAGCCTTGCCAATTTAATGGAGGATACTTCAAAGACACAGCAAAACCAACATACCATATTTTGTGGTAAAAGAGGATAACTGAAATCAGAGATGGAAATGGTATGTGGGAAGGCCTTCTAGATGAAAATTTGAACCTTATCATCTCCTGGAAAATCCAGTAGCCAAGGTTTATAGGATTCTTTTTTACAAAGGAAGTGAAGATGGGGTAATCTTTCTGGGCAAAATGTGTGAAGCTCCCTCCCTTCTGGATGAAGTTCCTGGAATAGATATACTAGAGAACTCGGTTTATAGGAGACATTGACCCTGGTTTGAAAGAAAGCAACTGCTGTTGGCTTTCAGGAAAGGGCTCATTTGGTCTAAGTGTGGTGAAAATCTCTTGGTTACTGTAGTTTGGTGAGGAAACAAGAGGAGGGTTGTCAATTTTCAAGATGGTATTAAGAATTGAAGCAAACAAGGTGAATTTGACACCCTTGACACTGGTAGTCATGCGTTCCTCAACCAACTCACCATCCGAATTTAGGATATTGTCAGATTCCATATTGAAGTAAAATAGCCTAACTAAATTGGGAGTATAAGGCGCAGAAATGGATATGAACGTGTCATAAGGTTCGAGCCAAGGAGATAAATTGACACTACAATCTTGTTGGAGTTGAACTAAGTCTACTGCAACAACAGGGCAGAATTCTTTCTTCATATATGACTCTTTAAACTTAGCATTTTGTTCAGAAGTGAGAGCTGCAGAAGCAACGGTAAAACCTTGATGAGGAGTAGGATGGCGGTAGATGTCTCCCACAACATTGGCCATCACTGGAAGTGCCTTCTCTGGTTGACTGTGTCTAGAAGAAGTAGCTCTGGAGGAAGCTTAGCCTTGCTCAGTGGTGTGCGATTTAGTTACAGTAGCCCTCTTCTTCCTCACTGGCTTAGAAGCCTCAGTTGCCTTTGCCTTTCCTTTGCCTTCTGGTTGAGGGTCCTTTCTCTTCTTTGAAGGAGACACAGCTGGTTCTTTGAACGAAACCCCCTTCGATTTAGGGATAGGCGATTGTTCAGACGCTCCTTTCGATTGGGGCGAAGAATCAGGGATATCCTTGCTCATTCCCCTTATTGAACGATCCATTCCATAATGGAAGCGTCTGGGAACACTTTTCATTCTTCTTGGTCGCTGAGGAGGAGGAGGAGGAGACCATGATTTTGACCCTTCTTGGTCAGAACTTGTGTCGTGAATCTCCTGGGGAGTTGATTTGGAGGCCATTTAGGGTTTCGGAGACAGGGGTTTGATCGAGAGTCGAGAGAATCAGAGAGGGAAGAGAGAACGACTAGGGCAAAACTTGAGTTTTGAGGCAAGTCTTGAAGAACATAAATTGTGACCTATATATATAGACGCGACAATACTCGAGTATTCATCACAAAACTCGAGTTTTGAAGAATGGTTACTAACCTGAACTTCAAAGATGTAAGGTGAACCTTTGAACTTTCGCGACCAAAACTCGAGTATCCAACTTACATACTCGAGTATTCATCTTTTCCAAAAATCAAGGTTGCTCTCTGACCCCGACAAACTCGAGTATTGTTTCCAATACTCGAGTTTGCTTCTTTCAACAACAAACACCAGTATTTCAAGAATCCTGCATAAAACATAACTAGATACTCCTATTGGTTATGATTAGTTTTGATGATGTCTTATATAGATGTCATTCTTAAGAGCAAAAAGGTTGCACACTACATTTACATTATACTTTGACTAATTCTTATATTGAATGTAGATGCAAAGTTTAATAATGGAGATTGATCAAGGAAGTAGATTGAAGAAATAAGTTCTTGCACATAATATAATGGGAATATCATAATGTCAAGGAAGCAAGAAGCTATCAAAGGATTTTGGGAATAATCAGAAGAAGAGGATATTGAAGAAGGTAGAAGCTGTAAAGAATGATGAAGAATGATCAAGTTGGGAGATGAAAGAAGGAAGAACTTGCTGTATGGAATGAAGATATCATTATTCAAGTTCTTATATTGATGCTAGAAGTCTCCAAGATTATATGGAAGTTGGAATGGCTCAATTCAGTGTTAAATCAAGCAAATATGAGGTTCAAGATGAGAAAACTCGAGTTTAGGACACAAAACTCGAGTTTGGAACTCAAACCTCAAGTTTTGGAACTCAAAACTCGAGTTTAGAAGAACTGGACTAGCAAACCTCGAGGTTTCAGTCAAAACCTCGAGTTTCCAGCTATCATAAGCTCTTCAGCTCCACACTGTTTCACGTTCAGCACGAGCGACATTTGGTAATTCGATGATATCTTCCAAACCAAAGATCTGATTGAGATGGAACTAGTGGCATATGAAACTAGACTCCCAATACGTCATTTTGATATAAAATTCAAGCCCAAAGGAGTTCTGATCAAGGAGTTATGAATTGTACAAGTTGACACTAAAATTCACGCCACACAGCAAACCAAGATTCAATGTTTTGATTATAACTCACAAAATAAAAATAGGATTGAGCTGAAATGTGTGGCATATGAAAGTAGACTCACAGAGAGTTCCATCAAGAGTTGAACAAACCAAAACGAGTTCAGACCAAGGAGATATGGTCTTCGAAAGTTGACGGTTATTTCAAGAAAGCTGAACAAAGTCAAAACCTCAAGTTTTCAATGGAAACCTTGAGTTTTCATCAGACAGAGAGCAATGAACTTCTGAGTATCTCCAAAACCTCGAGGTTTGGAACCAAAACCTCGAGTTTTGGTCAGACAGAGCAACTGAGTAAAGCAACCTCAAAACTTGAGTTTTGCAAATAAAACCTCGAGTTTTCATCTCAAATTTCTTGAGAAAATCACCATTTCGAAAATCCCGATTCTTCCGATAAACATCCAGGATGATTACCCAAATGATTTATAACACTTCTTAACATTATTTATATCATTTGTGGACATGTTTCAGATGATCAAAGGCTGTTAAACTGAAGATCAAAGGGAAAGTAAATGCTTATGTCATAGCTGGTTCAGAAAACGAAGTTCTAACGGCTAGTTCCATTTGAGTCTAACAGCTATATTTCTTTATCCAACATTCATTAAATCTTCAAATGGTCATATATTGATCTCTACCTATAAAAGAGGACAGATTCAAGTAGAAAAACGCAGAGACACAAGATTACATCTTCAACATGCTTATACTCTGTTTTTCATAACATTTACTCTCTGTTTTCAATGCTCACATAGTTCTTCATAGAGAGTGAAGTGATTTGTATTGTTCTTCAGTGTTTATTCATTCACTTCTAAGAGAGCAGATTTATTGTAATAATTCTTTCCATACTATCTGAGAGTTACTCAAGATTGGGTGATCTTGAGTGGGAAACCCATTGTATTGATTTGCTTGTAAGGGGAGTAAGTTCTAGTGAGAGAATTACTTCGAGTACGAGTGTGTAATCAAGTGGGTGCATTGATTAAGTTTGTAAGGGGAGTGAATCCTAGTGAGAGGATTACTCCAAGTACGTAACGTGTAATCAAGTTGAGAGAAGATAGTGGATTGAAAATCTCAAGTGGAGCTTGAGGACTGGACGTAGGTCAAGGATTGGACCGAACCAGGATATATCTCAGTTTGCATATTCTCTTCCCTTATCTCTTATGTTTCTAGCATATATATTTGAATGACTGATTATCGTTTATAAATTATTTCGTCACTCAAACAACTTTCGTAAGTTGCGAAAAGAATTTCAAAGTAACTAAAGTTTAATCAAACACCCAATTCACCCCCCCTCTTGGGGGATAGCCAGGTCTTTCAACTCCGATGCTTAAATTAGTTTCTAACAATCATAATAAAAAAAACATAACTAACATTGAGAGAGAGATACTTACAACTCTTTGGGATTTACCATTCCCAATTCTCTCCTTATTAAATTAAATTGTTCTTTGGCCAATGGTTTGGTAAAGATGTCAGCAAGTTGAAGATGAGTTGGGATGAACATGACTTTGACATCCTTCTTCTGAACATGATCCTTTATGAAATGATGTCTCACATCAATATGCTTGGTCCGAGTATGTTGTACTGGATTCTTGGCCAAGCTTATTGTGCTTGTGTTGTCACACAATATTGGGATCTTCTTCAGGTTGATTCCCAAGTCAGATAGTTGTTGCTTGAGCCAAAGGACTTGAGCACAATAGCTCGAGGCAGCTACATATTCAGCTTCAGTAGAGGATACAACCATGCTTGTTTGCTTCTTGCTGAACCAGGAGACAAGTGAGCCACCAAGAAATTCGCATTGGCCACTTGTGCTCTTTCTATCTGTCTTATACCCAGCATGGTCTAAATCTGAATATGCCACCAAGTGTTCAGGTTGACCTTTGGGAAACCATAAGCCAAGGGTCTTTGTGTCAGCAAGGTATCTGAAGATTTTCTTTACATTCTCAGCATGAGACTCCTTAGGAGCAAATTGGAACCTTGCACACATCCCCACACTGAACTACTGGATGTCTGGACGGCTTTTTGTGAGGTAGAGCAATGAACCAATCATTCCTCTATATCTTGTGATATTGAAGTCTTTGCCCTTTTCATCAGCATCCAAGGCAGTGGTTGAGCTCATTGGAGTATCAGATCCATTGCATTGGTCCATCCCAAACTTCTTTAGCAGATCATTGAGATACTTGGTCTGAGATATGAAGATTCCATCTTTCCTTTGCTTGATTTGCAGACCAAGGAAGTAATTGAGTTCTCCCATCATGGACATCTCAAATTCTCCCTGCATACTCTTAACAAACTCTTCACACAAAGCATCATTAGAAACATTAAATATAATGTCATCAACATATATTTTAACAATTAAAATTTCACCAAGCTTATTACTCTTTATGAAGAGAGTTGTATCTACTTTTCCTCTAATAAATCCTTGATCAAGAAGGAATTTGTTTAATCGCTCATACCAAGCTCTAGGAGCTTGCTTAAGACCATAAAGGGCCTTTTTGAGACGATAAACATGATCTGGATGATGAACACATTGAAAACCGGGAGGTTGTTCAACATAAACTTCCTCTTGAATAAAACCATTTAGAAAAGCACTTTTTACATCCATTTGATAGAGCTTGAATCCTTTGACACAAGCAAAGGCTAGAAGAACTCTTATGGCTTCCAATCTTGCCACTTTGGAGCATAAGTTTCTTCATAATCAATTCCTTCTTCTTGATTATAGCCTTTAGCACCAATCTTGCCTTGTTACGGACAATGATTGCTGACTCATCTCGTTTGTTCTTGAATACCCATTTAGTGCCAATGATTGGATGGTCTTTAGGCCTAGGTACCAAATCTCAAACTTGATTTCTATCAAATTGGTGTAACTCTTCTTGCATAGCTATCACCCAATCATTGTCTGAAAGGGCTTCATCTATCTTAGAGGGTTCAATATGTGATATAAAAGTTGAAAAGGTCACTTCATTCAAAGTGCTATTTCTAGTTCTTACTCCTTGTTTCACATCACTTATTACTTAGTCCAAAGGATGATTCCTAATGAAATTCCAAGCTCTAGGCTGAGATTGATCAGGGTTTTCTAAATCATTTTGAGGATCAGCCTCGAAAACATTTTCAGGATTTTCAATAGAGGCAGGAGTAGTTTTAGAAAAGAATTGCTTTTTGAAAGTATTTTCCTCATCATCATCTAAGGACTTATCAGATTTGGATTCACAGAATACAACATGTATAGACTCTTCAACAATACAAGTACGAGTATTAAAGACTCTATAAGCTTTGCTCCTATTTGAATAACCCAAAAATATACCTTCATCCGCTTTGGGATCAAACTTTCCCAAATGGTCCTTACCATTATTTTGGATGAAGCACTTACATCCGAAAACATGCAGATGAGCCAAGTTTGGCTTTCTTCCCTTGTACAGCTCATAGGGAGTTTTGCTCAACTTCTTCCAGAGATATGCCCAATTCGAGATGTAGCAGGCCGTACTCATTGAATCAGCCCAGAATAATTGAGAAGTATTGTTCTCATTTAGCATAGCCCTTGCCATCTCAGTGAGAACTCAATTATTCCTCTCCACAACACCATTTTGTTGAGGTTCCCTCGGGGCTGAGAAATTGTGATCAATTCCCATGTTGTCACAAAATTCTGCAAATGCATGATTTTCAAATTCTCCTCCATGATCATTTCGTATTCCTGAAATAGAGAAACCTTTCTCGTTTTGGACCTTCTTGGTGTTAGTATAAAGGTTTCCTAGAGACAATCTGTTTTATCAATTGAACACCTTTTACTATTTAGTATTTCATGATTTATATATTTGAGCATAATTTATCTTTATCATATTTATGTCTCGCCTATATTTTATGGTTAATATGAGTTTAAAGATAAAGGTAGGAATAGAATATGTGTTCACTTGATGATCTATGATAGAGATCATGATCATGAGGAATCGAGGACACTACATGTCTATTGCCTAAAACTTGTTTCTAGTCTTGAGTCACCAAGAAGGGCGTTGGTGATCTCAATAAGACTAAGACGACATCATCTACTTGTATAGTGATACAAGGTAGGGACCTCATGGAATGCGGGTATAGTGATACCTTAGCGATGTCGTGGTGGATCTGTTAGAAACAGATAAAGACCGAACGCACCACCGAGAGACTCCACAAGGATTCATTGTAGAGAGATCGTTGGATTTGTAATGTCTCTCATCATTTGGTAGTGCTGATCATCTTAGACTTGAGGATGTCATCGAACACTATGTCCTAGAGTTATACTTTGACTGTACAACTCTATCCGCCTGAAATATGGGGAGAATAGTGTACTCTTGGGTGTAACTTGAATACATGAGTATAGATGGACATGCCGAAAGGACTTCTGATCCCTACAAGGATTAGTTGTTCACAAGACCTAGGTAGGGCTTGGATGACTTCTAGTTGACTCGAGGGAATCTACGCATAGTAAGTGATCATGAAGAGTCATGATCCGTCTTAGAGTCAATAGAAGAATATTCCTAGTTACGTGTAAAAGCTACATTTAGTCAATCTAGAGAGGTGATACTCTATCTATCCTTGCGACTAAATATGAACAACGTTGTAAGGGATGATCATGCGACAAGATCAAATTAGAAAGGTAGATCACTTGATCAACTTCATTAGTTACGGGACTATGCAAAGCATTGCTAGTGTCTTATGTAGTCATTAGATAAATTAACCTATTAAAGGAGTTTAATTGGTTGAGTTTATCTATGTCGATGAACTAATTCGGCCTAATGGGTCACACACTAAGATTATTCTTGATTGCTTAAATTAGCAAGTTTGGACCAATAAATGTTATTGGGCTTTGTCAAGATTATTGGTATAATTGGGTTGAAACTTATTTCAATTATAAAGAGGTTAGGAGATTAAGGGTAATTTATGAATTATCCAAATCTATATTCAATCGGATTGAATAAAGATAATAATTAATTAATGGTAAATTATTCAAGTGAATAGTGCTATTCATCTTTTACTATTCATGAATAATTAATTATTAATTAATTATGAAGCATTCTTGAAAGAATTAATTATTCAAATCACTTTGGAATAATTGATTTTCAAGAAGACTTTGGATTTGAAGTAGAAATGAATATGTATTTTCACATTGAAAGAAGAACGTGTATTCAGCATTGAAAGAAAAACTTATTGGCGGTTTCAATGCTTTTATAAAAGATTCATTTCCTTCATTTCATTCACACCTCTTCTCTTCTTCTCTCCTCTCTTCCTCTTAGGAAGTTTCTAAAAGCTCTCAGTAGTCTTTATAGTCTTGAGGTAAAGTTAAACACCTCCACCTTCTTCTTGCCTATGGCGTCAAGCGAGGATTCAAGGAGAAGGAGTTCTCATTTGCTGATCGGAGATAATCGTGTGGATCAAGCGTTAGAGGACATCATCTTTTTTGACGTCTTCAAGTGATCACAGGTATTCCGAAACCCCGTATGTGTTTTAACGAAGCAGATCCTAAATATGTATTATAAAGAGTTATGATACGTGGTTCTTGGTTCATGAGAATAGTATTTCACGTGGCGCTAATGATAAATATTATTTACCGTATCGAGTCAAGATTTTCCAGTATGCTCGGATCGACTTAGTCGATCTGTCACATCGAGAAAAGAATTAATCTCGGGCGGTAAATATTATTTCTATGCAAAGAAAATTATTTAGGTGCAAGTAAAAATTATTTACCTTTACGGTAAATATTATTTTCGGCACGGTAAAAAGATTTTTACGACTATTCACATGAATAGTAATTTACTATTCACGTAGTAAAAATTATTTACCTTTACGGTAAATATTATTTATCGGGTACGGTAAAAAGATTTTTACCGTACTATTCACATGAATAGTATTACTATTCACATGAATAGTGAATTTGCACCGTGGGTTCCGCAAATACTGAAAAATTTTGTTTTACAACCTCGTTAACTTATTGCTTGAATGTCAAGCAAGAACCGATTTTAACCTTCACTTGGCAAAACAAACAAACTGATCAAATGTTTCATCTTTAGAGGATAAGAATATAGTCCAAGCAAATCTAGAAAAATCATCAACTATGACCAAAGTATAAAGATTGCCACCAAGGCTTTTTACTCTAAATTTGGTCCAACTAGATCCATATGAAGTAGTTGAAGAGGTCTATTAGTTGAAATTTCATTTTTAGATTTGAAAGATGATTTGGTTTGTTTCCTTTTTGACAAGCATCACAAATCATGTCATTTTTAAAACAAAGTTTGAACACCAATAACCAAATCCTTTTTAAGTAATCTGTCAAGTTGGATCCTGTTGACATGAGCTAATCGCTTGTGCCATAGCCAACTATCATCCAAATTACTAACAAAACATTTTTCAAAAACAGAACCATTTCTAGAGAGATTGAGTGTATAACAATTTCCTTCTCTAGGAGCTCTGAATAAAGCTTTTGATTTTATTTCTTTCAAAGGGAAAATATCCTTACTGACAATCAAGCACTCCTAGAATCAAAGATAACTATGTTACCTTTATCAGTGCTTTAGCTTACACTGAGGAGATTGTAACAAAGTCCCTCCACTAGGTAGACATCTTTGATTTGTGGTCCTTCATTGTTTCCAATTTCACCAATGCCAGGAATCTTTCCAGATTGATTTCCACCAAAGGTTACCTTGCCACCATCTTTAGGCTTGATTGAAGCAAATTTGGATTGGTCCCCCGTCATATGTCTAGAGCATCCACTATCAATATACCACTTGTTGGGATTTGATACTCTTAGACAGACCTGCAAAACACAACAGATCAGGTCTTAGGTACCTATCTTTTCTTGGGTCCTTTGGGGTTAGTTTGTGTCTTATGAATCTTGTAAGATCCCTTTGACACCCATTGATAATTTCCTAAAGGTTTACTCTTTCTTTCCTTTTTATGAAAACAAGAAGAAGTAGTATGACCTTTACGATTGCAATAATTGCAATGAGCAAAAGGATTTGAAGAATGAACAGATGTTTTAAAATAGTTCATATAAATCTTTTCTCCAAATTTCTTTTTGCCTTTCTTTTTATCAAAGTTTGGTTTGTAACCGATCCCTAATCTGTCATTTGTAAATCTTTGCTGTTTCAAAATGACATTGAGCATTTCACTACCTCTTGTGAATTTCTCAAGTGCCTTTGTAAGATGCACATTCTTTTTCTTTAGATCAGGACAATCTTCACAAACAGCATTTTCAAGACAGGAAAGCTTTCTACTTATAGTTCAAGAGTTATATTTTTCTTTTTCAAAGCAAGATATTTTTCATCAAGTTTTTCAAATTCAGATTGCACAAGGTTATATTTAGCAAATAATTCATCGTAAGTTGGTTGTGAATCATATACCTCATCACTATTTGCATAGTGCTCTTCTTCTTGAGCCATGAGGCATATGTTAGCTTTGTCCTCCTCTTTAGCTTCATCTTCATCGGATGAGCTGTCTCCCCATATTGCTGAGACATAAGCTTTCTTCTTGAACTTATTGAATTTCTTCTTGTCTCTGTCTTTATCCTTCAGCTGGGGGCATTCTAACCTGATGTGGCCAGGCTTTTCACATTCGTAGCAGATGATTGGCTTCTTTGTCTCAGTGTTGGAGCTACCTTTGTGAAACTCTTTGTATCCTTGATCCTTTCTATAGAATCTTTTAAATCTTCGAACAATCATTCCCAGCTCTCTTTCTTCGTCTTCTTCTTCATCATCATCTGCCTCCTTAGCTTCTCTGACAGCTTTAAGAGCAACGCCTTTGAACTTGCTAGTTGCTTCATCAAGTCCCTTTTTGAACTTGAGCTTGGATTCATATTCAAAAAGGCTACCAAAGAGGGATGCAACAGATGACATTGATTCACCACAAGTTTCTTCAATCGCAATTACTTTAGCTTCCCAGTCCTTGTTGAGGATATTGAGAATTTTCCTCACTTGCGCAGGTTGCTCATATTCTTTGCCCAATGAAGCAAGTTGGTTGATCAGATGAGTGAATCTTAATCAAAATTCGTTGATGGATTCACCAAGCTTCATTCGAAGAAGATCATATTCTGTTATGAGAGTGTTGATTCTGTTATGCTTTACTCCATTACTTCCTTCATGAGCTACCTCCAAAGCATCCCACATGGCCTTTGCATTTGGCAATGTGCAAACACGAAAATGCTCTTGTTGACTCAAGGCACTTTACAACATAAGAATAGCTTTGCTGTTGAGAGTTATATTTCTCCTATCATTCTCATCATAAGCTTCTTCAAGCTTTGGAACTCTAACGCCATTTTCAAACACTGTTGGATTGTAGTCTCCAGTCTCAAATACTCTCCATAGGCCATATTCAGAAGCCATGACAAAGACTCTGAAATTGCTTTTCCAGAAAGAATAATGCTCTCCACTGAATCCCAGTGGTCGGTTGATCGAAGCTCCATCAGGTAGAATACTCTCCATAGTGATCGTTCTCAAGATGTTAATCTTTTCATAGAAGACCTTGCTCTGATACCAAATGAAAGTGGAGCTTAATCACCAAGAGGGGGTGAATTGGGGATTTTAAAATTCTTTTCAGATTGCTCTGTTTTCGAACACTAAAACAGAGCTAGATAGAGTATAAGGAAGAATAGCAAGACACAAGGAAATTATATTGGTTCGGTCCAATCTCTTGACCTACGTCTAGTCCCCAGACACTCTGGGTTTTCACTATCTCGATTGATTACACACTTTGTAACTCAAGAGTAATTCTCTCACTAGAACTTACTCCCCCTTACAAGTTGCAATCAATATCCCAATCTCCAAGTCCCCTGACTTGAAATTCTTACAATGAAATGATTCACAATAAATGAACTCCCTGACTTGAAATTCTTACAATGAAATGATTCACAATAAATGAACTCTCTCTAAGAGTGGATAAATATAAACACTGAAGATCAATGTATCAAAAGATACTTTACAAGTGAAAACTGAAAGAGTAGTTGGCAAACTTGAATGCAATTCGTTTTCAACAAATGTGTTGTTGAGAAGAATTGAATGCTACTCTATTTATACTAAGAGAGCATTAAATAACCGTTGTAAACTCTATTATAACCGTTTGTGCACTAATCTAGCTGTTGGATGCACTTTGGTGTCTTCTCTCTCTACTCTTCAGTTAATTCCTTTTGTCCAGAGGATTAGTGTTTATTTCCCTTGTAATAGATCCGTTGGAAGAGCAACTACTGCTTAGGGAAAGCATACACTAATCCCTTTGCAACGTGTAGAGAATGATGGCTCAAAAAGATGCAAGTTTCTGGACTTTGCATTTAATGTTCTGACATCACTTTTGCTTTTGCTCAAATCCTCAATTAATATCCTCTAAATAATCTGAAACTTACTAACAAAGTGGTTAAACATAGCTAGGAATATTAATGAGAGATAATAGGAAGTATTAAGATCAAACAAGAAGGTTTCACAAATTCGTCAGATTTGATTTTCAAACTCTACGACTCATACTCAAGTTTGTTCGTCAATACTCGAGTTTGTCACTGTGGACTAATATCAATACTCGAGTATCCATAATCAAACTTGAGTTTTCTTCTTTCAGAGAGGAACGTCGTGATTTGAGATTTGGACCATATCTTTGAATAGGAACAAAATTCGAGTTTCCAAATCCAAACTCGAGTTTTGGACTTTTGATATGAAAATAAGTTTAAGTCCAAAACCTCAATACTAGAGTTTTCATTTCAATACTTGAGTTTCCAAATCATTGAAAAAGAGCAAAGCTCTCTGTATGCCCGAAACTCGAGTTTTCAGAGATTGTGAAAACTTTGAGAAATCTATGCCAAGTCAATACTTGAGTTTTCAAATCGATACTTGAGTTTTCAAAATATGTGTAAAACTTGAAAACTTTCTATCAATCCGATACTCGAATTTCCAGACCCATACTCGAGTTTTCACAAGTTGAAAACTTTGGTGACTCTCTGTATGACCAATACTTGAGTTTTCAAATAGATACTTGAGTTTTGAAAACATGTGTAAAACTTGAAAACTTTCTTTCAATCCGATACTCGAGTTTCCAGACCCATACTCGTGTTTTCACAAGTTGAAAACTTTGGTGACTCTCTGTATGACCAATACTTGAGTTTTCAAATAGATACTTGAGTTTTCATTTCTTCAGAAAATATTGAAGAGTCTTTGTAAGATGCATACTCGAGTATCCAAACCGATACTCGAGTTTGGCTCAGGGTGAAAAACTTGGAGTGCTCTCTGTAAGTTCAATACTCAAGTTTCCAATGGAAACTTGAGTTTTGCTTTGTTTAATAAAATTGAGCTACTCTCTGTCAAGTCAATACTCAAGTGTTCCTTTGACAGTAAGTTTTTCAACTTACCAAAGGCAAACTTCAACTTGTGTTTACAATTGTCAGTTATCATCAAAACATATAGGGAACTAACAAACTTAGTATTGGAAGCCATGAGATTAAATTATGAAAAGTTCAGAACTGCTATTCTTGAGAATTCATAGGGCAGTCGATCGATGATTTAATTTTGGACAAGTAAATTGTGTCCAAAAATTATGAAACTTTCCATAATTAACTTAGACATAATAAGCTTTGTTTTGATGGGTAATTCGTGATTTTTGGAGTTGTATACAAAGAGATATGAATATTTGAAGTTGACACATAATTCTGGAACTTTGATATGGATACTAGAGATATTTAAATTGTTCTGGAACCGTACAAGTATCTCTGGCTGCTAGTGATATTTTTATGTGAAAATAGACATATCAAGAGTTACATAGCTTTTGGAACCACCTAAAATTGGATACCTATACAATTAGATATGAATTTTCAAAGTTTGGTGAAAATTCTGGAATTTTTGGTCAAGATCCAAAGATGATATAAATGGTGGTCAATGTTGCACTACTTATCATCTAAGGGTTATGATTAGTCCTATTTGATAATTAAGACTTCTTATTATGCTTGGGTAAAATAATACATATTATTTATTATTTTAGGAAATTGCAAAAGCCCAAGGCCCAATAAAGAACCTAAACACTATTTTTCTGTTGAGCTAACAGGTAGTAACTTTAATCTCATATGCTTTGTATATTTGTGTATGCATGTTTGTACCATGATTTGTAATTCGTGTCTAGGATACACGTATGTTGCATTCAGTTGTTCTGGGTTCGAGGCCTAATTATTGTGTTTTTCCCAAGTGTGGATTTGGGACTTATAGGGTCCTATGTTTCGCAGTCTACATTGTTTGTGATGTTGTGTTGCATTATGTGACTGTAAGTATGATATATGTTGAATGCTAGTTTGTTGTTTTTAATGGTTGTGGTAAACTATCATACAATGAATATACTTTGATTATGAGATTAATCTATTACTCTGGGGTTCAACTTGAATCCTAGACCTACCTAAAAGTTTAGGAAGGGGTTATAGTGGTGAGTAGAGCTCCAAGGGCAAAATAGTGAACACCGAGCATTGCTGAAGGCTGGTGAGTGGTGAATTTGGTGGTGATTATTTGTATTATATTTGTATTTGTATTATTTAGTTTGGATGAGAGATTTTAAACAGTAATAGAATTTTATTTTTGATGATTGTAAATTCTAATGATCATGAGAAGTTGTTTCTAACATATAGCTAGAGTAGTTTTATTTTTAAAATCAATATTCTACGCCCAAACAATATTTAATCTTAATTCTACTGTATGACGTGATGTATGGCATGTGAACAAAGTAGGTTGTGACAATTGTGGTATTAGAGTGTGGTTTAGGCTATATTAGGTAGAATACTGATACAATCTTGGTTATGTGGTAACACGAAGTAGAGCACTAATGATATAGACCCTATGGAAGAGGGTTCATGCTCCAATGAGTAAGGGCTCTAAAGATAGATGAGTTGGCACAAAATACAGATTCTGTTTCTAATCCTAGGGCTCTTGATGTTAAGTCAGGATATGACTTAGATCCGTAGATGCTATTGGAGCTTTGGGGTTAAGTGTGCTTAGGCAGGAGAAATCTCAGGATGGGTGGCCTCCTGGGAAGTGTTATAGGAATTTGTAATCATTTGATTTAATGCATGAGTAGCTTGAGGTATGGATCATGGTGATTCTTAAGGATGTCATGGGAATGTTGGAATGAATACGGATAGGCTTGAATCTGATCTAAGCTAAAATAATTCTTAGGTTGAAATGTGATTGAGGTTAAATTAAGGTTCCAACACGTGAGAGTATGAACCCGTAAATTGTTTATTGATGCTACGCTGTTAGCAATACTTTGGGTATGATTGATGATTGACCTTGAGGTGAAAGAATGATATTAGAATATGCCCTTGTGATATTGGGGATTGAGATGAAATTAGAACCTCGTGAATAGTGTTGATGTTATTTAAACGTTTCGAGGATTAGACTAGGAATTATGAATCATGATCCTAGTATGCACGATGGGTATTGTTAAGGAAATATGATTTCTCAATTCAGCTAATGTTGAGGTTTTGAGAGTTGAATTGTGAATTCGACGATTGTTGTCTAGGATTATTTAATGATAGTGCCTTATGAGGATATAACATAAGCTATGAATCAAAATGATTCTAGCATGATTGTTGGGTATGGTCAAGGTTTAAAAATTAGGTTGATAAATCTAAGATTGGTTGGGCATCCAAAGGGATTGCTACCAACCGAATAGTGACCTGAGAATCTGATTTGATAGTAAGTGATTCTTTAGGCAATTGAATCAACCATAATGAATTGTGGTACTAGAACTTAGTATAGATTGATTTGAATGAATTGAGGTACTAGGATATGTGTTGGTCGAATTCCCTTGTGGCAAGTGAACCAGTCGAACAAGTAAAAAAGAATAAGTAGAGTTATTGTCCCACGGAGACTGTTGATATCGAAGATGATGCCAATTTCCTTTGACAGTTGTATGAAGTGAAATTGTATTTGGTTTTGGTTGTTTTCGCTATCATTAATGACAAGAAATAAATAAGTGATTAGAAGTTGAAGGAAGATATCAATTTAAAAGCAAGTTGAGTTCTAATTTCATCATAAGTCGTGTTATTCCCCCAGTTTGCATACAACGCATTGCTATAGCAATTATGCTGCACAGCTTTTGTAATGCTACAACATAACCACCTTTCACAATATTATTTAGTTAACCCACCACTATCCTATACAGAAGTGTCTACATTCTATAAATATAGTCCTCGCTTTACTTCTTCCATATTCCTATGGTGATTTCAAGTTTAATATGTATGTTTAAACCTAGATGTTCTGGTTATAAGCGGTAAACTCATTCCTAGCATTTACAATTTAGGTTGAGCCATGCATGGGGTAGTCCAGCAAATACTATTTACTAGAGGTCTAAGCGTGACTCCCTTTCGGGCAACCAGGGCCACTAATCTAGCCCTTAGTGTCCGGTAACCGACTATAGATTAACTTGTTGTTACACAAATTGAATATATTAAATTAAGAACTAGCAAACTGGGTTCATTCTACAACTTAGGAATTCATCCTCACTCAGCCGATGGAAGTTTAGTTCATGACTGATGAGGGAAACACAAAACAGAGTAACATAGAACAGCCCATGGAACTAGAATGATTTCCGATCTACAGTCCTCTCAATCAGCATCACTTACGATGCTACAACATATTGGTCGTATTGTACTGTTGGCACAGATGTGAGCATACCCTATGCTATAGCATTGTATCCGCTTTGTTATGCGTTTCCACGATAAACCCAAAAATAGTCCTTTTCTTATGCACATGACCAGGATAATGATATGGATGCAATATTTTTTAAGATCTGTCCTATATTTCCCTATGTGCATGTATTCTCAAACATTTCAACAGATAACTCACAAGTAAGCTCATATTCACATACAAAATAGTCAAAACACATAGGGAAAATATGGTAAATATGACTCATCAATACGGTACCGATTAATCTGAATGAATTTAGGCACTAGAATGTGGTACCAATGAGTATGAGGTATCTAGAGGTTGCTAGCTACTGATTTAGCATAGGGAAAGATCCCAATCTCAGAATATTCCCTAAAATTAATGATTGAGAGATTGTTCCTCGATGGAATTAAGTAGTAGCTGAAACCTCGGTAGCACAGGTTATGGTCACATGATCGTGACAGATAATTGTAGAGATGCTAGTGGCTAATAAATTCCTTGAAGTATGGGTTGGGTACTCGATAGGGAAAGATGAATTTGTGATTATACCTGGAGATGGATTAATAATGAAAGTCCATACAAAATAACCCCAGATAAGGTTTATATGATTTAGTGTATCACCATGGGGTGCTCAATGTTAGTTCTTTATGTGTTTTGATGATAACTGACAATTGTAAACTTAAATGAAGATATTGATTAAGTTAAAAATGTTTGAAACTTGTTCAAAGTTAACTAGGAATTTGCTGTCAAAGACGAACTTGAGTTTAAAGTTGCCAAACTCGAGTTTACACTAGACAGAGAGTTAATCAAGTCTTATGAACTTAGCTTAACTCGAGTGTCTAAATGAAAACTTGAGTTTGAGTTTGGTTGAGAGCTTTCAAAGTTTTAATGTTAAAATGACTCAAGCCAGTTTAGATAAAATTTGAGTTAGTGCTTGGTTGAGAGTTTTCAAAGCTTTTACTTTTTAAAGGAAACTCAAGCCAATTTTGGTTGACTCGCGTTTATGCCAGACCGAGAGCTTTCAAAGCATTTTGAGCATTAAAGTGACTCGAGCCTATTCCTTAAAACTCCAGTCAGATTTTATGTACTTAAACTTATTTTCAAATTTAAAAAGTCCTAAACTCGAGTTAGTCACTTAATGACTCGAGTTTACACAAACTCAACGTTTTCAAAATGCTATCGTGAAGCTTATTTCGAAAGAAGATCTAAACTCGAGTTTACACCAACTGACTCGAGTCATGCACTTGAGTGAAACATTTTAAACTCTAGTTTCAATCTTACAGAGACATCTTCATTTAAACTTTGAATCTATTTTTAACGAAGATGATATTGTGATTCGAGCCTAGAATGTTAAACTTGAGTCATGCACTCCAGTTTTCTTGAACAAACTAGAGTGTAAAGCATCTCTATTTTACAACCACCATGTCTGGTTCACAAAATCTTCATGTATGATCTATATACTCCATATCATCTCTCATTACTATTCCTAACTATGTTTAATCGATTTGTTAGTGAGTTTCAGATGATCAACAAGTGTTAAACTGAATATTAAGCAAAAACCAAAATATGATGTTAGAAACATTAAATGTTGGCTCATAAAACAAAGCACCATTTTGGCAAATCATCCTTTATACATTACAAAGGTTTTAATGTTTTCTTTCATCATTTGGAAGCCTATGCTCTCAATGGATATATCTTAAGGAATGTCAACAAACAACTTCTGACCACATTGGATGAGTCAAAGCATTACAGAGAATACCCCTGGTTTAACCTAATAGCTCCTTTAATGCTTCCAACAGCCACATTATTGTCTCCAATGGTCATTAAATACTTCCAACATATATAAGCTAAAGAATTCAATTCTCAACAATTACCAGAATACAGAAAACAAAAAAATGCTCAAAGTGTTACTTGCATTTACTGTTTTCTACTCTTCTATATAGTATCTTCTGATACATTGAACTTCAATGTTTATTCATCTACTCTTGTAGAGAGTTTATCTTTGATTATCAATCATTGTAAGAATCTCAAAGTTGTGGGACGTTGAGATTGGGTTATTAGTTTACAACTTGTAAGGGGGAGTGTATCCTAGTGAGAGGATAACTTTCAAGTACAAAGTGTGTAACTGATTGAAGTGATAGTGAAAATCCAGAGTGTCTAGGGAATGAACTTAGGTCAGGAGTTAAGGCCAAACCAGTATAAATTCTTGTGTTCATTTTCTTCTACTCTCTCTCTCTCTCTCTCTCTCTCTCGTTTGCCTCTATTTTGTGGTGAAATTCTAAGCTTATCGAAAAAGTTTTTAAATCACCAATTCACCCCCCTTGGTGATATTTTGTCATCTACATCTCCGGCATTATGAGTTTACTATTGATTATATTTGTGTCATGAATATACAGTGGGTAGTGAGACCTACTAGATTGATATGACTTCATATCGTTAAATTCAATATGTGCTTACTAATATGTCTATAAGCTGGCAGAAGCTCTCGGTCGTTAGATTATGAATGGGGCAGTGTCCTGAAGAGATCATGAAGCCTGAGAATTATAGGTGTTGTCCTGGAATGGCCAAAAGCTGGAATAGAATGAACTATGTATCATATGGATGGCTCGAGTAGCAAGAGCTGGAGCCTAGAATGTGGAATGTGTTTTAATTTATGACCTTCTATATCAGTTGTTTGGTTCCTAGATATGTTTAAAAATTGAATTTCAAACTTACCAATGCAGCTGTTGTATTTGTGAGTTTTCTGAACTGAATTTTTGAATAAAATGTTTTCTATGGAATTTGAGACTAGTTGTAATGGTCATTTCATACCAAAAACTGTTGTAGAAATACTCAGTTTGCTAGATCTTGCCAAATATGCTTAGAATGTTTCTTGAATCGCTTATCATTGATAAAAGCTCATTTGAACTGAAAATTGTTTTGATGGGATATGAGAGGTTGACATACAAGGTTGATACTCACACCAAAAGTGAATATCCCAATCCGAGTAGTTTTGCATTGTAAGGGCTCATACTTTGCCTTGTATAGCCAGCACCCTTGCAGGCGTTCAGAGTAGGGGCTCCGAGCGACAGTGGTCCTTTTCCCGGTATGGGATTTCAATGGGTAGGCCATTATTGTATGTGTCAATGCGGACATTGGGTATCTTTTTGGGGGACGAAACTCTCCCACATTGGCTGATAGGCACGTTACCATTTCAGTAGTATGTTTATGAAAGGATTGCGATCTATCTTGCTGTGGCAGGACGAAGTGGTGGCATGTGTCTCTCAACTGTTAAATTTTGTGAAATAAATTATCCCATGTATTAATTGAGTCGGTAGTAAATGTTTTTATGAATTTGAGCTGGTAATGAATATGTTTTTCATGAACTTGAGCTGGCAACTAATATGTTTGATTGAAAATGTGAAAGCACTACTACTTTTGTATAGTGCGAATTGTAAAACGTACTATGACCACATAAATTTTTAATGTGTGAAAATTTGAAAATGAGACAACATAGGAGAATGAAAAACAGTTATGCAATTGACGTCGCTGATGTGTTGAAATGAAAAGTGGTGCAATTGGTAATCATGATGATACAAGAACAAAAACTATAGAATGGTCTAGAAATCTGAACTAGTTAAATCAGATAGTATTTGCCAACTACAGTGCTAAGCATGAGGAAAATAGTCTTAGAGCTTGAATTGAAGAAGCTCAGATAAAATAGACGAGCAGAGGCTAAGGCCAGGTGTGCAAGATTGCACAGGGTGGTGTCCTTGGGCCGTAAAACCTGTATGCCTAGCACTGTATTTGTTGCCTAGCATGGTAACTTTGGACTATAGTGTGCAAAGTATGTCATGAGGATGATAGAGTATTCAGACTATACCAAGTTGTAGTAGAGATGCATGTGGCACGAGAATGATTTCCGAGTACTAAGGCTAGAATATCCATAGAAAATGAATAAACTGAGTGGTTAGAATGATTGTCCAAGGAATATATGTTCAAATTTTGAGGATGACATTTATTGAACGGGGAAAATATAATATCCTGAATTTTGGGCCTAGAGACTTGAGAATAAACCTATATTAGGCATACGACTAAGCACATTTTAGGAAGTATGACGAATATTATGAAGGGAATTTTCATTGATGCTGGCAAACTAAGGCTTCTTGGGAGGCAGTCATCTTGTGACATAACTTTAATTGTGTAAATGATATCCGAAAGCTATGAAATGTTTTAGGATAGAAGTAGACATGACAAGCTTTAATTTGATACATAATATAGGTCAATTGGACCTATATACACTGAGTTATGAATTTTTGAAGTCAACCCTGGAATCTAGAACATAATTCTGGGCAGCGTGTATAAAATGTTTTTCTGGAATAGTTGGCGTGTGCTTGGCTATGGGAGGTATTTTTCCCTAATAGACTTCCTAATAGTCACATAGCCTTTGGAATCACTCCAATTGAACATGTGTACATATAAATATGAATTCTCAAAGTTGCTTGACAAATTCTACCAACTTTGCCTCTTGTGTGAAAATAAGTTAAGAGATGTGATCAATAAGCCTCTCCAAAGTGCCCTAATTTTCAAACAAGTAGCAAGAAGGGAAGAGAGGAAGAAAAGGCAAGAAATTAAGACAACAATGCAAGTTAAAAGGTGTACCAAGAGTTACCATGTGTATGACCATTAATTGTGCCAAGTGTAAGGCAAGGGAGATGACAAGTTTTGGACATAAATAACAAGTGTTTACGAGGTGATATTTTCAATCAAGGGTGGATGAACATTGAAGTACATTACAAATCATCCTACACACTATGGTAATCTATATAAACATTGATAAAACAGAGAGCGTATGAGATAAGCGTTGGAGTTTGAGTATTGGGATTTTGATGGTGAAGTTGTAAGCTATCGTTATTGGCTTCGTCATTCTGCTTAGTCTTGAATGCTTCCCTATTTATAGTCGATGAAGATTATATGACCGTTGAGCACAGTTTTCCATTAGTATCTTAGAATATGACTGTTGGAAGTAGCTGTTGAAGCTTCTGTGATTTCCCTATGCTTTGTCTACCATTTAACTTCGTTAAATGACCATTGTGATATTCCAATTTGTCCATTAGAAATAGATTGGAGCTTTTTAAGGATTTTAATGATAAGTCGCTTTCGTTTTCGCTTCAACAAATGCTTCAGACGCAATCTCTTTGTTCTGCCCTGCAAATCCTTTGTCTGCTTTGCTTTCTACAGTGCATTTGATGCTCTGACACACAGGAATGGCTTTCATGTTTCTAGAGCTAATTCATGATCTTAACATTTGAAACTCATACATAAATAAGATTAGTAGCATTGAGAAGTACAATGAGTATTAATCAAGTGTAATCAAATTATAACTAATTTTTGAATTCTCTGAGACGTTATGAAACTGAAGCATCAGACTGACACTCGAGTGTTGTTACACTTCTATGTTGAAGGCCTTGCTGAGACATTGAAGCAATACTAGAGTGTTTGTAATCTACACTTGAGTGCCTCTTTCTTTACTTTAAGTACCTTCATTGTTAGTGTTGCAAATACACATAAATAATTCACTTATGCACTTGAAGTGTTGTCAATTTTGAAGCAACTGTGTGTGAAACGTCTTGATAGCACTCGAGTGCAAGTTCTTTCTTTCAGAGAAAATTAAGTGTCGAGCAATCTTCTACTGGAAACCATGTTCACTCCATTGATCTTGTACAAAGATCAATTTCCAGAATGTAGTGACTTTCAAAATGTGCACAAGAATATTGGCAACAGGAAGGGTCAACTTCCAGTGAGCATAACATTTTCAATATATCTCCAAATTTGGCAAATCACCTATTTGTAGAAAGATTTTTAAGTCTTCTTTCCAATGCAAAAAGAATCAACTCCAAGTTAGTTATATGCTGAGAATTTCGATCAGATTAATAAAGGTTTTTCATGACCATCGTTTTTGCAACATCTTGAACTGACTGTTAACTTCAAAAAATCATATATCTTCTAGTTGATCTTTTGTTCCATGATATTGATGTTTTGAAAAGATATTTGAGTCTAGTCTCATATGCCACCAATTTCACCTCAATTAGATGTGTTTTTGTGAGATATACCCAAATTACCGAACCTAAGTTTGATATATGGCCTGAATTCAAGTGTTAACTTCTAAAATTTATAGCTATTTCATCAAAACTCCTTTGGGCTTAATTTTAGTGTCTATGTGACACACTGGGAGTCTATTTTTATATGAAAATGGTTTCAATTCAATCATAAACAAGAAAGTCACAAGAATCAGGACTTGGCGTGAATGTAAGAAAATTGTTTCAAATAAGAATGAATGAAACATACTCCTTAGGAATCAAAGGCTCTAAAAGATTGAGTCCTTGTTGAAGTACGGAAGTATTTGGCCTAGCCATATTAGGAAGAGCAACAACAGCTTGAGCTTGGAAGGCCCCAGGAAAGTCATAGATTTTGATTTGGTTTTTTCTCCAACCAAATCAACGAGGAGAGAGATAGACATAGTGCAAGGTAAAAATGTTGTTAGATAGTTGTATAAAAAAGTTAAATTCATATAAACTTTATAATTATAAAACATCAATTAGTTCCTATAACATTAATTAAAAGTCTATTCTATAACTTCAAGAAGAGCCGATGTTTACTTTGAAAAGTATTATTAGAGGATTTATATAGTTTCTAAGATCATTTAAAGTAATTATAACCTTAATCATTGAGTAGTTTCTCTTTTCTTTCATTATTGATGTGGTGTTTTTATTCAATAAATAAATTGTATAGAGACGGATGGCAATCATAAATGATTGCTTGTTAATTTAATAAGAAATCAATTGTTTTTAATTTTATCAATCATAACTTGCTAATTATTTATATACAAGGGATTTCTAGAAACTATAAACTCTGAAATAAACAAGTGCAATTTAGCAAAAGGGTTGCTTTCCTCATGAACTACATATTTTGGGCATAAAAGGGTACTTTGGGAATAATATATGCATATAAGGATCAGGGAAAAACTATAGACTCTACCGAATTGGTGTCATTTACAATTTCCTAATTAAAAGATACTAAGACATTAAATGGAGCCATGACTTTTCAATTAATTGATTTAGCTTTTGCTAAACATTTACGTGAAAGCTATCGTCAATTAATGAGATATTCCCTTTGGTTCTTAATATAAGACATATTATGGGGGTTGATCTTGAATTTAAAAATAAGACATAGTTTTCATATAGGTTAAGGTGTAAATGGGTCGACAAAGTTTTACGCTTGGAGCATCTAGCACAAATAAGTTTTAAAGGGGGCCAAATTACTAATCAACAATTAAAAATGGGGTAACTAGCACAATGACGTTAAAATGATAGACTTTGACTGTTAAAATAGTTAGAGGGGGAAAAGTTTGACTCTAATTGTTCACGTGACATAGAGCAAATGATGATATGGCATACATGTATAAGAAAACAAATAAAAGCCATCGAGCGTTGAAGCGGCTCGAAGATTTAATTCTTGGTTGTCATTTGTGATCTTTATCAAGCTAAGGTCGTTCAGCTTCGATCTACCTCTCCCAATGTTGCCTTTGCCCGATTTTGAGTATCAGCACCTGTTTAAATTTTTTTTGATTCACCTTTGTTTGTTGAGTTGTTCTAAAGAAATTTGGTTGACCAACTTCTAGAACAGTCTTACAAGTGGCTTTGGAGTAGTAGAATTTCTTGGTTGTGCCTAGGATGAGAGGAGAGAGAAGAAGAAGCTCTTGATTTATAGATGCTTTTGCTCCATGGATCTAAGTAGGGGCAGACATTGTAGCTGCCGATGAAGGCGGTGGATGGCATGTAAGTTCTGGTGAAGACATCACGCTTCTCGACTTTCGAAGTGTCTAAGAGGATGGAGAAGCTGGCTGCGTTGAAGACGATAATGACTCTCGGATCGGAGGCATTTAAAGGGTCAAGCGGCATGTTGGTTCGAAACAAGGTGGAGTTGTACTTCTTGATCCAAGAGAAGAATTTTTCACGGCCTCGAAAGATAATGAATTGGATTCGGCGCAAGATCTACCTCTACAATGTCACTTTTGAGAAAGTTGAAATAGTTGAATGCCTTTTACTAAAAAGTTGAGGCATTTCTTAATTTTGTCACAGTCATCTCTATTGTAGTATTGCATTTGTGAGTTCTTAAATTTTACCATAGACCCTCCGCCTGTATCTTTCGGTCGAAGATGATGAAGATGTAGCTATTGTAACACCCCAATTTTCATAGTATAAATCGTGTCGGTGACACGTGGTTTTAGAAAAATCGTCAAAGTTTTGAGGTGCTACAGCTTAGCGTAATGCGGAAACAAAGAGCATGTACTAAAAATTTGAACAATTGAGTGACTGATATAAAATACTCAGGCATATGCTGATGCCCGACGTATACTGGTATATTAAAATTTCCCGAAGGAATATTCATGTGATACAAGACTTATATAATTACAGAATTTATATTGTAACTATACTATTTCAGACCAAACCATTTCTTGACTTGGGGCATAGAACCTAACACAGTTAAATCAAATCCATTTGGCCAGGCTGGGTAAAGTCTAGTGGAAGTCTCCCCGAATTCACGGCGACTGATTGACTGAACCACATAGACGACCCTTTCTAGTTTAAGCACCAAATGGTTTGAAGTAACCCTATTAGATTCATGCCAGAAGGTAGGTTCAGTTAACCTTCTTCTTGCATTTGCTTTGACCGGCCTTTCTTTCCGAATTTGTCCTTTGATGTCCCGTTACAACCCTTTCTGCCTGTCTATTTGTGCCTTCTCTTGGCTCCATCTACTGGTGCCTTCTCTGATCCATGATCCTTTCCTGACTATTAGTTAAGACTGAGGTTCAATGCCCATTGGACCTCAGGTAATGGTTAACCTCATTCTTATGTAAACAATATGTGTATGACAGATATTCATGACATTTCAGCAACAATCAATACATAAGCACACAACATATGTATCCCAACAGTACATAAGCACACAGCAGATGTATCCCAATAGTACATAAGCACACAGCAGATGTATCCTTAATATATATTAACAGTACATATCACATGTAAAGTTATCTATACAATTCACATGTATAGTTATCTATGTTAACAGTACACATCACATGTAAAGTTATCTATACACTTCACATGTATAGTCATCTATCACATAAAAGTATACAATAAACATCAGAGTTAGTGTTATAGTACGCGAACGTACCTTTCACCATGTATTGGCCAACTTGCCTAACTATTGATCCGATTCAGGACCTCCCGGATATCCTATATGTTATCGTCGGATTATTTCTTTTTCCCATAATATCACAACTAATATTCTACCTCTTAAAATAATATCAAAAATGATATTTCCACCCATTTTGACATTTCTACCCTTGGTGTATTCATTATTACAATTTTGCCCTTACATTTTCTCAAAAACGCAATACTGAATTTCTGGGCAGAATTTCTGATTAACTTTGAAATATCATAACTAAATCTAAAAAAATCGAAACGAGGATCCGTAAAATTCCTCGGAATCCTTAGGATGTCTAGTTTTAATTAAAAATACTGGTTCTTGCCCAGAGTTTAAGAAAAATTCCCAGTTTTTATGTTTTCACTCGCTGCCCAGAAATTTTCAGAAAATGTAGCCCATGTTTCAGAATATTTATCTCCTAGCACAAAACTCAAAATTACATGCTAGAGGTATATTTGGAAAGCTCTATATGTCTACTTTGAACATTAATTTTCTCAAAATTTTAGAACATCATCTTTAACATAAGATACCGGTGTTTTTACCCCTGACTTCAGGAATCGCTAACCGACAAAATTTCACCAGAGCTTCACTACTTTGATCCTAATCTTCCAAAAAAATTTCTATATCGCTTTCTCCATCAATTTTTTTGAAATAAAGCCAATTTTAACCATAAAAACATGAAAATAAAATTGCTTCTAGGAATTTAAGATCAAAGCATAAATTTCTATGAATTTAAAAGCTAAACTTAAGAACTAGAGAACTTACCCTTGAAGAACTTTGCTACTACTTCCTTCTTGCTTCTCACTTCTCACTAACTTCTCTCTACTCTTTGTAGAATGGTTTTTGGTGTGAAGAATATGAAGAGCTAAGGGGTCTATTTATACTAAAAGGTCATGGCACTCTTGGTAATTATTCCTAACCTAATCCATCTTGCATGTGAACCATGGGTTTACATTAAATAATCTGAATTCTTCATCAAGCCAAGGCCAAAAAAGTGGCCCTCTCTCCCTCCATCACTTTCTTCCAATTCCAAGAGGATATCCCATCCAAAGGTACCTTATACTCTTCCAAAATTGGATATTATTATCTCATGTGTGTTTTTTGTTTTTGTTAAACAATTCTTGGCTTGAAGAAGGCATTGGTGGCTTCTCCACCTTCATCCATTCTCCAAGCAAGCCTTGGTGGCCTCACCACCTTCATGCATTTCCCAATTATGTGTTTTGATCCCTAGTTACTCTAAGTGTGTTTGTAACTAGATGACTTTGGTAGTTTGGTTAGCAATTAAGCAAAAATGCTCTTAGGGTTTAATTTGGAGTTTAATCAAGTTCCCTAATCAATCTTGTGATTTTTGAACATCATGGCTTAATTAGAAGTATTTAATTACCCCTTCATTATTTTAGAATTTATTGTATTTGTTAGGTAACAATTAAGATGATAATTCATCCTAAGCCAAATTTGTGTTGTTGTCTTGGATTAATGCTTGTATTTAATCTAGGATTAAAATCCCTTAATTGTCTTTGATAATACTTAATTGACTAATTAATTGACTTATGGATTTATCATGAGGATTAGTGGTTATTTAGGCAAATTTTACTTCACTTTAATTGGCTTGAGATTTTTACTAATGGAACACTTGATTCCCAATGAGCCAACAAGGCTATTTTTCTTTAATCACATGTGTTTTAACTTAGGAAATTTTCAGATTCTCTCCTCCTCTTGTGCAAGGAGAGACCGTGGCCCTTCCTCTCCCATGCACTCTTGCTTTATTTTTCCATGGTCCACAATCATCCACACACAAGCCTTTGTTGCCTCTTGAATTTTCACTTAGGTTTAGTCTTTAATTAGCTTAATCTTTGGTCATTAATCCTAAAAGGGTATTTTAGGTGTTATTGAATTTATTTGATTGGCCACTATATTAATCATGATCATTAGTAATCATCTTTATGCTAATCTTGGCCCTTCATTAGCCACTGATCTTTAACTAGGGTCACACATCAAATTTATGACTTTAAAACATGTTATTTAATTAATTATGGAAGTTCCATGAAATTAATCTAATTCATGTAGATTTAATTATCTACTAATTGTTGGCAATTTTCTTTAATTGTTTTAATTATTTTCTCACAACTTTTTGATTTTCTATAGCCATTTATGCACTATGCATTTATTTAGTAATCATAGGGCAACTCATGGTCCCTAAAATAGAATTGGACTTTTGCCTCTTTAATTTCCAAGGAAAATAATCAAATAAATTATTAAAATTAAAGACAACATACTTTCCTATTTTAAATAGGTATTATTTACCAAAATATTATATTTAAAACAATTAGGGATTTTTCAAGTATTATAGCTATCAAAGCCCGCTTTTCCAGATCGCCTTTCCATCCTCGATCGCGTAATCGACAGTTGCAACCACTCTTGCCTTTCCAATTAACCTCCTTCTTCTAATTTGTTTACCACTCTCACCTCCCAGGTCATATCCCTTCAACACTCTCATCAGCCACCTAGACAACGTTCAATTCGCACCAAACAACCTTTAACATGATTTTAACGTCATTGTGCTAGTTACCCCATTTCTAATTGTTGATTGGTAATTTTGCCCCCTTTAAAACTTATTTGTGCTAGGTGCTCATAGTGTAAAACTTTGTTGGCCAATCTGCACCTTAACCCTTTTCATATTTGTCAATATTTTCCTAATTCACCCCATTAGTGCTCCCTCAACAATAATTCAGGAGGAGAGGTAATGGGAGAATATAATTAAGGAAGATGGTTAGGGTGTTTTAGTAAATACATGTTCTATTAACTAATTTAAATAATTTCCTTAATCTAATCAAATTAGGTAAATATGTCTTATATTAAGGACTGAAAGAGTAGAACAAATGATACTGGGAAATGAAGGACAAGAGAGTTTGGTAGCAAAAAGAAAAAGACAAAGGCTACAACAAACATGGCTTGAAAAATGGGAGGAAGAGAGAGAAGAAGATAGTCTAGCATGGTTAATGTGTGAAGAGTATCACCATTCTTGTGCATATTATTTCATTCTTACAAACGGTTTCATCTATTGCATATATTGCCATTTTACTATTTTGTGGCTAGAATTCCTCCCTCTCTCACATATTTGCTTATACATACTCACTCTTGTGCACGTGAATGTGCAAATAGAGACCAACACACTCTCACATAGTCATACTCACTCACACATGTTCACTGTCTTTCTCACACTCACTTGCGTGCAAGTATGTACACATATTGACTCACCTTTGCCCCATTATAGGTTTAAGTGTACAACTTTAGTATTTATTATAAGTCTAGATGGTCAAAAAATTTGGTTTTAATATAAGTCCACCTTGAATGTTATTAATAATTGTTTTTCTAATTTTACTTCTAATGAATGAGAGAAACATGTGAGAAATATGTATAGCATATTTTTTTCAATACTCATTAAATAGGCCTAAATTTGAAAATTTTAATCAATTTAAGACATATTAAATGTCTTAACTTCCATATATTGATTGTATTTATATATTAAGTACCAGAGTGGTATGCATAGTTTGAGCTTAAATCTCTTAGTTTAAAATGCCAAAAAAGCTTAAATCTCTCATAGTTTAATTAGAATGTCAACATGGTCCAAATTCTTATTAAATTATAGGGACTAACATTTAGACAAAATAAAACTTGAAGGATCAAAATGTAAAATCTTTTATTTAAGACTTGATTATCCATATACTTAATCAAAATCTCAAAATAATTAGAGTACTTGGCGAAGCACAAAAGATTTAAACCTAAAGGTCTACCATAATAGAAAGTTTCCATATAAACTTTTCAAATGTCAAATATAGTTATAAGAAAATCCTCTTCCAAATTGAAGTTAACCATGATATAAAACAATTTAACTAACTCATTTGAAACCACCTATCATGGTTAAAAAGATTGAAATTGTTGCACCCATCCTTAATATGCCTTTATCTATCAGAGTTTAAGCACACAGACATCGAAATAGTCTAGACGACTTAATTGCAGAATAAAACTTCTTTTAAATTAACTTGGTTTGAAAACACAAGGATAAATTTTTCTCGAGCGATATCAATCCCATAGAGGGATCTTAATACAATAATCCAAAAATAGGTAAATGATAAACGATTAAATATAGTCTATCTATTCATATTCTTCCAACAAGTTCCTTTTTCTGTAACCCTTACAGCTGCATCTTTCCTCTTGATCCCGATCCACTTCTTGTCTCTTTCATCTGGAGTTCAAATGAATTAAGATTGTATTGTTGACATTTTCTGGAAGGAAAAAAGTTTGACAAGATTAAAAAACATGTTGCAACCTATAAGAAATCAAAGAATGAAAAATTATAATAACTAAAAGGTGGGCAAGCAAACCAAAATGCTTGTCTTCAATTAATCATAAACGAAAATCACAAGGAATAACATCACGAAGGTAAAATGATAAGCACACAAGAACTCGGAGAAGTGATGAAGTAGCACTAAGAGCACCTTAAGTGTGCCTTTATAGCGAAAATGAACCTGATGAACAAAAAGGAAAGAGAAAAAAAAAACATATACAAATAAGACTTATTATCATGCTTTCACCATAAAACAAATGAATAAGAGAATGATAGTTACAAACCGGCACTCCAAGCTCGCATGCCTCAAAAAGGCTATCCACCGAGAGCACGGCATTTTCAAGAGGTTCAACACCAAACACCTACATAAAGGAGGAAGGAAAACAATGAGAACACAAATGCATTAACATAGAAAAATAATAATCAAGAGTCAACTAACCTTTACATCGAAGGATTACAAAATCATTCTTCGATTCTTCATAGCTTGAAAATATTGCATTATATCCTCATTATCAATCGTATCAAATATATCACGTTCAACAAAAGTTAACATGCATGAGTTAAACCAATCATCACTTATCCGATTGCGCAACTTATTCTTAACAAAAGTCATTGCAGTAAAAACCCGCTCAACACTAGCAAAGTTGCTACCGGTAGAACGAGTGCCAACTTTATCAACAAATAGACTTGTGGATAAACAATATCCTTTCTCTTCTCAACCATCTTCAAAGCAAGGTCGAAATTGTTTGCAGATTGACAAAATCGAATCAGCCCTCACATCAAGCAATAAAATTATCGAGACTTGAAGACAGAAAAGGAATATCTGCAAGTTCATCAAACTTTGAAGGATAGAATCTAGCAAACTCAATCAACTTTTCATTGTTAAAATTAGCAAATGAATCACGAGGATCAAGACAACTCAAACACTCAAGCAACTTCATATTGACATTATCAAATCGATCATTCAACTCTTGAACCTGAGTATCTATCACTGTATTAAATAACTCAACCTTAAAGTGGTGGAGGGATGTGACTGGTTCCAGTCTCCGTCTCGATCTCCCTTTAGGACAATAAACATCATTCATATTTAGAATGTCAATATCATATTTATTGGCAAAAATATTTGTTTCTTGAAGCAATTTATCAAAACCATTATCCCTCACCTCTTGTAAACGAGACTTGACTACCTTCACTAAGCCAATTGCATTTAAAAGGTCTTGATCTTTTCTTTGTAGGGCTTGTGACAACTCATAAGAAATCCCCAAGATCAATTTCATAAGATGCAACAAGAATGAAAATTCAAAATCCTCCATGGCATACAAAATGCAACTTGCATCGGTTCTTGCAAAAGATCATTTTTCGGGTCGTCTTCAATAACTTTCATCAAAGAAATTATTGGAGAAAATAATGAGATAACACGGTAACCGTACCAAAATGGGAACCCCAACGAGTGTCTCCGTGTCGCTTTAAGGTTGTCTCTTGATTTAAACCTTTTCCAGTTGGTATTTCACCACTAGCAATTCTTTCAACTATTAGCTCATACTGATTCATTTGAAGAATTTCCTTCCGCTTGCATGAACCCCCCACAACGGTAGTCATCTTTTGAAGCATGTCAAAAAATTCTTGAATCTTCTCGGTGATGTTTTGCAACATTCACAAGTGCCAATTGTAATCGATGAGCAAAACAATGAATGTAGAATGCGGATGTGTTGTCCGCCAAAATCAAACTTTTAAGCCCTTTGAATTCACCCCGCATATTACTAGCACCATCATAGCCTTGCCCCCGACATTTAGACAAACTTAAACCAAGTTTAGAAAATAGGCCATCAATCGCTGCTTTTAGTGATTGTGCAGTCGTATCTGAAACATGAATTATGCCAATAAAACGTTCAACAATGGACCCTTTTTTGTTTACATACCGAAGTACAACCGCCATTTGTTCTTTAATTGCAACATCACGAGCTTCATCAACTAGCAAGGAAAAGTAATCATCATCGAGATCACGAATTATTGCTCTAAGAGTCAAATCAGCACAAGCTTGGGAAAGATCTTTCTGAATCATTGGTGAAGTCAATTTGTTATTATCGGGGGCATTTTCCAAGACCACATCACTCATCTCTTTATTTGGCATAGAATAAAAAAGTTCAAGGAATAAACCTTGATGATTTGAACTTGTAGATTCATCACGTCCCCGAAAAGGCTCACCATTGCGTAGTAGGAATCTAACACAATCTAAAGAAGTTTTCAACCGAATACGATAATCAATTTTTTGTTGGTCAGAAATATTTGACAAGGCAACATCAATATGTCGGTTTTGCTTCATCAAATCTTGACAAGCTTGATAACATCTATTATGAACACTCTTATGATCTCCAACATGAACTTTGATTCTATCCTTCTTATGCCAATTTTTGAACCCCACACCGACAAATGCTTCCATGGGACACGAACCACTACCCCAACCTCCATATCAAGGAAATAAACATGTAAATCATCAAAAACAAACATCTTTTGATCACCATACATGAACCAAATTCTTCATACTACTTAGGATTGAATCTACGCATTTTTCCATACTGTTCCGTTTGAGGGAATGGTCTAAGAATTGGTTGAGTTGGCCCCTTGAGCAAATAGGCTCTCCGAATATTCTCTCTTTCTATAGGATTTGATGTCATTGAATAAATTGAAGGTCTTTTTCCCGGATCCGCTTCAAGATTTTCAATATTAACTTTTGCCTCAGGTGGTGGGGGTTGGGAGGATTCTTGGAAAGTTGGAATTGAAATACTGGTTGAAAGTTGCTCACTTTGAGATTCAGGTTCTGTATTTGTGGGTTTTAAAGGTTTGAAATAAGATTGTATCGTTGACATTTTCTGAAAGGAAAAAAGTTTGAAAATATTAGGGAACATGTTGCAAGGCACATTTTTTACAAACCCAACTTACTACTCTGATCAGTTCATTAGATTCTGAATGACTAAGTACAAGCTTGCAACCTATAAAAGCTTAAGTTATGGTCACTAAACACTGGTCAGTATGTTATCAAGCCTACGATATCAGATTCAGCTCCAGAGCTTCTTCAACTATCATTCAAATCAATAATCAGTATTTATATTGACATAACTCTCTCGTTTCTTAATCTTACTAAACATCAGTATATTAAATTATACTATGGAGCTAAAAGTAAATCCGAGGTGAAGAAAACAGAGATTCATACTTCTCAACAGCAGACTGGATTATAAATAATTCTCTACTCCCAAAATCATACCATAAGCAGTAAAGTCCTGACTTCTTAACAAGAAAACGTTCGCAAATTAGAAAGCCAACAACATACAATCAAGGAAAACTAATCAAAGACAACAACATAGATCAATTTCTTCATGGGCATCATATGAACCTCATCAAGAACAATTAAAAACGACGGATTGAATCAGAAAATCAGAAAATTGACCTGATTGACACACAGAAAATCAGAAAATTGAAAACATCCATGCCGGATTAAAAACATCCAAAATGCTCAGAAAATCGAAAATTGACGACCCGGAGGAGGTGGATCGATTTGTGAGGCGGGGAGGAGGACGACCGATGGAGGCTGGACCAATTTGGGAGGCAGGGAGGAGGATGACCGATGATGGAGGACACTATCCTCGATTTCGGACGGAGGGAGCCAGGGAGGACGATGACCGATTCCAGGCTGGATCGATTTGGGACAGAGGGATTTGGAGGAGGATGATCGATTTGGGTTCCGAGTCGGACGAGAGGAGGATGAGGCGAGGTGTATGACCGAGGGATTTGGGTTGGGAGTGGGAGTGGCCGACGGATTTGGGTTGGGAGTGGGACTGTGGGAGTGTCCAACGGAGGGATTTGGGTTTGGGTTGGGAGTGTCGGACTCGGAGGGGGTGAGATTGAGAAATGGAAAAAAAAAATAAGGAAGGCATCTGAAGGATCGAACCCAGGACCTTATGTTGAGTTTCAAAAGTTGTAACCACCTACTCTAACCGCATTATTTGCAAAGGAATTCCTTTACATACAAGCTAATGAGATAACAGTTACCCACCTCAAGTTTGAATCCTTAATTTGTCCGAATGTGCTGGGATAGTAGAGGTGTCAAGGTATGCCTATAAATGTTTATCATTGTCATTAATCACTTCTTGCCTCGCAAAATAACTAACTATGTGAATTAATTTTAGAGGATTAAAAGTGGATTATGCCCTAAAATTCCCTTAATAATAATCCCCTTTTTACTAAATAATAATATTATTTATTATTATTTATTTATCTATTTTATTACTTAATTAATAATTCCTTTATCAATGTTAAGAAAGATTGTCCTTGTCACTTTAGAGTCTTTATAAGTCTTAATAGACAAGTTATCCAAAAGAAAAAATTTTACTTTGAAGGTTATGCACAATTAATAACTTGTATGATTATTTTAAGACATATAAAAAATTCAACCTTTAACTTTTCTGAGAATTTATAAAATTCATAACTGGACCGATACAACTCCAAATGGAGTGATTCCAATTTCTACTTAAACCTTGATAAGTCTATTTTCATAAATTAAAGTCACCAAGTTTATTTATGACTGAGAAAATTCCCAACTTTCGAAAAACACAAGCAATACTCAGAATTTTCCAGATTTCTTGACCAATCTTTGAAGAATCACAACTCCTTCAATACTTATCGGAATTCAATAAGTTACCTATCAAATTAAACCTCTATGTGTCTACTATTTATCTAGAAAATTTCATGGAAAAAATCAATCATTTACTATTTCAAAATTGAACCCGAAAACGACTGTGCATTTCTGGAAACTGACAGTTTTTCAGTTTTTTTGTCAGACTTTGGAAATTCATAATTCTCATTGTACACATCAGATTTGGGTGTTCTTTTGCTCATTTTAAAGATTAGGATGTGTACTATATGTCCACAAAATTTCAGGGTCAAAATAGTTCGTTTACCCTGGTTTTAAAATTAACAACTTATACACAGCAAGGTTTTTGTGCAGATATATATATATATATACACACACACTCACAAAACAGAAAGCTTCCCACTATATTTCCCATGTGCAGCATATAAGTATATGTGCACCCAACATTAATATATATGTGTAAGTGTTTTCCCTCTTCTGTTTTTTACTTCACATGCAGCGATTATATTATATATATTTATATACCAAGATGCAACATTATATATCTAGGCTTCTCTTTCACGTGCAGCAACTTCTGTAGCGTTATATATATAAGCAATAACCCCATCCCATATTCCTTTAACTCAAATAGACCAGTTGTGTAGCAACCCAAAAGCTTGAAGGAAGAGACTTACCTTGTTCGAAAGTCCCACTCTTCCCTTCCAACTTCTTGCTTTCGGTGTGTCGACTCTTGCTACTTCTTTATTTCTGTACCCAGGTGAATGAGAATGAAGAATGGCCGAAAGGATTTATGCACCACCTCCTTCCTCTTCTCCTTCTATCTCAGTCTCTCTCTTTGTTCTCCAGTTTCAAAAACAGAGCACATACTTACTTCTTTTTCTCTCAGCCTCTTACTCTCTGTCTCTTTCTCGGCTTGGCACAGGTAATGAGAATAATAGAAGAACTAAGTGCATGGGTTTATATACTGAATCAGAGGACTGGTCCGAGGGGGACGACGAACCGAGGGTATGATGGTTAATTTTGCCTATTACATAACTTTCATGCAAAGGTTCATGAGGTTGAAAACAAAAGTTTTGTTTAATCGTTGCGGAAACCCGTAACTCCTTACGGTTCTCATGAATTATTAACATTAACTCATTACATTAATTAGTTAATAATTATTAATCCGTAACTCTTTACGGCGCTCATGATGATTCATAACAATTTATAATATTCATGAACTTTGGGATTACTCGTTAAAACAACTATTGGGGATTAGGATAACTTGACAACACAACTATTAGAGATTAGGATTACCTTATATCACTTGAAGACCTCAATGTTGTTGATGTCCTCTAACGTTGATCCACACGGCTACCTCCCGATTGCAACGAGAACTCCTTTTCTTGAAACCTCTCACTCCTTGAATGCTTGCTAGGCGAAGACAAGGTTGATGTTTGGTTTCCTTGGGTTTTATTCTTTTCAAGAAGGTGATGGTTTCTTGGAACTAGGTTATGGATAGGATGAACAAGGTTGGAACCTTACCCTTTTATGGATGGTGCATTTTCCTCTCTAAACCTTTGGTAAAGACCTAAATTTAGAAAGAATAAGGGTTCTTGTTTTTCTCCTAGAAAAACGTGCAAGAAGAAGGCACACCAAAAATCATCACTTTATAAGAGTCTAACCCTAATTTAAGTGCTTACAAAAAAGGCTCAATCCAAGCTTGAATTGGAAAATCCAATTCACAATTAATTAAATTCATATCTTGATTGATTAATTGGATTTAAGATGATGAATCAAATTCATATCTTGATTGATTGATTGAATTTAATATGATGAGTCATATTCATATCTTGTCAACCAAGTTACAATAAATTCACATCTTGATTGATTGATTGAATTTAATATGATGAATCATATTCATATCTTGTCAACCAAGTCACATTAAATTCACATCTTGATTGATTGAATTTAATATGATGAATCATATTTATATCTTGTCAACCAAGTCATATTAAATTTCCATTTTTTTTCTTCAAAAAACGTCCATAAAAATGGCATATAAAAAATCAACACTTTATAAGAGTATAACCCTATTTTAAGTGCTCACAAGAAAAGCTCAATCCAAACTTGAATTGAAAAATCCAAATCGTAATGAATTCAATTCATATTTGAATATTGAATAATAATTTAAGATGATGAATCACATTCATCTCTTAAACTAAAATTCAAAATCATTTTAAATGAATCATCATTTATTATTTTCTATCTTCATCCAATCATTATTTCATCCAATCATTATTGGATATTTATATATATATATATATATATATATATATATATTAGATAATTCAGAATTATCTTTTATAACCTATCCTTTTTGAATTAAAATTCAAATCTCCTCATTGGGCTTGGAGTCCCACTCCAACTCAATTACACATTTACTCTTGATAAATCCCAATAACAATTATTGGTCCAAGTTTGCTAATTTTAAACAATCGGAAATAACCTTTGTGTGTGACCCATTAGGCCCAATTAGTCACTGACATAAATAAACTTGAACCAATTAAAACTCCTTTAACGGGCCTAATTTATTTAATGACCTCATAAGACACTAGCAATGCTCTGTGGCCCCAGAACTAATTGAGTTGATCAAGTGATCTACCTTTCATATTTGGATACCGTGCAAGCACTATCCCTCACATCTTCATTCACATTTAGTCGAGAGCAAAGATGGAGTATCATCTCTTTTAATTGACTAAATGTAGCTATTTCACAGAACTAGGAATCTTCTTATATTAACTCTACAATAGATCATGACTCTTCATGATCACTTGCTGTGCGCACAGACTCTTGAGTTAATTAGAAGCTATCTAAGCTCTACCGATCTTGTGAATGACTAATCCCTTGTAGGGGACTGTGAGTCCTCTCAGCATATCCATTTATACTTATGTATTCGAGTTACACCCAAGAGTACACTGTTCTCCCCATTTTCAGGCGGATAGAGTTGTACAGTCGAAGAATAACCCTAGGACATAGTGTTCGATGAGATCCTTAAGTCTAGGACGATCCGCGCTACCAAACGATGAGAGACTTTACATATCCAATGATACTCTCTACAATGAATCTTTATGGAGTCTCTCGGTAGGTATGTTCGATGCTATCTGTTCTCCAACAGATCCACCCACGACATCAGCTAAGGCATCACCATGCCTGTATTCCATGAGGTCCCTACCTTATATCTCTATATAAGTAGACGATGTCGTACTAGACTTATTGAGATCATCAATGCCCTTTCTTGGTGATTCAAGACTAGGAACAAATTTTAGGTAATAGATATACGGTGTTCTAGAGTCCTCATGATCATGATCTCTTATTATTGATCCTCGAGATTAACACATATTCTATTCCTAGGGCTTTTATCTTCAAACACATATTTACTTTAAAATAAAGGTGAGACATAAATATGATAAAGATAAAATATGCTCATTTATGAAATACTACAATGTAGAAAAAGGTGATGATCTGTCCTTATGGATTGTCTCTATGACACCTAAATACTAACAGGGTATACATTGAGAGCCTCAAGAAGCATGGCTCTACTGGATTGTGGTGCTCGAGAATGATGGAGGAGTGAGGATCTGCTGGTTGCGTGGACTGTTTCACTGTGATTGACGCTGCTGATTAGGCCAAGAGCAATCATGACGTGGATTTGCTTCTGTTGTGATCTTACTTTGTTGAATGGGTTTTCTTCTGCATTATTGCGTGTTCAGGTCGATATGAGAGCATGAGTTAATAACTAGGTTATGGTATATGTATTTATTTGCTATATCATGTGTTGGGCTTGAGTATCTCGGCCGAAGAGAATTAAATATTGAAAGAATATGGGCTTTTCTTGTTCAATTACTAAATGTATATTAAATTGAACTATTGTGCATAAGGGCCTATGATTTCCTTGTCCAATTTGGTTCTGCAAGACTCAAACCCCGTGACTTGCATATGTTGCATGGGAAAAATGGAGAACAAGAAATATGTATAATTCAACACAAAATACCATTAATTCCATATTCTCCCTTTCCTTCTAATTTTAGTTAATAAACTTCAATAATTATTTTCCCAAAAATTCAAGGAAAATATACCTTAACTTCCAATAATTATTTTAGGCCATAATTTATCCTTCCAAATATTCTTTGACTTTATTCTTTCCTCAATTAATTTATTTTGGCCATTAAATATCATCTCCAAAATATTCAAGCCAAAAATTATCCCAACTATTTGACTTTAATTTATAGGAAAATATGCCTTAATTTCCAATTATTAGTTTGATAATAATTAAAGCTAAATTTTCCATAAATAATTCCATAATAATAATTTTGTATCCTTGAAATATTATTTCATAACCTTCCCAAATTCTCAAGGTCCTAAATAATTTTAAATAATTATCTTAAGTTTTCCTCATAATAAGTTTAAGATTTTTGGACTCTCTTGGTAAGAAGCCTCCTTATCTCAGTTTTATTTCCAACATTCTAGTCCAAAAATTTGGGATGTTACATAAACAACATAGTTAACTTATTCATGATAAAAAAAGATATAAACTAACCATTTAAAAGCTATCATAGATAATAAAACTCCTTTCTCATCATTTCACAACCCAAATTCTTGTTTACCAAAAATATTCACAACACTTGGGGCTTAAACTTTTTGAAACTCTTAATATAAATATTCAACCATTATCGCAGCGATAAACTCATTTTTTAATAATATTATTTCTTAAATATTTACAAAATGTCAAAAGTCAATTATCCATCAGTCAAATCTTTAAAATTTATCATGACTAATAAAAAGCTTTTCATCATTTCACAAACTAAACCATAATTAATCAACATGGTCCTTGGACTTCTTGAAGTTCAGAATATAATCATTCAAGCACAAGCCCAATAACAAACTCAATTATCAAAATACTTAAACAACAATTTTCTAAAATATCCAAAATTTCACAAATAGTCAAGCATCTAAATAAATCATTGTGGATCCACAATTAATATTCAAATGCATCCCAAAAGGTCTCTAGCACTTTACTAGCACTCTAGCCGGTTACAATATAATCTAAAACATCACATCAATGTATTCAAATGAGCTCTATAGTGGCAATACACAGCAATTCATCACATAAATATAAAAGAGAAGGCTTTACATAGATTATCACAATAATCAAGTCTCCGGAGCCTACCTCAATTGAATAGAGAAAGAATTATTACCTAAAAATGTTAAGAGCAATGGGGTGAAACAAAAGCCTCAATAACTAATATCTCAACTCATCATACATACCAACATGTGTTAGTGAGATGTCAAGTAGGACAAAAAATAACATAGCATATAATATCATCACATGATCTCATAATAATACTCATGAACACAGAAGCCTAAAAAGGCCTATTCCCATCATTATGGAGATATACACACAAGTCAAAAGGGCCCATTCCTTTCTCTTTGGGATGAAAAGAACTACAAGAGTATGTCCTCCACTCTAGGACGAATGAGCCACATATAGGCCTATCCCAATAGGAATGAATAACCAAACATATGTGCACCAATGGTAGGTCTTATCACGTGACAATATTTTTCTTAAACACAAGCCACAAGGGCATATTTCTTTCTCTTCGGAATGAAAAGAGCTACAAGAGCTTACCATTCTCTCTAGGAAGAATGAGACATGAAGGTCTATCCCAATAGGGACAAATAACTAATCCAATGTGCACAAACGGGATGTATTCTCACATGATAGTATTTTTCTCACACATAAGCCATAAGGGCCTATTCATTTCTCTTAGGAACGAAAAGAGCTACAAGCACATGTCCTTCTCTTTAGGATAAATGAGCCATTGACAAAGATTTGTCGTGTTTCTCAAAATAACCAGATTCAATAAAAGATTTGCAGTAATAGGGAACCTGGATCGTTTTCCCAACGAATTCGCATTAGGTTTGATAGGACAGTAACAGCGAACAAAAACAATAAAAATGAGGGGTTTTGGTTCAAACAGAATAAAAACGAAAATAAACAGAAACATAATGAAATAAACAGAAACAGATTAAAATCGATCAACCCAACATTCAGATTCCAGAGACTTCCATCATTGAATGAAATATGAACAAACTCACATTTGGTTCTGGACGAACCGAAATCTCTACGTTTGTCCACAAAATCCCTCGACTAGACGATCGCCTAGCATCTCGAATCGAACGTTATGGCGTCTCACTATGCAATCGCACAGTAACACTAAAACCTAGTTCGAACTCAGTCCTTAGGATAAACCAAACCGAATATTAAATATAATATTCAAACTATTTTCATAAATCGAATTCGATAAGATGAAAACAGAAACGAATTAAATTACCGATTAAGCACAAGATCTCTGAACGAATCATGGAATCCTCAATGTTGGGTTAATCACAAAAGCTTAGCCGAGCATAGCTGGAAAAAATGAAGAATAGACAAAGAACGCGAAGAACATTGGAGAGAAAATGAAACTTCTGTGTTTGATATGAAAATGTGTAAAAACGTGAATGAGAATGTGTTTGTGGCTGCCATCTAACTTAACCTAAAATGGCAAAAACGAAATGGGGCTCCAATCCACAATTCAGTTCAGGCCTAAAACGGAAAAGAAATAAAAAATGGGCTTAAGTTACAAAATTCGAGCCCAAATAAAAATCCAGAAATATACATGACTTCGGCCCCAAAATCGACCGCCCTCTTGTTCGAATTTTCCCTTCATGTCTTCATAACAATTGTAGCTCTTTGAATCATCTGAAATATGAAACAAAAATGAGGCAAATCCAATGTCTGGTTCAAGAGTTATGGTAAAAATAGTGAAGCAATGTAAAACTGGAATTTTATCATTAAAATGACTAAAATCTAATTAAAGGCCCAAAGCCCAAATAAACATAAAAGTCATTATTTATTAACTAAAGATCCTAAATTATTCATCAAGAGTACTAAAAAAATGTATAGAATATTCAATTATCAGCCATGTAGACATATCTCAATAGGGACGAATAACCAACCCAATGTGCACCAATGGGGGGTCTTATCATGTGATAGTATGTTTCCCATTTCCTCTCTCCTAATCACAATCATTCAATATCATGGCAACAATATAATGAAATATGATTATCTCATTAACACTCATGGTCATACTCTTACAAAATCAATAATCAAGGTAAACTTCCTTTCCAATAATTTTCATTTTCATTTTCATTTCAACATCACAAGTGCCACAAGACAACTTTAACGTATGAAGATTATATACTATACCAATAGAAAGTCCATATATCATTTCATCATCTCATAATATCAAAATCTCTCAAAAGCAAGATATGACATTAGCATCTATGACAAGTGAAAAGTGGTTACCTTGCTAAGTAAGAAGAGTTTACCAACTAATTAATAACCTTGTGCTTAAGTCACCAACTACAATCAGTCTATACAATCAAAGCATGACCACACATTAGATTAAAAATCACTTGAGTAGTTAACAAAAACAATTTAGAGACTTATTAGAGTCTTTATAGAAGTCCCAACTTTTATCTTTGACCTTTCTCAATAGAGTCAACTATTAGATTCCATGTTTCGATGATAACAAAGTTTAAGGAAAGTGTTTTGCAGGAAAATCACTAGTCTACAGCATAAGAAAATAGTTCTTCAAACATGTATCGGAGAATTACTAGAGTGATGTGAAAACATTTGAATTATTTGTTCACTCGAGTGGTGTGTTTAAACTTTGTCACTTTCACTCCAACATCAGTGAATGAGCCAATGATGAAAAACTTATATTGATCATTTGAGTAAGCACTTGAGTGATGTCTCTTTCAAAATGCTCTTCACTACAAAAGCAACTGAAAGTTATTCACTATTTTTCTCTAAAGAATACGTGAGTGAGCACTTGAGTAATGCCTCAATTTGTCATCACTTCCACCTCGCTGTAGTGATTCTGAAAGTGATCTAAGCATTGTAAAAATGGTTTCAAATTGTTCACTCAAGTGATGCCATTTGAATTACATCACTTTCACTTCAACAAAGTGATTCTACCAGTGATCTATTTTCTTCAAAACAATTGTCAAAAAGATCACTTAAGTGAGCACTCAAGTGATCCACTATACTGACATCACTTTTACCTTACTGAAGTGAACTAAGTAATTATATTTTTCTTAAAACTAAACTTTGTTTGATCACTCGAGTGGTGCAACATTTTTGCAGTCACTTTCACTACACTAAAGTGATAGAAGAAGTGATCAATTTTACTCAATCCTTATTTTCAAATTGATTAATCAAGTGAGCACTTAAGTGACCAATCAAATAGGGATCACTTCCATAGCTCCTGAGTGATTCAAGAAGTGGTCAAGTATCTTCAAAGGTAGACCACTCAAGTGACCTCACAAATTGGCATCACTTCCACATCACTCCATTGTACTTAAGAGTGATATGTTATGTTTTCAAAACTTTGAGTAAAGTAATGACCACTCGAGTGATGCAGTCACAATGACAGAACATTGTCTCGAAAATTTAGATACTCATTCAAATAATTCTTAAACATGTTCCTTTTTCTCTTAATTGATTATATACATTACTAAACCATTGTATGAACAATTTTCAAGTGATTAATCATGGATTAACAAAAGGATTAGTAAAAAGCACTTTTTTTCGAAGCATTTAATGCTTCCTTGCTCAACCAATCAAAATTCTCTCTGTCTCTCAACGACTATATTAAAAGATTGAAGAAGTGGCCTTACACATCAAACAACTATATTCAAACAAGTAACGATCATTAATTTACTTCAAGCTATAAATAGTCGAGCATTGAAATGAAGCAACTAACTATCTGCAAGCTTTCACTGTTTCATTTATTTCTAAGTCCCATGCTCTTCTCCTGTAAAATATTATGTACTTCAGTTATCATTTATTTACTTTTCGAGAGTGATTCTTCTGAATCATTTATTACAGTTAAGTAACTCAAGGTAGTGGGACTTTGAGTGTGGGTATTGATTGTAAAGTGTAAGGTGTAAATGACAGAATATCACCAAGAGGGGGTGAATTGGGAATTTTAAAAATTGTTTTCGAAACATCTAGTAAACAGACAAAGAACAAAGTATAACAGAGAGGGAGAGAGAGGAGGTTGACACAGAAGATTTATACTGGTTCGGTCTCAACTCTTGACCTACGTCCAGTCCTCAGACTCTCTGGGATTTTCACTATCACTTCAATCAGATACACACTCTGCACTAAAAAGTTATCATCTCACTAGGATACACTCCCCCTTACAAGTTGTAATCTGATAGCCCAATTTCAAAGTCCCAATACTTTGAGATTCTTACAATGATTGATAATCAATAATAAACTCTCTCTTGAAGAGTAGATGAATAATCACTGAAGTTTAGAATATACGAAGATATTACACTGATGAGTAGAAAACAATAAATGCAAATATCACTTGAGCGTTTGTGTTTTCTTGTGTTTTGGTCATTGAAGAAATTGAATTCTTCAGCTTATATATGATGGAAGCATTTAATGACTGTTGGGAAGAGTCAATCAATCCGTTGAGAGCAATAAATAGCCATTAGGTTGAATTAGGTGTTTTCTCTCTGATGCTTTTGTCCAACCAATGAGCTTAGACATTCTTTGTTGACATTCCTTGAGATATTTCTGTTGAATGATTTGGCTTCCAAATGTGGAAAGAGAACATTAAAGCCTTTGGAATGTCTAGGGAATGATTTGCCAAATTCGTGCTTTGTTTTCTGAACCCAGCATTTAATGCTTCTGACATCATTATTTGCTTTATGCTTAATCTTCAGTTTAACACTCATTTGATCATCTGAAACTCACTAACAAATTGATTAAACATAGTTAGGAATAGTAATGAGTGATGATATGAAGTATACAGATCATACATGAAAATTTCGCAAATCCGGACACGGTGATTTCAAAAACAGGGATGCTTTACACTCGAGTTTATTCATGAAAATTGGAGTGCTTGACTCGAGTTTAACATTCTAGGCTTGAGTAAGTAGTTCATCTTCTTTGAAAATAGATTTGAAGTTTGAGCCAAGATCTATGTATGACTTAGGCTCGAGTTTAAAATGTTTCACTCAAGTGCATGACTCGAGTTTAGTAGCATAGGCTCGAGTCAAGCTTTTCTTTGGAAATGAACTTTGACACAGCATTTTGAAAATGATTTGAATTTGTGTCCACTCGAGTCATTAAGTGATTAACTCGAGTTAACTGCCACTTTTGAAAATATGTTCCAAAAGCCAAACTCGAGTTAAAGTACTTAGGCTCGAGTCAAGGATTTATGTTTTGAAAAATAAGTTTAACTCCACAATGTCTGACTTGAGTTTTAAAGAACAGGCTTGAGTCACTTTGAGTTCGAAATACATTGAAAAACTCTCGGCCTTGTACAAACTCAAGTTAACCATAATTGGCTCAAGTTACTTTAAAATTTAGATACTTTGAAAACTCTCGGCCAAGCACAAACTCAAGTTTCTCATTCAGACACTCGAGTCAGGTTAAGTTCAAATAACTTTGAAAGCTCTTAGTATTAAGTTAACTCGAGTTTTGCAATTCCAAACTCGAGTTAAGCTTTGACAGTAGCTTACTGGTTTAAGAGTAATCAAATTAAACCCATTTTGGCTTAAACCATTAACTTCATTGTTGTTTACAATTGTCAGTTATCATCAAAACACATAAAGAACTAACATAAGGGGGCGAGTGTTCTTGAGAAAGAACTTGTTTATACTAAGGAACCAAGAGCCCAATGAATCTTGGAAGCATAGTAGAACTCTCAAAAGGATTTTTGAAGACTGGACATACGGCAAGTGGTTGGACCGAACCAATATAAACATCATGTGCCCATCTCCTTAGTGATATCTCTCTAACTCTCATCTCTTCATTATAGTTTCGATTTAAGTTTTAAATTGTTAATATAATCCAATTCACCTATTTCTTAGCTGACATGCTTGATCTAACACCAACATCAAAATTGGTGCCACTACAGCTTCAACAACTCAACCAACCCAATTACCAAACCTCATTTCCCATAATCACATTATCAATGTCAACTCAAAAATCAAACTATTTCAAATCTTCTATAACTTTCAAATTGTTCACTTTAATAGAGAGTCCCAAAATTCTCAATTTACTATCATAACTCAAATTTTCTATAAAATATTTCAATAATATTTTTATCCTTCAATAACTCTATTTCACTCATTAAAATTATTGGCAATAATAATTTCTTCCATTCGTCCTTAAAGCCCCAAAAATTTACTCACTTTGAATCCCTAAGAAAAAATCTCACAAAATAACTATTTCCCAAAACCATCATTCCAATTTCATTTCTTCCTTCCATTAATTCTTTCTTGCCTATTAGAATTATTAAACTATAATATCTCCTCAAATTATTAAAAAACACCCAATTTCCAACACTTAAAGTTTCAACCAAAATTTTCAATATTCACATCTCATCATATACCTCAAATCCAAGTAATTAAATCATTAATATAACCTTCAATAAGTTAGAAGAAATCATTAAATTCGGATTTAACATAATCATAAATCATAATTTCCTAACTAAATTCTAACTTTAGTTTCATCAAATCAACAACTCAAGCAAAAATTTAAACCATACAACTCTTATTCAAACCTCATTAGCTTTATTAAAAACTAAATCACCAATTGAAACGCCAAAAATATGAAATCTAATAAACCCTGAATTTTTCTTCCATCAAATACTAAAAATAAGATAAGAGAAGGTTAATAATAGGAGGTAGAATACTTACAAATACCATAAGGAATCCAACAATCTTCCCCTCTCACTCACTCTCTCTTTCTCTCACCAGCTCTCATTCCCTTGGCCACTCAGTAGAAACATGAAGAGGAAGAAGGCGCGCTGGAAAAAAAAACGAAGGACACCTTGGAGGGAATGGTTTATTTATTTTGGGGGTATATATATTAATAAGCCACACAGGCACACTTTTGAGTGGTGGGTTAGCCACGTGCCACCCACTACTTAGCCACATGGTTCACTAAAGTCCCATGTGGTAGTCTTGAGTGCTGACAAAAGAAGCCAACAAGAAATGGGCGAAAATGGCCTGCAAGAAAAATAAAGTGCTTAAAAAATGGATTGATTTGTGCCCTAAAAAAAACAAAATCCATTGTTGGGATTTGGGAAAATACATCACTACAAAGAAGAGTCCTAGCCTTTTCTACTACATCAACAAAAGGATGGTTGTTGTCACAACCCTTGATAACAAAATTAATGGCCTCAGTAAAGTCAGAGAGAAGGAAAATTTTCCTATAACCTCTCAACCAACACAATTGAAGCCCTTAGATGTTTCCTATCTATTCAGCAATAGCTAGAAGGACTCTTGTGAGTTTGCAGTTGAAAGCCCATATCCATATGTTTCTCTGTCACCAACAACTCCGACGCATATCCACTTCTTCCATATGCTAGAATTGAGCCATTCACTTCTAATTTGATAAAACTTCAGGAAGGCATATGTTGGCTATTGTTGGTGATGCTTGTTGTCTATAGAAAGCACAACAACTTGATAGCTCCTGATCCAAACATGCTCTAAAGAAACTAGACTGGACATTCTGGCCGGTTGTCCATAATAGTTCCTACATCAAAACATTTGCTACATCTAGAAGTCCATATGTCCCAGCAGATATAGCCAAAAAGGTTTGCCAATTGTTTTTCCTAGTGTGAGCCATTCTCACTTGGTGTCGTAAGTTCCATTTGACCCAAGCCTCACCCTGCAAAGAAGAGAAAGTTCCCCACATATAAGGAGATACAACAAATTTCCATTGTTCCTTTGCATTCGAGCAGTCTCTTTGGAGATGCATAGACGTTTCCTCTTGATCACAACCATAGGGGCGGTTTGCTGATGCTTGAAGTCCTGTCTGGGCTCTGAGATGTGTCATGTGTATCACGTTGTGTGTGCACTCCTTTGTTTGTGGTGTACTTGCAAGTAAAAAGTGATATTCATTTTGAACTGAAAACCATCCATCGTTGGCCTGTTTCCAAAAGTGATTTCCTTCTCCTCTCTCCTTACGAGGTAGGTATGCACACATGATACAGTCAACAATGTGGGGTTGGAACCAAAAACTAAGCTTCCCTATGTCCATTCACATGTGAGTTTACATAGTGCCTAATAGGTTTATCCTTGTCAACCATTCCTTCCAATCCCGGAAGCAGATCGATTAAGGGCTTATTTATCTCAAGCCTGTTATCAAACCAGAAAAAAGAGATCTTCCCATCACCAATCTTCCTTCCCAAGCCCTCTTTGAACTTTGACCAAACAACACAAATTCCTCTCCATGTAAGAGAAAAGATCTGTTTCTTGCACACTTCAGGTATATCTCTGTTCCCACAACAGTATTTGTATTTTAGTACTTTGTTGTGATTGTCATGTTCTTGTAAACCACACAATAAAAGACATTATTTCATGTGCGTATCAGTTAGCTGAATTAGCTCATAGTATAGTTGGTAACCCATGAGTCTTTGATCAACCTTCACTTCGTATCCACGAGGAGGTAGGTTGAGGAGAGACTCTCGGACTGTTTGACCTTAACTTGTAATTCTTTCTATTGAGTGAAGATATCAGTTTACACTCCAAAAAAATAACAATAAATTCACATAACATCAATTAATTTCACCTTCCTCTTCCCTCAGGCTTCAGCCTTCAATGCCATTGCTCCAACATTTTCAATGTCCGATAAAAATAGACACCGTGAGAGAGCAAGAAATCCTGGGTGTCTATTCATCTTCTCTTTTGGGTTTGGCTTCTTCTCGCATGTGATTTCTGCTAGCACTTTTGATCCCACATCTTCAAAACTCTCTTCCAGAACGAACGTAGTCGTGTCCAAATCTTCTCAAGGTTCAACAAAAGATCCCACCACTTTCTATGGCTCCAAAATTTTAGATTGGTGGAGTTCAAATTACAACCACATTCTCTCTTTCTGCCCCCACCATCGTGATACTGAAGATTTTATTGTCGCCCACGAAGGCAAGTTTGAAATGGATGCCGTGAGTCGTGACAAGGGACATCATCCTGGAATACTTATTGTTGGCAGTGGCAGAGCTGAGGAGTGGTATTTTGGACCATGAGGGTTCTGGTAGGTGGATCCGAAATTGCGATGCTTCACCAGGTTTTCTCGACGCAATTTTTTTCTTAGCAATAGCAACCACAAACAAACAAACTTCGAACACAAAGGTGGTTTTGCTGTTGCAACATATTTTGATCTCGTGCCTTCGTAATTTCTACTTGATTTATCCTTTTTACCTATCTCATGCTTTGATTTTTTTTTTTTTCCTAAGAATTTTGCAAAATCATATTCAGGTGGCTCTTTGATAATCTCTTTGAATGGGTTTATGTTTCTTATATGTGCAGTAAATTCCACCTCTACACCAGCATGTCACAAGCTACTACAAAAGTAATAGACGTTTGATCTTTTTGGGCCACGGTGGTAGAAGTGGCCTTTTTTTAGTAACCTTTTTTTTTATGGGTTTTTTTTTCTAAAAGTCATATTATTGATGTGATTTGTGTTTAAGATAGCAGTGAAAGAAGTGATTTTCTTTCCGATAGGCTCTTGTTTGGTATAGAGTTTAAAAAATTAGTTGAGATGGAAAATGACTGAAAAGGGTATGAATGTTATTGAATATTAATGAGCAAGTTAACACAAATGATTATTAGAATTTAAAAACAATATGTAAATTTTTACCCATTAATATTAAGTAGAATCTTATATTGCATTACCCATTACCCATTACCCATGTGAACGGACATATATTATGTTAACACAAACGATTATTAGTCGTTAAAAGCAATATGTAAATTTTTATTTGTGATAGTTTAAATTAATTAATGTCGAGAATACATAAACAAAATTTAATTTTACGTCCAGAATTTCACAAACAATATTATTGCAATTGCTTAGTTTCTCATGATTTTTAATGCGAAGCACACCAAACGCAAATTCACAAACCACTAGTAGCAATAAGATAAAAGTTAGAAGAAGTTGAATGTTTGGTTGAGCTTTAAGTTTATTGGGTTTTTTTTAAAAAAAAGTTCCTTTAGTTCTTCATGGGTAGCTTTGTCAAAAAGCTCTCAATTTTTGACGTAGGCCCGCCATTTCTAACCTAACTTCTTTCCTACTGGACTTCAAAAAAGTCAAATAGAAAATATACCGGCCCATTATTTTCATAACCCCGAGTACTTTACATTGGCAACGCAGCTTCTATCAATGCATTCAGGACTTATCTAGACCGCACCAAACATCCAGTCAATACAACAAAAGCATTCATGAAAAGAAATTAAGTCAGCTTAACTTATAAATTTCTTAACTTATAAAGTTCCAGTAAATTTCCAAAATGAAGAAAGAGAGATAGAGAAATTATGATGTGCTTTATTTTGGCAGAGTCAAGCCTTTAGTATCATGATATGCATTTGTTATCATATAATGCTCCTATCAAGTCTAAATAACCTCTCAATTTATCATGATAAGACTCATCTGCTACTGATCCACTTCATGAACCTTGAGAATGTCATTTTGCTGGAAGACAAAAAAAAAAAAAACGAGAACAAATTCTTCGGGTGAAGAATGCCGAAGTCATACCCTATCATTAGTACTATATAGTGAAGAGATTTATATCAGGAGGAGGAGAATCACAATAAAAACTATGACAACTTTGAAACTAAGGGTATCCCGTATATCTATATCCAAAGGTCGAAGAGGATCGGTAAATACAACTAAATAGAGCATACAGTCGGAAGAAGCATAGATCCGGAGGTTACTGGAAATTACCTTATCGCATAAACTCTTAATTGAAGCACAGATCTGAGAATCGGAAGAAGAGAGAAGAGATTTGAGAGAAGCTACTGAGTCTCCCTGTCCTGAAGCTCTGGTTTGATTTCTCCTATATGAAGACGGAAGGAGTAGCGTAGGAAGTCGATGGTGGTTGTAGAAGGTCCGGTGAATCCCGATGGTAGTCTCTGGTTCTCCGCCTGCAAATCGTGCGATGAGGAAAAAGCTCTCCTCCGGGTGGGCTATCGACGGAAGTGATGGTGATTGGGGTAGGGTCGCAACGGTCATTTGGCTCAAAAAATAAAATAAAAATGTCACGGTGATAAAGAAGCTTTCCACTTTTTTAATGAAAAAATGAGTTGGATTTCTCTCATAATCTTTTTGTCATTATCTCTCATCATCTCTAAATCATATTCGTACAATCAATTACAATATTACTTTAACCTAGTTCTCATCTTCTTAATCAACGGCTCAGATGAACTAATGAGAGAAAATGAGAAAAAAGATGAGGAGAGGATCTTCTTCCTGAAAAAATCTATTATTATTTCAACCCTTGTCAAACAGATTTTTTTTTCTTGTTTTTATTGTTACTTGGGGTTTTTTTTTTATTGCCATTTGCTTTTGGAAAAATCTCATATAAAGCTGACTAAAATAGAGAAATTATAAATCAGGTTGGTAAATTCAATAAATTCCTAACTAAGTTATCGACCCAATTTAAGATTTCAAAATGTAAGTTAAATGACTTTATTGTCCTAGGAAATCCTAGTCTTCCTTCTCCTCTAGAAGGGTCTTAGTGGCTATAACTTCTTTTTCCCCAAAAAGTATGTTTATGACATCAATATATAATAAAATAATATATGATTAGCTTAAATCAAATAATTAAGAATAATTCTAGGAAAAAAAAAAGGGGGAAGCCCAAGATCAATTAACTTATTTTCAGTTGAATGTTAAGATTTTTTTAAAAAAAAAATTGACTAGATTTTTTTATATGAAAAGAAAATTAGAATATGTTAATAAAAAAATATAACTATGGTGTATATTTCAAATTATACATCAAATATTTTCATTAGTGGCATTTCTTTTTTTTTTTTTAAAAAAAAAAGAGTTTCATCAACGTAAAGTACAAACTACATATTACGATATTGGAATAAAAAATTAATGAAGTTTGATTTTTTTTATGGATATTGTTACTACCATTTTTTGTCACTACCAATGTTACACCACTTTTTCATTGTTAAATTAGAATCTTAATAGGAGAGAGAAATGATAAAGGTAGATAAAAGTCCGATTTAACGGTAGTGACATTGCTGGTAACAAAAAATGGTAGTGACAATATCCTATCCTTTTTTTTATTGACAAAAAAAATTTAAGTCAAGTTTTTCTAAAAATACAATTTCTTATTCATAATACTCAAATAAAAATATTTTAATTAATATTGGGTTAATGCTTTTCTTTTTATTTTTTTACTTGAATTATTCTGGTTGATTCTTCCAAATAAAAGGAATCACATTTTATTTTATTATATATTAATGTTAATATATATATATAAAAAAAAAAAACTAAGATAATGAGTAATAAAACCCTTTCAAGAGGAAAGAGAACCAAGTAAACCATAAGAGTGCAATCAAGCTATTTCACTCGTATTTTAAAATCTTAAATTGGGTTTAACAAGCTAATTTAGAATTTTTCTATTTCAGACAAGGATTTTACCTTCGCTTTTTCTTATTCTCATTGTCATGCCAAACAACCCCTTCATCCTTTTTGCTCTTTTTTATACCAGAAAAAAGTTTACATGTTACGATAAGTTTATGGGGTTAAGGTGCATTTTTACCGATAAAACTATTGGCTCAGGAGCACCCAACATAATAAACTCTTGACTGGACCTTAAATACAAACTAACTTTTTAAAATGTTTAAAAAACACAATCACGTTAGGGTTCCGTCTGGGTATACCGTCTGAGTTCAACTCTCTCCCTCTCTCATTCATGCTTCCTTTCTCTCCTCGATCTGTCTTCTTCATCCATCTCTCTCCCTCTTCACTTTCGTCTTCTTCATCTCTCTCCTTCCTCTTCATCTTCTCTCCTCGATTTGTCTTGAGTCTGCAGCTCCAATGAAAATGTGACGGCCGAACAACGGTGGAGCGCCGGTGAAGCTCGATCTGCTTCGATGAAATCGAACACGAGACAGCCGAAAGATCGACTTCTCTTTCCTCTGGTTTTGGTCCATTGCGCGGGTGAAGGGTAGATCTGGTAAGTTTTGGATGGTATGTTTCTCTAATGCTTGTTCTATATCTGGCTTCTCTTCGGCGTTTGCGCTTGTCTCGCATCGCCTATTTGGCTTGAAACGAATCCCGAAGCTCCGGCCTCCGATGAAAAAATTGATGGTGGTGAATTGGAGGACGTCAGCCGCGACAAAGTAGATGAAGTCTCTTTCGATTACAGAGTCACACGTTCCTTGCACTTCACTTTCCTTTTCTTCTTCCAAACTTCAAATATTTATCTCGATGTGTTTATGTGTGTGGATAAACACTTCTTGGCAATGATTTTTGTGCTATTAGAGATTAATAATGCTGCTGATATGCCTAAAATTCGCATTGAAAGCTTATTCAATCAGCCTGATGAGTGATTGAAATGTTTCTTAACTGCAAACTGATCCTTGATTGTGTCTAGAATTGTTTTTTAAATGGCAACAATGAAGGAGTTGGCTATGTTATTGGTTGTTCTGAAGATAACTTAGATTGGTTCTGATCAAGGAAGGTTTTTTTAAATGGCAACAATGAAAGAGAAGATGGGTTTTATTTGTTATTTCAGGGAAAGTTTCTGCAAGTTCTTGGGTCTGAAATTAGAAGGGATTCATTATGAAGGTGAAGAGAGTAATAATTACAGAGAAAACCAAAGGAAATTGAAGCCAAGCAAGCTCAGTCATAATCCTCTTCTTGCTTTCGTTTTTGTATCAGTGTTGCAGGAGGCTCTTTGTAGAGAGTTCGAAGAAGAGGAGGGGATCGAGAATATATCCTGAGAATCTGGTCTGCAGATGTGGAACTCCACTGAAGATGATGGGGGTTGATCTAATTTTGTATATTATCAATTTCTTTTCCTTGCCACTAACGGACGTTAACGGAAGTTACTTGTATATTAAAGATTTTGTGCTAATTTAACATTTTAAAAAGTTTGTTGGTATTTAAGGTCCAGTTAAAAGTTGTTTGTGTTGGATGCTCCTGAGGCAACAGTTTGTTGGCCATAATGCTCCTTAACCCTAAGTTTATGGGTAGACTTAATTTTTATTTTTTAACTCTTGGACTAAACACACTCGTCGAGCAAGGAGAAAGAAGCAGCAGCAGATCCATTTTAGGAAAATTACACACAGGTCCCAAGGAACACAGATATTTACATTTAGGTCCCATGAAATGACAAAATTACACAGAAGTCCCTAGGGACTTCTGTGTAATTATTTGTAAACATAAAATTACTTTTTTGCCCATTCAGTATTTACAACCTGGATTTTTTCAACTCCGAGTTCCAGAGGCGAGTTATAACAATAAATTCTAAATTTACAACACACAATTGTTGTTTTAACAAGAAGTTTTTACAACCTAGATTTTTTCAAATCTTGAGTTTCAGAGGCGATTTACAACAATAAATTCTATATTTACAACACACAAATGCTGTTTTAACAACAACTTCTAAGAATTTTGACAGCTCACTAAGTCTAGTTGAAGAAGTAAATAGCATTTCAAAATATTAAGTTGTATGAGTAAGTGGGTATTTACACCTACTCATTGAATTCAATATCACATATAGTTTCACATCCATGTGTAAGTTGTAATTACAAGTTCTTGTACACCCACAAAAATACAAAAAGGTGTTACAAGAAGTCACTAATACAAGGTGTGTATAGACAAAATGACTAAACAATTAACAATCAAAAGCATGTACATAAATTCACGTATTAACAACCGAAAAAGCCACCATTTACAACAATAAATTCACGTATTAACAACAACTTTATTGAATCATATCGAACTTTTTATTGAATGTTCCATCATCACATCAACCACAAACAAGTGAAAACAGAGTAGTCCTCCGTTTCCTTCCCAAAAACAGAGCAAAATGTAATTAACCCTACCCAATAACATGAAACCCTAGAACTTTTTATTCAATGTTCCATCATCACATCAAATGGGTGATGTATATCTAAAAGTAGTTGAATGTATGCGCCTAGCTTGAGGAACTTCATGCGGATATTGTGGACTTGAAGGAAATGTACATGGAACAAGTGAATGCAAAGAACATACAACGAAGGGGAAGGATTATTCAACGAAAATATGACAGCTTCATAGTCTAAGCTTTGCCTAGGACATGAAAATGTCACTTACTTGCCTTCTACGTTGGAGATTCGATACACCTTTAATGCTTATTGATTTCAGCGTTTTCCCATTTTTCCATAGCTCCTCCTGTGCGTTTTCATTGCTTTCTTTGTTTCATGCGTTTTTTATGCTGATTGTCCAAAAGGGTCATTTACTACTCTGAAATAATTACACTTCTGTGTAATTTTGTCATTTCATGGGACCTAAATGTAAATATCTGTATTCCTTGGGACCTGTGTGTAATTTTCCCATCCATTTTTCTTCGGATTTGGCTTTGGTGCGGTGCACCATTTCGTTTGCTGCAGCGCTTGCAGCCTTGCACAATGCACACACTGATCCTTCTTTAAAAAAAAAAGTTGGGTATTAAAAAGATAATTCAGGATATTGAGTGGTACTGAAAAAATCCTGAATAATACCTGAAATATTCTTTAGGTATCAGTCTGTACCCTGAAATATTTTTTAAAGATCATAAAATAATTTTTCAAGATCATGAAGGATTTTTTCATTACCACTTAATATCCTGAATTATCTTTTTAATATCCAACTTTTTTTTTTTAAAAGAAGGATCAGTGTGTGCATTGTGCAAGGCTGCAAGCGCTGCAGCGGACGAAATGGTGCACCGCACCAAAGCCAAATCCTTTTTCTTCGGCGACGAACAAGCATTTCGTAATTGGTTGAGCTCACCGTCGGACGCCGTCTACGTTTTCAGCCCTGTGTTGTTATTCTCGGGCAAGTATTAAAGAAGGTTCAAACCCTTAGGCAATGTCTACTTCCAAAATCCGGTGAGATTGATTTGTTCAATCTAGCTTTGAATCAAGATTTGAATTTGTTCCCCGTGTCATCCGTTCCCTGCGTGGTTGTCAACCATGTCTATGACGCCGTCGCACCGTTTCTTGCCTTTTTTTTTTTTTTTTTTAATCTTTCATTTAGTTTGGCTTTGAATCTGGTCGGGCAGTCCTTTGAACATTGACGCTTTTGAATAAGGATTGTCTTTATTTTTTAAAAAAAGAAGGAGAAACGGAAAAAACTTTTACTTCAACGGTGTGTAATCAGCTATTATACTTCTGCCCTCTTCATTTTAATTACCCGAGATTTATATGCTTTGGATGATTTTGTTGTGCAATATTGGGTTTGTTGTGTATTGGCACTCTGTTGATTAATCTCTTTATATTATCAGCAATTTAGAAAATTCTCAAGGTATTTGTGATGCATGATCGACTTGGCTCCAGTAGTTTCTAACAGTATAGAAGCTTGAGTTTAAATTGTCATTCTCCAGTGGCTTGGAGGAGTTGCCTGAATCAATTAGCTTAATTACTAAGGCATCTTCATCAAAGCATCTGAAGCAAAAATTAAGAGGATATTATATCAACTATGCATATTTCAAAGATTTCAGCTGAGTGTAATATGCCCTTGTTTGCTATCAATATTCATTCAAGGTTTCCAAATCCATGTCGCTGATGAATACCTATATCATTACTTTCAAGTTAGTTGTGTCTAAACTGTTTCCCGTTTTGTTGGGATTGATATTCAGCAGAGTTGTGGCGGTGTTGATCAAACTGGTGGTAGGAAGATGTTGGTATTTTTGTTATATAGATCCATGTATTCATTTTGAATTTGTTCTTTCACCGTGTAGAAAGCTAGAAGCCATCAAAACAAGAAGAGATCATATTGAAGGCTTTGGGCTATCGAAGGCCAAAGGGAAACTTCAGGGGGGGAAAATTACAGAGAAGAAGAGTGATACTTGCTAGTTGCAAGATCTTATGAGTTGTCGGGCATGTCATGGCATTTTGGTCTCTGCGATTTCCAGGAATTTTCATGCGATCTGACAAAGCTAGGTATCCATTTCTGTATAAGCTTGGATCCTTTCCTTCCTCTCATTTCTCATCCACACACCCTCCTCCCTCGTGTCATCCGGACCAAGAATTGTTGCCTAATCAGACAAATAATCATTCCAATCTCGATGAAGGTTTCATTCTTGAAAAGCTTTCCGATCTCTTACCAATTTCTCACAATACTGTGATTTCGACCCTTTTGAATCACCCTAAATCAGAGGAAACTGAGTTGAATGCTTGTAAATCAGAAAAAGAATTGAAATCTGTTGACGGGTTTTTGTTGCCTGAAGAGAAATTGCGAGGGGTTTTTCTTCAGAAGTTAAAGGGTCAAAGTGCAATTGAATGTGCTTTATTGAATACTGGTGTTGATATGAATGTTGAAGTTCTTGGCAAGGTTGTAGACTCTGGAAATCTGGGTGGTGAGGCCATGGTTACTTTTTTCAATTGGGCGGTAAAACAGCCTATGGTCCCCAATGACATTGATAGTTACCGGGTTGTTATCAAAGCATTGGGTAGGAGGAAATTTTTTAAATTTATGATGGAATTGTTGCATAACATGAAGATGGAAGGCATAAGACCTGATTTATCAATGCTATCCATTGTAATTGATAGCTTTGTCAGGGCTGGTCATGTTTCTAGAGCAATTGAAATATTTGGCAACATGGAGGATATTGGGTTGGAACCTGATATGGAGGCTTTAAATATGCTTTTGCAGTGTCTTTGTAGGCGTTCTCACATTGGTGCTGCAAATTCTGTTTTCAATTCAATGAAAGGGAAAATACCTTTCAATATTACAACATACAATGTTATCATTGGTGGTTGGTCTAAATTTAGTAAAGTAAATGAGATTGAGAGAGTTTTGAAAGGAATGGTATCTGATGGATTTACTCCTGATTGTGCAACTTTCAGTTACCTTCTTGAGGGTTTTGGAAGAGCTGGTCGAATGGATGACGCTGTTAATATTTTCCATGACATGAAAAAAGTAAATTGCCAACCAGACACAAGCACCTATAATTCAATGATCTCCAATTTTCTATCAATCCGAGATTTTGATGAGTGCATGAAGTATTACAGAATGCTGTTGAATGATAGCTGTAAACCTAATGATGATACATATTACCGACTAATTACTGCTTTTCTTAAAGCACGAAAAGTGGCTGATGCACTTCTGATGTTTGATGAGATGTTAAGTCAGGGGGTTGTTCCTTCTACTGGGACTTTAACCTCCTTCATGAAATATTTATGCAGCTATGGCCCACCTTATGCTGCTCTGATGATTTACAGGAAGGCAAGAAAGGCAGGGTGTATGATATCAATAAATGCTTATAAGTTACTTCTCATGCGCCTTTCTAAGTTTGGCAAGTGTGGAATGATGTTAAATATATGGGAGGAAATGCAAAATTGCGGGCATTCTTCAGATGTGGAGGTTTATGAGTATCTGGTAAGTGGTCTTTGCAGCATAGGACAGCTTGAAAATGCTGTTCTTGTTATGGAAGAGTGTATAGGCAAAGGATTTTGTCCAAGCAGGCTTGTATATAGTAAATTAAGTAATAAACTGATTGCTTCAAATAAGGTTGATATAGCTTACAAGCTTTTCTTGAAGATCAAGAGGGCTCGTGCCAAAGAAAATGCTAGAAGATATTGGCGTGCAAATGGCTGGCACTTCTGAACTGGTATGTTGTTCATTGGCCTCATGGATATTGCAGTCTCTTTTATAAAATTTCTTCTGTTATGCCATAAAAGAAAACAATGATGGCTACTTTAGAATGTATAATTATTTAAACAACATACAAATCTTGTTTCATGAATGACAAGTTCTTGCTTAGTTTGCTCTCACAAGTGTCAATTTCTCTGTTTTTTTACTGACTCTTGAACTGCCTTGTAACCCTTTTCCTAAAAAAATAAATAGAAAACTGTTTCCTTTTACATTTTATAAAGTGTAATAGATTTGAAAATAAGTGTATAGTTTTAAAATATAACGGCGTATTGATTTTCTCAAAAACCTAATTTTTACGTTTGGTTACTATTTTTTCAATCTCAAAGTATGAAGCATTTTGATATGGAAGTTATTTTATTTGGAAATTTACTCCAGATATTTTACGGTATGGTTTTTTTATGAAAATAATGTTTGAATGAAATTGTTGTGAATTATTTGAAGTTAATAGTAAGATGTGGATTTGTAAAATAAATAATTTTTTATACTGTTGTTTACTTTTCTGATCATATTTCACAAAATGAAATGAACTTGTAAAATGTATTTCATTGAGAAATTTCTAATTAAAACAAGAAATATGACAATGGGAAGAAAGATGACTGATATCTCCTCAGAAAACGATGACTGATGTAATGCAACAGTGGACTCTCATGTTCAAGGTGTCTAGTTGCTATATGATGATAGAAATACAGAAAACATGATCACTTAGGGCGCATTTGGTGGGCTGAAAATGTTACAATGGAAAGAGAAATTTTGGCTTTTCAGTCTGACATGTTTGGCGGGTAAATTTGGTGGGAATCAAATTTGCCTCTGGAACTGATTTTCCCTTATGAATGGCAACTTGTCTTCCCACCTATTTTGGTGGGAACCAATTTTCAGTTGGGAAAATGCAAAAGACCGATTTGCCTCTTAAATGTACATAAAAAATTAGGCACCACAAGCTGGAACCTTTGAAGCTTAAATGTTGAAGGAGAATGTGATGGACTAAGGCTTCTGTTCTCGACCTTAAATGACATCCAATATTGTGTTATCGTTCACAAGTAGGTAGTTCCATCACAAACTTGAGGGTAATTATATACAATAATGATAGTGCTTTGTTTTCAATCAAATTAGGATGGATACAAATCTTACTGGACAAATAGTGATTTGTTGATTATGTTTTGGGTTCTGCCTTTTGGTATATGTTGTGTTTTGTAGCTAAGTTCTAATGCTTCAAACTCTTATACATGTTAATTATGGTAGAAAATTAACCTGTCATCAAGTTTGAAGGGTTGGATTATGCTATATATACATACATACATACATTCATGTTAGTTTATAATTAAATGATAATATTTTAAGACTTGGACACATAACCATGTGATTGAGAAATTTTGTATAAGAAATAGGAAAAATCGCGATTAGGTCCCAAGTAACAGAGTTAATCACAATCAGGTCCTTTGAAATCATAAAATTGTAATGAAGTCCTATGAGATCTGGTCCCAATGTAAAACTACAATTTTGCCCCATTTAATTTGAAACAAAATCAAGAGTTAGGTCTCAAATCATTCCCCAAAAGCTTCAAACTCTTCTCTCTGATCATTCCCCAAAAGTTTTCAAACTCTTCTCTCTCAACGCTTGCGTCTCGCACAATGGAGAGTCTCTACATGCTTGGGTCATTGTCGGCTCCACTCCTCATCGCCGGTCGTCGTCTTATAGTTGCCAGTGGAGAGTCCGTTAATCAATTGCTCTCAAGGTAAGTTTTGGAACATTTTTTTTGTAATTCAAAAGTTTTCTTTATTTATGAACTTTTTGTCCAAACTCTAGACTGATGATCAGATGAGGTAATTTTGTCACACTAGATTGACATAAGTATTTGTGATGGATTTTTTTGTACAAGTATTGGTTTAATTTTCCCTTAAAAAAAGTGGCTTGCCAGATTTAGAGTAGTTTGTTTGGAGTTTTTCAGGAGGATTGGATTCCTCCAGCTGACTCATAGGTTTCTTAAACATAAATTCACTGGTTTTGGCTAGAAAAATGTTGCATGAGTTCTTAAAGGCGTTGTGCCATGTTGCTGGTCTGTGATGATGATTATGAGTTATGACAGATTCTGAGACTGTTAAATCTGTGTTGTTTTTGGCCCCTCTTAAAAGTTTATGCTGATGATTTTTTAGCGGATTGCCTTGTGGATATATGAAGAGATTGGAACACTATTTTGAGCTAAAAGTTCTGCAATGTTTTCCTTCTCTTGGGAGGATGACTTGTTTTTTGTACTGTTTTTTTCTGCATTATATTGTTTTTTCTATCTAAAAAAATGTTTGATATTTTCACAGATATACTTGGCATTGTTGTGCTTGTATTATATTTATATGTGAAACTGGTGAGCAAATTCTATTTCTACTTTGCTATTATCATGAACTAATTGTTTGACTTCTCTATAGTTTGCATTCTCTTCCATGCCCCTTCTTGAACCATTTGTCATTCCTTTGCTTCTCGAGAAGCTTTCTTCTTCCCTACTTTCAGCAAAGCTTTCTTCTACCTAAAGTGCTAGATATTTGTTAGTTACCTCTGTGCTTTCCTTCTTTCTACATTAATTGGCCTTTGAATAAAGAGATATGAATTTTTTCTGCGTTTCATTTTCCATGCTTATAGTTTTGATTCCTTGAAGTATCTTAAGGATTGCTCCTCCAAGTATGGAGCAGAAAGGAAGGCAAATCATGCTAGGGCTATCTCGTCTTCATTAAAAGATGCAATATCCACTTATTTGGAAGAACCAGTTTTTTCTTCTACTATTCAGAACCTATAGTTGGTGTTAACTTCTAGAAGAATGAAATTGTTAGAGGCTCTATCCCTTCTTCAATTGCTTATCAAGCAAAATAGTGGTTTGTTAGTGAGCTTGATCATTGACGATGAAGCTGTGAACCCTAGTGTTTTGTAGGGTGTAGATAATTAGTAAGGATGTCAATTGCTGAATTAGTAGGCACGATACTAATGCTATGAGGCCACATAGGGAGATTAACGGTTCAGATTAAAGGCACAACACTATTACGATGAGGCCTATTAAGGGTTAGGATTAGATGAATAAACTAGCCTGATAAGATAGTTGTAGAAGAAATGGGGAAAAGAGAAGGTGGAGTTGCAGAACTGCTGCTAACTCATTCAACTATTCATTCATCATAAACTGATTCAATACATCTGCATTCATTAGTCTATTAGCCTTTATATAGTATATTACTAGGCTTAGGACTCAAGGCCCAATAGCTTCCTAACTGTCATAACAGCTAACTACTAATACTAACAGTCCTAACTAACTACTACAACTAACTCCCCAATTACCTAACTAATATGTATTTACAGTTTACATATCAACTAGCCGTTGGGAAGTAATGACTTGCGGCTTAATACATTTGCTATAGGATATCTGTTATATGTCTAAGGCTATAAATAGAAGGGCCTAGGCAATTGTAAATCAGTTTTGCACAGTGAGTGAATGAATTAACAGTTGCAGAAGTCTGTCTGTCTTCTCCCTCCTTTTCCCAACTCCTCTGACTTCTTATCCCCAATCCCTCTATTCTTCTACAGCTATCCTAACACCTGGCAATTCTTCTATCAGCTTACCGTGCATTATTCAAAATAAAGACCTTGCAGCATTTTTTGTTTTTTGTCGCTTTGTGAATCCAAAAACTCAGAACAATTCATATTGGTATGCTTATGCAAATGATAAGAAGCTTCTGTATTAGCCTCACAAATCTGGCATCATCATGCAATGCTATGTTTATTATTCTCAAATTTTCAACTTTATAAATTGCAGGTGGGGCAAACAGTGGTATGAAGGGGATAAGTAAACTTGAAGGAAATTAATTATACCATTTTTCTGACATTTTTCTTGCTTTCAAAACATTTTTTATGTGGAACAACTTGGTCAAGTGTTTATTTGAGGTTGTAATAATGAATTATTTTGATTTTTCTTTCAATTTTTCTTATTAGTATGTACATGCACGTGGTGCTATATGCACATTAGAAGTTATAAAAGTACTGCCGGTTTTGAAGAAAGCATATGGGGGACAAGATACAAAATGTTTTACATGTTGGCCCTGATACTTGTTCCGGTGTCTAGCTTGTTGACAAAAGAGGATACTGAGGCCGAAATGCCTCCTGCTACTATTACAACATGCGCAACTTCTAAGGCCATTTCTGCATTATATTTATAAGTGAAAAATATAAAATGAGCCGGTGGTGATCATAGAAGAAGAATGATAATATGAGGTATCAATACACATCATTTTACAAGAATTAAGTTTAGAATAGTTGAATTCGATTTCCACCAACAAACTGAACCAAATCAATATAATATCCTGTTTCATAAAGCATATTGTACTGCTACACTCACAAAAACATTGTAGCTAAGCTGAAACCAATATAAATAATAAAAACAACGCATCCATATAATACTTTCTCTCCGCCAAAACCCTAGCAGACGCGGCGCTCACGCTCTCTCCGCAAATCCAGTTGGCTTCTGTCTCGCCGGCGAGCCTCCTCTCGTACCTCATCCGCGGCAGAAGTACAGATCGGACCTCGAAGAGCCAAAAAGAGCAGGCGAGTTTTAGGTCGGAACAGGGACATAAAGCGGCGACCGTTCGTCTTCTTTGGCGTTGGCTCTTCTCTGGTCTCCGTCCTCATCGGCTCTCCAGCTCCGGCGTCCCTCTGTTTTCTGGGTGCAGCGGTGGTCCTCTCTCACCTCTGGCGGTGGGAGCTTCTGTCCGGACGTCTCCCTCGACGTGGCCTCCGGCGTGACAGTGGTCTCCGGCTCGACGGTGGTCTCCGGCGAAGGGAATGTTTTTCCTGTTCCTTTTTTCCTATTCTGTTCTTGTTGCTTTTATTGTTGTATGCTTGTGTGTTTCTTCTATATGGTTATGGATTTGGGGATTTATGGTGGTGTTTTTTGTTGTGATTTGGATTTGTAATTTTGGGGGAAGGGTTTTTCTGATGGTCGATACTGTTTTGTGCCTTACATATGTGAGGATCATTGGTAGGATTGTTCGATGGTGGCAAATCCATATCGCTAGTGTTAGCCAAAATTTGTTTGGTGGGTGGTTGACGTCACCAAATTTGCTTCAATGGAGGAGCAAAAGTATTTTTCAAGATTTCACTGGTCTTTCTTCTTCTGAGGTTGGATTCTCTCTATCCTGTTCCCCAAGTCAGGGCATTTATGTAGCTGATCTATGTGCAGCAGCTTATTTTTATAAGGAGGTGTGCCCGATAGGGTGGGTTTTACAACCAACACCTTCTTTCACGTTACTTCTAACCTTGGATGTTCAGGAAGCTGTTGGAGTTTTTTATGTTACTTTTATTCCCTTATGTTTTGTGGTGATTAGCTCTCCTTACATTGGTTTTGGTTTTGTTGTATTTTTTAGTCTTCTTGTTCTAGCTAGTTTTCACAGTGTAATCGTCATGTTTTGTTGTAACTTTCTATGTTAGTATTAATATAAATTTCCTTTGACCAAAAAAAAAAAAACCAATATAAATCAAAATAAAATTTCTCGGGCCTTGCATAAGCTGTTTCCCATCTACAATTCCCGGCCCCCAATTGAAATTCAAATGACTCATCCCTGATATATGCGCCACATTATGGGGTATTGACATCAAATGAAAAAACTTTTTGAACCCCATTTCCATCTATCTTCCCCGACATCTTGTCTCACCAAAATGCCTCCTCCATTGTGCTCTGCTATGAATAAATGGCCAGCAAGGGGAAATCAATATAGCTTCGCGGACTTACTCTTGGCATATGTGAGGACATCATCATTGTGAAAGTTGATAGAACCATTCCAAAGGCAGCTGTCCATGTGTATCCCGACAACGATGGGCCTATAGAAGTCCTGTGTGCATACGAGTTCATTGTCTTTGATGAGTCGGTATGTTTACTTATCCTTTTCCCCTTCCAGCTTTATACTTGTGTTCACGGTAGATTCTCATGTGAGTAGGCTTACTTTTTTTCCAGCTTACTTATATGATGCTTGTGATGGAGAGCGATTACATGATAAACGACTTCTTGGTTTGCTAGTCTGGTATGGGACTACATGAGAGGTATCATCTCAAATTCTGGCCATCAAGTGTTGTGAAGCAGCTACTGGTCACTATGCCAAAGCATGCATTTGATCTGATATCAGTCTCTGATTATGCTGATACAGACCCCGGCTAGACTGAGATGCTAGGTATCTCTTCATGTTTACTCGATTCAGTTAATCCATTTAAACCAAACTTATCTAACAGGTTGTTAAGCTTTACAATAATGCAGATGCTTGGGGCTATCTTGAGTCCATTTCGTCCAATTTCTTAAAAAATGAATGGAAGATCTTTTGCAAGGAAGTCAGTTTAGAGCTTGAAGACAGTGATGGAGTCACCAAGAGGTACTCTTATTCCCCATGGAATACATTATTTCAAGTGATCTTCGTTTTCCAGGACGTTAACCTATGCGTTTTTTTTATTCTGATGCAGGGCTAATAAGGTATTTGCAGAGGCAACCATTACAGCTTATGAGAGGTTCGCCATTTCGCTATGGAATTTGCAACCAGAGCTCAGGTTTATCATCTTCTGTAGCTAAAAGACTTGGTCTTCAGCTTTTGTTTGTGTTTTATTTTAGCACTCAAAATAACCCTTACATGTAAGTGATTTGATAGCCCTGCTATCTTCTATAGCTAAATAACTCTCGTGTGTGTGCTCGTGAATCCAGACAACATGCAAGACATACGTAGCCCGCCATCTAATCTTCTACAATAAATGTAACCCACCTTAATTTCAATGGTGTATGTGATTAAATGTCTTTTGTTCACCCTGTGAGGTTTATGCCACTTCTTTGCTAGATGACATATGTAACTTAGCTTAATTCCTTTTTTATTTTTTATTGTCCAGAGGCCCATCATAATCCTATCTTTATGGCTGAGTGAATTTAAATTATTGTATTCATTGGTTTTTTTTTACTCATAAAAAAAAATGATGCCGACCTGTCAATGGTGCTAAACTTATATTAATCCGTATTGGTTGAAGGCAGTGAAGGAAAAACGATTGTTTTAAATGTTGTGAAAGTTTCACGGTTAAGGCATGTTACATTTTTGAAGTTTTCAATTGGGATTGATAAAGTTGGGCCGTATATTGGCATCAAACGAATTCCATTGAAGATTACATGGTTTGATATATTTAGTTGCTCTATAATGAGATTGTCCTCTATATTGCATTCTACTTCCCATGTCTTGATTGTCATTGATTCGTGTAAAATAAATTAATTTATGATGCTGCACACTGTGGTCAATACTCAATACTGAAAAGCATTGTTGTAGCAGCAAACTTTTAGTCCACACTGTATAATATTTAAAATACTTTTATGAGTTCCTTTGTCTCCATTCATAGCTAACTATGACTATCTCCTTTCACGTTTTAGGCAATCTACAATAGACTCTATGCATAAAGTATCCCAATATATATACAGATATGTTGAATCTTTTTCATACATTCTTATTTGCACGTCGTCCAATTAAAGGTTCTGATTCCATGAGGCCAGTGACAATCATGATGTAAGACATAGTTAATTCTTAAAGCTATTTAACTGGATCTCTTTTATATTTTATTTCAAGTTCTCCATGTATATCATTGTTTTTAAAAAATGGTGGAGATCTAAATATCAATTTCAAATTCGCTCCCTGCTCAATCTTCAAAGTTTAACCAATATTCATCTTGCATTTCAACATTTCCCTGCATCAAATCAAAGGTGATGCAAGCTACTCCATACGTTCTTATATATAAGAGCCTTTCAACCAAATCGGCGGATTTTAAAAAACACTCAAAAGTAGTTAAATGTAATAATTATATAAGAAATTCAACTTTGTTTTCCAAAAATGCCCCTATTTATGAATGAGTGAGTGAGAGTAATAATGAGAAAAGGATGAAAAAGAATGTATGTAGTATAATAATTAATTGAGGGCAAAATGAAAAAAGGTATTATTAAATCAAACTCAAAAGGGATCTTTTATATTTAGGGACAAGCGCATTTAAAAAAAAGACTCTTATATAGGGACGAATGGAGTATTATTCCACTCCACTATAGAAAAGTATTTCATATTTACAGCCGCCAACATTTATCTCTTTTTATTTACAATTACAATTCTTTTGAAGTTCCTTTTAGTTTCTGTGCCTTTTCCTGCTATTTTTCTGTCTTTACTTTTCTGGTCAGGTTTAATCATGCCACGTCATTCTTCCATCAAAGACTTACATGATGAGACTAATAGGTAGATTATCATTGTGAGAGTCTTCTAAAAGTGAAATATCTACCACATAACAGCCTTTTCAAACGTTTTTACGCATGGCCAATTATATATTACATTGTCCAAAGTTAAAAGCAGGGAAGGATTGAAGATGGTTTATATGTGATAATGATAGTGGGGACAAAAGGACAACAAGAAATGTCATGTATCGAGAGGATTTCAAAAATGAGAATATGTGATAGTTGTGATTTAAAGAATGTAGTGTTTCACACACTCGATAAGTAATCTGTTATTTCCTCTATTACATATATTAGTACCCAAGTTTTGATTATAATATAGTTAATTATTGAGCATGATCGAATTTTATAACATTAGCAATTGAATTATTTCACAAGCACAAACACGTCGTGCAATGCACGGGAAGAAGCACAAGCTCGTTGGAAAGAATAAAGAATTACCCACCCAAGCGATCAACATTAAAGAAAATAAAACCCCAAAAAATTTACAAGTGGGTAGAGCTATACTTCATGCATAAAAACCAAAAACCAAAATCAAGAGAAGAAGAGGAATTAGAAACGAAAAATTGATTACCGGCCAGAAGTTAAAATTCTAACTAAATTGAAGGTTGGAAAACTTCCGGACAACAATGTTTAATTTGGGAAGCCTGTGAGGAAGGAAGAGTAAGGGAGACAAGCAGTGAGAATGAGAATTGAGAGGAGAAAGGCAAAATCATCGACTGAGGAAGTGAGAATTGATGGCAACAACTATCTTCTTAAATCTTAGGCGACCACAATTAACAACGACGAGGGTTGGCAACCACAGTGAAGAACACGATGATTAGCGACGGCGAGCAAAGAAGACAAGGACGAGCTTGGCGAGCGAGATGGGTGAGTGAGTCTGAGAGAGATCGATGTAGAAGCGAGAGATTTACATTTCTCATATCTGACAGCTTATCACATGTTCTTATACAGTCATGGATCCAGAAACAAGCGAACTAGCGATTTGTCCCTCTATATTTGTTACTCGTACTACCCTCATCTCCTAATTATAAGACATAGTTAACTTTTTTTTTTAGAGATTAAGGAAACTAAATAAACTACTTAATCGTTTTATATATGTTGTGTATCCTTAGATTATATATTACAGTAGTTTATTAGTCAAACTAATTAATTTGAAGAAAAAAAAAATTCTAAACTAATTAGGACCGGAGGATATCAAATTTGTTCAATTTTTTATGGGTCCCTCCCGTCCTTATCATAAGTAACCCTCATATTCCATGATATAAAATGTTTTGTCTCGGACATTAATTTTTTCAATATGGTATCTCTAACTAACGATTTACTTTAAAACTAATAACTTCCAAACTAATTAATCAATATCTTCTATCTAATGATTTTTATTCAGAACATTTTTTAATATTTTACAAGAAATAACTAATTTTAATTAATTTCATTAATTATGCAAATTTATTAGGAATCTATTGATTATATAAAAGAATGAACATTGGGACTTGAGAGTCCCTTCTCTTGCCATCTGGCATGCTCTCCTCTTTTCATGAATATTGTAACAATTAAAATAAATATATAAAATAAAATATTCCCAAAAAATAAGAAGAGATATTAGGATATAGTTACAATTATAAGAAACTTCAAAATGTTAAAATAAAAAATAAAATTTTTCAAAATAAATATATTAAAAATAGAGAGATACTAATGAAAAGGTTGTTTCAAAATATTTAAAAATCTTGTATATTTCATAAAATACTTTTGAGCGAATTTCTCTCACCCCACTTTTCACTTCCCATGTTCTTCACCTCAACGTCATTAGCCTCCCCATGTCCTATATCATGGAGTTGGTAACCAACTCAAAATTCCCTATAAAATTTTGTTTTTGTTGTATTCATTTGACTAACGTAACTTTGTGATGTCTGGACATGAAGTTGCTCGTGATGGTACCTGAATGGAAATGATCTTCCGTGATGCAGGTATGTTTTAGACATATTTTTGTTTACCTTATTATTTTTCATGATCTCATGTTAGTTGTGTGATGCAGGTATGTTTTAGACATATTTTTGTTTACCTTATTATTTTTCATGATCTCATGTTAGTTGTGTTGTTATCGTATTAGCTTCTCTTACACAAATATATCTTGTTTATTTGGTTCATCGTGTGATATAAGGTGTAATGCTACCACAAATATTTGGGGATTTCTAATTTCAATGTTAGTCGGGATGCAAGGCACTTACGGACCACTATTATGCAACCTTTATCGACAAGGCCAAATACAACGGGTTCCTTAAAAGACTTTAATTGAGATTTGATGGTTTCAAATTTATAAATCAGTTGATGCATCTACTTTCTAGGAGTTGTGCAATTTAGAAATATAAAATCCTTATATTTCACAAAAGACTTTATTTAAGATTTTATAGTTACAAAATGTTTCTATATTTTTAATTTGAAGTTCCCTCTTTTTTCCGGTTAGTTAACAATTTTTAGGAGCTCATAACAACTTGATTTTCTTGTAAATTATTTTTAAGTCAATTGGGAATATACCCATTACCCATATCTTTATTTCGTTGGGAGTTATCTGAATTCAAAATATTAAATCTTTGTATTTTCTAAAATATATTCCATACATCAATTATCTTCTGATGAGGGAAAGAATTTTAATATTTAGATTAATATCTTACTCACTTACTCCATGCTATTTGAAGGAAGAATTTTGATTATTATAAGATATTATATTAATTATTTATTATAATTTTTTTTAATTCTTATTATTTTTTTAACTTAATAAGTAGGAAAGCGGTAAACATTTTCAATATATATTTAATATGAATGTAGTAGAATTTGTTTTTCATCTTATTTGACTAAAGTGTTCTCAAGCTACTTTGGGTGAATTTATTTTATATTTAAACATAATCAACATTTTAAAATTTTTATTAATTTTTATGAATAATGATGAGACTGAGTTAAAAATAAAAATTAGATAAAATATAGTTCAATGAAATCAATAAAGATTATATCTGAATTTTTTTTTCCGCCAACAATGTGAATATGGAATCCACATGTTTTAATCATAACTTCAAATATTAAAGCTTTAATTTATCTGAAATCAAAATATAATGATAGAAAATGTTATCATAAATAATATATTCCTATTATTTTCTTAAATAATTTTTTTTTTTTAAAAAAACCATGACTTAATGCCCATTGAGAAAAGGTTATTGCAAATTTCTCTTAAATCAACCGGGAAAAAAAAAAAAACCCCCAAGACCTCCTTGCTAGCATAAATTTTTAAACTTCCCACTTATCATTGGAATTTAGAATTTTACAAAATTGATATATTATAACTTCCTAACTATGATCAATTATTTCTCTTGAATTGAAAGATCATAAAATAATTAAAAAGTATAAATTTTCTGAATAAGTTTTTGGTCCATGTATAACTATTTTAATGTACATATCTAGAAATTAACATACATACGCGTGCGTACATACATACATACAAGTGCGTACATATGCGTGCGTGTTTACATATATACCTAGGTTTTATCATGAGTTTTGATCTCCTTTTATTGATTATAATATTTTTCCTTTGTCCTTGCACATTGTGCGGTTTCTAAACTAGTTTATAATAATAATAATAGAGAGTAGTAATTCATTTTGTTTCAATGTTTTAAATGATTTTGCATAGTTTTAAAATTCGTTTAATATCATATTTGGTCTTTGTATTTTACAGTTATTTTAATTTTGGTCTCTGAAGTTTCAAACATATATTTTTAGTCCTTCAAGTTTACTCCATTTAAAGTCATTAGTCTTTGAAGTTTCAAAAGAACTTGGATCCGAGTTGTGTGTAAAACAAGTGTCTAGAACAAGATATAACAAAAAGGAAATGACATGACAGGTTTATTGGTCTCTTTTCAAAATATAATAGCGATCATGTCTTTTTTATTTTACCATGAGATTTTGGTCTCCTTTTATTGGTTATAATTTTTTTTCCTTTGTACCTGCTCATTATAGGGGTTCTAAACTAGTTTATAATAATAACAGAGAAGAGTAATTCATTTTGTTTCGTTGTTTCAAATTATTTTGCATAGTGTTAAAATCCAATTAATATCATCTTTAGTCTTTGTAGCTCATAGTCATTTTGATTTTGGCCCCTAAAGTTTCAAACAAATGGTTTTGGTCCTTCAAGTTTACTTCGCTTAAAACTGTTATTTTGGTCTCTTTTTATTGGTTATATTTTTTTCCTTTGTACCTGTGCATTGTGCGGGTTCTAAATTAGTTCATAATAATAATAGAGAGGAGTAATTCATTTTGTTTCAAATTATTTTGCATAGTTTTAAAATCCAATTAATATCATCTTTGGTCTTTGTAGTTTATAATCATTTTGATTTTGCTCCCTAAAGTTTCAAACAAGTGATTTTGGTCATTCAAGTTTACTCTGTTTAAAACTATTAGTCTTTGAAGTTTAAAAAGAACTTGAAATCAAAGTTAACACTATTAATTAAGTTTATGCAAAACTAACACGTTAAATATGCTTATTTGGATGTTCACTAGGCAAGTTGAGGTGGAAATATTGATGGCAAAATTACGTTAAAGTACTAACCAAGAGAAATAATATTAAAAAATCCCATGAGATTGTTAATAACAAGTGAAACATCAACTATTAACAAATTGGGGGCCTTTTTTATATTATTTTTCTTGGTTTGGACCTAAACATGATTTTCCCAAAATTAATTCTAAACTTATATTTTTTAAAAAAAAAGCTACTCCGTATTATATAATTTAAGAAAAAATGAAATATAAATAAGAAGGAGGAGGGCCAAATCCGCTTTGACAAGCTTCCTCCCTGGAATCCTTTCAGAACTACCCAGCTGATATAATCTCCAAAACTATCAACCCCAATTAAGATCTTGGACTTTCTCTTCATTCGTTTCAAGACCCAAGTCTGATTCATGGCAAGTCATCACAAGGAGATGTGAATCCCGGAGAATTTTTGACTTGGATTCTATGTTAGTGGGGCAAGGTACGACATTTTCTCAGGGGTACCCTTGAGTCCAACATTTCAGCATTGAAGGACATTGCAACGACTTGTTCTTCTTCAGAGCAACAGAATAAGTCCTAAGCTTCAATCCTTGGGAGCAATCTGATGGAATGCAGAAAGGAGGACAATGGAATTACTTATGATCACAAGCCATCAGCTGGGTAGTTCAGAAAGCATGCCAAGGAGAGCGCTTGTCCATGTCGGATTTGACCTTCCTTCCTTTTCTCATTTCTATTTTCTTTTTTAATCATATAAGAGCTTTTAGAAAAAAATACAAGTTCAAAATTAATTTTTCCACCACAGCTTGCCTAGTCAACATCCACATAAGCATATTTAGCAATATCAGTGCCACATAAGTTTCATTCATAGTGTTAACTCTTGTTCCAAATCCTTTTTAAACAATAGAGACTAACGATTTTTAAATAGTTTAAGTTTGAAGGACCAAAAACACCTATTTCAAATTTTAGGCACCAAAACCAAAATGACTGTAAATTACAAGAACAAAGGTGGTATTAACCCTTTTAAAATCCTTTATCAGATGCTCCGGGCGTCTTAGTCAAATACATGACCAATTCATAGAGAAATGTCAGCAAGATCGTCGCATTCTATTCTCGCCACTACATCTGGTTTCTTTTTCTTCTTTTATTTTTAAATATTTTTATTATTTCTACGGAGATACAAAATACATCACATATATACATAAATAATTCCAGGGCATCAAGCCATTCACACTAGCGATGCAAAATTGTGCATCGATTTAATGATCTATGAGTGGAAGTCGAACAGTGGATGAGAAATTGGTTGAAGCTAACGCTGTGGCACGTCAATAAAACGTAGTTAAGCACTGGCTCTCTTGGTTTATTCAATCGTCCTTGTAAACCAATTTTGGGTACTCTGGAGTCCACATGTTCTTGTTCACGTATTTCAGAATTTCTTCCTGCAAATCACACAAGAAAAAGCGTGCATAATACTCAGAAATTTTGATACATGAATTCTGGAGTCAAGTAACAGAAAAATAATGAACTTGGATCACCTTTCCAGCACCATAATACTGATAGATTCACATAATCTTTTTGTGATCACAATAAGCAATTACATATCCTTAAACTTTGATACTTGACTATGTCTTAGTGGAGGATATAATACTCATTTGATCCTTAATGTCAAACCTATTTTTCTTATTTGGAAAGATCAATTAAGCTAAATAATCACGTAATTATAACATGTGACATAATCTTTTTGATATATTTCTGTATAACGTTAGATTATATATCAGTTTATAAGTAAAACATTAGAAAAATGATAAATATAAGAAATAAAATTGAAAAAGATCTGACATTTAGAACTAAAATTAACCCCCAAGCTACATTGAGGTCTCGAGGAGTACTATGTTGTTACCAAAATATTTGAAAGAAGTTCCAATCCTCCAAAAGAATCAAAATTACCTTGTTAAGTTTCCGAAGGTCTCGCGCGTCTATATTGCGGTATCCTTCTACTAGATCCTCTTCTATAGCTTCCATTATAACAGCTGTGGCTACCTCCTTTGTTATATCTCGAATTCTGAAATTTGTGCATCAATTTCAAGAAAAGTCCGACTCAAACAATCTCTTTAAGCCTAAATACTGAAAAGAAAAGATATACTATACCTAGATATTGATGGGAATATGATTCCACAGACAACCTCTTCTTCACTCATGTATGCAGCCAGACCGTAGTTTGAAGTCACCAGCATCAAAAAATTTGTTAGAATTAAGCACATATAGTGGGCTAAGTCGTATATTCTCCAGTACTGCATTGCTTATTTTACTCACATAACACAGCAGAAGTCTACCTACTTGTTAATAGATTACATTAGAACTATTTAAGGGCCTTGAATTAATGTCTTCCCCTTTTGAGTTTAGATAGTCTTTAAGAGACAAATATTCTGATCATTTGTGTCATTTCATCATATCTGATCATCCCTCGAATGATTTTTGTGTATAGTCAGGAGTTGGAGTTTGGAAAACTCAATTAGATGCAGTCAATCTGAAACAGTCAAGTTCCGATACATGTGTTGCCCCAAAAACAAAAATTATCTGGTTGCACAGCTACATGAATTTCTCTCTCTTTTTTTGATATACGCTATATGATTTGTTAAGTAATTGGCCAGCAAACATCTCCATCAAATCCCAAGGAGTTATTTATATCAATTACTCCCTCAGGTCCTTCTTATAAGCAACAACTACCCAAATCACACAGAATGAACTGGTGGTTAAAATTAGTTAAAAGCAATGAATGTGTAAGAGATATATTTGTTTTCTGAACATACCCTTAATTATGAGGATAATGAGAGAGAGAGAGAGAGAGAGAGAGTGAATGGTAAAACAGAAGAGAAAATTAGTGGAAAAAGTGCATTACATTTTCAGACAACACAAAATTGTTGATTATATATAGGACCAAACTCACGAGAGAGAATGTTGCTTATAAATAAGACTTGATGGAGTATATTTGTAGCAAGCTTGATACATACGATTTATGTATACCATCAACAGCAAGAGCATCCAAATTAGGTATGTATTAAGCCACTTAAATACAAAGTACATGATGTAATACCATATCGTTTATGTCACTTAACAGGGTATTGTCTCTCTAATTTAGTTTATACATCACCGATAAGTCAATTTTTAACTAGTTAAACATGTCCACACACACAAAAAATAAAAATAAAAAAAAAATAGTTATTTAAATTCAAAGCATCTTGTTTATAATTTTTCCTTTAGATAACCCTTATACTACACCTTATCTAAGTATACTAGAATAGATTGAAAACTCAATCCAGGTAATAGCAGAAAGTTTAGACTCAACATACCCAAGACTAATAATATCAAAGATGATTCAAACATACCACTCAGCAGCAGCCTGCAGCATGCCATCAGAGATGCTCCTAGATCCAGATAAGAGTGTCCCAAGACCAATTCTGAAATAGTAGAAATGGAAATAAATAAATAAATAAATCATAAACTTCAGAACAATTAAAATGTCAATTCTTTCTTGGAAGAACCAACCAACCCTGGAAAGAGGTACATGTTGTTTCCCTGGTTGCAGTGACCAATATGACCATTTCCTGCAAAGAGTTGAAACTGTTAAGCTACTAACATGAGGAAGACGTTAAAACCAAGATTATTTTGTCACAAACTTGTGCTTCAAAAAGAGTAATATAGATGGACATGCTTCATGTTCATAGGAAACATAAACTTGTTCAGAATATTTTAAGGCATTGGAAAAGACGATAGAGTCAATGTGTATAAGGATATTTGAATCTTTTGTAGGCCATGAAAAGAAAATGTACGTAAAATGAAAGATGCTCAGAGACTTCAAGGGCATATGTAGTTGGGAGTTTTCAGCACACGGGGAGAAGACCACACACGACCCTTCAGGTGTCAGGACTGAGTCACGCTGGTTGTATGACTAAATAAAGGTACAAGGCTTGGCTGTGTGCTTCTTTGATGGTCAGAAACTTGTTACATATTCAAGAATAAATTTTGTATTTTTTTAAAACTTCTTTCTTCCTTGTTTGTTTCTTTTTATATTGGCCAAAAGACCATGATTGGTTGAATTTTATTTTGTTTCCTTTCATTAAGATAGAAAAGCCAATCAAGGGTTGAGCCACCTATATATTGATACATTCCATTCTTTGATAAAGAAAATTAGAGAGCCACTTCAACAAGAGCTCTATTTGTCTGCCTGGTATTAAAACTGAATTCAGTTGGGATAAATATGAAGATGTTGACCAAATTGGTGGAAGATAGGGATAAATATGGAGAGATGTGTTCCCATAAGTAGGTCGCCATTGGAAGACTAAAAAAGGGGAACATATTGTGTGAGTATGTGATGGGCTCACACCTGAATAAGAGATAAAAGTCCCACATTGGATAGAATTGGACAAAAGAATGGTCCGTAAGCAAGCACAAACCAAGAATCAAGGTTTCAAGCCAAAAGGTAATTTATTTTCTCTCAAATGTCCAACAAGGAAGATCTAATGAAGATCTCCCCAGTGATCAAGGTTTCTTTAGGCCTTACCTCTGATATCATAGCCACTTGCATATGATATCATGCAAACTTCCATGTGGTAAACTGCTCGGCCTGAGGGTATGGTACCTGATGATCAAATATTGACAAACCATATTTGGGGAGGGGGCTTTACACGATCAGAAGCTCCAACAAATCAGAGAACGTCCAGGAAAAAGTTGGCAGCATGTGCAGCAATGGTCAAGGTCCGTTGTCCCAGAATGAATCAGTGATGTTGGATGGGACTCCTAAGTCCTAAGGTGTTGGGTGGGTATGGAGCCAACAAAAAAAGGCAACGATAAGCCTTGAACTGAAAGCCACAAATGTAGAGCCTGACATTCTAATTTCATGAGGAATGATCAGAGAAAAGGCATAGAATATACTCAACCTTCGAAGGAATACTTCAAAGCTTTACAAGTTATGGACACATCTATTATACCCAACCTTTACAAGTGATGGTCAGGCTCTTAAACTCACATTTGAATGAATACTTACAAAGCTTTACAAGTGACAGTAGTCCCAGTATGAATCAGTCAGTGATGTTGGTGGGGACTCCTAAGGGTCCGTGTGGGGTACACTAGAATAGATTTTGATGGGAATATAAATGAAAATGGAGATGAAGATGGATATTGGATTTAAAAGTATGCTTGACATGCCATGGAAATGAGATCTAATTTTAATATAAAATTCCAAAATGCCCTTCTAAATAAAATTAAAAAAATCTTCCCAGAAAGGCAGAACCAAAAGAACAACCCTGAATGCATTTTCATCTCCATCCGAAAACTGCACTATTCAAAATTTTAAAATTGGAAGATCTCATGAACTTCAACCCATGGCAGATCTGAAATCTTTCTCACAGGCGTCTTCATTTCCATGCCTTTGACAATATCTTTGTCTTCCATCATAAAGACCATGGAGTTGCAGGATCTCTGTCGAATCAAGCTCCCTCCATTGACAGCAATGTGGTCTTGTTCCACCATTGGATCCTCCTTCTACGGCCTTAACTTCGTTGGAATGACTGTCAATGGCGTCAGTATCCTGATCTAAATAACTAGGAATGGAACAAAGGGCGACCAGCAAATCTTGCACAACGATAACGATCTACTCAATTGGAACCAAGACGCCGAAGAATATACGATGGTAAGTGGCCGCTGAAGGTTCTTTGCCGTCAATATGTGAGTTCATCGTCCCATGAGAAGGAGGACAATGAAGTTGCCTCTTCAAATGGTGGTGGGTAGGTGGCTTGACTTCCTCAATGTTGCATCTTCAAACAATGGCGTGAGATGGCAATGGCTAGTGTGGATCTCACTGGTGGTGAGGTAGGCAGATCGTCAACAGTAGGGTGAAAGGAGGAGGGAGATGGTGGCATGATGATCCAATGGGCAAAGGCCGGGCTAAAAATGGGTGTGGTGGACACGGAAGTAGAAAACTGAGATTTAGAGGTTGAATTCATTTCCATGAGTTTTGATGGATATGGAAATGGAATTTTAACAAATTCCATGCTAACAAACATGTCCAAAGCATGGAATTGAATTCCATTTCCATATCCATGTGCTCAATTCCATGTTACCAAACAGGCCCTAAGGTGTTTGGGTGAGTATGAAGCCAACAAAAAGGCAAAGACAAGCCTTGGAATGAATGCCAAAAAATGTGAGTTTGAGAGCCTGACACTAATTCCATGAGGAATGATCAGAAAAAATGCATAGAATATACTCACAACCTTTGAATGAACACTTCAAAGCTTAGAAAGTGGTGGACACATGCATTCATAGTCTCTAGCTAAGGAGAATTTACAATGGTATCCCTCAAGCTAAGGAGCATGTATAATAGTGTCCCGAAGAGCTAAGTTATTATAATAAACTCAAAGAATAAATAAAATACAGCAATATGGTAAAAAAAATAAAAAAAATACAGCTTAGCAAGTCCACAATAACGAGAGTTGATGACTAGTGGAAACACCTGCACTAGTTTTACTGTTGTTCTATTTCTATTCGAACCCCCAGACAAATGAAAGGACCACTTCATTATCAAACTACCAATTAAGGTGAATTTATCCCATTCCATCCCTTGCCTTCCCATTCCACCATATTTTATCATATTTCACTATTCTACAATTCCCAATATAGACTAAATTTTAACCACTTGGGTAAGGAGCTCTGTTACCAATTCAAAAAACATACTACAAAGGTTCTATAAGTTCACATCATTAGATTGCCCCCATAAACAATCACAGTAGTATGCATGATGAATAAGAAATAAGTGATCTGATTGCTTCAACAATTTTCCTGCAGCCAGGTCACATACCAAGATCAACGTCCTTGAATGGACTCCCACTTGCAAATATAATATTATCACCCAAAATGGAGAAAGCTTCCTCAGGGGTGCATTCAGCTGCCAAGAAATGATGGGATCAGTTATACAGTTATGTATCCATGCTTAGACAGATTATGGCAATAATTACCAATAGAATCAGATACAAATCAAGAGGGGGAAAAATCAATACCATTATTTGTCGGATTTGACATGGCAAATACAGCTGGTCTTGTAGATGTTGAATCCTTTAGGGCTTCTAACACCTGGAAAATAGGCAGAATTATCAGTATATTAATTCAAAGCAAGCTAACATTAAAAATCATATCCATGAAAGAAATGGCTGAGATGCAATTACTTCCCTCTTTATCCTATTTTACATAGACAAGCATATGCTTTGCCAGTAGCCCATATGAAGCAATTTTAGCAATCCTGCTCATTCTACTATTTCAATTCAAATGAGTAAAAGTATCATCAAGAAACAGATAAATTTACGAACATTGAAAACATTACCGACAAAGAAAGTATGGCAGATGAACCAATGGATCTAAATATACAGATTACAAAAGTTGGATTACTTGCTTTCCTCAATATTCATTAGTCACCAAAAGCTTCCCATTTATCTCCCTCCCTGTTTCTTGCCCCTTTGTTCACTCAATCTGCCATGGTTCGCCTGTCCCCCCCCACAACAAGAAAAAAACAAATCTTCCATGGCTTGCTGCCACACAAGATCTATTCTTTATAATTTTTTTCCTTAGAAATCTACTTAAATTTTAAATTAGAGAATCCCGTGATTATCGCATTGATTGTAATCCCTGATTTAATGCTTTGAGTTTAGGATATCATATCTGATTGCAATCCCTTTATTTTCTCTATAAATTACTCTCTCTAGAGTCTATATATTGCAACCATTTTTTGTTGAATAAGCAATAAGAGAGTATTATCTTTTCACCTCTGATTTAAACATGGTACCAGAGCCAGAGAATTAGATCAGAACTTGAATCCACGCGCCATCACCGTTTTTCAACCAAAACATGGATTCTTCTAGTTTCCCTCCTTTATTCGGGTACTTTTCCCATCAATTTGACAAATTCCAGAGTCAATCCCATGGTTCTTATGTCAGGAACCGGTTCTCAAACTCAAAGCAACACTGTTTCTTCCTCATCTACAACACACCTTCTAAAGTATCAGAGATGGCACCAGAATTCTCATAAAACAAAATTAAGGTCATAAACGATAAACTTCATGGAACAAACTACCTCTAGTGGTCCCAGAGTGTGTTGAGATATCTATGAGACAAGAGGAAGGAGAAGTATATTAACGGAGAAGCTCCTCAACCAGCCCACGATGATTCAAATTTTGACACCTGGTTTGCTAAGAATAACCAAGTGATGAGTTGGTTGTATAACTTGATGACTCTAGATATTAGTGAGGGCTACCTTCTTGCAACCAAGGCAAAAGAAATTTGGGATGCAACTAGGAGAACATACTCCTCCCTTGAGAACACCACTATCTTGATCCATCTAAAACGACAACTCCGTGATTTGAGACAAGGTAACATGTTAGTGACTGAATATTATAATGCTTTGCTAAAATTATAGCAACGATAGCATTTGTTTGAGGTTCATCCGTGGAAAAAGATCAAGGATGCTCAATTGTATAGGAAGATAGTGGAAGACAGAAGTATAAATGACTTTCTCCTAGGCCTAATTGACCCTTTCGAGGAGGTAAGGGGTAGAATTATAGGATTAAAACCCTTAACACATCTACTTGATGTTGTCAACTTTGTGCAATTCAAAGAAAGCAAAAAACTCCTTAATCAAAGTGGCCCAAGTTAAATTGAAAGCTCAACGCTTGTTGCGAGAAGACCATAAGGTGAACAAAAGAATAACAAATGGTGCAATTACTGCAAGAAGAAGGGCCATATCAAAGAAGAATATTGAAAGCTACACGGAAGGCCATCAAATGGAAGCTACTAATATATTATATTCGATCAAGCCTGATTTTTGTTTTCTAAATCTGGTTTCCCAGATGGGCTTTTTGTAGATCTGATGTTGGGGAGGGAAGAGGAAGAAGCACGATGAGGAAGGGAAGTCCCCCCCCCTCTTCAAAATTAAAAGTCATTTAATAACTTTAACATTATATCATCTATGATTCTTTGTAAGATTCCAAACACGTGGGAGACTCAAAATTGCATTGCATCACCATGCTCCCAAGAAATTATGGTACATCAAACTTTGTTCCAGATAGGGTCTTAAGCAACCTACACGTGGTCTAGTATCAACAAGGCCCGCCTTGGCAATTGATTGAAGTACCCAATTTGTCCAAGACCAGTTAATAACCAAATCACCCTGCAGTGTAACCTTAAGTGCAGAGCGCCCAATGCTAAATATTAATTGGACTCTAGTTGCCAGGTGCTTTGTAAAATGATTAATAAATTGGATTCTTGTGAGTCTCTGAGCCGGTATATCCTGTGGCTTTCTGGTTATGTTCTTCTTGAGCGTTTCATGATGTTGTGGATCTGAGACAGTGCACACAGACAGGTGCGCACACTCATATCTCTATCAATTGTAAGTCTCTGCACCCATAACACAGAAGTTGTGCACTCTCAAGTAAATAATAACACAAGGCCAGGGCTCTAAAGAACTCAGTAAATCAGTCCCCCCAGACAACAGTTCCCTTGTACTGCCTATAAGTGCCTGAGCTCAGAAGAGTTTGGTTAGGTTCCCCCCCCCACACACAAAAAAAAAAACAAACAAACAAAAAACAGGTTGACTATTGTTGATATAATAAGAGCCATACCAAGTCAGCCTTGACTTTGACAGAAAATAATGCCCTTAAAAGGAGTTTTTCCACACACCTTTGTGTCCCACAACACCCAGCATTGACAAAGTTAGGAGCTCTATGAAGGCCCTCTTTACACTGAGAAGCCATCTTGGGAGTCTTGGGAGGATCATAGTAAAAGCACCTCCATATCCTAAGCATGGTTGCTTTCTCAAGGCAAGGAAGAGTTTTAATTTGGTCTTTTCTATGGTTTCCTAATTTTTAAGGTTACTTTATCTGTTTTGAGGTATCATTATACCACGTATTGTTAGTGTTCTGAAATGACCCTACTATGTCAACTTACAATAGACAGTGAATTTAAAAGTCACTATACCTCAACTTCTTAGGAGATCTTCCTTCTTGATCTTCACCTATCACATATCCACTTTGGGACGTTATAGGTATTGATATAGCTTCCTCATTAAATGATCGCCAACTCTTCCACTATAATTAGCTCAGAACAGGGGGGGGGGGGGGGTACTCACAGAGTCTTTGAATCTCACTCTGTCCCTTTTCCACGCTGCCACTCTGTAGAAACCCATTCTTAAGTGTTGGCCACAATCCTTTCATGAGTTTAGACAACTAAACTCTTAACTATTGAGAATCTCCAACACTTCAATAGTTAAGATTTGAGGCATCTACACAAAGGAGAATAAGGTAACATAACCCTCTATTCCTAGATAAGTGCTTGTTCTAACTGTTTCACGTTAACTTATCAAGGTTCTCTCAATAATCAATAATATTGCTTCCCCCGGCCTTCTCTACTCCTTGAAGTCCCCATCTCCACAACAAGCTTACATCATTCAGAGTCTTAATGCACCAAACAAATATTAAAATTGTGCTCCAACGAAAAATTCAAATTGAAGATATTTGAACGTTTTTGGCACAATACATTAATAGAACATAGAACATTGAACGTTTGAAAATTTACCTTAAACACTCCAATGGCAAATACAGAATATTCACGTTAATCAAATGTTTCTAATCAGACAAAGTGTAGATTATTAAATAAATAATCCATGCTCAGAATTAGATCTATACCTCTTTTGAGAACAATCCTCCCACAGCAGATAATCCTAAAAGCACATCTGGCTTCACTTGCTTCACCTGGACGCCAAAATTTAGCCACAGTTCATGCAAAAAAGCAGTTAAATGTTTAAATTATAAAAAAGTAATATAAAATATAATTGGCATGATCATACAATCCAATCCAATGCACGCAAGCAATAAAACATTGGTTTTTATATTTTTAAGACAAGATATGAAAGCAAAGTAATGGTCAACGATGAAAATCTTGATATGACAGAGAGAAACAAGGTAACTACTTCTGTTTCATGTACTATTTTTTTTTCATAATCACTCCCCTCCTAGGTTCTGTCTTCTTTTGATGAATTACAAGGCTTCTAAGTCAGTCAGTCTTCCAGGTACAATGTGAATCTGACATATTAAAAGACACAGATTGCTGAATATTCTTTCATAAATGATAAACCACATCTAACTTATCTTTTTAATATGCACAAGATCTCATGATAGAAATTCAGGTAATATTGATTTAATTTTTTATATATATATTTTTTTTTTTTGTTTCAAACCCAACCCTAAATATTAGTTAAATTTTACAACTACTTCAACATATTAATACTGTTCAAATAACTTCAAATTTAAATCATATTTTCATATTTCACGAGCCATACTAAAATGAGAGAGATTATTTTACATACCACTTCCACAAGGCTGGCACCTTCCCTCAGTCCTTGACGATCAGCTTCTCTCACGTTTCTTGCAAAAGGCAGTGCTTCAGGATCAATATTTTTACGTTCTTCAGTGATTAAACCCTATATTTGAAAACAAATAAAAATAAATAAACATTAGTACTCTTGTATGAGCGGTTGGTGGATCACCCTCAAATGAATCAAAGATGATACAAATGAAGTATCTCAGCCGATCATACTATTAGTACAAGATGTAAATCTTTTTTAAACAATTAGACTTAAGCCCATGTCATAAACAAAATTACAAAAATGAAAAATCATAACCATTGTGATTAATGTTAATATGGTTAAAATTAAGCACTAATTTATTTATACGATAAGAATGGAACTTCTTGAATTATTGCAAATTTTATGTTAAAATAAAGTGCTGCAAAATTTCATATTAGTAAGATTCTGAATTCTTATTTAATTCAAATAGATGATTCCTTACATAACTAAGTATTTGGCATCGAATCCCCCCAAATCAACAGCCATAATGCCAATGATAATACCAGGAAAAAAATGGAGAACACAATAACATAATAGAAGCAGAAAACCAACCAAGAAATAATGAGAATAAACACAGGATTCCAACACTCTCCCCCAAGGTAGACTGTACCTTTCACTCTTGATATAGCCTTAGTTAAGATGCCATCCACTGGCTTTTTGACCAAAATAAGGTCCAAAAAAAAAAAAAAAAAATTACCAGATTAAAGCAGATTGGAAACATTTTACCAAAATAATGCAGTTAGTGACGCATGGCAGACTCACGAATTTAGAGGCACAAAAGAGATTCACGCCACTGATACATATTGACAAAATTTGTGTCAGTGGCGTGATAAACATCCACGCCCTTGAAGGCATGGATATATTGGAAATCAGACCCACTTTAAGTGGGTCTGATTCCATATTAAAAAAATAAATAAATTAAATTTAAATTAAATATAATATTAAATATAATAATTAATATTAATATAATAATAAATGACAAAAAAAGTGAAATAATTTAAAAAGCTCTATTTCATTTAATTTGAAGTCAAAAGAAAGAAAGCATTGAGCTGAAATAACTCATTAAGAACGCCCTTTAAAAAATTAAGTGGTACAATTTGGTTATAACAATAGATCCCAATACAGGGGATCAATATATTTTTTATACAGATCCCAAAATCAATACTGTTGTTATAACCAAATTGTAGATGTATAACAAATATATTGATCCCCTGTATTGGGATCTGTTGTTATAACCAAATTGTACCGCATAATTTTTTAAAGGACGTTCTTAATAGTTATTTTCAAATCCACGCTTTCTTTCTTTTGACTTCAAATTAAATAAAATAGAGCTTTTTAAATTATTCCACTTTTTTTATCATTTATTATTATATTAATATTAATTATTATATTTAATTTAAATTAAATTTAATTTTTTTTTTTAAAAAATATGGAATCGAGACCCACTTAAAGTGGGTCTGATTTCCAATATATCCACGCCACTGTGACGTGGATAACATCCACGCCACAGTGGCGTGGATGGCATGGATAACATCCACGCCTCCAAGGGCGTGGATGTTTATCACGCCACAGTCACAAATTTTGTCAGTATGTGTCAGTGGCGTGAACCTCTTTTGCGCCTCTAAATCCGTGAGTCTGCCATGCGCCACTAACTGCATTACTTTGGTAAAATGTTTCCAATCTGCTTTAATCTGGTAATTTTTTTTTTTTTTGGACCTTATTTTGGTCAAAAAGCCGCCATCCACTTTGTCCAGTCAAGATCCACAAAATGTTTTGCACTACTAATGATGGCCACATTGCCACAAAGAATTTTCATAGGTCCCTCTATGGCGACTCTATGTTTTCCAAGAAGTTTTTTCAACCACATTCCTTTGATAACACACTTTATTGAGAGGCTCTACACTGCTTTAGCATTTCTCCTCGCCACAACATATAGTCTTATACTTCTCTAGATCACAAGAATTACCCACACAAATATGCAATAACCTGAGGTAGATTTCTTGTTAGTAACTGAACTGACCCAATCTGCATATGGGTAAACCTCAGGACCGTTATTTGCTCCTCTCCTGAAATAGACACTGTAGGGAACCAAATCTTAAGATTGGGAACCAGGTTTTAAAATGATGGAACTCACTCATTGATAGCAATCCAGATCCTAGAAATTAGGCTTTAATTTATCGAGTCTGTTTTAATTATATTTTATTATCTTTTAGGAATCAATTTATTAGTCAAGTCTGTTTTGATTATTTTATTATTATCTTTAGAAAATAAGAGTATCTTATTAGATAGGATTTATATATCTAAATCTTAGATTTAGATATATTGTTAGATTTCGTATTTGAATTTTGAATTTCATAGAGTCGCTCTCTGTAAACCTAGTCCTATTTATTGGCTCTTAGCCTATGAATAAAATCATCGAATAATTTCAGAGAGTAAATCATCGGAGTGTTCTCCTGGACTCTAATAATTAGTGGACTTCCTAATTATTAAAGAGTGGCTAATTTTGTGAGTACGCTTGCGTTTTCATAAGATTAGAGATTTTATATCAGATTCCTGCGTAGGGTCTAACACTCATCTATATTAAGAACTACTAATAACTAATAAATAGCCTCACCTCCCCTGATGAAAGAAATGAGACTGTTACTATGATATATAGTTTGAGCTTAACACAATGAAACAGTGTATTACAGGCATGAAAACAGTAAAAGAATAATTTTTTTTTTTAAAAAAAGAACAGTGCCATGAAGAAAGAGAAAAAGAAAATAAAATGGAAAATTCTTCTCCACTGATTCCTCAAGGTGTGTGCAGTAGAGTATATGTTGAATATTTGGAGAAAAGTTATTTTCATTTGATACTAAACAAGAGACCAACCCTAGTTAGTGAGATAAAGCTTTGTTGTCGTTGTTGTTGTTGATACTAAACAAGAGATTACATCTGGGAATATATACACAGAGAAGTAAATGCTATATTGAAAGCTAATAAATGCTAAAAGAATATTTACAATAAATGCTGAATATTCTCACAATTTATCCATATGGAAAATTCTTCTTCACTGATATTCTTTTCCCATCCTTGTCCTAAACCTTTCACAATATATATCAAAAGACAAAGCTCCTACCGCAGCCCAGTGTTTAAGAAACCAGGCACTCTCCTCACCAGAAACCAAAGCCTTCCTTAAACCCTGATTCCGAGCCACTACCTCATACTTTTAAGCACCCTTCTAGAGGCTCTCTATTTCTCTCATAAAGCTAAAAACTATCTTCCCAATTCTCTTCACTAGCACCTCTATTGATCTTCTTTACACATGTCTAAACCACCTAAAACAATTTTCTACCATTTATCCTGATATTTGCTACACAAACTTTATCTTATATAAAGTCATTATGAATGAGTCTTTTCAAAACCCAACATTCACTATTATATAACATCAGAGGTATTATAGCCATTCAAAAAAATTCCCCTTCAAACTTAGTACGTACTCTACAATCACAAATTACTCCTAATGCCTTTTTTCCATTTGGCTAAAGTATATGTTTGGTCCTCTAAGTTTACCCAAATTTTAGTTTATTCCGATGCTCTGAAGGATAAAGTTCACCATTGCCAAGTTGATGCTTATGAGGATCACAAAGGAAAAAAAGAAAAAAAAAAAAAAAACAAGAGGAGTGAATATATGAGTTGCTGGCTGGTCTCGATGTGATCTATTATGATGTTCGAGCTCAGATTCTTAGCCAACAATCCTTGCCTTATGTTCGTGAAGCCTACATCATTCTACGCAATAAAGAGGATAGGCACAAATCAATGCTTCAGAATACTTCCGCTGCGACTCCGACACCTCCTAAGGCCTCGGCTCTTGCTTTTCGATCAATGGAATCAAAAGATTCCAAAGGTCAACCATTTTGTGATCATTGCATAAACAGAGGCACACAAAAGACACTTGTTGGGACATCCATGGTAAACTTGCTGATTGGAAGCCCAAGAAGGGGAAAGGAAGAAGCAATGTGGCTAAAGCTTCAAAAGGTTGTGAGACCTCCCAGAGTAATGAGCTGAGTAAGATCATGGAAATGCTTGCAACACTTCAGACTAAAAAATAGCCTATTGCCACAGTATTGAGAAGAGGTAATTTCTTGCCAAAGGGTCTGTGTACATGTAATTGTTGGATTGTTGACTTAGGAGCCATTGATCACATAACTGACGATAGGACTCTTATCTCATCCTATACTCCCATTTTCAAGGGAATGACCATGTTTGCTGACGACTCTGAATATGTTGTGGCTGAAGTTAGCTTTGTTAAAATCTCTGCTACACTTACTTTGCACCCAATATTGCATGTTTCAAACTAAAATGAAACTTAATATCAGTGAGTCAATTAGCAAATAATGAACGATGTCATGCTAACTTCTTTGCTACTTAGTGTCCTTTTCAAGATCTGCTGATGGGGACGAAGATTGGGAGTACAAAGCAACTTGATGGTCTCTATTACCTTGATGAGAGTGATAGTGTAGGATTAAATCTAGCAATAAAGTGTCTCTCCCTAAGACTAGTGAATTGGAGTTATGGCACAAACGTTTAGGTCATCCAAATTTCAAGTATATGTCTAAGAAATTTCCATCTCTTGTTTTTAATAAAAATGCATTTAATTTCCATTGTGATTCTTGTGAAAAAGCCAAACATCATCGTACCTCATTCCCAAAAATCCCATACCAGGCTTCTAAACCCGTTTCCACGATTCACAGTGACCTATGGGGACTATCCCGCACACCAAATAGATCAAAGTCCATATGGTTCATCACATTTATCGATGACCATACACGTGTCAAATGAGTTTACCTGTTGAAAGATATAACAGAAGTATATCAAACCTTCCTTAACTTCCATAACATGATCCGTACCCAGTTCCAAACCCAAATCCAGATCTTACATACTGATAACGAGACTGAATTCTTTAATCAGGCCTTGTCCACCTTCTTGACCAAAAATGGCATTGTTCACAAAAACACTTGTCCAAATACACCCCAACAAAATGGCATTTCCGAACGAAAGAAGCTCGAAACTGTTAAAGCCATTATGTTAAGTAGCAATGTTCCTAAATATAATTGGGATGACTTTGTCCTTACCGCCACCTTTCTCATTAACCAAATCTTGAGTCGACCACTATCCAATAAAAAACCACTTCAGCTCCTACACAAATACTATAACCTCCCATACCTTGATAACACTTTGCCACTCAAGGTGTTTAAATGCATATCTTATATCCATCTTCGTCACAACAGCAAACTTGATTCCAAAGCCCTTCGATGTATCTTCCTAGGCTACTATAACTCACAAAAAAGATACAAGTGTTATGACCCTATCTCCAAACACCTCTTCAATCAAGTTCTATTGTGATAACATGGCTACAATTAATATTTCTCACAATCTGGTTCAGCATAACAGAACCAAGCATTTCGAAATAGACAAACACTTTATAAGAGAGAAGGTTGATGAAGGTATTGTAGACCTGCGATAATACCATCTAAACAGCATACCGCTGATATCCTTAGTAAAGAACTATCTAGGGACAAATTCAAAAAACTCATTGGCAAGTTGAACATGAAGGATATCCATAGTCCAACTTGAGGGGGGAGTATAGAATCTCATATATGAATGGAATATATTATTAGGAATCCCATGATTATAGGGAAATTAAATCTACAGATTATAGGAGATAATGGTTAGGATATTATTTTCAAATTTCAAATCTAGATCTTATTAACAAATCTGATCTCTCTTGTGTATAAATATAATCACCCTCTCATCTAAATAATACAACATAATCATTCTCTCATTTGATTATCTTCAATGTATTTTCAGCCCCTTAATCTTACATCATTAATTTCATTAACAGAAAATGCTAACTCAAGGAATTTAAATGTCACTGACAAAACATACTTAAATTTTAATCCTTTGATATAATATTTTATATTTTAAAATAAAATAAAATAAAATATAAAATTGAAGCTTGCTTTATCAATATTTAATTGTAGAGTCACTATTTAAATTACTTGAGTCATCATTTTTCGTTGATGAAACTAACCGGTGTTGAGATTAAGAGACTCAAAATACACTTCATAAACTTAAAGGAACTATTTTAAAACTTGACGCAAACTTAACGTATATTTTAGCCTTTCCACTCCAACAACCTGATATATAAAGATAACAATCTGCATTTAGGGACCTAATTGTAAGATGAACCTAGGGACCTAAGTGTAAACTAGATAAGTAGTAGGGTAATTAGTCATTAACCCATTAGTTAGGACTTGAGGGAGGCTATAGTGTTATAAATAGCCTACTCCTCCATTTTGTACATTCAGATCAGATTTCAGTCTTGTTATGGCATTACAAATATAGAATTGAGAGAGCCTTGGAGCTCTCTTCCATTTCCCTTTTCTTGTGTCTCTTCTACTCCTATTCTCTTAATCCTAAGATCAATATCCATATCAGTGGTATCAGAGCAGTCCTTCCTTGGCTGTCACTTGTTGTTGATTCTGTTTTCATCACCTTCAGTTCTGTTTGATAAACAAAAGAAAAAGAAGACTGGTTCAGTTCTGTTTTGTTCTGACCTGAGAAACGAAAGAAAAAGAAATTCTGATTCTGTCATCTTCTGTTTCTGTTCTATTTTTCTGCATCTTTCTGTTCTTTGACTCTGGTTCGGTTTCTGTCATTATTGGTTCTGGTTTGGTGTTATGTTATTTTGCTGATGGTCTTGATCAAGAAACCATCAAGAACGCCTAGTGAATGGTAAATACAAGAGCAAGAACAATGGAAGATCTACTCTTGGCTCTTGAAGCACAAGTCCATAAACTCAACAAGATTGATGAGTTTGAAGAAAAGCTGGAAAAACTCAACAAGTTGGATGATTTACAAGATACTGTGTTGGGATTCTAGGATGAAGTGCGAGCATGGATTCGGGAAACCCAAAACAGTAATGGCTTCTATCAGCATCAGCAGTGGGGAAATAGTCAAGGGCAGGGGGCTGGTTTTCATTGGCCCACTCAATTCACAAAGCTAGAATTCCCGCAAACGACGGGAGAATTATCACGCTTACGTCACACAGGAACGTTGGCCGAGTTTAATGCAAGGTTCGATTCAATTTCAGCCAAATTAGGCTTAAACGAAGAATACCTTATTGATATATGCGTGGCTGGACTTAAGGACGACATTGCAGATTCAGTGCTTATGTTCGATCCACGAACTCTCGCGAAGCGCGATGTCTGGCAAGGCTCGCGAAGCGCGATGTCTGGCAAGGGTTCAAGAATTGTTGATTATTCCAAAGGAAAGCAAATCATTAGGGGAAAAAATTAGTTCATATGCGACAAGCTCTGTTTCGGTGGCTTCGCAAACTTTCGCCATGATTACAGGGGGAAACAGAGGTTTAAACCAGCGAACTGAGCCCCAACAAAAGGATATAACGGTAAATTCAGTGAACCCAATAAATCAGACTCTGAATTCGATCTGAAACTCCACATTCTCAGAGAAACCAACCACAACAAAGGCCCCAGCTCTGGTTGCTGACAGTTACAGCGCCGTTCAGAAGGCTTCGTGTGCGACGGCGTTGGTTTCTCTGTCTCCGTCATTATTAAATACTTTTGGGCTTCCTACGCGTGAGATTGATCAAGAAGTCTGAACCCCAGAAGCGTGGAGGAGTTCGGAAGTGCCACATATGAAACATGGGACGACGCCTTGCAACGCCCTGAAAATGAAGGAAAATGTGGTACCAGACTCTTCATTGCTGTCACCATTTGTTCAGAGTTCGTTCGCAGCTGTTTCGGAGGAGGCAACGATGAAGACTCGAGAATGTTTTGCTGATGAAGAAGCTTGTATCGAACAAGACACAAGGGAGGTGACGGAAACGGTGCCTGGAGTAGTTTGCTTCATTCCAGTGAGTTTTATCCCATCTTCGCCGTTGCTCGTTTCTCCTCTGTCAACGGCCGTTGTTTCAAATTGCCTAGTGCCGTTGGGTTCTCATCCATCATCGCTATCTCCTCTTCCTCCTTTGTCACCGATTGTTGCTATATCGAAGGTCATTGTTTTTTTATTGCAGCATGCCTATGAGCATAGATTGTGCACTTGATTTAGGAAGTATAAAGGTTACATGGCTGAGTCTGGTTCACGTTGAAAGGTCAAACATCCAGCTGTCCTCCATTTGCTGCAAGGGTCAAAAGTTTTTTGAAGTGGTACAGCTGGCTAACAATTTCTCTTGGTGGCAGGAGTACTTTGATGACCCACTGGATTTTCTAATTCCAGATGAGTATATGGGCCTGGTGTTTCCAGAAAAAGGCCCAGATTCGTTGCAATGGGCTCTATCTATAAAGCCTACAAATTTGTCTCTCAATTGGATTTTACCTATGCAATTTTCTCCTACACATATTCAGCTATAAATTTGGTTTAGGGGAGAGCTGATTAAAATGCTAATTGGGTCTGGAATGGATTTATTGCTTCTATTTGTTCCAGCATGACAGCATCAAACAAGTGAATTGCACTCGTGGGTAGCAGCATACAAGACCAAGAACTATACACTGTCAAGAAGTTCTTCAGAATTATCAAGCCTATGTTTTTGTTGATTTAATAATATTTGTTTTTTTTTTGGTTCAGCATCCTTAAGGGAAAGGATGTTTTGGGGAGGGGGTATTGATATATAAAGATAATAATATGCATTTAGGAACCAAATTGTAAGATGAACCTAGGGACCTAAGTGTAAACTAGATAAGTAGTAGGGTAATTAGTCATTAACCCATTAGTTAGGACTTGAGGGAAGCTATAGTGTTATAAATAGCCTACTCCTCCATTTTGTACATTCAGATCAGATTTCAGTCTTGTTATGGCATTACAAATATAGAATTGAGAGAGCCTTGGAGCTCTCTTCTATTTCCCTTTTCTTGTGTCTCTTCTACTCCTATTCTCTTAACCCTAAGAATCTAAGATCAATATCCATATCACAACCCAACTTATATCCTATCCATAACAACCACAGCAATTTCACTGTTCTTTCTCACTATTGATCACAAATACCTAATCGCTAGCACTTGCTGTATGATCTTATCTCCAAGTGTTACCTTTATGTCATTGCTAATTTACCTGGTTAAACTAGCAGTGCATTATTCCATTTTACCCCTACTCATGCATAAACACATCAATTCCAAAGTCTGTCTCCATAACTCAAGAAACAACAGTGCAATTAAGATTGCATCATTTGCAACAAGCATGCATTTGGTGATTTCCTCTTGAACGAGCTCGATTAAAATGTCCAAAACCAAGTCAAAGCAATGAGGACTCCTTAATGGAGGCCAATTTTTACAAGCAAGTCCTTTGTCGTAACTCCATAGGTTAATATAGAATGCGAACACCTTTCCTTTCAAAGGCTTTCCATAGCAGTTATACATAAGCTTTTTCAGCATCCTTCAGGTGTGATCCAATTAAGATGAAACCTTTCTAGCATAGCCCAGATCAAAACAATAACAAACTCCAGGACTCTTTGATAATAATAGAATCCTAAACCTTTAAAATTTATACTCCACTTTGTTTTCTAATTAAAACTTTCCCTAGGTTTCAAAGCACTAGACAAGGTTATGAAAAACAAACACCTTTGGTACATAAGTATCCACTAAAATATTAAATAAGCAAATCTTATCATTTCTATCATATAATTAATTTCATTACACAAACGAACTATCTTACTATGCATTAAGGATATAATGCTATCCAATACCTTAGCATCGACAACCCAGAATTGACTCTTTGCACTCTCAAAAGCTACTTCATTATTACCCAACATCCTTGCCATTGTTTTCCTTGCAGCATTAAGAACACCAATTCCTGCACTGCAGCAACACAGATATAACCATATGAAGCCATGTCATTATCCCATGAAAATGAATGTCCTTAATGCTAGAAAACAAAACATAGATTCCCATTTGAAACAAACCAGTCAAATGCCTTATAAGAATCCATGTTTTTCAAACAAAATCAGTAGTGCATTTTATTACATCAGAAACTATAGGCTGAAATATTAGGATATCCACCATAGAAGGCTATATGATGAAGGAAAGTATAAAGATAATGTAGATTATCTTAGTATTTTATTCATATGGTTATTTGATTTATATTTGGTCACTATTAGTTATTAAATCAAGGACCTTAAAAGTGCATGTGCATCAGATGCATGACAGCCATGCTGAAACATGATGATAGAACTAACAGATTTAAGAATTTGAAGGAAAGGATAAAACACTCTAGAATCAGAATCTAACTCTAGCCAACACAATTCTTCTCTGAAAATACTTCTTCATTCATAATTCATAAAACAAAATACAAGAGTATATAAAAGAAGTTACTTACATAACTACCTATATAACTGCCTATAGAACTTGTCAATAAACAGATAACATAACTTCTCCTAACTGACAGCATACTGATCCTAAACTGACAGCATAACTGATCCTAAATGACAACATAACTGTTAACACTTATCCTATTTCTTCAACTTCTTGCGCCTAGAATAAACTAACAAAGGCAGAGGGCTATTTTCCTTATTATTCCTATCAATATCCTCCCCTAGAAAAACAGCCTTGTCCTCAAGGCTGAAAAGAGGAAACTGAGCTGCGAATTGATCATAATCTTCCCAGCTAGCTTCTTCTTGTGGTCTATCACGCCATTGTATGAGTAATTCAATTTTGGGAACTTCAGCTGTTGCAGTAATTCGGGATGACAGCACCTTTTCTGGTTGGAGAGTAAACTCCCAATTATCATTGACAGGAAGAAGTTGATCTGAAGCTGGAACATCACAACCAAGGGCTGGTTTCAGCAATGAAACATGGAAGATTGGATGAACTCTTGTTCCTGGTGGAAGTTGCAACTCATATGCTACTGCTCCAATGCGACGGATAATAGAGTAAGGACCAAAATAGCGGGCAGATAACTTGGTGAATTTTTTGGCAGATAGGGAATGTTGGCGGTAAGGCTGGATTTTAAGAAAAACCAAATCACCTTGTTGAAATTCTAATTGCCGCCTATGAGAATCTGCTTGAGTCTTCATGTGGTCCCTGTGCTACGAGAGATTAGTCTTGATTAGGTTCAAAATAGCATCTCGTTCATTGAAAAAATCCTCTAATTCTGCAATGTGTGTAGAGACTTGATTGTATGGCACTAGAGTTGGAGGATCTTTGCCATAAACAATCTTGAAAGGTGTATACCCTGTAGAAGTGTGATAACCCGTATTGTAAGAAAATTCAGCCCAATGTAGATAATGATACCAACGTTTTTGGTGGTCTTGACAAAAACAACGGAGATAGGTTTCTAAGCATCTATTGACCACCTCAGTCTGACCGTCCGTTTGTGGATGATATGATGTACTCATTTTAAGTCTTGTGCCTGATAATTTGAACAACTCCCGCCAAAAAGAACGAGGAAAACAAAGGTGTCTCGATCCGAGATGATAGATTTAGGAGTTCCATGTAAGCGAAGAATCTCTTTGCAAAACAGGGAAGCAACCAGTTTGGCAGAAAAAGGGACGAATTAGACCAATGAAATGAGCATACTTGCTGAAACGATCCACAACAACTAAGATGACATCAAAACCATTGGATTTAGGCAAACCAGTGATGAAGTCAAGAGAGATATCTTCCCAAATGTGTTGAGGAATAGGAATTGGCTGTAGTAATCCTGCAGATGCTTGGGGTACATACTTGCTACGTTGACATGTGATGCATTGCTGAACAAATTCTGTTACCTCTTCCTTCATACCGCGCCAGAAATAAAGTTGTTGCAATCTTTTTAATGTTTTGAGAACACCACCATGGCCACCAACAAGAGAATTGTGTGCTTCTGAAATTAATAATGCAGTCAAGGTAGATTTGGCAGGTATGACCAGTTTAGATTTATAATAAAGTTTCCCAGACACCAAAGAATAATGAGGGACCGAATGAGGATCTGTTTGTAGTGTTTGCAAGATCTGGTTGGTGAAAGGGTCTTGGTGTAATAATTCTGGCAGATTTGTAAAATCAGAAGCATGTGGAATTGCCAAGTGAAAGAATTCTCCAGAGTGAGGGTAACGTGACAAGGCATCAGCCCCTTGATTAGTAGTACCAGGTTTGTAGATGATGTGGAAATCAAATGGTAGAAGCCTCAAGAGGAGACGCTGTTGTGTGGGAGTTGTGACTCGTTGTTGCAAGAGGTATTTCAGGCTTAAATGGTCGGTTTGAACCAAAAATTGACGACCAAGCAAGTAATGTCTCCATTTTGTCAATGCCATCACCAAGGCATAAAGTTCTCGATCATAAACTGATCTTTGCTGGTGAAAGGCTGAGAGTCCCTTGCTGTAATATGCAATTGGATGACCATCTTGTTGTAGAATTGCACCAATACCTGTTGAAGACGCATCGCATTCGACAATAAAAGGTCGAGTGAAATCTGGTAAGTGCAAAACAGGAGCTTTGGTGAGTGCTGCCTTGAGATCTGTAAAAGCTGATAGTGAATTGGTGTCCCAATTAAAAGCATCCCGCTTAGTCATATCCACAAGGGGTTTGGCGATTTGACCATAATGTTGCACAAATCGTCTGTAGTATCCAGTAAGACCCAAGAACCCTCGAAGTTCAATGATATCCTTAGGTAAAGGCCATTGATTAACAGCAGATACATTGTCTATATCAGCAGCCACACCTTGTGCAGAGATGACATGTCCCAAAAAGGTAATGTGTTGTTGAAGGAAGTCACATTTCTTTGGGTTGGCATAAAACTCATTCTGCTGCAAAAGCTTGAAAATGATGTGCAAATGCTTCATATGATCCTCAAAGCTTCTACTGTATACCAGAATATCATCAAAGAAGACTAGAATGAACTTTCTTAAAAATGGTCTGAACAAGTCATTCATAGTTGATTGAAATGTTGCAGGGGCATTGGTAAGGCCAAATGGCATGACTACAAATTCATAATGACCGGAGTGGGTGCAGAAAGCAGTTTTATGTATATCAGAAGGAAGAACTCTTATTTGATGATACCCTGAGCGGAGGTCTATTTTTGAAAAAAATTCAGCGCCATGTAGTTCATCAATCAACTCATCAATGGTAGGAATTGGATACTTATCTGGTATTGTGAGTTTGTTGAGCTCTCGGTAATCCACACAGAACCTCCAGGTAGAGTCCTTTTTTGCTACTAAAAGAACTGGGCTAGCAAACGGGCTAACACTAGGTTGGATGAAGCCCTTTTGTAACAAGTCAGCCACTTGTCTCTCAATTTCATCCTTTTGTGCAAAAGGATATCAATAAGGACGAATATTGGGTGGTATGGCAGTTGGTAGAAGAGGAATGGCATGGGTATGTTGTCTGAATGGTGGTAGTGATTGGGGTTCCTGAAACACAGAAGAGTATATTTGTAGCAGATCCCCCAAGGAATCAAATTGTTGCACCATTTGATCACATACATAACTGCGAAGAGATGCTGAAGTAATCTTCTGAGGTATTCCTTGAAATTTGTAGCGTTTTCCCTTATACCAGAAGATCATAAATAATTTGTTCCAATTCGCCTCTACTGTATTTAGAGATGCCAACCATTTGATACCCAGTACCATGTCAACCGACCCCAAATTAAAAGGAAAGAAGTCCTCCTGAATGATAACATCCTGTATTTTGACTTCCAATTGCTTACAAATAAATTGACAAGGAACCATTCGATTATCACCTACTTGGACACCGAAGGAGGGAAGGGGTTGAAGATGTAATTGTAGATCCTTTACAATCTGATTGGAGATGAAGTTATGTGTTGAACCACAATCAATCAGAATAAGGATAGATTTGTTGTTCACAATTCCTTTCACTTTCAACGTGTTGATGAAGAATTACCGAGAATGGCATGAAGTGAAATTTCTGCAAAATTATCATCAGTATGTAATTCATCTTCCTGAATCTCTGTCGACTCTTCCTTGTCTTCAGATACTTCCATAATGCGCAATGCAGACGTGGCACAGCGATGCCCAGGTGTAAACTTTTCTGCACAACGAAAACAGAGCCCTTTTTCCCGTCGATTCTGTTTCTCGGTTTCTGAAAGTCGAAGACCCTGCGGATTTGTCGGATAATTGCGTGGGTTGGCTGATTGGAGCAATCTTGGAAAATTGGAATTACCAAGATTTGAATTTTATGAATATCCCGTGGATGGTTGTGAATATCCTGTAGATGGCGCACCGATAGAATAGGGAAAATTGGAATTCATAATTGTTCCCTGATTATTTGCACCGAATGAGTTACTCGGCGCATAATTCCCTGAATTTATGGGATTCGTGTAACTGACTGAATTACGGGAGGGAAATTTGGAATCACGGTTGGAATTTTCAGCGCCACGTGTATTATTGTACCGTGAGTAGGACTTCTGGGCATTCTGGGAATTTAATTTAGATTCAAATTCCAGTGCAAGGCTCACGGCTTTATACACAGTACGTGGCTTATGGATTTTAACATCCGCTTGCAATTCTTCCTTGAGGCCATTGATGAAAACTCCTAATAAGCAATGTTCCGGCCATCCCTGTATTTGCGCTTGTCTTCTAACAAAATCCTGTTTATACTCAGCCACTGAATAAAATTGTTTTATACTGCATAAATGAGCATCAGGATTTAGAAACTCAGCGGGTCCAAATTGTTCCTGAAAGATTTGCACTAGTTCCTCCCAGTATTGTATGGTTCTTCCGGAGGACACCCAAGTGAACGTATCTAACGCATCTCCCTCCAAGTTGATCGCGGCTATGTCAACCTTTAAATCCTCAGGAGTTTGGTAATAACGGAAGTATTTTTCCGCTCTTAAAATCCAACCTCTTGGATCTCCTCCCTCGTATTTCGGAAACTCGATCTTCGAATGGGGGCGTCTTGAGGAACTTCGCTGCCACCAATGATCTTCAGCTTCATCATTCTCATGGTAAGTTTCCCTATTAATCTGACTTGACTCTCCTTGAGCAAATAGGGGTGCTTTCTGTTTTTTTAAATTGTGAATCTCAGCATTCATCTGGCTTAATTGTGCCATAATGGTCATTAATTGTGGGTTTTCAGTTTCTGGTGGTATTTGGGCTTGTGGTTGCAGAAGAATCACCGCTGGATCATTATGCGGGTTAGAGGTGGGTAATAATTCTGGTTGTGGTGGTGGTTGTCGTGGAGAATTATCCTCATATGAGGAATTCCGGGTGTTCACCATGATGCCTACAGGTCCTAAGAATTTCTGCTCTGATACCAAGTTGATAGAACTAACAGATTTAAGAATTTGAAGGAAAGGATAAAACACTCTAGAATCAGAATCTAACTCTAGCCAACACAATTCTTCTCTGAAAATACTTCTTCATTCATAATTCATAAAACAGAATACAAGAGTATATAAAAGAAGTTACTTACATAACTACCTATATAACTGCCTATAGAACTTGTCAATAAACAGATAACATAACTTCTCCTAACTGACAGCATACTGATCCTAAACTGACAGCATAACTGATCCTAAATGACAACATAACTGTTGACACTTATCCTATTTCTTCAACTTCTTGCGCCTAGAATAAACTAACAAAGGCAGAGGGCTATTTTCCTTATTATTCCTATCACATGACAAGACTGGTGAACAGACTTTGAGGACAGGCTTATCTTCACATTGCAATCAACGTAGTATGGTCACTTATCTGATGTAAGTGCTAGATCTTATACAGTCAGCAAAGCTTAGAGAACTTCAATGCAAGCATTTTCTTTTTAATAGTGAAAGCAGGTGAAAGTTTGGAGTATAAGCTAAGCAAATATTGAACAGGTAACAAAAATAAAGAGTAAGGAGAACGAGGCCAAGGAGAGAGAAGCAGAAGAAAGAAAGAAAAACTAAGAAATTTATAAATAATAATCAATTAGAAAATAGATTGACCCTTGCATAGAGCTCAAAAGACTACATTTTGAAATGCAAGATGATATGCAAAACATAACAAAAGATCATAATCCTAACAAAATAATTAAATTAATGACATACTTATAAAACAAAATAAAACAATTTATTTAAAATATAATATAATAAAATATTAAATTCTAATCCTATTTATTCTTAATCAAAGTACTACTAATTCCTTTTTGAAAAAAATAATAATAATCCTATTTTCTTTGTTTGTCTGTAATTTCTTTTTACAACTAATTAGTTCTGTAGACCTTAATCTCTTCCAATCCTCCATCAACAACTCTTTAAAAATATACATGGAAGCTATTCCTCTTCATTCGCATTCTTCTTTTTTACCCATCTCCATGTCGATGTCTGTGCTTCCCAACTTGTTTCTTTCTAGATTCTCATGTAAAATATAAATATAGTGAGCTTTTTCCAAAACAAGCTATTTGAAACACTAGCTTTTAATATTGCAAGTGGTAAAAGTTTTCCAGAAATAAAGGCAAGAATTCTACTTTACACTAAATTATTAATGCAACAAACTAACCTTCCAGCACCAGCAACAACAATCTTCATTTTTGGAAAGTCAATCATAGGCCTTCCTTGAGCTCTCACAGCACCTAAAAGTCCAGCAATTGCGACTCCAGCTGTTCCCTGTGAGGAGAATTCTATACATATCAGGCCAAAAGAGAAGTAATTTATGGTCAAAGTTACAAATAATTTTCCAATTTTAGATATAGAGTTTAATCCCACACCAATTTAGGTGACAAGATCTTCCATAAAAGAAGGCAGATACTTAGGTAGTGCTTTAGATGTATTCCACAACTAATTATTGTAGAGAATTTGTATTCTGTTTTGAATAAATTTTCTGATGTTCGAGTGAGGTGAGCCCTATCCCCTATGTATACTTGTTAATGAGAGAAAGAGCCAAAAAATATTCTCCAAAAATTACCCATGAGATAAGATAAATTGACATTGTTCTATTTTACATCAATAAGAAAACAATTCTCAATACTTCCACATATCCCCTAAAATTGGGACCATGACACCAAACAGCCCTAAACACATATTGGTATAGATAACTACCACTGTACTAAGCCCTGAAGATCCAAGTTGTCATAATAGAACACTAGAAAATTATGGGTATAAGTCCTTAAATAAAAGGGGTCTACTATACCTGCACATCATCATTGAACATCCTGTAGGTATTTCTATACCGCTGCAATAACTTAAATGCCCACTTGCTTTGGAAATCTTCAAACTGTGCAAGTATGAGAATTTAAAATATAAAATCCTAAAAATTCAAAAGATGTCAAAACGAATTTCTAATAAAAAGTTTTATCGCAAAAAAGGTGCCCAAGACATATAACTGACGTATCCAAAAAGCTACTTGTATTTTCTCCGTAGAAGCTCATTATTGCAACAAAAAAAACCTGCACAATAACATGTGGCCAACGAGTAAAGACAGCTTGCATGAATTCATCAATAACAGCAAGATATTCATCCCCCTCAAGACGGTGTTGTTGCAATCCCAGATCTGCCAACAAAGAATAATTTAATTATATTTCAGACTGAAGTCAAATCAATTTGAGAGCCGAAGGAAAAGATGATAATTGACAGCATGCGTATGCAACAACTAAAGGTGTCAGATACCAAGGACATCAGCATCAAATTTCTCAAAACTCACCCATTAATTAACAGAGCAGCTAAGAAGCAGTACAGACATGGAACTCAAAGTGGCAACCCACGAAATTCTAAAATGTGTAAGTATTTTTCTTTTTTAATGCTCCATGATTTCCAACATGAATGTTGTTAAAATATTAGGGATTATTTAGATTAATCATTATCTTATTATTATTAAGTTTGATATTTATTAGGACAAAGATATGGATATATTATATCTTATGATAATATATCTTAATCATTTAGATTTGATTTAATTTATTTTGATAAGATTAGATTCTAGGGTTAGCTCTAGGTTTTCCTACATAAAGGCCCCTATGTACTCTATTTGATTTACTGAGTTTAATAGAGTAAGTTTGATCCCTCTAAATTCAACATGGTGTCAAAGCTAGGTCTAATTTTAGATCTACAATAAACTCCACGATACCCACAGTCTCCAGCGACTGTTCGACTCTTCCCTCCTCACCGTCGTTTTGAGTTCTTCGTTAAAAAAAAAAACGAAAACGAACCTCCAGATCTCCAATTTCTGAAGATCCCCAAATTTTTGAAGACGTCCAACCCTTCTTCACAAAGGCAAGAGAGAGAGAGAGGGAAATGAGAGGCGAGAGAGAGAGAGAAAGAGAGAACACGAGACACTGATGGACGAAGGAAGGATACATGATTTCCTCCTAGGCCTTAATGATCCTTTCGAGGAGATAAGAGGCAGAATCATGGGGTTGAAGCCACTACCACAACTCTTTGATGTTGTTAACCTCATACAATTTGAGGAAAGTAGAAAAATCCTTAACCAAAGTGGTCCAAGCCAAAATGAAAGCTTAGCTCTTGCAGTTAAGGGACCACATGGGGAACAAAAGTGCAACTATTGCAAGAAGAAGGGTTATAATAGAGAAGAATGCTGGAAACTCCATGGAAAACCTTCCGGTGGAATCTCGAATTTTCAAAGTCATATTACCCCAACTGAACCAACGGTTGAGAATGATGATCGCTTGAGCAAGGAAGAATTTCAAGTGCTTCGCAGGATACTTGAGATGCAAAATAAGTCAAACTCTATCCCCAGTGTGAATCTGGTACAATCCAGATTTAAAAGGGAAGAGGATGATTGGGACTTCTAGAGAATGGGACTCGAGATTCTTCTGAGCAAGTTCTGCTACTCAATATGGGACCTCTGAGACTCCAAAAATGAGTACAAGCCCAAACAAAATATGGGACCTCTGAGACTTAAAAAAGGAGTACAAGCCCAAACAAAATAAATGGACCGCTGAGACTCAGAAGAGTACAAGCCTAGACAAAAATAAATGGGCCGCTGAGACTCAAAAAGTACAAGCCTAAAGATTTTGAAGATTGAAGTAGGCAGAACAAAGTTTGAAGGATTTCGAGGCAAGTTGGAAATGATCGACATATACTCTCCCGCTTGAGGGGGAGTGTTAAAATATTAGGGATCATTTAGATTAATCATTATCTTATTATTATTAAGTTTGATATTTATTAGGATAAAGATATGGAAATATTATATCTTATGATAATATATCTTAATCATTTAGATTTGATTTAATTTATTTTGATAAGATTAGATTCTAGGGTTAGCTCTAGGTTTGCCTATATAAAGGTCCCTATGTACTCTCTTTGATTTACTGAGTTTAATAGAGTGAGTTTGATCCCTCTAAATTCAACAAATGTCCAAACAGTGCTCCCATTTGAAGTATTTATGGGATCCTCTGGAGTTGTTTATTGTAAAGAATTTGTGGAGTTTAGAGAAAAAACGACAGAATAGAAGTGTGTATGGGGCCACTCCTATTTTCTCCCACACAATATTTATGTTATAATCGCTATTGATTGTATTTGATTGTATAGGATCAAGTACAAAATAATTCCCCCATAAAATCTAAGCCCTAGAACTAAGCTCGTCATTACTAAATATTTACAATTAGTGTACATTATTCTCTAACAACTAGATATAGAAATGCTTACATAATGGATCTTTGAGTAGCTTCTCATTGTTAGTCCCAACATCAATCATTACAGGAAGTACCTGAAAGAAAAAAAGGCTGAAACCTAATCACCATTCCAACAGAAAATTCTATTGCAGAGTTAAGTAAAACTTGCTTTAACTAATTATGAGCTGTCAATCAATGAGTGATCAGAGAATTAATGCTGTCAACAGAACAAAGCATGCCCTAAGAACAGTTTAAGCGTAAAAGGGGAAAATGTAATCAGCAAAATATAAATGCAGTTAGTCCCAGGATTTATCAAATTATAACATTTTCCTAACAACAATTCCTTTTTAGTATTGAACTATCTGGTATCTAATACTACCAACTGATCGAATTCAAGCCAAATCAGGCTCTAATTTCTTTACAAAAAATCTAATACAGCAGGTAAGCAATCAAAATGAAAGATTTTAATTCTAAAGAAAAATAATGAAACCATGAATGGTGACATACCCGTTGAGGGTTTATTCCGGCAGCAGCAACATACAAATCCAGCTTTCCAATTGCAATGCCAATTCCTTGAACTCCAAGATCACCAAGACCAAGAATTCTGCTGCCATCTGTAACAACAATCATATCAACCTGGGGAAACACAGAGAGATTCAGTTTTTGGATCATCAAATATGATATCAAGACATTGAGAGATAGATGAAAGTTTAGAAATGTATCAAATGAAGAATAAACATCAAGCAAAACATAAATATACAAACAATAAAGCAAAATGCGCTCATAGCATGGAAAACATATAGCCAAAAAACAATCTGTAAACAGAAGGAAGAGAAATGCAAAGACAGTGGTTATAATAACTCCTTAAACAACATAAAAAATTACCACAAGATTATGAAAAATCATTTAGCCTATCAGAGCTGCAATCCCTCAGTAAATTCATTGTATAAATGGAGCCATGGAAGAAATCTCCTAATGATCTAACATTTCTTCGAACACTAAACACCACAGCCCTGCTGATATGTAACTAGTATACAAGTTAGTTAGAGTTTGTTAGAGAGTTAGCCGTTAGGAGGGAGTTACTTAGTTAGTTTAGCCTTAGCTTGGTCAATAAGTCAGTCTCGTCCGTAAATAAGGGGCCCGATTGATAGGCATGTACCAGCACCACGCCCTCTCCTTGTGTACTCAAGAAAGAGGCAAAGACACGTAGACACAGTGGATACAGTTTAACAATTAGTAACAGTTATTCATTAGGTAGTTATCTTATCTGTAGGAAGTTGTGTGTATGTCTTATCTCATTAGGAAGTTATCTTATCTGTAGGGAGTTGTGTGTATGTCTTATCCATTAGAAGTTATAGGAAGTTATTATCAGTTGTTAGTTCTATTCCGCTTATATAGTTATTGTAAAACAGTGGCAATCTTCTATGAATGAATATATGAGTGTTTCTATATCTTGGTCAAGAATTCAGATTCTGGTTCTTGGATGATCTGATTACCTTGTGGATTTAAGATCCATCATTTTGGTATCAGAGCCACTTTTTCTGGACCTTTGCGAGTTATGGGAAACAACAGGAAAAACCCACAATCTTCAGATTCTGCCCTTCCCAATCAGGAAGCCGAATCTTCCAAATCACCGGAAATTGAGTTACCGGCACTAGAAACCGAATTTCCCTCAGACTCAGCAAGTGTAACACAGCAGTTAAACTTCATTGTGTCTAAACTCTTAAGTTTGGATGCCGAGGTGAAGGAGGTAAAGAAGCATAAGAGTCCTGTCGTGATGTTAGAAAATGTGGAGAAGGAAATCGGGAGGTCGCCTGAACTAAATGAAGAATTGGAAGGAGACCCTCCTTGGTGGAGTAAGAAACCGAACAATCGTCCTCACTCTAAAGTCAAATTCCCAAGATTTGAAGGGGGTGATCCGAGGGGTTGGGTGATGAAGGCAGAAAAATATTTTCGGTATTATCAAACTCCGGAAGATTTAAAGATAGAGGTTGCAGCAATGTATCTGGAAGGGGAAGCACTTGATGTATTTACCTGGGTGTCATCTAGTCGAACTATACGGTCTTGGGAGGAATTAATTCAAATTTTCCAGGAACAATTTGGACCAACGGAATTTCAGAATCATGATATCTATCTATGCGACGTAAGGCAGACTGGATCTGTAGAAGAATACCGAAAAGAATTTGTACGTCGATCATCTAGTGTGCAAGGATGGCCTGAGCATTGCCTTTTAGCGGTTTTTATCAATGGGTTAAAGGGAAATCTGAAGTCAGACGTCAAAATTCAGAAGCCAAGAACCGTGTATAAGGCCGCAAGTCTTGCCCTTGAATTTGAAGCCAAATACACACCACAACAGACCAATTTTCGGAATGCACAATTTAAGGGATCAGATTATAATTCAAATTCCCGATATCAAGGAGGATCACAAAATAATTGGGGAATTAATAATTCCTCAAATTCAGCAATTAATAATTTGGGAATTAATAATTTCCCAAATTCAGTAACTCCCAATTACTCCAAGCCGTTCAACACAATCGCATCACCGCAAAATCAGTCAGCACCGATAACGTCTGGGATTTCCGATAACGAGCGGCAAATTCGGCGGAGTAAGGGACTTTGCTATCGGTGTGGGGCCAACTTCATCCCAGGCCATCGATGCGCGACGCATTCTCTGAAATTATTAGAACTACCAGATGATGATCTCGAAGACGCGTTGCACGAGGACGACGATGCAGTTCCAGAAGCTTTCGCTGAGATCTCTTTGCATGCCTTTCTTGGAAAAAAGTCTACAACCACCATGAAGGTTTGAGGTGCCCTTCAAACAAGATCAGTTTTGATCCTTATTGATTCTGGTTCATCCCACAATTTCGTTTCTAACGAATTGGTGAAGGAATTAAACTTGAAGCTTGACAAATTACCCTCTTTTGGAGTACAAATTGGTGACGGCTCTATGGTTTCTTGCAACTCAATTTGCAAACAGTTAACTATTATTGTACAGAGTTTGACCATTACAGATGAATTTTTTCCCTTTAAGCTTGGAAGTGTGGACATGGTACTAGGCATCAAATGGCTGGCATCCCTCAATACCGTTGCGGCTAATTGCGCAGGTTGTTCATGATTTTTGGGTGAATGGTAAACGATTCAAGCTTCAAGGATTACCTCCATCTTCTTCTCAGGTTTCTCTGCGTAGCTGTGATGGTATGGCAATTGTCCGACAATTTGAAATTTTACAAGATTTAGAACAGCAGTTTGCTGATATTTTCCTTGAGCCACAATCCCTTCCTCCTGTACGTGATAGAAGTCACCATATTCATTTACACCCGGGGGCCTCTCCACCTAATATCCGACCATACAGGTATCCACATTCTCAAAAAACTGAAATTGAATCACAAGTTGCTGCATTACTTCAGAAAGGATTTATACAGCCTAGTGTGAGTCCCTTTGCAAGTCCTGTTTTGTTAGTCCCAAAAAAGAACTCTACTTGGCGTCTTTGTATAGACTATAGGGAGCTGAACAAAATTACCGTGGCGGATAAATACCCCATTCCTACGGTTGATGAATTGATTGATGAGCTTCATGGGGCCAAGTATTTCTCAAAAATTGATCTTCGTTCCGGGTATCACCAAATTCGCGTAGCTTCTATGGATATACCTAAGACAGCTTTCAGAACTCATTCAGGCCACTACGAGTTTACAGTTATGCCCTTTCGTCTCACTAATGCTCCATCAACATTTCAAGCCATTATGAATGACTTATTTCGTCCATATCTCCGAAAATTCATATTGGTATTCTTTGATGATATCCTGGTTTACAGTAAGAATTTTCCGGATCACATCACTCATTTAAATATTATTTTCCAATTGCTGCGTCTAAATGAGTTCTATGCAAACCCAGAAAAATGTGACTTCCTCCATATGGACATTTCATTCTTGGGTCATATTATTTCTTCCAAAGGAGTGGTGGCTGATCCTGATAAACTCTCTGCTATTGATAAATGGCCCTTACCCAAAAACATTTCTGAGTTAAGAGGTTTCTTGGGTCTTTCGGGCTACTACCGTAGGTTCATCAGAAATTATGGTCAGATTGCAAAACCTTTGACTGATATGACCAAAAAGGATGGCTTCAAATGGGATGTTCATTCGTTAACAGCATTCCAAAATCTGCAAAAAGCATTAGTCAATGCTCCAGTATTACAGTTACCTGATTTTTCCAAGAAGTTTATTATTGAATGCGATGCCTCTTCTTTTGGCATTGGTGCTGTATTACATCAAGATGGTCATCCAGTAGCATTTTACAGCAAAGGTTTGTCTCCTTCCAAGCAGAAAACATCAGTCTACAATCGAGAATTATTGGCTTTGGTTTCTTCTTTGCAAAAGTGGCGCCATTATCTCCAAGGGCGCAAGTTTGAGGTTCATACCGATCATTTTAGCCTCAAGTATCTACTGGAGCAGCGAATCACTACACCTGTTCAGCAACGCCTAATTTTGAAACTGCTCCCATTTGATTTCCAGATTATATATAAGTCTGGCTCTTCCAACCAAGCAGCTGATGCTTTATCAAGAGTTCCTCATTCTGGTGAATTGTTTTCTTTGGTAATACCGCATGCTTCATTATTTACTGATTTGTCTTCTCTTTTGGATGAGGATCAATATACATCAGCCATCAAAAAATCACTCCAGTCTGATCCGCAATCAGTTCCCCACTTTAATCTTCATGATGGTCTCTTATATCACAAGGACAGATTGGTGATCCCTGCTGCATCTTCTCTTACTTCCTCTTTGATTACAGAAGTTCATTCCACTCCTATGGGTGGCCATGGTGGAGTCCTCAAAACATTGAAACGCTTGCAACAATATTATTTCTGGCACCACATGAAAGAGGAAGTCACCACCTTTGTTAAGAATTGTGCAGCATGTCAACGTGGAAAATATATTCCTCAAGCACCAGGGGGTCTTTTACAGCCATTGCCTATTCCGGCTCAGATTTGGGAAGATATTTCTATGGACTTCATCACTGGTTTGCCACCTTCACATGGTTGGGAATGCATATTGGTGGTAGTGGATCGTTTTAGTAAATCAGCTCATTTTGTGGGGTTACAGCGTTCATTCTCAGCAAAATCTGTTGCTGCTATCTTTTGCAAAGAGGTGGTTCGTCTTCATGGTTTTCCTAAATCCATTGTATCAGACAGAGATCCTATTTTCTTGAGTGCTTTCTGGCAAGAATTGTTTCGATTAAGTGGCACTACTCTCAAGATGAGCACCTCTTACCATCCACAAACAGATGGTCAAACTGAGGTTGTCAACCAGTGTTTGGAAACATATTTACGATGCTTTTGTCAAGACATTCCTCGGAAATGGAGCCAATTTTTGCATTGGGCTGAATATTCTTACAATACAGGTTTCCATTCTTCTTCTGGCTATAGTCCGTTCAAAGTGGTCTATGGTAGAGACCCTCCCTCATTGCTGCCTTTTGTACCCGGGGCTACTCGTATCAAAGATTTGGAAGAATATTTTGAGGAACGCGATTTGGTTATGCAACTCATCAAGGACAATTTGATTTCAGCCCAAAATCAAATGAAATTGCATGCTGATGCTCATCGCCGAGACATTACTTTTGCTGTTGGAGACTTGGTGTTCCTCAAGATTCAACCTTGCCGACAAAAGTCTCTTTCACAACAGAAGTATCACAAGTTATCTCCTAGATATTTTGGTCCATATCCTATTCTGCGCAAAGTTGGATCTGTGGCCTATGCACTTCAACTACCACCAGATGCAAGAGTTCACCCGGTTTTCCATGTTTCTCTCCTACGTGCTGCTCATGGTTATAAATCTTCTACAACCTTACCTCCTCTTCCTATTACAGATGACTGGGAATTAATTCTTGAACCAGATCAGGTCTTAGATTATAAGCTGCTGCCCACTGATTCTGGTCCAGAAATTCAATTACTCATTCAATGGAAGCATAGACCTCTTGAGGAAGCTAGCTGGGAGTCTTATGATCTGATTGCAACCCAATTTCCTCATTTCCGCCTTGAGGACAAGGCTCATTTTCAAGGGGAGGGTAATGATAGGCATGTACCAGCACCACGCCCTCTCCTTGTGTACTCAAGAAAGAGGCAAAGACACGTAGACACAGTGGATACAGTTTAACAATTAGTAACAGTTATTCATTAGGTAGTTAGTTATCTTATCTGTAGGAAGTTGTGTGTATGTCTTATCTCATTAGGAAGTTATCTTATCTGTAGGGAGTTGTGTGTATGTCTTATCCATTAGAAGTTATAGGAAGTTATTATCAGTTGTTAGTTCTATTCTGCTTATATAGTTATTGTAAAACAGTGGCAATCTTCTATGAATGAATATATGAGTGTTTCTATATCTTGGTCAAGAATTCAGATTCTGGTTCTTGGATGATCTGATTACCTTGTGGATTTAAGATCCATCACCGATCTCTATTATAAATCAGATTTGTCATGATGGAATAACAAATGCGTGCATGTTCAGAATCCCTTTGTTCTCTGTTTTCTCTTATTCTCTCTACCTTCCCTCTCTTGAATTCCTCTGCTCCTCTCTTCTCTATCTCTCTTTCCCTCTCTTTCTCTTTTCTTGCTAATACCATAACAGTGGTATCAGAGCCTTCAATCCTTGGCCCTACCACTACAATACCAAAAAGAAAAAGTCCTCCCAGCATGGCTTGTGCATATGCATCTTGGTTTCTTTCAAGAAGCTCTAAAGAACGCCTCCAACAAACAAAGAGGTGACTTCAGCTATGCCACCTTCGACAAGAGGGTCCTCTCAGCCAATCCAGATGTACCAAAGGATTACTAGGTTGAAGCATATGTTTCTGGCTTGAAAGAAGAGGTTGCAAAATCTGTTAAGTTGTTCAACCCCCACTTTACTTGAAGCTAGGCATTTGGCAATGGTGAAAGAAATTTCCATATAATGGCGAGCCAAGAAAGCAAGAAAGACTCAACAGTTCAAGAAGCGGCCTTGTTGACCATAAAGAATCTGATGATGTTTATCGATGTAGAAACATGTCCAGTATTGATATTCTTGGCGACCCTCACCATGTTTCGCAAGCGACAAAGGAAAACGGAGATGCGATAGTCATCGAGAATGGACTAGGGCTTCCTACACGTGAGATTGATCAAGCCTGAACCCCAAAAGCGTGGAGGAGTTCAATAGTGCCACATATGAGTAGTAGGACCCAGCATTCCTACAATAAAGATTTGTTCAACCCTTGAATAGCCTCTGTTTTGACCAGATCGGCTTCAATACCTTCAGAACATGAGTCGAAGCCTTGCAACGCCCAGAAAAAGAACGATGATGTGAAACCAGGCTCTTCATTACCATCATTGCTTGCTCTATGTTCATCCACAGCTATTTTGGTTAGTTTGATGCCACTAAGTTCTCTTTCTTCATCTCCGGCAATGATGGTTAGGGGGACTTCATCACATGTCGCCTCTATTCCATTGTCATTGTCCTTGTTAAGTGCTAGGTCGTGGGCTAGTGACTTCTTGCAAGTTGAGAGAGATAGCTACGATTTAGTGAAGAAGAAGAAAACAATAGTTGAGTGGCAAACTAAGATATTTTCAGAAATTGACTTGGGTTTCACGTGGGTGACTAAGGTCCAATTTGAAAAGTCAAATATTGCTTCATAGCTGGTGTCCATTATTAATTCAAGGGTTCAGGAGTTCACGAGGCAGGCAAGAGTTCAATTTGAAAAGTCCAATGGCCAGCTGGTTCCAATTTCTTCCATTGTCAAAGATATTTTGTAGATTCCTTGGATTTTATAATTTCATATGAGCATTGGGGCTTTAAAGGTGACAATAAATACATAAGCCCCACTAACTTTACATTTGGGTTTTAAAGGGTCTGAATGTTTTAGTATGTTTTAGTGACAGGCTGCTACAAAAATGGCTCTCATTTTTCAAAGTTCTCCTACACAAAGCCTGCTGCTAGTTTGGTTCAGGGGCAAGTTAATTGAGATGCTTTATGGGAGAATCTATTCTCTTAGTAGAAAGAAAATGGTGAATCATCCCACACAAAAGCCACTAACTTTGTGTTTTAGTTGTCAATCATCCTTGAGGGCAAGGATGTTTTCCAGGGGGGTATTGATACAAAACTATAATAAAGTTAAAAGTTAGTTAGAGTTTGTTAGGGAGTTAGCCATAAGGAGGGAGTTAGTTAGTTAGGCTAGTCTATAAATAAGGGGCCTAATCCCTATTGTAAATCAGATTTGTCATGATGGAATAACAAAAGTGTGCATGTTTAGAATCCCTATGTTCTTTGTTTTCTCTTATTCTCTCTGCCTTCCCTTTCTTGAATTCCTCTGCTCCTCTCTTCTCTATCTCTCTTTCCCTCTCTCTCTTTTCTTGATAATACCATAACACCTGCCATTAGAAAATGAAGATAATGCTCCACGTATGCTAGAAGGAAGGAAAGAAACTAAACAATGCAATTTCCCAAAGTGAACCATTACCACATCGTTACATGTCTATCAAACATTATGACTATAATCAACAGGACTAGGTAAAAAACAGAACCAATTATATATACAATACTACAATAGCAATGCATAAGTCCTGGTAAAAGAAATTAACCAGCAATTACCTGATCAGCTGGCCAGTTATAAACCATTGACATCATTTCTCCACGATCTTCAGCACTAAAATACATTCCTCTTGGCCTTCTAAATAAACCACTGTAGTTTTGACATACAAGACCCACCGTAGGAGTATACACTACAGGGGCATATTCTTCAATGTTTGCAATCAAAACCTGTTATTTGAGTGTCTATCATTAAAGATAAGATGATAATCATTCTGGTTTCTTTGGTCCTTAGGTTGTACAAGAATATAAATGGCAATAAGCAAGGCAAATTCCTGTTTTTGTATCAATGAGTCATAGAAAATATGGTACAGATTATACAACTAAATTCACATGGTGGGGGATAAAGTTCTTATTCATTATAGATCACAGGACTTCCGTCCTTCAAATGTCTAGGGCATTGATCCCAAGGTCAAATCTAGGAGCCATAAATTGAAATCTTTTACCCATTTTCCCAATGGAGTTTCATTTTGTGTAGATGTTCAGTATTTAACTATTTATTATAATTAATTGTATCTTTATGTATTGTAGATTTTACACTCCATTGCTTCCTAGGAACTGGGATAGCATATTCAAAACGAGGTATCTATATTTCACAGAAATAACAAGTGAGAATGACTGTTCCCTAAAACAAAACATGCCAGTCAACATGCAGACCAACTGACACAGCAACTGATCCCAATTGAGAAGCAAACAACATTGTTGACAGAAAAAATATAGCCAAGATTGGAGGGGAAAACTTATCTAGCTCACTCATATGAGAAATGGCATATACAATGTGTGATAAGTTAATTCACGCACAACCCCAAAACAAGCACATTTACAAGACTGCTCACCCTATATTATTTGAAGGCCACTCTAGGAAATGGAATATTATTCAAAAGGATAACAGAATCATCTCTGGAGGCTAATAAAAATGAAGACTATGCTCTCTAGTTGAACGGAGTTCCACACAAGCTATAGCACTTATCCAAAGCAATTAAGCAATGTGGAGTAAGAAAAAAGTTTAGTGGAGTTTGCAAATTCAAATTTATGGCACTAATGATTTGTGAATTAGCCGACCCCACTTAGTGAGACAAGGCTTTGTTGTTGTTGTTATTAAGATTTGTGAATTACTATGGTTGAACCGTGGAATATCATTGATAATTAAGTGGGACGAATCAGTAAGGTTGTATTATGATAATAAATAAATAAAAGCATTGCTCACAACCCAATACAATGTGATAAAATCAAAGCATAGTGAAGTTGACAAGCATTTCATAAAGGAAAATTTGGAGCGGTCCAATTTTCTAGGGTTCAAGGTCTAATTAATGTACTTAGTAAAGGACTCATCATCCAAAGTCATTACTCCAAGCTGAGGATGCAGAACATCTACATAACAACTTGAGCGGCAATGTTGAAAAAGATATAATTATGTCGTTATGAGAGTGTCAGGTAAGGAAGATATTATGGAACAATGTGATTATGATTAAGGGAAGGTCAAATCCCCTTATGAATAGTTCAGCTGTGCAATATCAGGAACAATCCTAAAATTCTACTATTACCTAGGCTGCCATGCAATATACAGAGAGGGAATTCGATTCAGTTTCTTCATCAAATCATAACAGTTAATGAGAATCTTTTGCAAAAAACAATCAGGATAATATGTAACAAGTGTGAACATCATATAGTTAATTCATCTACTAAATCTATTGTATGTCTTTGGGTTAAATATATTTATAATAAGCTTGGAGCATAATATATATATATATATATATATATATATAGCTCCAACTTGAGAAGTGTTGGAGTGAAATCATTCAAAATTGCATTACATTTAATTAATCTGCTAGATCAAGCTAGTAATTATTTAATTCATCTCATTGTTTTGTTTTCCTGGAGGTGCCAAAAGTTATCTTAGAAAGCGTACAACAGTCAACAGCTTTAAGTATATTTCTCCCTTTAATACCTAGATGCCACAACATGTGATTATTTTTCAATAACTACTAATGAACAATTTTCCCTAGTGGGATAAGGCTTTGTTGTTGTTGTTGTTGTTGTTGTTGTTGTATTAATGAACAACTTCCCCTATCTCCTCGGTAGACTTGTTATGTTGTATTTATTAGAATAGTTCAGCCTAGGTAATGTTGTATTTCTCCCTTTAATACCTAGATGCCACAACATGTGATTATTTTTCAATAACTACTAATGAACAATTTTCCCTAGTGGGATAAGGCTTTGTTGTTGTTGTTGCTGCATTAATGAACAACTTCCCTTATCTCCTCGCTTAATAGTAGACTTGTAGACTTTTACATTGTAACCCCAATTCTCATGTCATTAAGTAACCAAAGGTGTACATAAACATGAATCACAATAGTTGAGTTCTTTTCTTTCATCACCAAAGGGAAAAATATTGTGAACTGACCTTGTAGTACATAGTCTCATTTCTGTCATGCAAGCGGTTGAGTATCCGCCACTTGGCCAAAGCATTTGGATCAGAAGGTCCATCTCTTGCTTGAACTTCAAGCCTCTTTAAATCAACCACTGTTTACCAACAAATATACCAATAGATAGAGTATAAAATAAGAACACTAACAAACCCAGATTATAGAACAATCAAAAACAAAATTGTCATTCTTATCATGTACAGACCAACTAGCTAGAACTGCCCGTCATTTGGTTTGTAGTTTATTGTCAAACAACTTTGCAGTATCATGCAAAGACGAGTTCAATACATAAGTATAAGTAGTAGAACGGAGATGTCCTCAACTCGGAAGTTTCACAAAACAAAAGCCTTTCTTTCTGAACAGATTTGCCAAAAACTGCCTTTAAGTTTTTCCCTTTTTCTGCTCTCTTTTCATGAACAACTAAAGATCAATAGAGAACTTACCATCAGGGAGAACACATCCATATAAAGAAGATATACAAAGAAATGCTTTCATTGAGTGAAGGGAAAAAATGCTAATGTCCTGCTATCAACTCCCTTTATGTATATAGAAGCAATGAATGAAAGAGCTAAGAGGAGAATATAGTTTCCTACAAGAAGATTAGTGACCTAATAAACGAAGGTAAGGAGGAAATGGATAGAAAACTCTATAGCTCTGTTTGGTACGAGGGGAAGGTAGGGAAAATTTTTTGAGTTGGATTTTTTTTTAAAAAAAAAAAAAAAAAAAATAAATTAGAGAAGTGGAGTTAAAAGTTTTAAATTTATTTTATCTTACATCTTCTCTTTATTAAAATTGTATAACCCCACTTCGGCGATTTTTTTAAATTCAACCCATAAAAATTTCCCCTCCCCTCCCCTCCAAGTCTCTCCTACCAAACAGCCCCTAAAGGGAAAGCCCTCCAATTCCTATAAGTATCAGATAAAACATTATCAAAAACCATTGGTTGAAATGAACGTATATAAAAATTATAGCCCATGGAATGTCTAGAATCTTCTTCTAACATTCAGATCCATCACACACCAGACCACAAACAAAAAATCACATTTCTCCACAAATGTTGTTTCCTTTATCTACCAAACTCTTTAAAATTAACCATGCCTCTCCAGTGAGTGAAGATATCTATCAATCAATGCAAAAATAAATTATTAGTGGCATCCAAACTTTTCTAACTCTGTGCACAGATATCAAGAGACTAATCATCATTATCTTCTGACATAGATCTTCCAGATTCATTCTCTCAAGTAACATAAACTAAACATATTGTTGAACCCTAGAAGCAGCCTATGTTAGAATGCCTTAGTTCCCAAATTTTGAATGCAGAATTAACTCTATCGTCAGCTTACCCAAAGACCACCAAAAAAATATTAATACAATTTTGAACAGGAAAGAGAAAAATATATAAATACATACTGAAGCGCTCAATCTGTAGTTCAGTAGACATAACATTCGGAGGAAGCAATCCTCGTAGATCAAGGCGATCCCGTTCTGTCATGGTAAAAGCTGTTCCCTAATACCAAAACGCCAAAGTGAAATTTATTATGCATTTAAATTTGATACAAGCAAATGTAAAATTCACAAGTATTTTAAAAAAAAAAAAATGTTTTCTTAACAAAAATAAAGTTGGTAAATGGAATATGATAAGATCCCACATCAAATTATACTAGAATCTAACAGAATATGCCCTTCATGCAAAAGCTCAACTTCCTCATTCAACATAAGCACATGTGTGAATGGGTGGAGTATTTATTTGGTTCATAAATTCCAGTGAAGTATGACAAGGCACAATGATCATATTGAACAAAAAGGATTTTCAGCAAATTTCGAGTGCATTTTCTAACATGTGGTAAGTGACCAGCTGAAGACAGGGATCACTTATGTGTAGATTGCAGCTCCTACAGAAGCATTAGGACTACTATGTGAAAATTAGGCAGCATGGAAGCTTCAGAAGCCAGGTCAAAAATTTTATTGAATTAGAAAATTGGAAGCTAACCATGTGAAGAATAAATCATGAATTAATAGGCTTGAATGTGGGCAGAAGGAAGTTGTTCAGCTGCTAGATTGTAGGTTGCTACCACAGGTTTGTAGAGTAGGGAGATTTACAAAACGTAAACAAAAAGAAAGTTCTGTGAAAGAGTCATTGAAGAATTTAGAGTAATCCTAATTGCAGGAGTTTTTCTTCTTTCTTGAATAATAAACTTCGAAAGCCACGCTGTTAAAGAGTGTAATAAAATAATAGCTACTGCACATTATACTATATTTCGATACTACGGAGAAGTTACATTTTGCACTCACGAGTCAAATTATGAAGCATCAACTATAAAATGCAAGTAATCAGAAAGCTATTTCCCAGCAAGTACAACTATCGAAATGTTGAAATTATGATAAAACTAAAACCTATGAATACAAAATCAGCAAACTAGTGAACAGAAGACAAGAAAATAAGTTGGTATCTCAAAAAAAAAATCACTTTACAGTTTAAATTAACAGAAATGCACAAACAGCAACCCAGCAGCCACTGGAATGCGACCTTCAAATCATATATACAAATATCACATACTCAATAATGGACGCACAAGGGGAGGGAAAAAAAAAAACCTAAATTAACGATTCAAAGAAAAAAGAAAAATGGTGAGATATACTTTATTGAACCATGGGTCGTGGAGAATATCAAGGCTGCGCTTCTGGACTATGGTAGGACGATTGCCTTCGTTAGTGTAAGATCTGGTGATGAATAGCGAAGGAGTAGCACTGGTTGCGTGCCGTTGAAATCGTTTGAGCAGAGAGGAAGAGAGCCTGATCTTGTTGGAGAAGAAGTTCGTCATGGCTGAGTGGAAAAGAGGAAGATTGCTCTACCCGGGGTAGGAGCAAGTGGTAGAGAAGAGAAGAGAAGACTCAGTCCACGTGAAGCAGCGTATTAAATGCGGAGAATTGAGAAAACAACAGGGTATTGAAAGGGATTGGCTTCATGAATCATGATCGAAAGTAGAAACATGAGAAAGAGGGGATCTACACCGCCCCAAATTTACGGTCGTTTATTTTCATGTGCGCCGGGGCTCAGTTTTTTGTCAGCATGCTCTGCAAAACAAACTAATTTATATTTATTCTCTAGCAAAGAGAAGGCCACTCGAAAAAGGAACAAGGCTTTTCTTTTTCGGAGATCAACTAATATTTCTAACTGTTATGAAAATAAAAGATAATTTGTATAAAAGAGTAAGACATTAAAAAAAAAATATTGGAGTAATTCTCATTCACTTGTATATGTTACAATGTTTGCACAAAACCTCTATTTAAAGTTTTGTCTTACACCAAAAGTCACCATTAACAGGGAACTTAAAGAGCAAGTCTTGTTGGCTTGGGAATGAAATAGAATAAAGATAAAAAAATTATTAAATGTAGCCAAGTAGATGCTAACTAGAATATGAGTCCATGAAGTTCCACATGATTAATATTTATAACACTGCTCATTGGATATTCATTATGAATGTGCCTCATTAAAAACTTCAAATAGAAAAAATCTAGTGAGACAGAAACCTAGCTAAGGAAAAGAGTACATCATTCTTTGATATACTTTCCAGCGCTACCTCATTAAAAACCTTTCTAGGAAAATCCAATGGGGCATAACCTAGATAAGGAAAAAAGAGTACAGCGTGTATCGACTCCCTCTCTTGACAACATCAGTTGAGATTTTTGAGTCTCTAAAGACTGTTGTCATGGATAAGCTTTTCAAAGTTGTACCTGGAAGCTACTCGATTAATAAATCTACTAGATTTTTACTTGAACAGATTTGTTGGATATCTATTTCACCATCCTTTTGAAGGTCATGAGTGAAGAAGAATTTTAGTGAAACATGCTTCGTTCTATCGCCCTTAATATAGCCTTCTTTAAGTTGGGCAATACATGAAGCATTATCCTCATATAGAATTGTTGGGACCATTTTGCCTGAAGATAAACCACGAGTTGTTCGTATGTGATGTATCACTGACCTCAACCATACACTTTCTCAACTTGCTTCATGTAATGCTAGAATTTCTGCATGGTTATTGGTTAGATGATGCCGCTGATATAGCTTGTTTCATAGATCGCCATGAAATAGTTGCACCTTCATATGTAAACAGATTGAATGTTTGTGATTTGCCATCATATGGATCAAACAAAAATATGGCATTTGCATAACCAACTATTTCATGCTTGGATACATTTGAGTAGTATAACCCCATGTCCATAGTGCCTCTGAGATGATGAAGAATGTGTTTTACTCCATTCTAATGTCTTCATGTTGGTGAAGAACAATATGTTGCTAATAAATTAACAGGAAATGGTATATCAGGATGTGTGTGATTATCAAAATACATTAGTGCTGCAATAGCATTAAGATATTGTACTTATGGACCAAATAGTTCTTTATCACCTTCTTCGTTAATTACTTGAGGTTGAAATAGGTCTTTATCCGCCTACAAAGACTTTACAACCATTGAGGTACATAATGGATGTGACTTATCCATGTAAAAAACGCTTTAAGACATTCCTTGTGTAAGCTTCTTGATATACAAAGATCTCATTTTTCATGTGCTTAATCTGTAATCCAAGACAAAATTTTGTCTTCCCAAGTTCTTCATTTCAAATTCTTTCTTCAAACAATTAATTGCCTTTAAGAGCTCTTCAGGAGTTCCAATTATATTGATATCATCAATATAAACGACAATTATAGCAAACTTACCTCCAGATCTTTTCATAAAGACGCATGGGCATATTGGATCTTTTTTTTTTTTTTTTTTTTTTTTATCTTTCTTTCAACAAATATTCACTAAGACGATTATACCACATGAGCCCGGATTGCTTTATGGCATACATGGACTTATTTAATTTAATTGAGTATTGCTCTCAAGAACTTGTGTTTGATGCTTTTTGTAGCTTGAGTCCTTAAAGGACTTGTGCTTCTAGCTCCTTGAGTCTTTCTAGGTCTTGTCCTTCTAGCACCTTGAGTCCTTCGGAGACATGTGCTTTTGGCACCTTGCTACTAACTTAATTGATTATCCTCTACTTGACCATCTATATTCTTAGCTGCTTTTCTTTTTCAAGGATTTTTATCTTTGGAATCGATGGGTCTACCACACTTCAGGCAATCTTTAGGTTTATTCACAATAGGTTGTCCTTCAAGGATATTGATTATGATATGAGCATTAGCAGTTTAGACATGTGACTTGGTCACTTTCTCTAAGTCAGTAAATGTTTTTGGCATTTGATTAGCTAAATTCTACAAATGAATTATCTTTTGAACTTCCAATTCATATTGTTTTGTATGAAGACCAAAATGAGTCAATAATAATTCATTCTAGCTAATCTCTTAACTTAACTGCTTATTTTCTTTCCCCTAATGTTAGGAAAACCGATTCATCAAAATGACAATCAGCAAATCGAGTGGTAAATAAGTCTTCTGTAGATGGTTTTAGATATTTTATTACCGATGGAGATTCATAACTAACATATATTCTCATCCTTCTTTGAGGACCCATTTGATGCATTATGTTGGTGCTACAGGCACATATACTACACACCCAAAGATTCTAAGATGGAAAATATTATGTTGCTGACCAAAAACCATTTGTAAGGGGGGAACATTTAGGTAACTTGTTGGCATAATACGAATTAACATTGCTGCATGCAAAATGACATGACTCCAAGCAAAAATTGGAAGATTAGATATTATAAGTAAATATCTTGCAATTAGTTGCACCTATTGAACCAATGACTCTACAAGTTCATTTTGCGTATGAACATGAGCTACAAGATGTTCGACATCAATTCCAAAGGACATACAATATTCATTAAAAATTTGTGAAGTAAATTCACCAACATTTTCAAGACGTATTTTCTTGATATTAATATCAGGGTAATGTGCTCTTAATCTAATTAATTAAGAAAGTAATCTCGCAAACATCAAGTTGCGAGAAGATAATAAGCAAACATACAACCATTTAGTAGATGCATCAATTAAACTATGTAGTAGCTAAATGGTCTGCATGGTGGGTGTATTGATTCACAAATATCTCCATGTATTCCTTCTAGAAATGTGAGAGACTCCCTTTCTACTTTTCTTGGTGAAGAACGAATAATCAACTTTCCTTTGGAACATGCAGCACATGAGAAATCATGGGATTGTGATATTTTTTTTACACTTTAGGGTATTCCTATATGAATTCTCAATTATTTTTTGCATCATTATTGACCTGGGATGGCTTAACTGGTCATGCCAAACATTAAATTCATTAGTAAACTTATGGTTTACATTGACCAACTGCTGGTTTGTATTGGCAAACTTATGGTTTACAATAGTGTGCGATTCAATTATGCTTATAAATGTATAGTACACGCCAGAAGAAAAGGCAGTAAACCTTTCTAATATGCATTTTCTACTAGAAACTAAATTCGTAATATTAAGACATTCCTGATTATTTTTAGTTGTTGTTTATATATGATATGATATCCATTTATGCAAATATCTTTGAAATCTAATAAGTTTCTTTTAGACTTGGTAGAATGAACACTACAACAAAACAGAGCTTTTAGATAGCCACATTTATATCATATAGAGGATCAGGTCTTAAAAGTATTACCAGTGATAGTTTTGTAAATATAAAGAATTTTTTAGGATGGTTCCTTTAATATGAGGTCTGACACCAAATAATTTAAGTCAACTGCGACAGAGAATAGTAATTCAAAAAGAAAATATGAAAAAGAATCAAAAAATAAAAATCAAATAATTTAAATAGATAGATACACATGAGAATAAACTCTGGAAAAAAAACCACAACACACACAACACACGCACACACACGAGAAGAGAGTCATGGATAAAAGAGAGAATTTACTGATACATTTGATAAATAATAATATAAGGATGAATTAACATGACAAGAAAAAGATAAAAAAGAAACAAATGATTAATAAATAGATAGATAAATAAAAAAATTAACTAATTCAAGGCCAAAAAAATTATTTGAGCAATTACCAACGTAACAAACAATCTCAAACGGAAAAACCAAATAACGCATCTAAATGAAAAACCAAAAAAATATTCACTCCAATAATTTAAATAAGCACATTCATATTGAACAGCTTAAATTACATGAAAATATTTGAAAGTCTATTATATTATAAAGTTAGGTAATAAAAAGTTCAAACATGACATCAAATAATTTAAGTCAATTGTGACAGAAAATAGTAATTCAAAAAGAAAATATGAAAAAGAATCAGAAAATCATAATCAAATAATTTAAATAGATACAAATAAGAAGAAACTCGGGAAAAAAAAAGCACAACACACACACACAACACACACACACACGCACATGATAAGAGAGTAATAGATAAAAGAGAGAATTTTCGATACATTTGATAAATAAAAGTTAAAAGATGAATTAACATGACAAGAAAAAGATAAAAAAGAGACAAATGACTAATAAATAGATAGAAAAATACGATAAAAAAATTTAACTAATTCAAGGCCAAAAAAATTATCTGAGGAATTACCAACATAAAAAACAATCTCAAACAGAAGAACCAAATAGCGCATCTAAATGAAAAACCAAAAAAATATCCACTCCAATAATTTAAATAAGCACATTCATATTGAACAGCTTAAATTACATGAAACTATTTGAAAGTCCATTATATTATAAAGTTAGGTAATAAAAAGTTCAAACATGACACCAAATAATTTAAGTCAATTGTGACAGAAAATAGTAATTCAAAAAGAAAATATGAAAAAGAATAAAAAAATCAAAATCAAATAATTTAAATAGATACACATGAGAAGAAACTCGGGTAAAAAAAAAAAAAACACACACACACACACACATGATGAAGAAGAGTCAGTCAAGGATAAAAGAGAGAATTTACTGATACATTTGATAAATAATAATTAAAGGATGAAATAACATTACAATAAAAAGATAAAAAAGAAACAAATGAATAATAATAAATAGATAGATAAATATGATAAATAAAAAAATTAACTAATTCAATGCCAAAAAAAAATTAACTAAGGAATTACCAACGTAACAAACAATCTCAAACAGAAGAACAAAATAACGCATCTAAATGAAAAACCATAAAAATATTCACTCCAATAATTTAAATAAGCACATACATATTGAACATCTTAAATTACATACTTGAAAGTCCATTATATTATAAAGTTAGGTAATAAATAGTACAAACATAAAAACAAATAATTGAAGTCCATTGTGACAGAAAATATTATTTGAAAAAGAAAATATGAAAAAGATTCAGAAAATCAAAATCCAATAATTTAAATAGATACACATGAGAAGAAACTCGGGAAAAAAAACAACACAACACACACACATGAGAAAGAGACACGGATAAAAGAGAGAATTTATCGATACATTTAATAAATAATAATTAAAGGATGAATTAACATTACAATAAAAAGATAAAAAAAGGAACAAATGAATAATAATAAATAGATAGATAAATAGGATAAATAAAAATATTAACTAATTCAATGCCAAAAAAAAATTAACGAGGAATTACCAACGTAACAAACAATCTCAAACATAAAAACCTAAATAGCGCATCTAAATGAAAAACCACAAAAATATTCACTTCAATAGTTTAAATAAGCACATACATATTGAGCACCTTAAATTACTTGAAACTACTTGAAAGTTCTTTATATTATAAAGTTAGGTAATAAATAGTTCAAACATGACACCAAATAATTTAAGTCAACTGCGACAGAGAATAGTAATTTAAAAAGAAAATATGAAAAAGAATCAAAAAATGAAAATCAAATAATTTAAATAGATACACATTAGAAGAAACTCGGGAAAAAGAAGAAGCACAACACACACACACACACACACACACACAAACACATGAGAAGAGAGTCATGGATAAAAGAGAGAATTTACTGATACATTTGATAAATAATAGTTAAAAGATGAATTAACATGACAAGAAAAAGATAAAATAGAAACAAATGACTAATAAATAGATAGATAAATATGATAAATAAAAAATTTAACTAATTCAAGGCCAAAAAAAATTTCTGAGGAATTACCAACGTAACAAACAATCTCAAAAAGAACAACCAAATAGAACATGTAAATGAAAAACCACAAAAATATTCACTCCAATAATTTAAATAAGCACATTCATATTGAACAGCTTAAATTACATGAAACTACTTGAAAGTCCATTATATTATAAAGTAAGGTAATAAAAAGTTCAAGCATGACACCAAATAATTTAAGTCAATTGTGACAGAAAATAGTAATTCAAAAAGAAAATATGAAAAAGAATCAGAAAATCAAAATCAAATAATTTAAATAGATACACATGAGAAGAAACTCGGGAAAAAGAAGAAGCACAACATGAAAGAAGGAATATCACCAAGAGGGGGTGAATTGGGGATATAAAATTTTTCCGCAAGAATCCTCTCCGTTTAACCAAATGTAAAACAGAGATAAACAAAGTAGGGATAAGTGAGATTGAACACAATGGATTTATCCTGGTTCGGTCTAAATCCTTGACCTACGTCCGGTCCCGACTCTCCGGGATTTTCACTAACTTCAACCGATTACACACTCGTAACTCTCGAAGCAATTCTCTCTCTAGAACTTGCTCCCCTTACAAGTTGTAATCAATTATCCCAATCTCAAAGTCCCAATACTTTGAGATTCTTACAAGAAAAGATAATCAATGAAAGACTCTCTAAAAGAGTAGAATAATAATCACTTGAAGCTTAATATATCCAAAGATATTCTCTCCGTAAGTCGAAACAATAAGTGTTCTTAATGACTAATTGAATGCACGTTTCGGTAGTTGGAGACTTGAATGCTTCTTCTATTTATAGGTTGGTAGCATTGATGACCGTTGAGAAGAATAAATGAGCCGTTGTGAGTAATGAATATATCCGTTGTAAATCACTTGCTCGTCTCCTCGTATTTCTTCCGTCATTCGACCGTTATTCTTTATTAACATTCTTTATTTGAATTGCTGGGAGACAAAGTGAGAATGTTTTCGGGAAGCGACCGTAATGCTTTTTGTATGTCCAGAGGTTTATTTCTTCTTTCGGCTTCAAGTCTCGGGACCGCATTTAATGCTTCGACACATATTGACTTTTCGTGATTTCAAGTTTAAAAACATGTTAGAAGTATCTCGAAATACACTAGCAACCGATTAAACTTGGTTAGGAATAATATGAATCAAATACGTGAGACACCCAAGACTTAATCAGAAGGAAATCAGAATGCGCAGAAAGACTTGTTCGAAACAGATATGCATAACTCGAGTTGCTTCATATAACTCGAGTTACTTTTAGTTCAGAAGACATTTGAATGAAGAATAGAACTTGAGTTATCGTTACTAACTCGAGTTCCACAACTCGAGTAGCTGTATACAACTCGAGTTCCTTTAGAAATTAATTATTCATGAAAATCTTCGAAACTAGGATAACTTGAGTTATGGTCATAACTTGAGTTGTATAACTTGAGTTATAAAGCCCAACTCGAGTTTAATTTAAAATTAGATTATTCAGAAAAACTTTCGCAAAAAAAATGCAACTTGAGTTATAAACATAACTTGAGTTGTGTAACTCGAGTTAGTATCTACAACTCGAGTTTTACCAATGTTGAAATCAGACAGAGAGTTTTAGGCGATTTGATAACTCGAGTTCAAGCACGTAACTCGAGTTATATCGATAGCGTAAATTCGATATCGCGAGAAGCTTTTTGGCGGAAGTACAAGTACATAACTTGAGTTGTTAAGTGACAACTCGAGTTATGCAATGTTTTAGGCTTATGGAAAACTTGAGTTGTTCTCAACAACTTGAGTTACATATTTTTTTCAAAAACATTTAACCAAGTTTAAATTGCAACTGTCTACAACCAAGATTTTGTCAATTTAATCAAACACTTTCTACAATTGTTAGACATCATCAAAACACATAGAGAACTAACATTCTCCCCCTTTTTGATGATGACAACACTTGCAGAGTTTTTGAAAATTGCAAACTAATCATATCAGAACCAATATCAGAGAGCAAAAGTCTTGCATTTAAGAATTGTAAAGACCATAGTGAGATAGGTTTTTCAAGCATAAATAATTCTAGCTACTTGCACAGATTACAAAATACATAGATAACAAGATACATATGTTAGTGCAGAGATAAGCTAGAAATCAAAAATATCTGCAACTATGCAAACAACAAAACATCAAAAACTTCAAGAACTCTCATTTCTTCACTTTCTCTCCCCCTTTGTCATCAGGCAAAATGGGTGGAGTAGGGGTCAGAGATGCACGCAGAGCTTGAAGGATGGGAAGTGGTGAGTAAAGTGTAAGGGATAGAGAGGGAGGTGCAGGAGGTAAAGTGGGGGTTAAGGGTGAAGAGGTTCTGGGAGGATGTGGAGTGGAGGAGGAGCTCGAAGAATGCTCATCAAAGAGATCAGCTGTATCTCCTGAAGAGGAATAGGCAGGAGAAAGAGGAGGAGTAGGAAGAATGACAGTAGGTGGAGCAGAAGAGATGAAGGGAGCAGAAATAGGTGGAGTGGGAAGAATAGGAGTGGCTTTAGGAGAGGGTGGAGATGTATGAGGAGTAGGCAGAATTGGAGTTGCTTCAGGATGAGGTGGAGAGGAGTGGGGGTAAGTAAGATGGGAGTGGCAGAAGGTGGAATAGATGAAGTATGAGGTGGTGAGTGATGGATAGGAGAGGTGATGGGAGAGTATGCGGGAGAAATAGGAGGGAGTGTTTGAAAGAGGGAATTTCCTCAAGGACCTGGTCTGTCTTTGCGAAGCCTAGCTAGCTTAGATAATAAATAGTACAAACATAAAAACAAATTATTTAAGTCGACTGTGACAGAAAATAGAAATTCAAAAAGAAAATATGAAAAAGAATCAAAATCAAATAATTTAAATAGATACACATGAGAAGAAACTCGGGAAAAAAAAAACACAACACACACACACACATGAGAAGAGAGACACGGATAAAAGAGAGAATTTACTGATACATTTGATAAATAATAATTAAAGGATGAATTAACATTACAATAAAAAGATAAAAAAAAGGAACAAATGAATAATAATAAATAGATAGATAAATATGATAAATAAAAAAATTAACTAATTCAATGCCAAAAAAAATTAACTGAGGAATTACCAACGTAACAAACAATCTCAAACATAAAAACCAAATAGCGCATCTAAATGAAAAACCACAAAAATATTCACTTCAATAATTTAAATAAGCACATACATATTGAGCACCTTAAATTAGAGAATTTATTGATACATATGATAAATAATAATTAAAGGCAAAGAATTAATTAAATCTTTCGTATCGAGTAATGAGCAACTTAATAAAGGTTTTAAAGATATGGAAAAAAATTTAAGACAAATTTAACTAATTAAATAGAAGGAATTGAGCACATTTAACTGAAATAATTTAAATAATACAAACCTGCAACAAAAAAATAATGCCAACATATTAAGTATTAACTGCATCTAACAAAATAGTATATCTAAGTTTAAATAGTACAAACAATCGAAACAAATATAATACCAAAGGATAATGCTGACTTAGCATGAAAATAAAAATTAGAAGAAATGATAAGAGAGTCATGAAAAAAGTAGAAGAGAAAAATAATCATTAATTTTTATATAATTATTAATTTGGCATGGAACAATAAAAGAACCTGGATCAGCACATTTTGTGGAAACTTGGGGTTTGAGAAGGCCTGAAACATTATTTGAACCAAGTTGAAGTCTGCATATTCTTTTATGAGTGCATATTTCCTTTGAATATTTTCATAGCCCGGCATAGGAAATTACAATGGTTACACCAAGGACCCAAAACCTCCCATTTTCTAGGCAACATGTAAGCTGTTCTCTCCTATAAAAGCCACAAAGCAAACAGAAGTAATGCAAACTACGGTTCAAAACTCCTTGATTAAAATTTCACTTTCTTAACGGAAGATCATTTCCTCCTTAACTTCATAAATAATAATAATAATAAAACAAATCATTAGGACTTTGAGATGGCCTCCAAAGAGAGAAGGAAAAAGGGGAAACCAAAATAAAAATCTAAATTGGATCTTTGAAAATTGAGAACATTAATATAGGGGGCTTGGGAAGAGGAACCAGGCTATACGCAGATGAAGATAGCGAAGGCAGGGAACACCAAGGCAGTTCTAAGACTTGAAGGTTGCAGATGGAAGGAAAATCAAAGGAAGAAAGTAAAAATCCCAAGAAAATCAAGTAGGATGAAAAAGTTACAGCATAGAGGATCACCAAATACATCAATGCCCAGCCATTCAAATCATGCCACTCACCTCAAGTCAACCAGTACCATGGTAAAAAAGTTAACAGGGATGTAATGCAACTTTGATTCCCTCACTAGGTAAAGTGTTTACTCTCATCACTACTCAAGTGTTTGTAGGGTTTCTGTTTGTTCTCCATCCTACCTATTCTCACTACCATAGGCTTGACCATAGTCCACATCTCTACCTAAAAATCAATTATCAAGCATAAATCATGATGAGGACTTTTATTGGGATGCAATGTTGGCTCAAGTGACAAATAAAACAGGGGTAATTGAAAGAATGTATAAGAAACAAAAGGGAAAGAATAAGTAGAGAGACAAATTGAATGGGTCGTAGATTGTAAAGACATCAAGAAATGCAACCTTGGAGCCAAGCATACAATCCAAGTCATCAATCACAAATTGAGAAACCATGTTTAGACACAAAGCTTAGCAAGATTGAATCCAAGCAAGATAGACACACATGGGATATAAAGTGTAGCTCACATACATAGGGGTTCTTTTTCACTCAGCTCACTTGCTCAGCTGCCTACTATAGAGCAAGAATTGAAATAATTAAGGTCTGCGCTTTATTTTCTTATATTATTTATCCAATATATGTGTACATATATAGAAGGAAAATAACCTAATCTGATCACTAGAGTTTCTCCTGGAATCTAGGATCTAATCACTAGAGTTTCTCCTAGAATCTAGGAACAATAATATGAAATTCAAAAAACAGTTAGTATCTCATAATCAGATCTGTTTTGACTAGGACACATAATAGATTAGGGTTTAAATGATAGAAGCCCATAGTTGGCGGCAAGGCCCATTCCAACACTTCCTCAAGCCGGCGAATAGATGTTGATCATTCCCGCCTTGTTTCTAAGGCCTTCGAACTTTCCCTGAGTGAGCGACTTGGTCATAATATCTGCAGCCTGTTGTCCTGATGGAATGTATGATAAATCCATCACCTTGGCTTACAATTTTTCTCTAATGAAATGCCAGTCTATCTCCACGTGCTTCATTCGATCATGATGAATAGGATTGTTTGCAATCCTAATCGTTGACATGTTGTCACACCACACCTTTATAGGTTCTTTCGGTTCGATCTTAATCTCTTTAAGAAGTCTCATTACCCACATACCTTCACATACTCCAAGGGACAATGCCCTATATTCAGATTTCCGAGCTTCGAGATACTACTCGGTTGCTTTTTACTCCTCCAAGTTACTAGATTACCCCATACATAGGTACAATAACCAGTGGTGGAACGTCTATCAACTTTTGAACCTCCCCAATCAGCATTGGTGAACAATTCAATGCTTCTAGAGTTCCCTTTTTCAAAAATAAACCTTAGCCTAGAATCTTCTTTAGGTACCTGAGTATCCTATATACTACCGTCGTCATATGCTCTTTCGTGGGTTACTAGAAACCGACTTACAACACTTACGGAAAACATATATCGGGACGTGTGTGAGACAAGTAAATTAGCTTTTCGACTAATTTTTGATATCTCTCTTGATTTACCGCTGTACCATCGACCGAATCGTTAATTCCTGATTTAATTCCATAGGAGTGTGAGCTGGTCTTGCTCCCAGCATTCCAGTTTCTTTGAGGAGATCCAACGTGTATTTCCTTTGTGAAACATTAATCCATTTTTGAGTTCTAGCCACTTCCATTCCTAAGAAGTATCTTAATGGGCCAAGATCTTTTATCTCAAACTCTAAAGCCAAGTTTTTCTTTAGCATCATGACTTCTTCTTCATCATCGCCTGTTAAGACAATATCATCAACGTACACGATGAGAATCGTTCTTCTTCCATCTCGGTCCTTTATAAACAGTGTATCATCTGCTTGACATTGTTTATAACCCCAAGACTTGATAGCTCGTGTAAATCTTTCGAACCATGCTCTTGGTGATTGCTTCAGTCCATATAGTGACTTATAAAGCTTGCATACTTTCTTTGGAGTTTCCGAGCTTCTAAGTCCCAAAGGCACCTCCATGTATACTTCTTCTTCAAGATCTCCATTTAAAAAAGCATTCTTTACATCCATCGATGTAAAGGCCACTCTAGATTAGCTGCAAGAGACAACAAAACCTTTATAGTGTTAAGTTTTGCTACAGGGGCAAAGGTTTCTTGATAATCAATGCCATAAGTCTATGTAAACCCTCGAGCAACCAGTCTAGCTTTGCATTTATTCACACTTCCATCGGGATTATATTTCACAAGTAAATACCCATTTGCCGCCGACTACGAACTTCCCTTTAGGTAGATTAGTGATTTTCCAAGTCCCATTCTTATGCGAGCTCTCAATTCTTCCTCAATAGCTTGTTTCCACTTTGGATCGTAAATGACTTCTTCAAAGTTTCGGGTATGCTTTCATTCTCAACATTAACCACAAAGGTTTTCATATGTGATGAAAGCTTGTTGTATGAGACATACCTGGCTATAGGATGTTGAATGCAACTCCTCTTCCCTTTCTTAAGGCAATAGGCCAAAGGCGAGATCCTCGAACTTGTCTTGGTTGTAGGATCAAGAGTCCCGCGGTGTGGAATTAGTATCTACTTCATCCCGTTGTCGTTCGTAGTTGCATTAGGTTCGTCCAACCTAGTCTCATCGATTCGAAATTAAGTTAAGAGGCTCAAATGGATTTGTTGTTTGGGGTATGACTTTGTTTGAGGACTTTCTTGATGTATATTTCGGGATTGTTATGCACCGAGATTTCGAACTATTGTCAACGTAATCGAATGATGTTCGGTGGAGTGAATAGGATAACTGGAGCTGGTGTTTGTGGTTGGGTAACCGGTTGTGTAGTATATTGCGGATCATACTCAGGTTCATAGACAAGCCATTCACTCTTACTCTCAGAGTCTGCTTCGGTGTGGAATTAGTATCTACTTCATCCTGTTGCTATTCTGTAGTTTCATCAAGTTCGTCCAACCTAGTCTCATCAGATTCAGAAATTAAGTTGAGAGGCTCAAATGGATTTGCTGTTTGGGGTATGATTGCTTGAGGACTTTCTTTGATGTATATTTCGGGATTGTTATGCACCGAGATTTCGAACTATTGTCAACGTAATCGAATGATGTTCGGTGGAGTGAATAGGATAACTGAGCTGGTGTTTGCGGTTGGGTAACCTACGTGTAGTATATTGCAGATCATACTCAGGTTCATAGACAAGCCATTCACTCTTACTCTCCCCCTGAATGGGTGTGTTTGAAAAATAAGGTTGTAGTAGAGTCCATTCCACACCGAATAGAAAGTCAAAATTTTCAGCCTTCCAAATAGAAATAAGACGAAAGTGAATTTATCCAAAACTATCCAAAGTCATGTTTCTGACAATCATATTTGACAAGGGCTATTCATCTGGTAACTAGAAACAAAACAACACTCCACATGTTCAATTCTAGTCATACTTAACCTTAGGCCATAAGGATATGATGGAGAAGACTCAAAGCAACTTCTTGACATTAAGAGTCTCAAAATCAGTATTGTAATTGAAATATAGAAGGTACTTACAAAGACCCACGGATGAAGCCAGTCTAAAGATCTTCCTTGATAAAACCAAAGGTCACAGCAATAGAGATGGACAATCAAAGGAAGTGGCTCCCAAACCTGTCAATTAATGCTCATTAATACAACAAATATATGACTATCCAACTCCATTAAGTAGTGGAGGATAAAAATAGCTGTTATTGGTCAATTATATCACTCTAACAATTTCTTTGTTGTTCAGCTTTGCTATCCACTCGGCAATAACAACCTGCAATGTCCTCCCTATTTGTCTAATACAACTCTGTATTCCAGCAAACCATGAAGATAAGCAATTCAATATATTAAAGGGAGGAAAGGGACAACCATATAGACGAAATCTTCTTAAGCTCTTGAAGCAAAAAATCTCAACACAGATGAGAATCATAAACCTCTTGCCCATAGGCCTTTGTCTTTGACAAATCTTTGTTGGTAGTGGTGGCTAAAGGCTCCTCAATGTAAGGTGGAGCCTGATCCTTTTGGAGTTCCTCCACATCAAGTTCCTTCAAGAAAGAAAAGGAATTAATGTGAGCATCAGCCATAGAGAAATGGACATAAGATATAATTATGTCCAGAGGAAATTGGCAAGAAAGAGTCTCATGAGTAGAAACCATTCATATGCTTAATACTCCAAATCAAATTATGTCCATGATATACTCTAGAGTCATGATGCAATGTAGAGAACTCATACTCAACCACACAATGCAAGAGAATCCATTTTAAACGCCCCTATATCGCGTTGTAAATCAAGACCTTTAACCTTAACCAAAATGTCTTCTAAAAATCCAGAAGGTTGTCGTGTTGTCCTATCGGCCAATTAGAGTATTACAATAGTGGACTCAATGTTTTTGATCGCTAATGAGTTATAAACTGAATGTGGCATAACATTAATGGTTGCACCTAAGTCTAAGAGAGCATTATTGAGCCTATTTGGCATGGAACAATAAAGGAACCTGGATCAGCACATTTTATGGAAATTTGGGGTTTGAGAAGGCCTGAAACATTTGAACCAAGTTGAACTCGTTTGTTTGGTCTGCATATTCTTTTATGAGTGCAGATTTCCTTTAAAATATTTTCACAGCAAGGCATTTGTTCAATCAAAACAAGCATAGGCACATTTGCTTCCAATTTGCTATAACAGATTCACCTTCTCTTTTTCTAACACACCACCATTCATCTTTTTGCCTAACAGATATTATTTAGGAAATGGAAGCTCTTTCAGATTAGGTTCTTTACCTTCAGCCTCGTGCATCTGGTCTGCAACCACTTGCTTTTGCTTTCAGGAATTTTCTTGCTACAGCAGCATTACTTGCAGTAGCTCCTTCATTTCTTGCATGAGTTTGGTCCAGATGAACTTGCTTCAATGGAATGTAACAGCTGGCCTTCACTAAGTTCTGGTTTAGGCTCAAACTGATTATCGAAATTTCCGGTTCACATACTGTGACAGTTTCAGCCAGTACTACTTCACCCTAGGTATCGGATCTCTTGGTCATCTGGCCACTTAGGAAATTCAGTTAAGGAAGTGTAAGAAAAATTAGGAGGTGAAACAGAGAAGGAAATGAGGTCACCATATTTCTGATGAATTGCAGCAACTATTTCTATGAATAAGAGAATCAGAAAGTAGAAATGCAGAATTCGCAATTAAAAGTGTTCTTGAATATGTTTTCCCCTAGAAGTTTAACCTAACCATCATCACCTTCTCAGAATTTTAGGAGATAAGAGCCTCTTTCTAGATAAATCTAAACATTGTTCAGATTTGATAATGAATCAAAGGTAGAAATTAATTCTAAATGCAATCAATCAACCTAAGGCACATGTGACAGCATAGTCATAAATCTATCAACTCCATCAACAATCTTAGATCAACTGAAATAAGAAATCAAGCCTAATCACAATATGATTCAAAACCGAATTGCATCAAGAAATAGACAGAAATTCATCATTCCTAAAATAGACAAATTTGGTTATACATTCCAAATCAGAACATCCTACTCAGTTTAGCAGCCAGTAAACCAAATACAAGGAAGAAAGATGAAGAGTGATGACTGAAACTCCCTCTTAAGCTCCAAAGTTCAACTTCAGTTGCATTTCTAGGAGAATGAAGGATTTAGCTAGACATGATTGAGATTACAGCATCAAAAACGTGATTCTGAATCACTACAAGTGGTGCATGAATGGACTGTAGAGCACCTAATACTGATGACACTACTTTTCAATCTGACTGAAAAAGAAAATATAGGAGTTATGACAGCAGAGAAGTGGAGAGCTAGATAATGAGCTAATTATGGAAATGATGAAAATAAACAATGCAGTGGAATTCAAGTTGTAAGTAGCTTTTAAAGAGAACAAATTTCCTTTTCACGAAGGAATCCAATTCAAAATGAAAAAAAGGACGTGAAACAATGAGCACCACTACACATGTATGACCAAATTCAAACACCATGCAGATTACTGTAGTTAAAAGAAGAACCTAGAGAGGCTATATAGAATACCCATTCCTTTTTTACTCTAAACTCTAGCAAGATAAAAAAAGGCAGAGGCAGCTCAAAATAGTTCTACACAGCAACAATACAAGAGGAGGCTCACATTCTCAAACAATAATAGTCAAATTTGTGTTTAAGCCTAAAAGGGGTGAAGAATAAGGCACATGTGACAGCATAGTCATAAATCTATCAACTCCATCAACAATCTTAGATCAACTGAAATAAGAAATCAAGCCTACTCACAATATGATTCAAAACCGAATTGCATCAAGAAATAGACACAAGTTTATCATTCCTAAAATAGACAAATCTAAATATACATTCCAAATCAGAACATCCTACTCAGTTTAGCAGCCATTAAACCAAATACAAGGAAGAAAGATGAAGAGTGAAGACTGAACCTCCCTCTTTAAGCTCCAAAGTTCAGCTTCAGTTGCATTTCGAGGAGAATGAAGGATTTAGCCAGACATGATTGAGATTACAGCATCATAAACATGATTTTGAATCACTGCAAGTGATGCATGAATGGACTGTAGAGCAATTAAAACTGATGACACTACTTTTCAATCTGACTGAAAAAGAAAATGTAGCAGTTATGACAGCAGAGAAGTGGAGAGCTAGATAATGAGCTAATTATGGAAATGATGAAAATAAACAATGCAGTGGAATTCAAGTTGGAAGCATGCTTTTAAAGAGAGAAAATTTCCCTTTCTCGAAGGAATCCAATTCAAAATGAAAAAAAGGACGTGAAACAATGAGCACCACTACACATGTATGACCAAATTCAAACACCATGCAGATTACTGTAGTTAAAAGAAGAACCTAGAGGGGCTATATAGAATACCCGTTACTTTTTTTACTCTAAACTCTAGCAAGATAAAAATAGGCAGAGGCAGCTCAAAATAGTACTACACAGCAACAATACAAGACTAGGCTCACATTCTCAAACAACAATAGTCAAATTTGTGCTTAAGTCTAAAAGGGGTGAAGAATAAAATGCCTCCATATGCATAGTGCAAGTGTGTGGTTTTGAAAGATAACCAAGACAAGTTCTAGAGAATGTATGGTAAATGAGATGCTCAAACAAAAAATGGAAATGTTCGGCCCAAAGATTACCTTCTATCAAGGGTTAACACTATCCAGAATAGTTTATAAAGGCTAAATAATAACTATCCTAGGAATTTGTACAATCATCTCGTCAAATCAATGGAATGTTAAAAAAAATGTTCCAGAAATTTAGAGCGCGTGACAAATACCAATGAAATTTTAATATGTTCCAGAAATTTAGAGCGAATGACAAATACCAATGAAATTTTTAACTCATTCAACCCACATATAAGCCAGCTGCACCACCTTCTCCCAAAAGTGACTTGGAAATCTAATGGATTTAGGCATCACCAAAAGGAAATTACATGGTTACACCAAGACCCAAAACCTCCCATCTTCCTGGAAACATGAAAGCTAAATGTTCTCTCCTATAAAAGCCAGAAAGCAAAAAGAAGTAACACAAACTACAATTCAAAAATAATTTCTTCTTGATTAAAATTACACCTTCATAACCGAAGAACAGTTTCATTTCCTCCTTCGCTTCATTAAATAATAATAAAATCATATTAGGACTTCGGAGATGGCCTCCAAGGAAAGAAGGAAAAGGGGGAACCCAAAATAAAAATCCAATTCGGATCTTTGAAGAATTTGAGAACATTAAAATAGGGGGTTTGGTAAGAGGAACCTTACCTGAGTTGGCAGAAAGCAGGCTATTCACAAATGAAAATGGCGGAGGCAGGGAACACCAAGGCAGTTCTAAAACTTGAAGGTTGCAGATGGAAGGAAAATTAAAGGAAGAAAGTAAAAAGCCCAAGAAAATCAAGTAGGATGAACTCGTTATAGCATAGAGGATCACCAACTACATCAATGCCCAGCCATTCAAATCATGTCACTCACCTCAAGTCAACTAGTAACATAGCAAAAACATTAATAGTGATGCAATGCAACCTTGATTCCCTCACTAGGTAAAGTGTTTTTACTCCCATCACTCAAGTGTTTGAAGGTTTGTGTTTGCTATCCATCCTACCTATTCTCACTACCACGGGCTTGACCATAGTCCACATATCCACCTAAAAATCACTTATCAAGAATAAATCATCAGCACTTTTATTGCGATGTAATGTTGGCTTAAGCGGCATATAAAACAGGGGTAATGGAAAAAATGGATAAGAAACAAAAGGAAAAGAATAAGAAGAGAGACAAATTGAATGGGTTGCAGATTGCAAAGACTTCAAGAAATACAACCTTGGAGCCAAGCATACAATCCAAGTCATCAATCACAAATAGAGAAACCATTTTTAGACACAACGCTTAGCAAGATTGAATCCAAGCAAATAAATAACATGTCTCGTGAAAATGTAAATCAATCAATTAACAATTCATTGAGAATAAGGAAATAAATTAATTAACAAGATAATAAATAAATAAAAATACACAACTTCAGGCAAAAAAACAATGAATGCTAAATTATTGATAAATAAACTATACAGTATTTGAAAGAAGGCATGGCAGCATGAATAATTAAGTATTATAAATAATATTTATAAACAATAATAAATTCATGTGAAAAGATAAAAGTGAATAAAAATAAAAAATAATAAGGGGGAGGATAAGAGCAAATCAATACATCAAACTATAAAGGGTTAAGATGCCTCTTCAGGTATGAAACTAAATCTCAAACTATAAAGATGATTTGGTTCTGAATGCATAATCAAACAAGAGGTGGTATAAGTTACGCCGTTGCTCTCATATTTAATGGCAGCCTCTTGCCACCTCAATAATTAGGTGGAAGCCAAATTCCATTAGTAATGGAAATGAGTTCCTTTAGATTCAGCTTTCCTCCCCGGTTGGAATTTCTTTCCAGCCACACTAATTTCAGAATTACACCTGCAATACAAACAACAACCAAATAGCCAGTTTCCAAATCTGGAAATTCTACTAAAATGCTTGTAAAATAACCATTTTAATCAAAATCTCCTAACTATATGCATTTATCTTATTCATGCCTAATTATGCAAATAATACTCAATATTCTTCATAAAATCCCACAAAAATGCTTATTTAACCATTTAAAAATAATGGTTTATCAAATTCCCCCACACTTGCACTTATGCACTCCCTAGGAAAAGATTCAATCAAGGAAATCCAATACAAAACCGAATAGATATATAAGTGAGAATGTAGCAAGCTTAAATCAAAATATGCAAGCATAGTAGTACATCATACATCAACTATCACAAGCGGAAGTGCACAAATGCAGATCAAATAGTCCATGTACTTAGCCTAGCCAATAGTGAGTAATGCTTTAGAATACAACTTGGTCCTGTTTTGCACTTCTCACATTCCTCTCTCATGGTAATTTCACTCCTCTCCACTAGTCCAACCCCTACTATAGGCTTGTAATGTGTCTACCATCTCCACCACTCATTATACACTAGAGTAATGAATCAAGAGGTCTTTGATTTGGTTGTAATGTTGAAAAGGTCTAAGTGGAAATGGAAAAAGAATGGCACATAATCTGACATATACGCAAGTAATGAGAGATAATTAGACAATCAAACAAATGGCTGAAACTTCAGCATTTTCCGTCATGTACAACAAAGTTTAAGCATAAATCTATTGGTTCAAATTATATTCATAAGCTGATTTGGACAATTTGTTCTACCCTTTTCCTTTTCTCTATTTTTTTCTGTTCTTTTGAAGACATTTTTGTTCTGCCTTCTTTGCCTTTTTTTTTTTTTTCTTATTTCTACACATAAGGCTTTTCCTTTCTCTTCCTTGCCTTTTTCTCCTTTTTTTTGTTTCATTTTTTTTCACACACTCATATATTTTCCTTTTCTCTCTCCAGGAACAACTAATCAGCCATATCAAACTCAATAAGTGACATCATCAATGTTAACCAAGTACCAAAAGATACAAAAATGTATTAGTATCCAATTATTTTAATCTCAAATGAAATTCTATCAAATACGAAATCGGGTCTCATGTATAAAATCAGATTTAGTGCATAAGTAAAGAAGAAATGAAAGTGATGGGCTCAATGGGGTTAGCAAGGGATTGATTTAAACGGCTTGTGTTTAGGAAAATGGGTGAAGAAATAGAATGCCTCAATCGTATTCATCACTCCTGTGCAATCATTTGGCCTTGATTAAGACGCAAGACAAGTTCTAGAGGAAATTGAATCTAGTGGAGTATGCACACTGAATTTAGGAATGATAATAAGGCTCAAATCCTTCCATCAAGGTTTGTGCATTCTAAACTAACTCACACAAGGCTAAACCATGCACATAACCATTTTCAATGCATAAGAACATTCCACTTATGATGCAAATTTTCCAGATGATAAACCACATAGCTGGCATCAACATGTAAACAATACTTGCTTCATTCATTCAAGTTAAGTTCGGTTCTGCATGTGCATCTAAGAAATTAACAAAGTGCAGTACAGAAAAATTCATAAATCAAGCATTGTTCAGGAAACATTCAGTTCCGGACCAGATTCTCAAAGCACTGTGAGAAGTTAAAGTCAACAATCAATAATTCTAGCAAAGGTATTATCCAAAAATCCTGTACAATCACCTAGAAAATCCAATCAGCTAAACTCCCCCGCCCTCATACTTAGCAATGACCTCAATGCAAGCTTAGGACAACCAAGGAGGCCACAAAAAATCATCACCCTAAAACTACCTTTTCCTAATGATTTAGTCCCTCCCCCCACACTCATTTTAGGCAATCAAGTCCAACAAGTAATTTCACATGCAATTCAATATAGTAAAGGGAGGAAAGGGGCAACCATGTAGACGAAATCTTCTTAAGCTCTTGAAGCAAAAAATCTCAACACAGATGAGAATCATAAAAATCTTGAGCATAGTAGGCCTTTCTCCTTGACAAATCTTTGTTACTGGTGGTTCCAATTCCATGGCTAAAGGCTCCTCAATGTAAGACGGAGCGTGATCCTTTTCGAGTGCCTCCACATCAAGTTCCTTCAAGAAAGAAAAGGAATCAATGAGAGCACCAACCATAGAGAAATGGGAATAAGATATAAATATGTCTAGAGGAAATTGGCAAGAAAAGTCTCATGAGTAGAAACCATGCATATGCTTAATACTCCAAATCAAATTATGTCCATGTTGTAATCTAGAGTCATGATGCAATGTAGAGAACTCATACTCCACCAAGCAATGCAAGAGATTCCATTTTAAACGCAGGTTGTAAATCTAGACCTTTAACCTTAACCAAAATGTCTTCTAAAAATCCAGAAGGTTGTCTTGTTGTCCTATCAGCCAGTTGGAGTATTACAATAGTGGACTCAATGTTTTTGTTCCCTACTGAGTTATAAACTGAAATGTGGCATAACATTAATGGCTGCACCTAAGTCTAAGAGAGCATTATTGAAATTTAGCTTTCCTATTTGGCATGGAACAATAAAGGAACCTGGATCAACATATTTTATGGAAATTTGGGGTTTGAGAATGCCTGAAACATTTGAACCAAGTTGAACTCGCTTGTTTGGTCTGCATATTCTTTTATGAGTGCATATTTCCTTTAAAATATTTTCATAGCTAGGCATTTGTTCAATCAAAACAAGCATAGGCACATTTGCTTCCAATTTGCCAAAAAGATTCACCATCTCTTTTTCTAACACACCACCATTTATCTTCTTTTTGCCTAACAAATATGATTTAAAAAATGGAAGTTCTTTCAGATTAGGTTCTTTACCTTCAGCTTCGTGAATCTGGTCTTCAACCACTAGCTTTTGCTTCCAGGAATTTTCTTGCTATTTTCTGTCACAGCAGTAAGTACAGAATTTTCGAAAGCAGCATTACTTGCAGTAGCTCCATCATTTCTTGCATGAGTCTGGTCCAGATGAACTTGCTTCAATGGAATGTAACAGCTGGTCTTCACTAAGTTCTGGTTCAGGCTCAAACTGATTATAGAAATTTCTGGTTCAGGTGCTGTGACAGTTTCAGCCAGTACTTCACCCTAGGTATCGAATCTCTTGGACATCTAGCCACTTAGAAAATTCAGTTGATGAAGTGTAAGAAAAATTAGGAGGTGAAACAGAGAAGGAATTGAAGTCACTATATTTCTAATGAATTGCAGCAACTATTTCTATGAATAAGAGAATCAGAAAGTAGAAATGCAGGATTTGCAATTAAAAGTGTTCTTGAATATGTTTTCCCCTAGAAGTTTCACCTAACCATCATCACCTTCTCAGAATTTTAGGAGATACGAGCCTCTTTCTAGATAAATCTAAACACTGTTTAGATTTTGGATATTAAATAACTTTCAACAAATGAGTTTCAAGGGCTTGGATGATATAAAATAATAAAAGGCTATACTCTAAGAAAAGGAAAATTTATGAAATAGCATATGCATTTTAGACTTGTAACCACACTTATGGGAGCACAAATAATATTTCCATAGGACAAAATCATTTTTTTTAATTCAATTTTCAATTTGATTTCATTATATTTGGCGTACCAAAAGACCCCTTAGAATCATACAAGGGCTAAGAGAACAACAAAGTTAAGTTGAGCAAGGGCTTACCCAATCTCCAACCACAAAGAGGCTAACCAGTACGACATTGTGGAGGACCTTCTTTCTCATCCAGGCATATGCATCCAACAAGGCAAGCACAAAACTCCACATAGCAAACCCATTGAATCTATCAAGTAACTATAATACCAAAAAAGTTTTTTACAATAAATTTGTTCCTCAACTAACATCCAAAAATTTAATTGATGTAACAATATCAAAACTTTTACCAATCAATGATGGTGAATCAGTTTCGGAGAAACATGAATCATAAGAATTTCTTGAAAAATATGGAACATATACAAGAAAGGAATGAATGAAAACTTATAATATGGGCATACAACTTACTACAATGAGGCTTTATTAACAATCTCCATCCTTAGTCAACTCCCTTTCCATCTCCCCTAAAATCCTAGTTTCCTACTTATATGCATTCATTATAATTGGAAACAGTGGACCTCCATGTACGGGAAGAACCAAAACACCAATGCCATTTGAAACTCGGTTTTTAATTTATTAGCATCAAAGCATATGAAGCTTAAGAGGAAAGCCTAGAAATATGACGGCAACATGATTAATCAAATAAATTCCCTGGGGTAAACAATGATCTCATTCAAATTCTTTTGGGAACAACTAGGAGGGAGGAGAGGACCCAAGAAGAAATGCAGTATACTGGGAATACATAGCATAATGCTGCAATAGTTAAATGGTTAATTACCATGTCCACAGTTAACATTTGCATGTAGCAGCTACATGGACCAAAGCAAAAGCAAGAGATTGTTGACCATGCACAAAAGAAAGAAAGAAAGAAAGAAACCATGTAAAAGCATGTAGTTTATTATCCAAATAGACAAAATGACGAATGCATTCTGGATATTAAATAACTTTCATCAAATGAGTTTCAGGGACTTGGATGATATAAAATAAAAGGTTATACTCTAAGAAAAGGATAATTTTATGAAATAGCATATGTATTTTAGACTTGTGGATGGAGAGATATGTGTTCGTGCATCTACATTAACACAATGCCTCAACAATCATGCATGCACTGACATTTCTTCTTATTGAAAGTAAGGATTGCATGAACATACAAATGACTCAACAATTTTCATAACTGCACAAATCCTGAAAAATTCCATAACTGCACAACTTGATGAGTTCCTTTCAGTTTGATTATGCACAAATTTTAGAACTGAAGGACCAACAAATCTAATAACAAAAAACCTCATTTCGAAAAGAGGGTAAAAGCCATAACATGTCAAGGGTATTTGAAGCCTATTAAATAAAATATAAGGGCTAACTTGAGGTCTTGCATTCAGTCAGAAAAATTCATATACTAAAGCTGCATATTAATGAGTAAAGGGCTAACTTGAGGTCTTGCATAAAAAATCTCGCCAAATCTATATTTTGCAAAAGGGTTGAAAAATTCATATACTTTCTTAAAGGCAAAGGTGTAGCTTAACGGAGTAAGCCTAAAGCCTATAGGAAAGTAGTTTTTTTTTTAAAATTAATATGCAGCTTTATGATTCTTCATTTAGTGCAAGGCAGTAGAAAAACACTACATCTAGGTGCAAAATGATGCATCTAGATAAAACTGTATGCCACATGGACTGGATTCTGTAATCAGTACATGAGAAATATAGTACCCAGTGCATGAATTTGAAATATAAGTCCTCATCAATCAAGACCATCGAAACACAAAACAAATGTGCACTGATTAAATGAATTCATAAATAAGAGCATATAATATAATTCTAAAAAATTTCATTACTTCAAAAATTCTAAAAAAAATTCCAAAACAGTTGGGGAACATGAAATAATCAAGTTTGATAGTAAGTGAAGCTCTAGTGCCCAATCGGTATGCAATACAACAAACATCCCCCCTCTCTTCAGTCCCAATGGTAATTTGAGAAGATGCAGAGAGAGAATATAATAACAGAGGAAGCAAAAAGAGGACATGAACGCAATGACTCGACAATCATGTTTTCTGAAGAATTTCTTAGTAAGATTTGCAGAAACATACAAATTACACAACAAATTTTCATAACTGCACAAATCCTAAAAAATTTCATAACTGCACAACTTGATGAGTTCCTTTCAGTTTGATTCTGCACAACTCTCATTTTCAGGGTCTCACACGTTAATAAGGGTGAGTTTGGATTGAGGGGTCCCCTCCCCTCAATCCAAACTAACCCAAGTCTCTTTTCATTTAATGCAAGGCAGAAGAAAAACACTATTTCCAATGAAAATTAGGAAAGAACATAAATAGTTCGATAGGAAATTTTGTTTGACTAAAAAGCAGAAAAAGAAACACACTTCCTCACAATGAAAATGTGTGTGTGAAAAGAAGAAGAGCATCATCAAATAATCAAAGTAGCATTTAGACAACTAATAGAATTAATATTTTTCGGACCAACTCTTGATCTTCCAAGTATTTTTCAAAACAAAGAGATTAATACTTTAGACGGGGAAAAAGGACGAGATTATGAAGAAAAAAATGAACAAATATTATATAGAGTTTAAGATTTGAGGGGGGAAAATTCACGGGTTAAGAGACTATGGCCGTGAATGTTGTCCAGAGGAAACTCAATTTTCATTAATTTGTAGCTGGCGTGAAGCCAAAGGAATTATACACGGCTTAGCTACAATGATCTGTAAGGAGAGACACTGCTAAGCGATGGAGGAGGTCAGCCGAGGGATGAGATTATATATATATTGATATGAAACCGACAAGGTAACAAAATCAAGGGAGAAGAAGCAAAAGAGTAAGAGAAAAACATTGAGAATCTGAGAGGAAAATCGGCTAAATAATCTTGTTGCTTACCAATCGGAGAGAAGATGACAGCTTTCTCGTGCCTTGGAAGTTCAAACTCTTCTATGAGGTATTCTCCCTTTCGCCAGCAGATTTTTTTTGGTAGAGCGTGACCTTTCGCGAGCAGATGAAGGAAGAAGGAACGACTGAAGAAGGACTGAAGAAGGAACGACAGGGGCACAAGGTTGAATGAATTCGGGTCAGTTAGGGCTTGAGAGAGATGAGAGAGAACAAGAAGGCAACTAGAGAGGGCGACGGGAGAGGAAGAGGTGACGGAGACGGAGACGGTGAGAGACGTACTCAGGGGAGGGAGGGACAAGAGGCCACTTTTGTCTTTGGTAGTACAGGTCCAGGAGATCAAAGTAAGGTTGCTCAGGGGAAGGCCACTGGTCGTGACACTAGAAGGCCGATCTCCTTTTCATACAAGGAGAAGCTTCTTTCTCCGGGGGGTTTGGGATTCCTGGTGAGCCATGCTGATGAGGATGATATTATCCATGGGTGGAAAGATTTCTTTGCTAGGAAGAATAAAGAGCTAGAAACTGAAACAGGGGATAATGGATCTGAACGAGAGGAAGGAATGGAGGATATGCCAACGAGTGAATACCCGGTTCTATCCATGACGGCGGAGCAGTATACCAATTGGTGTCGGCCCTGGATGAATTCGCTGACCATTAAGCTGCTGGGGTTGTCGGTGCCAAGGCACGTGCTTATTGACCGAGTTCGACGCATGTGGAAGCCACGGCAACCGTTAAAGGTGGTTCCACTAAGTAACGATTACTATATCGTGTCTTTTTCAAGCAAAGAGGATCGAGACTATGCATTATATGAAGGACCGTGGATGATCGATGACCACTATCTCCTAGTTCAACGTTGGAGGCCAAATTTCAACCCTTGGAGAGCGGACTGCCAAAGACGGATAGCGGTGTGGGTTCGGATACCAGACTTGCCGTTGGAATTATGCACGGTAGAGTCGCTGGGTTTGATCGGGAATATGATAGGAAAGATGATCAAAATAGATCGATCAACATCAATATATGATAAAGGTGAATTTGCCCGTATATGTGTGGAGGTAGACATACACAAACCTTTGCTACCGGCGTTCACAGCATTTGGCGAAAATAAGCAGCTCGTATATGAAGGCCTGCATATGATCTGTTTTGAATGTGGACTCTATGGACATGACAGGACGAGATGCCCGCAACGTATGGTGGCTGATCTGGATGGTAAGAGTGATGTTCCAAAACAGGCACACGAAATGAGGGAGGAGATTTCAAAATCAAGTGGATGTAACCCACCTGTGGGGGTTTCCATGGCGAAAGAGGATGGACAGGGACTAAAACAACATCTGAATGAGGGAGGTCCGGTGGCAGAACAGGAGGTCTCCGGTGGTAGCAAGTATCTTGGACCCCAGATGATTTTTCGACGGGATTTGCGGAGAGGTAGTCAAAGTATGGCGAAAAGGGAGGGCGTAACTTTTGACCAAAAAAAGATGGCATGAAGAATGGGTCCACTGGAAATGTACAAGGAGTAAATCAAGGAATTGGCAATTCCGATGGTTCACGGAAGGGAGGGAGTATTGTTGAAAAGGATTTTGGTATGGCGGGTTCCACAGGAGGAGTGAGAAAGAATAATAAACAAGTGGAGATAAATAAGGGGGAGTGGGTAGTTGTTGGGACGAAACGGAAGAAAGATGAGAAGATTAGAATATTTGGAAAGGAAAACAAAGGTGGGCCACGGTTAAAAGCAAAAATGAAGACAATTGATAATGGTGGGGCCCATCACATTAATGTGTCAAATTCCTTTACGAAATTGATGGATTTGGCACCTAGTAATGGGAAGACTAAGGACACGACTACTTTGAGTGGAACTGCTTTGGGGCTAGCTCCATCTATTACACAAGTCCAGGAATCAACATCCAGTGTTGGGATGCCTCTTCAAGATATAACTTCATCAAAAGGAAATATCATGGGATCAGAGCCAAAAATCATGCAGGGTGATAAAAACCCACTTGCTGATTCATGCAATGTAGAAGGTCCTGAGTCGGTGGCAATGGAGGTCCTTGATATGGGGCTGGATACTGAACTGGAGGGTGAACAGGTTGCTCAGTCGGAAAATGAGAAGGGGAGTGGTTTGTCCCCTACAACAATATCCATGTTTTAATGATTTTTATGATATGGAATTCACGGGGTACAGGCTCGAAGTCATTTCCAAGCCTAGTACGAGAAATGAAACAACATCACAAGTTAGATTTTTAGCTATTTTGGAAACCCGTTCGATGCGAAGAAGACGAAAAGAAGAATTAGCCATATGGGGTTCAATAATTATGCTTTACCGGAGCCGTAGGTTATAGTGGAGGGATATGGTGTCTTTGGGAGGACGGAGCACTCAAGATTGAGATTATGGAGCAACACAAACAATTTATGCACATGAGGGTTGAAGCTGCTCAAAAGCAAGCATGGTTTTTTACGGTGGTATATGCGAGCCCAAATAGAGTGTATCGTCGTACGTTGTGGTGAGCTCTTTCGGATTAAAGAAACTGTTCGGGGACCATGGTGTGTTGGGGTGATTTTAACGCCACGTTATTTGCAAAGGAGAGGCGTTCTTGTGCGGACTCGAACTTATCGTGGATAGTGAATTCTCTAGATGGGTCGAGGACATTCAATTGGTGGATTTGGGGTTTGATGGTCCGCCTTTCACTTGGAAGAGGGACGAGGTGGTACGGAAGCTCGATTGGATAGGGTCTTTGCTAATGATGCATGGTGTGCTCGGTATACGAGATGCAAAGATTCTACACTTGCCACATTACAAGTCCGACCATAGACCATTATTGTTGCATATGGAAAGAAGCGCAACTACGGGGAAGAATCGCGACCATTTCGTTTTATTGCTTCATGGGTTCTCCATGATACGTTCAATGATTTGGTCAAGAAAGAATGGGGTAGCTCTAATGATTGGGTGATTAATATTGAGAATTTCGCTTCTTATTTGCAAAAAATGGAACCAAGGGAGGTGTTCGGCCATATTCAAAAGAGGAAGAACCAACTTCTTTGCAGATTGGATGGGATCAATCAGGCCATTTCTAGAAGTGGGAGTTCCCGATTTCTTGAGGAAACTCAAAGAAATGTGTGGTTGGAGAGTGGATGAGACCTTAACACAAGAAGCCTTGTTATGGGCCCAAAAGGCACGGACCAATTGGGCTCTTGATGGGGATCGAAATACAAAATTCTTTCATGCACGAGCCAACGGTGATCGAAGGAAGAGAAATAGAATTGATGCTATCGTATTAATGAAGGGGATTGGTGTTTTGACGAGAAACTGATCAAAATGCATGCAACTGAATACTTTTCACACTTGTTCAAGGAAGAGGTTGTGGAGCGTCTAAACATATCATGTAGCCTCACATATCCAAGGCTATCAGAGGGCCATATACGCATGTGTCAAAGAGAGGTTGAGGAACTTGAGATTAGAGAAGCTTTGTTCAGTATGGGGGCTCTAAAGTCACCAGGACCGGATGGGTTTAACGCCTTATTTTATCAACATCAATGGGAAACGGTTGGAAGCTCAGTGGTTCAGTTTGTTAAACAGGTATTTCTCTACCCTGAGAGGATTCGTGAAGTAAATGGAACTCTAATTGTTCTCATTCCCAAAAAGGAAAACCCAGAGACATTTATAGATCTTAGACCGATTAGCCTATGCAATGTCATTTACAAGCTGGTAACTAAGATAGTGGCGAATAGAATGAAATGTTTTATGTCTCATATTATCTCCCCCAACCGGTGTAGCTTTGTACCGGGAAGGCTTAGTTCGGATAACATTATTGTGGCTCAAGAGGTAATCCACTCAATGAGAACCATGAGAGGGAAGAAAGGATTCATGGCTATTAAAATTGATCTAGAAAAGGCGTATGATAGGGTCAATTGGAAGTTTCTTCTCCAGTGTTTGCAGGATTTACACCTCCCTAACACCTTGATCAGGGTGGTTGAGCAGTGTGTCACAACGGCAAATCTTCAGTTACTGTGGAATGGAGATAAGGCAGAGTGCTTTTCATCATCACGTGGGGTACGACAGGGGGATCCTCTTCCCCCTACCTATTTGTCATTTGCATCGAAAAGCTAGCCCACATGATCCAAGAACGAATGGAGACGGGAAATGGAAGCCCATTTGCCTTACGAAGACGGGGCCACCAATATCGCACTTATTTTTCGCGAGATGACATCATCCTATTTACGGAAGCTACCCTTCAACAAGAGATGATTCGAGATTGCTTGTCTCGCTTTTGTGAGTGCTCGGGGTTAAAGGTAAACGCTTTAAAAACTCGGATATTTTTTTCCAACAATATCAATCATAACGTGAAGCTAATCGAGCTTAGTACGGTTACGGGGTTTCTCCCAAACAATGGATCTTGGTAAATATCTTGGGGTCCAACTTCACCATAAACGGGTTGGAAAGGAGTCATTCCGGGAGATGGTGGATAAGGTAAAAGCTAGGCTAACACAATGGAAAGCTAGCTCGTTTCGTTGGGCGGCGGACAACACTCATTTCCTCGGTGTCTTCAGCTATACCGGCATATACAATGCAAACATCCTACCTTCCAGGTAATGTTTGTGAAAGTTTGGATAAACAGAACCGAACTTTCCTGTGGGGCAGTACAGTGGAGAGTCGAAAGATGCCCCTAGTAGCCTGGGACGAAGTGTGTAAGGCTAAAAGGAGGGTGGATTGGGTGCACGACATGCGACGTATCATAACCGAGCATTTCTCATGAAGCATTTTGGAGGCTTGTAACACACAGGGGACGATCTGCGGGTTAAAGTGGTACGTGATAAGTACAAATGTGGGGATGATCTTCTCCTCGGCCTTAATCCAAAACGCCTTGGCTCTAATGTATGGTCGGGGATCAAGAAAACATGGGAGATTTGTTAAAGGGGGAATTGAAATTAATGATGGAGGTAGTGTTACCGGAAATGGGAGAAGCATGGGGGTTTTTTGTCAAGTCTCGCCTATAGGGTTCTAACAGGGAGAGATGACAAATCAAGGAAGGGACCGGAGCGACGTGGAAAATCCGAGCACCTCATAGATGCAAGACTCTCCTCGGCTATTAGCTCGTCAATGCACGCTAACGAATGCGAACCGAGCACGACGTGGTTTGACAAACAGATTCAAGATGTAATTTTTGTGGAGCGAATTTGAGGATACCATACACATTTTTCGTGATTGTGCACACTCAAGATCGCTATGGAGGAAAGTAGTACCCTCTGGAAAATGGCGCACATTCTGTAGTTTAAATACCAGATTGGGTATGGTGGAATGCTAGAGGCCAAAAAGAACTATGCAAAAGTTGGGCCTCCAAATTTACTATTATATGTTGGTGGATTTGGCGCGTCGGAACCCGATTTGTGTTTGAAAACAAGTACACCACAGATGATCATATTCTTGCAAGTACGAATGCAATGATGGAATCCATGCAAAATACCAATAATCGTCTTCTTTGGAATACACCTCCAAGGAGTTACCTTGGCCCTACCCGGAAAGTTGGTGTCCCCGGAGGTGGGGTGGGTGAAGGTGAATGTTGATGGTGCATACAAAAGGAACAACAGAAAAATAAAATAATAAATGTAATGGGTACTAAATTATAAACAGAACCGTCCATCTTCTCGGGGAGGCAACGGCTAAATTGAGATGCAACAGAATTTTTACTCATAATAAATGCAACAAATTTGAATAAATAGTTTGATCGGTAAAAAAAATCATTATGGTTTGAAAACAATTTTAAACGAACTTGTGATGATATCGGGACAATAGTATTGAAAATTGAAATGCAATGAATATTTTTTTATAATATATATAAGAAAAGTGACTATCTCCTTTTTTTTTTGCCAATTTTTTTTTTGTTAGAGAGTGAATACTTTTATTATGATAAATTTTTTGAAGTGGTAAAGTAAATATTAATTTTTCTTTCGCCGAAAAATTTTTAATCAAAAAATTATGAATTTAAATAAAAAAAACATCACACATTATCATTTTATCACTTTTATTTAAAAGAAATTAAAACAATCAACTGCTTTTATAGTGATAATACAACAAGACAAATACAAGCCAATGATGACAAGAATCGCTCCTATATATGATGGTAAAGAAAAGGGCTTATGTGAGTATAGAAATTTAATTACTACTAGTATCTCAAAACTTACTTTTTCACTCTTGTTTAAATTTAATTTATGTGAATTTACGGAATTTCTTTATTTGTTAAGGATAAAACTGCGAAAGATCATATCGAAGTACATCTTTAAAATCGGATACCTGTGACGCAAAAATCCTCAATGACGATTGACAGCAAACAACTTTCCTTGCTATGGATTGTAATAACATGTATGTGGTGAACGTGACTACATGAGTAGATATTTTACCAAACTAAACTATAAATATGAGCAAAAGCAAACAAGTGGGCAGAAGAAGATTTTCCAGAGGGATCACTTATGTCACTCTTGTCCTTTATGTATTGTGTTAAAAATTATAATTATTTAAGAGGACCAAATTAAATACACAAAGATAAATTTAAAATATTAAATTGCACTGAACTAAGCCTCCTACATTTACTCTCACCACATCTCACATATGATACTTATATTATAAAATAATTTTATCCAGCTAATTAAATTTAAAACTAAAAGAGTATAATTATTAATCAAACTAAAATTTTAGTTTTTTATTAAAAAAATTAAAACTAAAGTATACTGAATTTTCTCTCTTTCATTGCAATAACGTTGCATGTCTTGTATTATTAAATTGATTAAGCAAGTATGTAGCACCATAATCAAAGATAAAGAGAGAAGAAAGTTTTTAGGTCTAAGAAGGAAACTGTTTTTTCATACATATATGTATGAAAACAACCCACACACGAATGGATAAATGAGAAAATATATACGCACATGCCAACAATTAAGTGTAACCGTTTCTACAATATTTTCTCACAATGAAAATTTTAGATACATGTATCACTCTGGTCCTATTTATAAGTCTCTTTGATCAAATCTCACATACCAAGGAAAGTTGGTTGACACAATGATTATGGGGTAAATTTTCAACTTTGCCCTCATTTATGATTGGGTATTTTTCAACTGTTTCTTCTCTCTCCATCCTCATGAGTGTAATTAATATGAGTAAAATTGTCACAATCTCATTTATTACTTGAAACTGGACTTGGTCAAACTGAACTTATAAATAGGACCGTAGTGGTATATGTTAAGGTTGTCTTTTTATCAAGATAGCCTACCTTATTTGATAAGACTCTTCATATTATATGCTTTTAATCACTTATTTAATTAATTAATATGTGATGACTTATTTATATTTTGATTTGCCTCCCGTTGATGAGTTTTAGAAGCCTTATGTTTACAATATTCATTGTTTCTTTCTTTCTTTCAATTTTTTTTATCACAAGTCATTTGCCTCTTAATACCATGTTAAAGTATTTAATACCGACAACATAGATTTTGTCGATATAAAATATATAACACCTACATAATATCAAGGAAAATTAAATAATTTGATACGTGGTCATAGCTAGCCCTTATTGCGTCAAATATAATATTCCTTCGGTCTTTAATATAAGACATATTGAGGGAGTTGATTTTGATCTTAAATATAAGATATAGTTTTCATATTTATCAATGTTTTCATAATTTACCCTAGTGATGCTCCCTCAATCATAATCAAAGAACAGATAGAATGATGAGGAAATTAAAAAAAGATGACTATGAAGTTTAGAAAATATATGTTATATTAACTAACTTAACTAATTTCCTTAATCTTACCAAATTATATTAATATGTTTTATATAAACAACACGACGGAGTAGGAAAATTACATAACTTGGAAGTAAGTACAACAAACTATTGCATAAGATATTTCTTGCCCTCAACCTCAAATGGTCAAGCAAAAAAAAAATGCTTTTACTTGTCTTCCTCTAATTCTCATGATAAGATCAATCCCACTTTACTAACTAATCATAAACTTAATAATTTCCTCTTTTTAAATTTTTTTCCACAAACCACAATTTAGTACCATCTATATCAGGTAACTATGTTGATCTTTATTATTTAGAAAAATCAAATATTTGGGGCATCCATAACCACAAAGATTCTTATTGGATTAATTAATCATGTTAAAGGTATAATTGAGATAAATTTGAATATATAAACACACACACACATATCCCCAACAGTCTTTGTCTAAAGTACAATTATATTGGCAAAAAAAAAAAGTTTAGTTATATATATTTGTGGTTTCATATATGTTTAATTTAATCAATCGAAGCAACTTTGAGGCAATTGATTCCTTTACGTATGTACATTTAATATATTCTCTACTTCTAATTGTTAATTTGGTGAGGAATCGCACCCGCATATATCACTCCCATATGCAAAGTTGGTGGTCCCACAGGATCATTTGTGTGTGAGTGATGTTGAATTCACGTGTATAGATGTTGATAGTGATGTTGAGATTTTTCTTTTCAAGGAAGTACGTTGCGTCACTTTATTGAGGGGTGGAGATGTAAGGAAGTTGAGAAGCTAGTGGTCCCACATGATCACCGTGTGAGACCACAAGCTTTGCATGTGAGAGTGAGATATATATATATATATATATATGTGTGTGTGCGAGTGCAACTCCTCTCCGAATCCTGAAATAGTAGTCACTTACCCATTATATCAGGCGGGTGGGAAGTCAAATATTTATTAATATGTTGTTATGAAAAAAATCATTTAAATCTTTAAATAAATAATCAAAATATTAAATTAAATATTTTGTACCATCTCTATTAGGTAACTATGTTGATCTTTATTATCGACATAGTTACCTAATAGAAAGGTATTTGATTGTGGTTGGTGGAAAGAAAAGGAATGAGGAGAGAGACTAGGGTGGAAATAGGCTATTTAAGTAGGCCGTGTTGGTTACTTTCCTTGCCCCACAACAGCAAATACAAGCCAATGACAATAGTAACTGCTCCTATGATGTTGAAGAAAATGACCTATGTGCGTATAGAAATTTAATTGTTATATCAAAATTTTGTGTCCTGGGCCCAAGGTCCCTCGACGCTCAATAGTGGAAGACTAGTTGTAGAATAGAAACACAAAGAAATACCAATGGGGGTTAGCACAAGTGGTAAGCGGCTTGTGTCGCTTAACCAAGGTCTTGGGTTCGAGCCTTGTGAATGTAAAAAACCCCCGCTGGGAGACTCTCCCACCATAGCTAGGTGTGAGACGCGGGTCGAATCCGGATTAGTCAGGGTGAAGCTCTGGTGAACCAGGTGGGCAACCAAAAAAGAAACAAAAAGAAATTACAAAGCTTAAGATGGAAAAAAGACTATGCATATTAACGTACACCAAGAACAAGTAGAAAATAAAAATAAATTACAAAGGAGTAGCATTGACATACACCGGTAAACACGTTACAAGAGTATTTGTAAACAACAAATTAATAAATAGATTGGCATCTCACCTACACAATATAATGGGGAAAGTACGTAATTACATAATATTTTGTAAATTAATAATGGGAGAGGTAGGTACAAAATATTTAATTTAATATTTTGATTATTTATTTTAAAATTTAAGTGATTTTTTTATATACCAACATATTAATAAATATTTGACCTCTCACCCGCCCGTTATAATGAATAACTGATTACTATAGCAAAGTTAGGCACTAGTAAGAATGAGCTTTAACGTGTTTTTTTTTTGTTTCTGGCTCAAGTGGCTGCAATTTGAACAAAAATAAGGGCTGTTCAATTTCTGAGCAAATGTTCCTATTTCGGAGGTGAAGGAACACCAAATTACGACAAACACAGGGATGTCAGAGTTATGGATCACAACAAATTCAGCAAAATAGATTTAGAATTCCAAATTCAGTTGTTGAAGTTTTAAAAAAAACCAAGTCCTTACTTCCATCCAAGTTCTTTCTCAGCCTTCTCTCTTGATGAATAAAGAGCAGTAGCATCTCCAGGTCTTCTAGGACACATTTTCAGTGAAATTTTCTATAAGAGAGAACCAAATGAAATATGAACTTCTAACAAGAAACTTTTTCTAGGTTGTATGAGCAAGATCTATAAATACCTTGCCAGAAACTTTGTCCAGCACTGATTATTTGCTTTCAAATTGACCAATTAACTTTAAGTAAACAAATTAAAGATGGTAGGAAACAACTCCCAGAGATTGCTATATATAATGAAAAGAAGATGATATTTCACCTATGTTCTCAGTGGTGAGAAGCTTGCTCAAAGCTTTCTCGGGTGCTATATAAGCAAGGGTTCCAACCATTGACTTGGGTCTTGAATGCAGCAAAGATGACTAAACACAAATAATAAAGCACTCAACTAACTATAAATATATCACCTAAGGGGGCACAGTTATAAACTTTTAGCCTGGGAATTATAATAATTTTGTTGATAGCTTGGAATAACCAAAATCACTAATTTTCAAGCGAGGTGCGGGACTTCCATCCAAAAGGGTATTTTCAAACTCTAAATCTACGTGGCATATTTTCTTTGCGAGAAATAAGAGTAGAAACATAAGTTCCCATTTTGAGCATTTCTGAAAGCTATAAGAAGAGGCCTTTTTTTTTTTTGTAAGCTTGGGAAGGGAAGATAAGTATAAAATACCATGGCATGACAGAAATTAACACCAGATATCAGCTGCTGAAAGAAATATCTAGCATGAATAATAGTCAAAGAAACAATATGAAATAAAACCAAAAGAGATTCCTTTCAAACTCCTAGAGAAACAAATTTGGTGCAAGAGATTTGAGCATTGTCTACCAAAGAAACAAATCCTTATTTTGAACGCCCTTGTTGTGGAATTGAAAAAGAGAAAGCCAAGAAAAACAATTCATACACAAAGCAAGAGATTCAAAACTCGCGGTGGAAAACCGAATAGGAAAAGGAAGAAAACTTACCTCAACAGTGAAACTCACGGTGACCGTCGACGGACTGAGACGTCACCGGTGAGGAGAGGAGGAGAGGCACCTGAAAGAGCCGAAAAGGAAACCAAGGTTGAGTAGATGAGGATGCAAGGTCAAGAGGGAGACACCGAGAGGAGAGAGAGGTGAAGGCCACATAATGTTTCGCATGGGATGGGAGGGAAACCAAAAATCTCACTGGACAAGGGGCGCGGGACTGAAAAAATAGTGTGCTGGAACTGCATTTATGGTTTGGACCTTACGTATTTTAAATTTCACTAAGTAATCAAGGAGATTTGTTGGTTAAGATGATTTGTTTGCAATCACCTATCTCGAGTTCGATCCCATGTGGTGTGAAACTTGACTTATTCTTTTCATATAATTTTTAACAATTAGCATCAACAACAAAAATCCCACCAAAGTGACAATGGGCAGAATCAAACTCGGATACACTACTTTGAAATTGAGATACCATACCAACTTAGCTAGAGGCTCTAATTGACATGTCTCGACAATAAATAAACTAAACATAAATATTAATGATAATGTAAATTTTAATTAATTATAAACATGTAAATAAACTTATCATTCTCGCATACCTTAATTAATTACTATTGCCTCCATTTATATTATTTTTCAAATTTTTCAGAAAAAATTATGTTATTCTTCACTCTCTCTAATACAAAAATTCATTTTATAATATTATCAAATCATTTAAGTACAGTACTAAAAAAATAAGTAAACTTACATAAATTTAATTGTAATATAATTATATTATCTTAAACACTTAATTGTATTGTATACTCCCTCTCACACACTCTATCTCTCACTCTCCCTCCCTTCCTATCTTGCAAACTCTCCCATCTCCCTTGCTTGCACTCCCACCCTCACACAAACATTGTATCTTTAATTCTCTATCTCATATATATACTAGTACAATCATAATTATAATTATATACTAGTACACAACATACCACTCCCTTCCCATTCCCTCCCTCACTCTCTCACACACAAGACATACTATCTCTAAAAGTATCTTCATCTCACAATAATATTATGAGTAACTACTTTGTTTATTGATCAAAGATTAAATCAATTAACTCATTTGTTGTATAAATATTACAATTTTTTTTTAAAAGCTAAATTTTAATCTGGACTTTTGGCGGCAACAAAAAGTTGCCACTGAAACACCCTTTTGAGGACGACAAAAAATCGTCGCTGGTGAAAGTATAACCACTGAATGTATTACTTTCAGCGACAACAAGAAATGTCGCCGCCAAATGTCGCAAATGAAAGTCCATTTTTTTGTAGTGAGTCACACTCGCATATACCACTCCCACATGCAAAGCTTGTGGTCCGACACGATGATCATGTGGGACCACCAGCTTCTCAACTTCCTTACGTGTCCACCCCTCAATAAGTGAGGCAAAGTCCTTCCTCACAAAGAAAAAGCTCAACACCACCATCATCATCCATACACCTGAATTCAGCATCATTGACAGACGATGATCCTGTGGGACCACCAGCTTTGCATGTGGGAATGATATATGTGAGTGTGACTCTCACTAAATCAACAATTAGAAGTAGAGAATATATTAAATGTACATACGGAAAGGAACCAATTACCTCAAAGCTGCTTCGATTGACTAAATTAAACATATATGAAACCACAAATATATATAATTGAACTTTTTTTTTTGCCAATATTGTTGAATTTAGAGGGATAAAGCATACTCTATTCATCTGTGAATAAAAGAGAATACATATACGATTTTATATAGGTAAACCAAAAGCTAACCCTAGAATCTAATTTAATCTAATCAATCAAAATAGTTAAGATATAATATATCCATATATAATCCTGAGATATAATAAATATCAAATTTAATAATAAGATAATGATTAGTCTAAATAATTCATAATATTCTAAAACTCCCCTTCAAGTTGGAGAGTATATGTTGATCATTCCCAGCTTGCCTTGAAATGCTTCAAACTTCATTCTGCCACAATGTCATAATGCCGGCTTCAATCTTCAAAATCCTTAGGCTTGTATGTCTTGAGTCTCGGATGCCCATTTGTTTTTGTCTGGGCTTGTACTCATTTTTGAGTCTCAGATGTCCATTTATTTTTGTCTGGGCTTGTACTCCTTTTTGAGTCTCAGAGGCTAGTTATTTTTGTCTGGGCTTGTAATTATTTTTGAGTCTCAGAGGCCTCTTATTTTTTCATGGGCTTGTACTTCTTTTTGAGTCTCAAAGGCCCATTATTTTTGTTTAGTTTGGTAGTTTTGAAGATGAAGAGTCATAAGTTTGACAATTTGTATTGGACATAAAAGCCATGGGATAGACTCCAGGTGTACTGGAATTTTGAGGTAGTGAACCAAATAAAGGTGGTCACGTGCTAAGCAGATTGCTGACGCTCCTATGGGTTCTGCCGATCGGTACTCATTGATGGCGTCGCTGGTGGCAGTGTAGCTCCAGTGCGCCCCCTCACCGCACATCTGAAAGTCACGTTTCTACCGTTTTGTGCTCTTCGTCGCCCTTTGTCACGGTCACGTTTCTGCCATTCTGTGCTCTCCGTCACCTCTGTCACAATTCTCGTGTCTCCTCTCTCTCTCTCTCTCTCAAGCTCGCATATCCCTCTTCATCATTGTGATTTTGACACAATAGGTACAATGGGATGGACGGTCACTTTTTTGACGATCATAGTGATCAGACTCACTATGTCGGACAAAAGAGAGTTGCTGTTTTGTTACCTTTGTGCCTTCAAATAGAAGGTCATTGTTTTGACGATCACAGTGATCGGACTCATTGTGTCGAACAAATGAGAGTTGTTGTTTTGTTACCTTTATGCCTTAAAATAGAAGGCTCTAGCTCTGATAGCATGTTGAATTTAGAGTGATAAAGCATACTCTATTCATCTGTGAATAAAAGAGAATACATATAGACCTCTTTATAGGCAAACTAAAAGCTAACTCTAGAAACTAATTTAATCTAATCAATCAAAATAGTTAAGATATAATATTCTAAGATGTAATATATCCATATCTAATCCTGAGATATAATAAATATTAAATTTAATAATAAGATAATGATTAGTCTAAATAATCCATAATATTATAACAAACATAATTCTACTTTAGATAAGGACTATCAGGGATATGTGTGTGTGTTTATATATTCAAATTTATGTCAGTATATACCTTTAACCGGATTAATTAAGTCAATAACAATCTTTGTGGTCATTGATGCCCCAAATATTTGATTTTTCTAAATAATAAAGATAAACATATTTGCCAGAAGAGATGGTATTGAATTGTGGTTTGTGGGAAAAAAATTAAAAGAGGAAATTATTAAGTGTATGATTAGTTGCTAAAGTGGAATTGATCCTTACCATCAGAATTAGAGGAAGACAAGTAAAAGCCAGTTTTATTCGCTTGATCGTTTGAGGTTGAGGGCAAGAAATATCTTCTACAATAGTTTGTTGTACTTACTTCCAAATTATGTAATTTTTCCTATTGCGTCATGTCGTTAATATAAGAAATATTAACATAATTTGATAAGATTAAGGAAATTGGTTAAGTTAGTTAATATAACATGTATTTTCTAAAACACCATAGTTATCTTCTTTGATTTCCTCATCATTCCATCTGCTCCTTGATTGTGGTTGAGGGAACATCACCAAGTAAATTAGAAAAATATTGATAAATATGAAAAATATGTCTTATATTTGGAATCAAAATCAACTCCCTCAATATGTCTTATATCAAGGACTGAAGGAATATTATATTTGACGGAATAAGGGCTAGCTATGACCATGTATCAAAATATTTAATTTTCCTTGATATTATGTAGGTGTTATATATTTTAGAGTAAAGTACTATGACTACCCTATTGTTTTGTCTTAATTATACAGACCTCCCCTCTATTTTGAAAACCCATAGAAACCTCCCTTAAAATGAAAATGTATGTTACACAAACCTCCCTTATATGAGTAAAATACTCGACCTCCTTACGTTTTTTCCTTAATTACAGGCCTCCCATTTATTTTGAAAACATACACTTAAGTCCAAATAATTAACTACGTTAAGAATATTCTAAAATTCAAAAATATTTTTTTAATTAAATTTTATATATAAATAAAATTCCGAGGACATTCGGATTTGATGTGGCTCGACTTTTCACATTCATAACAGATGATTTGTTGTTTATCTTTGAACTCACGTCTGTTGCTTTGGCTTCCCTTCTGGAATCGATTTCTGAAGCCTTGATCCTTCTTATAGAACTTCTTGAATCTACGAACGAACATGCCCATCTCTCATCATCGTCTTCGTATTTGTCTTTCACTTCCTTTTCTTTCACAACATTGAGGGCAACACTTTTGCCTTTATTGTTGTTGATTTCATCCAAGCCCTTCTTGAATTTCATTTTACCTTCGTATTCAAATAAGCTTTTCCGAACAAAATAGCTACTGATTGCATTGATTCTCCACGGGCTTCTTCGATTATTGTGACTTTAGCTTCCCAATCTTTTGTCAAGACATTTAGGATTTTCGACTTGAGAGTTTTGCTCATATGTTTTACCCAAAGCTGATAGTTGGTTGATCAGATGAGTAAAATGAAGTTGGAATTCTCCGATGGATTCTCCGATCTTCATATGAAGGAGATCGTACTTGGTCGTCAGCGTGTTGATACAATTCTCCTTTATGCCAGATATCCTTTCGTAAGCTATCTCCTATGCTTTCCACATATCTTTCGCACTTGAGAGGTTACATATCTGAAATCACTCCTTTTGACTAAGCGCACTTTGGAGCATCAAAATGGCTTTGCTGTTGAAAGTTATCTTCCTTTTGTCATTCTCATCGAACTCGTCTTCTTCCTTAGGAATGTGGATTCCGCCTTCTGTCTTTGTGGGAACGTAATCTTCATTTTCAAAAACATGCCACAGACCATATTCACTGGCTAACACAAACACTCTGAATTTTGCTTTCCATAATGAAAAGTGTTCACCACTGAAGCCATGTGGTTGGTTGATAGAGGCACTGTCAGGCAATATTCCTTCCATGATCTTTCTTGGTATGTTAAGCCTAAATGAGAATACTAGCTCTGATACCAAATGAAAGTGGAATATCACCTAGAGGGAGGGTGAATAGGGGATACTAAAAATTCTTTTTACTATTTGCCCGATGAACAATAAAATAGAGACAGAAGCAGAGAGAATAGACACAGAGAAGTTATACTGGTTTGGTCCAACTCTTTGACCTACGTCCAGTCCCCAGACGCTCTGGGATTTCCACTATCTCACAATCAAAAATACAATTACACACTTTGTACTCGAAGTAATCCTTTCACACTAGGATTTACTCCCCCTTACAAGTTATAATCATACACCCACACTCAAAGTCCCTTTCCCTTGAGATTAAACCAATAAACAAATAATCAAATAAGTGTTTAATACTCCTCACTGAGTAGATGAATAATAATCACTGAAGTACAAGAATATACGAAGATATTAAATGAAGTGAATGAAACAATTGATCGCAATAATGTCAAATTGAATGCCAGAGTTTTTTTGGTAGATGATGGAATTGAATGTGTTGAGCTTTTATATCGACTTTGATTGATGTTCGTTGAAGAGCTTTTTAATGTAGCCGTTGTGAATCTTCAATCTTTCGTTAGACACAGATGGTTTCCGTTAAGCACAGTCGAACGTTGCTTCATTTAATTCGCTTGCCGTCGACGTACTTGTGCTCAGAAGTTGACTCAGAATGTTTGCCGGAATGGGTATGCCTCGAATGAATGATTTCGTCTACTATGTAAACTCGTTTGTAGAATCTTTTTTCTGCAAGCATTAAATGCTTCTAACACACGAAGTGGCTTTTTGGCTAATCACAATTTAAACGTTCGTTAATAATCTGAAATCCATTCACAAAGATAATTAGTAATAGCATAAATAAGTTTGAGTAAGATTTAAATAGAAACGAATAATAACCCAAAATATTTAAATTTGCGATTACTGTTACAGCGAAGCTTTCTAGAAGATGAATAATTATACTCAAGTAGCCATACCATAGTACTCGAATATCCACATGAAAATGTCTTCACAAAGGCCTATTGAATAGCCATACTCAAGTAGATCAGTTGTCTTACTCGAGTATCATCTCAATAAGTTCATACCAATGGCTTTTGTAGTGCTTTTACTCGAGTAACAACTGTTCTTCGCTGAAACTAAACAACTACACAATTATTAACAATTGATGCTCGAGTACTCTTCTCTTCATACTCGAGTACCATACTCGAGTAGCAGTAGAATAGTGCACGAGTACATCTTTGACAGAGAGCAAATATAGGATTGAAACAGTATACTCGAGTAATCAATTATCCTTACTCAAGTAACATTCAAATTTTACTCGAATATACTTCAAACAGAGAGCAAATGTAAGAGATAAAAACACAAGCACTCGAGTAACAACTTACCTGTACTCCAGTACCTTACTCGAGTACTGCTTACCCTATACTCGAGTAACAGTTTGACAGTGATGAAGGCTCTGACAGATGAACCTTATACTCGGGTAGACTTAAAGTCTTACTCGAGTAAGTGATAGATTATACTCGAGTACTGTCGAGAATATCTCTGAACTTTGCTTTGGATCAAGATATACTCGAGTAGCGCAATATGTGTACTCGAGTAATAGTCTTCTGATGTAAGTACAAAGTGCTTTATCTGATATCATACTCGAGTATCATTGAATCCATACTCGAGTAGTGTCCTGTGAACACTTAAACAAACTATCAGACTGGGCATGCTCGAGTGAGCAGAATGGGCATACTCGAGTACACTCTTAACTTGGGCAATATTCACTGATTCAAAAAATTAATAATTTTTAATTCAAAACCTTAATCACATCTAAGTCTTGTTATCATCAAAACTCTGAGAACTAACACTTTTTATATATTGTTTTTCAAATCCCTGCTACTAGTCAACAGGGGAGAAATACACGAAATCAACAAAAAGAGAGGAAAAAAAAACAAAAGAAACGGCTGCAGAACAAAGGTTAGGGAGCGCCAGGAAGGATAGGGAGCAGCGTTAGTAGTAGTGTCGTCCACCAAAAAAGGATTTTGAAACGACAGAGGAGACGGCCTATCGAAGGCGTTAAGCAGCACGGACGATGTCGATCTCGCACCGGATGTTGACCACCTCTGTAACATCCCGAATTTTGGGATTTTAAAGTTTGAATAATATATGGAAAGTAATTATGAAATTTTAGTTTAAAATAGTTATGATAATAATTATTGAAAATTTAGACTTATTTTTCCTTAATTAATTTTGAAAATTATTTTCCTTATAATATTTAATAAGTAAATTTTGGAAATATCGTAAAGAATAGGATGTAGAATAAGCCCATGAAACATAAGCAAACCAATCTATTATCCTGAATTATCCAACACCCTCATCAGACTTTAACCCACATGGCCATAAGCCCAATTCATTATCTTTTGTTGGCCCTAAACCATATACCTATTAGAATATATGCAACGTCCTATTTGGAGTACCCAACCCCATAAAGTCATCCAGCTCATTATTTCTTCTCAGCCATCATGCCAATAGAACCATTTGCATATACAAGCCCATACTTCGTGCAACTAATACCCATATTCTCATTCTCATTCTCAACTCTCAACCCAAATCAACCCCAAACTAATCCATCCTACTAACCTTAACCATAATAACCCATTCGGCCAGGATACGATTGAAACAATGAAACTTAGTAAGCAAAACAAAATCACAGCCCCCTACCATCTGCAACACGTTATCACAAAGGACGGGACAGTAAATCAAATCACAACGCCGTTTTCCTCCAGCCTCCAAACGCAACGGTAGAAACCACACGCAACAGTTTGGATCTTCTTGAGCCCAGCGTCCTGCACCACACTCCTTCTCATTAACCATCGGTCCTTCTTCTTCCTCGTTCTTGGACTGGACCCTTATTTTACTTATTTAAACTTTTCTCCTTGACTCCCATTCATTCTCATCGCCTCAACAAGAACCAAAGCTGAAGTTGAAAGCATTGGTGTGTTGGGAGAAAGAGTGAAACCGAGCTATGAGAGAGAGAGAGAGAGAGAGAGAGTTGAACGTGTTCATCTTCCTCTGCATCTAGCAACGAAAACAGAGGTATGACGCTGCTTATATCTTTGCTGATATATACCGACGTTACTGATCTACATATATGTATGTGTGGGTTTTGGATCCAAAAACCTTGGTTGTGTGTTGAGTATATATATATATATATATGTTCTGCTCATACATATATATTGAGGGGAACTTGTGGTGATGGAAACACTTATACATATAAAACGCTGCATATATATATATATATATATATATATATAAAAGTATGTATCAGGTGGTTGCTAAAAGAGTTTTTGGTTGTTGTTTTTATATGCGTATGTGTATCGAAAACCCAAAGCATGCTGATATAAATTTGCATAAAACACTATATATATATATATATATATATATATATATATATACTGGTGCTGCATATATATAGAGAGAAAAACTTTACTGTTTATCTAGGTATATCAGTTTCTCCCCACCTGATTTAATAGGAATGGATTTTAGTTTCCTTATATATATGTCGCGGCACCTGGGTAGTAACAGTAATACTCTGCACATATATGGATGTTTTGGAAACTAAAGAAAAGCTTTAGTGTGTTTTAAAATTTACACACACACACACACACACACATACTAGTACTGTCTATATAAAAGGAAAAAGGAAGATTTATATGTATGTATGTATGTAAAACATGGCACCTGAGAGGTACACATGACTATGCGTTGTATAAGTTTTTATCCAAGCTAAGAAAATATATATGGCTACATATAAAGATAGAGGAAACCTGATTTATTTTTTTGCTGTTAAGATTAGGAATATATATGTATTATAACAAAATTTATTTTATGTTGTTAGTATTTATAAACTCTTAGGATTTAATTTAACTAATTCCTATATTATTTCGCTTATAATATCATTTGCAAAATAATACATATATAGCTGTTCTTATATATAGGTATCACATTTAAAGCATATTTTTATGGGGATTTGGTCTTATAAACTCTTAATTTAAAGAGTTAGGATAGCCTCTACGAGAGTTTAAAATAATTATAAAGAAATACCAATAAATAGTAAAATAATAATAATAAAAATAATAATAAAAATAAAATAAATAAATATTATTATTATTAGGAAAGGAAATAATTAATAAAATAGATAAATAATAATAAATATTATTATTATTTATTAGTAAAAAGGGAATAAATAATAAAGGGATTTATTAATTAATAATAAATAAAAGAATGTTATTATTAATTAATGATAATTAAAAAGGGTATTATTAGTAAGAGAATTTTTAAGGGTTAATTCATTTTTAATCCTTTAAAAATAATTCGTGTAGTTAGTTACTTTACGACCCAAGAAGTGACTAATGACAATGATAAATGTTTATAGGCATACCTTGACACCTCTACCGATCCCAACATCTACCAGATCAGTTAAGGATTCAAGTTTGATGTGGGTAATTGTTATCTTATTAGCTTGTATGTATGTATTTTATATATGCATAGTTGCTAGATAATTTGCATGCGTGTCCTAAAGGTTGCGTGCGGTCCTTGGCCGATAGGGTTGCGTGTCCGGTTATGGTGCGACTTGTTTGCGACTTGTTCTTGTGAATTATTCTATGCTTATACATGTGTTATACTGTCATTTACATTTCATATTTGCATATAAGATTAACTGTTACCCCTGGGGTTCATTCATTTGAACTCCAGATCGCGTGAAAGAAACAGGTAGTGGATCGGGATCAAGAGGAAAGATGCAGCTGTAAGGGTTACAGCAGAAGGGACTTTTGTGATAGCATAAGTAGTGGATTGTATTAATTCATTTATCATTTGTCTATTTTTAGATTATTGTATCAAGATACCCCTATGGGATAGACATCGCTCGCGAAAAATTTATCCTCATATCTTCAAACTAAGTTATTTTATAAAAGTTTTATTCTGCAATTAAGTCGTTCAAATTATTTCAATGCCTATGCGCTATAACTCTGATAAATAAAGGTTCATTTAGGACGAGCGTTACAACCTCAACCTGGAAGGAGGCTAGGCGGGTGGCTCGATCCTCAAGAGGAGCACGTGCAAGGGTAGCTGGACGAGGGGTTCAGCGGGCGGTGAGGCGTTGAGCGCATTGAGCAATATATGAAAGCGGAGTATCACCTAAGAGGGGGGTAAATTAGGTGATTTCAAATTCTTTTTTGAATAAACCGATGAACACAGGAAACATAGACAAAGCAGAGAGTAAAGAGAATATGAACACAAAAGAATTATACTAGAGTATCATGCTGATAACATTTTATAAATAAAAGAGGAAGATACTAAGAGAGAGAAAATATGAGAGCAAGAGAGAAGATTCTTATTCTCTATTCAACAATATATATTGTTGGGATCCGTACACGCAGCGGAATTTAAAAACTTTACGAATCCCTTTTGAGGATCGCTCAACCACGTTTAAATCAAGGTTAAAAGAATTCAAATCATACCTTCGGCGAACCTGTCCGCGCCTCGTACTATTTGAACTGGCGGGCTACCTTCTCGATCAGTAGAAGTCGACTCTACGAATCACCTTCCTCTACCGATATCCACACGAATAATCTCCGAACACCACTGCGGCAGCGTGCTAGCGCCTTCGAACTTGCGTCTCTCTATTTTCTCTCTAGGGTTTCTCGCGGCTTTCTAATTCATCCGTATCTTTAATACGACTAGATCAATATCTATTATAGGGTTTCTAAAACCCTAATAAGCCGTATTAAAATATTCAAAATTAATTCAATCAATTTTGAAATTTGAATTTCAATTAAAATAATATATTAATTAAATCTATCAAATAGATCTAATATAATATATTTATTTAATCCGAATTATAAGCCTACATATTTAATTTATCTTTATAAATTAAATATGAGATATGATATATTTTTATTTAATTAAATATGAGATACTATATCTTTATTCAAAAATTAAATATGAGATACAATATCTCAATTTATTATAGTTATTTAATTTATCAAATAAATTAAATACTATATATAATAATAATAATATTATCTATAAATAATATCATTATTAATTTCGAATTTAATAATAAATAAATAAATAAAAAAATATATATATATTCATCCTAGATTAAATACAATATTCATTAAATCTTAGACATATCTAAGATTCAATGAATCTGGACACTTTTTCGTGTTGGGCTATTCTCTTGTGTGTGACCCGAGGCCCCCGTGAGATTGGCGGTGGGCTAATCTTTGTATGAGCCACAAGTCGCATGAAAAGCGCCTCTAGCAAGACATTGCGACTACCCAATACATATGGGATCGATGATACAACCTATCATACAACCATGTCACGTCCCTTTTATCACGCGATAATTTGGTCAAGAATGAGGCATGAATAATGTCAAATTCCTATTCTTGACCACTACTTTCTCGATTCTTGAGTAGTCTAACAATTGAAATGGAAACTCTTTTCCATCGTAGTATGGCCATACATTTCTCAGACTCACTCATTGAGGGGCCCAGTATTATCTCTCTACAAATGTGAGGGACAAATTCCATCTTGACCATTCACATTCCTCTGCATGAAAACCACTTATCCCGATCCAAGCTTTTATCATCACCCGGTCAAAGGTGACTTTTGACTAGGTCATAGATCAGCGACTCATCATGTAGGAATCCATGATGATCTCAGGTCAAAGGGTGTTGTGACGCGGTTATACATGAGAAAAGCTTATGACTTAATCCATGCAGCTTTCTCATAGTGGGTCGGTCTAGCACTTTGTACTCCTACAAGTGCCCATGACTTTGATTCGTATCTCCATACCTCATCAAAGTCATGCGGTCTTATTTCATCTTCGCTCCGTATAGATGACCGACCGGGGACATTTAGGATAATCTATAAGATATATCCAAGGATCAGTTATCACTATAAACATGCAAATGAAATGATAACTAAATGAAGATGATTTGCCCCTAGGGCATAATTTCCAACAGACTCCCACTTGCACTAGGCGCAATCATTAATTACTCTAATTCCCATTGCCCTAACATGACGCTCATGTTTTGCTTGTGCAAACGGCTTAGTAAGAGGATCAGCATCATTGTCTTCTCCTGGTACTTTGCATAAATTTTTATATCGCCTCTATCATTGATTTCTCTGATAAGATGAAATCACCTGAGTATATGCTTGGTCCTTAATGTGACCTAGGCTCATTGGGTCTGCGCAATAGCGCCGCTATTGTCACATAACAAGTCTATTGGATTTAAGATGGTAGGAACTACCCCAAGTTCATTAATGAACTTTTTAATCCAAAAGTTCTCCTTAGCTGCATCCGATGCTGCTACATACTCATCTTCTATCGCAGAATCAGCTACAGTGCTCTGCTTGGAGCACTTCTAGCTTACCGTACCACCATTCAACATAAATACATATCCTAATTGCGATCTTAGATTTATCTTGGTATGTTTGGAAACTTGCATCTGTGTGACCAGTCACATAGAGCTCATCTTCCAAAACACCATATACCAAGAATAAGTCCTTAGTCCTTCTTAAGTACTTTAGTATATTCTTGACAGCAGTCCACTGACTCTCACCGAGAACTTGTTGATATCTGCTAGTCATACTCAAGGCAAATAACACATCCGGTCGAGTACATAACATGACATACATGAAAGATCCAATGGCAGAAGCATATGGAATCTTACTCATGCGGTCTCTTTGATCTTGTGTACTAGGACACAGATCCTTACTGAGATGGATGCCATGAGACATGGGCATGTAGCCCCTTTCAGAATCCTGCATACTAAATCTATGCAGTATCTTGTCTATGTATGTGCTCTGAGTTAGGCCTATGAGCCTCTTGGATCTATCTCTATAAATCCTAATCCCTAGGATGTAAGTGGCTTCGCCTAAATCTTTCATTGAGAGACTTGACACTCTGCAAGGTAGGAAGGTCATTTCCAATGAGTAGGATGTCATCAACATAAAGCACTAGAAATACAACTGTGCTCCCACTAACTTTCTTGTTATCACAAGGTCCATCGATGTTTTGATTGAATTCAAACTCTTTGACCACTTCATCAAAACGACGATTCCAGCTCTGAGATGCGTGCTTCAATCCATAAATGGATCTTTGAAGCTTGCAAACTTTTACCAGTGTCCTCTGGACGCACAAAGCCCTCAGGTTGTGTCATGTACACATCCTCAAGGAGCATTCCGTTAAGGAAGACAGTTTTGACGTCTATCTGCCATATTTCATAGTCATAATATGATGCAATGGAAAGAAAGATTCTGATTGATTTGGCCATTGCAACTGGGGAAAAGGTTTCATCATAATCCACACCATGAGTTTGAGTGAATCCTTTTGCAACTAGTCGTGCCTTGAAGATATTTACTTTGCCATTCATGTCAGTTTTCTCTTTGAAAACCCACTTGCACCCAACGGTTTTTACACCTTCAGGTGGATCGACTAAGGTCCGTACCTTATTGTCATACATGGATTGCATTTCAGACTTCATGGCATCAAACCATCTTTTAGAGTTTGGACCCACCACGACCTCTCGATAGGTAGTTGGATCATTCTGCTCAATGAGCAAAATATAACGACTTTCAGTGATCAGAAATCCATATCTCTGAGGCTGTAGCCGTGATCTATCGGACCTTCGTGGGCCTTGTGTTACTAGAGTAGGCTCATTAACTTGTTGCAAGTCTTCTCCGCTTTCCATCTGTGGTTCTATATATGTGGTCTTGTGACTCTCGAACTTCTTTGAGGTACACCTTACTCCCACTGGTTCTTTTAGAAATAAACTCTTTCTCTAAAAAGATACCATTCCGAATAACAAACACTTTGTGATCGGCGGGATTGTAGACATGACATCCTTTAGTTTCCTTAGGATACCCCACAAAAAGGCATTTTTGAGGATTTGGATGATAATTTATCAGAGGCTTCGTGTTTAACGTAAACCTCACATCCCCAAATTTTAAGAAATGACAAACTGGGTTTCTTCCCAGTCCATATCTCATATGGTGTCTTTTCAACTACCTTTGATGGAACACAATTTAGTGTGAACGCAGCTGTTTCTAAGGCATGGCCCCCAAAAAAAGGTGGAAGATCTGTTTGACTCATCATAGATCGAACCATATCTAATAGAGTTCGATTCGTTCGATCAGAAACATCTTTCCATTGAGGTGTTCCTGGAGGAGTAAGTCGTGAGATGATCTCACGACTCCTAAGATGGTAAATGAATTCTTGGCTCAAATATTCAGCATCCCGATTAGATCGAAGTGCCTTTATTGTTTTTGCCAAGCTGGTTTTGCACTTCATTTTGGAGTATTTTGAACATTTCAAAAGATTCAGACTTATGTTTCATTAGATAAATATTCCCATATCTATTAAATCGTCTATAAATGTAATGAAGTACAAATGACCTCCTTTGGCAGAAGCATTCATTAGTCCACAGACATCTGTATGTATGAGGCCCAATAAATTGGTGGCCCTTTTACTACTCCTAATAAAGGTGCATTTGTCATCTTTCCAATGAACAAGACTTACATGTATCAAATGATTCAAAATCAAATGAGTCAAGAAATCCATCTGTGATGGAGTTTTTTTTGAAATGTGTTTCTCATTTACATGGCCTAGACGACAGTGCCATAGGTAAGTAGGATTCAAATCATTTGACTTGATCCTTTTGGTAGTTTATGTCATAGATATGTCCATTCATTTTTCTACTGTCCTTTAGACCCTACACATTTATACAAATGTGAGAACCACATGCGGTATCTAATACCCATGTTGAGGAAGTAGAGAAGTGAATATTTATGACATAGATACCTGAAGCGATAGCCCCACTATCCTTCTTGTTCTTTTTCAGAGCTTCGATGTAGAGTACGCAATTCCTCTTCCAATGACCAAGTTCATTGCGAAAAGCGAGACCCCAACCTTATCGAGGTTTTGCCTTCTTGGCTGCAGGCTTAGATTTGGGCTTATTTGATTCATTGGTCTTACCAGCTGAGCTTTTACCCTTTCTTTTGTCCTTGCCTTTCTTTTCATACCCTTTCTTTTCTGAATGGACAAAACAGTGTTGGGCCTGTTTTTAAGGCTTTGCTCAGCAGTTTTGAGCATCTCATGCAGTTCAAAAATTGATTTCTCCATGTTGAGCATGTTATAGTTCATGACAAACTAGTCATAACTATTCGGGAGTGCGTTCAAGATCATATCTGTAGCTAACTCCTGGCTCATGGGAAATCCAAGCCTCTCAAGGTGATCAATGTAGCCTTTCATGTTGAACACATGAGGACTAACTGATGCACCTTCAGCCATCTTGCAGGAATATAAGGCCTTTGTGGTCTCATACCTCTCTTGCCTTGCACATTCTTGGAACATTTCCATAGGATGAACAATCATCTCGGAGGCCTCCACATGTTCCGGATCTCCATCGAGGTGCGGAATCATAGTGGCGAGCATCAGCATCTGCATCCATAGAGTCATCCTTATGCTTCATATAAGCATCAATCTGAGCTCTTGGATCGTAGTAGCTGAGCTCGTAAGGAATGGGTTGATCGATGAGATACTCCTTTCTTTCGTGCTTGGGATCAATGTTTAAGTTCCCAAATAAGTCAAGAATGTTTGTCTCATCGAGTTCATCCTTCTCAAGGATTGATCACATTGATGGTTTTGCAGTATTACTAGACAATATGATTCTACACTAAAAGGATATGCAAAGTTTAATTAATAACCTCCTACTGAATTAACAACCCTCATGATAATTAGTGGGCTAAGATCCATATTTGGCTTAAATTTAAGTCCGCTTTGGCAGGATGCTTAAAATCAAGTTATTTAGGTAGGCAAGCTCTTTGCCAATTACATCACATGTAACTCTTAGATCTTTATGGGATATGATCATCATATGACCTAGCATGTTTAATCCCATCTAATGCCTTGAGATCCAAAACCGTTTTGATAATCTCAATTAAGTCTAGACAATAACGAATGTTGAGTATCACCATTACTCACTCTTGTCTCACCAAGATAACTCAAATGCATCCACTTTGGTGGAACATACAAATGGGCGATCTAGGTTTTGACAAGTATTCATTTATTGATGGCATTATGACTTAAGATTTTATTTAGAGGGTATATTTGGTATAGTCTAATTAATCCTATTAATTCTACCTATATGAATGCAATCACAATTGTATGTCATATAAAATCTAAATTAATTAGAGGTGATCCAATCAAATCTTAATTAAAATTCTAAATTAATTATGAGTGATCTAATCAAATCATAATTAAAACTCTAAATTAATTATGAGTGATATAATCAAATCATAATTAAAACTCAAAATTAATCATGCAGTGATCAAATCAAGACATAATTAAAAAATAAACGTGACACAACATGGCTCTCCTAACCTAGAATCCTCTCAAGCCAATGAGGGGACTTCTCTAAATAAGAAAAGAGAAATACATAAGAGAAACCTCGTTTAACATACGAGGGGAGTGGGATGAGAAGAGAATGTACATCAAGAATATTTAGAGAGAGGCATGGCTCGCAGGTCATATTTAAAAAAAAATTACAACACTTGTAAAACTCTAGAGCCATGTTGTTCACCATACCCAAACAACATTTGAAAGGTAAATCACAATATATATTAATTCATATATTATGAAATAAAATATTATGATTAAAATTATAGAGTTTAAATTCTCTAATTTAAACTATATATAATATAATATCATGATTTAAATTCTCCAATTTCTATTATATTGTATAATATAATATCATGATTTAGATTCTCGCGCTACGAACAATCAGCCGGTCCCTATGGCGGTCCCGGAACAAGTCGTTTCAAAATTAACGTCCCCGGAACTTTGTGAAAAGGTGTAATCTTTCAGAAAGATTGTTTCCTTAAAACAAAATTTGAAACCCCAGATTCGATGTTGACAGTCGTCCGAGAATCATTGACGTTCGATTATCATCGAGCGTGTCCGACGATTCCGAGCCCAACATCCCCAACGTGATCAAGTTTCCAAACCTTTTAGAAACGCATCCTAGGTGCGAGTGGACCGACGATTCAGCGTCATCATCCGATCTGCGTAATCTGTTCGTCCGAGCATGATCGCCGTCTAAGCATGATCGACCTTCTGAACGTTTCAAAGGGTGACCATCGCGCAAATGTGAACGCTTCCGATCTGAACATTTCAGATTCACATGAAACGTCCACAAAATCCAAACCTAACCCTAGCATGAACAATGTTTTAAAGCATACAGGATTTGGTTTAAACATCTATACGCATAAACGATTCGATTTTATCCAAACATACATCATATGTATTCGCATATAGAAAACCCAATTTAAACACACGGTTGACCTAGGCTCTGATGCCACTGTTGGGATCCATACACGCAGAGGAATTTAAAAACTTTACGAATCCCTTCTGAGGATCGCTCAACCACATTTAAATCAAGGTTAAAAGAATCTTAATCATACCTACGGCAAACCTATCCGCGTCTCGTACTATTTGAACTGGTGGGCTACCTTCTCAATAAGTAGAAGTCGACTCTACGAATCGCCTTCATCTACCGGTATCCACATGAATAATCTCCGAACACGACTGCGGCAGCATGCTAGCGCCTTCAAACTTGCGTCTCTCTATTTTCTCTCTAGGGTTTCTCGCGGCTTTCTAATTCATCCGTATCCTTAATACGACTAGATCAATATCTATTATAGGGTTTCTAAAACCCTAATAAGCCGTATTAAAATATTCAAAATTAATTCAATCAATTTTGAAATTTGAATTTCAATTAAAATAATATATTAATTAAATCTATCAAATAGATCTAATATAATATATTTATTTAATCGAATTATAAGCCTACATATTTAATTTATCTTTATAAATTAAATATGAGATATGATATCTTTTTATTTAATTAAATATGAGATACTATATCTTTATTCAAAAATTAAATATGAGATACAATATCTCAATTTATTATAGTTATTTAATTTATCAAATAAATTAAATACTATATATAATAATATTATTATCTATAAATAATATCATTATTAATTTCAAATTTAATAATAAATAAATAAATAAATATATATTCATCCTAGATTAATAGATTAAATACGGTATTCATTAAATCTTAGACATATCGAAGATTCAATGAATCTGGACACTTTTGCTCGTGTTTGGCTATTCTTGTGTGTCACCCTGCAGGCCCACATGAGATTGGGAGTGGGCCAATACTGTACCAGCCCACAAGTCGCAAGCGGCCTCTAGCAAGACATTGCGACTACCTAATACATATGGGGATCGATGATACAACCTATCATACAACCATGTCACGTCCCTTTTGTCACGCGATAATTTGGTCAAGGATGAGGCATGGATAATGTCAACTTCCTGTTCTTGACCACTACTTTCTCAATTTTTGAGTAGTCTAACAATTGAAATGGAAACTCTTTTCCATCGTAGTATGGCCATACATTTCTCAGACTCACTCATCGAGGGGCCCAGTATTATCTCTCTACAAATGTGAGGGACAAATTCCATCTTGACCATTCACATTCCTCTGCATGAAAACCACTGATCCCGATCCAAGCTTTTATCATCACCCGGTCAAAGGTGACTTTTGATTAGGTCACAGATCAGCGACTCATCATGTAGGAATCCATGATGATCTCAGGTCAAAGGGTGTTGTGACGCGGTTATACATGAGAAAAGCTTATGACTTAATCCATGCGAGCTTTCTCATAGTGGGTCGGTCCAAAGCACCTTGTACTCCTACAAGTGCCCATGACTTTGATTCGTATCTCCATACCTCATCAAAGTCATATGGTCTTATTTCATCTTCGCTCCGCATAGATGACCGGCCAGGAGACATTTAGGATAATCTATAAGATATATCCAAGGATCAGTTATCACTATAAACATGCAAATGAAATGATAACTAAATGGAGATGACTTGCCTATAGGGCATAATTTCCAACACAAATATGAAGGATACTGGAGTTAATAGAAATATATTGAGATATGTGGACATCCACACAAATATGATATTCATAACACTATAATAATATAAAAACGCGTCACATAAAATTAAAACATCATAAATCCATAGGAATATCAAACATTCAAAAACAATAAAAAAATATATGTTAAAAATATATATTTAAACACGATAAATACAATTAAGATAATAAAAATACCTATAATCATATAAAAATCATTATAAAAATAAAAATTAATTATAAATCCTTAAGAAACTCCAACAACATTGAATAAAAAACAAAATGTAACATCTAACTTACAAAAATAATTTTTAAAAATTGACCTGGACCAAATCGAACGGTCAAGTGGTCTGGTCCCCTAGTTTGGAACCCGGTCCAACCCAACCAGTCAGTCTATTTTGATTTCATTATGTTGCTTATTTAGATTGGATCAGACAGAACCAGACTAGCTTAGGTAAGACCTAACTACTAGGCTTTTGCCTAGCCCAAGGTACAAGATAGAGGAGAGGGAGAATATTTCAATGAATTCGATTTTTTTATTAAAAAAATAGGTGAAATAAATAATTGATTTTTCCATTGTTTTACACATTTTTATTAAAATTATAATTTATAACTCTATTTAATTGATTTGATATTTGCCCACCCCAAGCTACTCACCGAACTACTGGTGTTTGATTCATTTGATATTTTATAATTATGCTGTTCCCTAAAGTTAAATATTTCGGCAAACATTTTATGCACAACTCACCTGCATTCAAAATATGAACGGGTCTTGTACCTAAAAAATGTTAACCTGTCGTGAGGGCCCAAAACTAATCCTGATCAATGTCAATCTCAAAACAGTTTTGTTTAGCATATGTTAGGTGAATTTATCTTATATGACATAAATATATAAGATAATAAGTTTTATTTGATAAAGCGTTAAATAATTCTTGAGGGTGTTCTCAAGCACCCACTCAAATGAACCTTCAAGTCATTTTAAAAGTTATGACCTCATTTGATGCTGTTTTATTTTTTTATTTTATTTTTGTTTTGAGGATAGTTTTATAAAAAAATTATTTTGTAGAACAAGGTTTGATAAGAATTTTTTTTTAAAACAAAAATTGTTTGGAGGATTGTTCTGAAAAATCATATATTTTTTATATGAGGAAAAATATAAAAATGTTTTTGTTACGGACCTGATCCACGGCCCAATAAGGGGCGGCCCATCAGAGATCTATCAAATATCTCGGGTTCCCCTACAATCATGGAACATCTACCATATCTATAATCAAGGGATATGATAGATCAAGCAGTTAGGATACCAGGTGAAACCCTATAAATACAGGGGTCAAGTCCTAAGGTGCACACGTTCTAACTCAAGCTATTTACTTTATGCATCTCACAACACAACCCCACTGAACACATACCCCCTCCCCCTTGGGCGAAAGGCCTTGTGTTTAGTGATTCATCGCTTCCCGGGATATCTCGCTCTCATAGATATTCCGGCATAGCTATCCGATCCAAGATCAAACCACCAGCCTACTGGGCTGGACATCTGTGTTCCACACCAGAACATCGGCGCTGACCGTGGGGAGATAAATTTCGATCCCTGTGACCAACAATGGCTAACACCAGAAGCAGTAGTCGGAACCCTCACCGTGAAAGTCCATCGCATGCGCAGGCTAAGACAAGTCGGCAGCAACAGACTCAAGGACCTCCACGGTCAGAGGATATCCCCGAGAACGATGTTAGGAATAATGGGAACAATGTGTCAGACACAGCCTTGTCTCCTCCGCAAGGAGATAAATGCAAGGACATACCAAACCCAGACCTCCTCCTCGTCCAGAAGACACAGGAATCAATTCTGAGGAGGATGGAGAATATGGAGAAGCGGAATAACCTACAGCGCCAAGAAGACTTCAGAGTAATGCAGCAGATTATGAACGACCACTTCATACAATCCAAGGCGTCGGAACAGGAGCAAGACCAAGGCAAAAAGAGAACGAGGAAAAGGAAGGCGGCCCAGAGACATGGCAGCCCCCCGCCGGTCAAACCATCAAGGTATACCCAGTACCCGGAGGGGACGGCCTCTTCAGAGGTGGAACCTGAGCCTGATAAGCTCTGTGACCGTATCTCTACTCGGAAGAGGCATTTTCTGGGAAGGACCTCTGATGAAGAAGACCGAGATAGAGAGAGGGCGCTCAGACCGAGGGGCTCTCCTCAGGAATATCATGTGAAGTACATAGCGGGCCAAAACAGCAGCCCATTCTCGGAAGAAATCGAGAATGCCCCATACCCAAGTAAGTTTGAATTGAGCTCCTTGCCAAAATATGACGGCGTATAGGACCCGAGGTCCCACCTCGATGCTTTTGAGTTACTCATGTTCGTACGACAAATCAAAGGCTCGGTCATTTGTCGGCTTTTCGCGGCCACATTGATTGGACCTGCTCAAAGATGGCTCCACACGTTGCCATCAAGGTCCATATATGATTTTCAAGATCTCGGACGAAAGTTTGAGTTAAATTTCGCGACCAGCAGGAAACAACCTAAATCTCAGTATACCCTGAGTAAGATAAAGCAACGACGGGGGGAGACGCTACAAAAGTACTTGGACAGATTTAAGGAGGTCGCCCTCCAAGTGCGATCCCTCCCAGAAAGTGTTCACGTACACTGCCTCGTAGACGGCTTAAACCCCTCGTCCCGGTTAGCAAATTCAATCTTCAAGAATCGGGTATACACCCTCACCGAGTTTAATACTCGGGCGAAGCAATATTTGGAAGTAGAACAGATGGAGATTGCCAACACAAATGGAGATGATAAACAAAGAAACACACCTCCATGGCATAAAAATCAGCCGGGTAGTCGTAAAGAAGATCCAGCTCCATATCCCCATAAGCAGAACCGGGATGCTAGGCCAAAAGGTGAGAAGAGGCCGAGATATGAGAGGTACGCTCCCCTCAATGTTTCGCGAGCCCGGCTATGGAAGGAAGTAGGCGCATTTGAAATGAAAAAAGTCGATAGACCTCGGCCTATAAGATTTCGATCCAGCATGGACCAGACAAAATTCTGTGATTTCCATGACGGACCGGGCCATACTACGGATCAGTGTTACGAACTCAGAGATGCAATTGAAAAATTCATCCAAGAGGGTAAATTACGCCGGTGCACGATAAAAACGCAAGGGCGGAAGAACAACAAACGGAAACACGATGACCGAAGTCTGAGCCCGACCCCAATTAGTCGGAAGGTTGACGGAATTTGGCGAAACTCATCTACCGATGATGAACAATTCCCGGAAATAGACACGGAGCGTAGGTGCAATGTAATCAGTGGAGGCATGGGCGGAGGCGGAGATACGGCAAGTCAAAGATAGAAATACTTGAGAGAAGTCCTCTCAATAAGAGGCACTCCCAAGTTCAAAGATGAACATGACCGATCGACGCCCCTTTCACTACAATTCACCAGAGACGACTTAAAGGACGTTTGTAGGGGCACCAAGACGGATTAGTTATCTTTGGAATCTGGTGAAGCTAATGCGGTAAAAAGGATTTTCGTTGATTCGGGAAGCTCGGCGGATATAATTATGTGGGACGCCTTTAAAAGGATGAATTTGGATAAAGAAGACACGAGACCATGCAAAACAACACTCGTAGGGTTTAATGGAGAGCGATCTATGCCAAAGGGCTACATTGACTGAAAGCGCGTTGGGAACGAAAGAAGCCTTCAAGGCCGAAAGAGTGAGGTTCATCGTTGCCGATTTCCCCTCCCGAGTACAATATGATATTAGGCCGGCCGACCATCCACAGTGGGATATGATCGTATCCACCAAACATCAAAAGTGAAGATGGTCGGTTCAAAAACTAGGTAATCACTATAACCGGGGACCAAAAAGAATCTCGACAATGTTATTATGAGACAATACGAGAAAACGAGAACGAGAGGGCATCTTCATCTCATATTCAAAAAGGAGAACAGCATGGCTGGCCCCTTAGTGTGGTGGAGTTGGATATAAGAGATGAGGAACCTGAGAATCCAAGACCCAAGCCAGAAGGTGATTTAGAAGAACTAATCCTGGGAGAAGACCCGTCACAGATCACAAAGATAGGAGGAGCAATGACCCCAGAACTTAAGGAGAGGTTAAGCAAGTTCCTAGTTGTGAACCGAGATTTGTTTGCTTGGAGAGCTTCGGAAGTACCCGGGATAGACCCCACCTTCTGCTGTCACAGGTTAGCTATCAAGCCGGGATCAGCCCCAGTATCACAGAAGAGGCGAAAGTAGGGAGTCGACAGGCAGAGAGCCTTAGAAAAACATGTGATGGAACTGTTAGAGGCCGGATTCATTCAGGAAATACAATACACAACATGGTTATCTAATGTAGTCATGGTGATAAAACCCAACGGGAATTGGAGAGTATGCACGGATTACACCAATTTAAACGAGCTGTCCAAAAGACTCTACCGATGCGGTATCGACCAATTGGTCGATAGCTCTTCCGGATTTCAACTTCTATCCTTCATGGATGCCTACTCCGTCTATAATCAAATAGCGATGCATCCAGAGGATCGGAAAAAACGGCTTTCATAGCGATAAGGCCAATTCTTTGCTACAATGTAATGCCTTTCGGATTAAAAATGCGGGGCCACCTACCGGCGGATGATGAACAAAGTCTTCGAGGACCAACTCGGTCGAAACGTGTAGGTATACATTGATGATATGATAGTCAAGTCAAAAGTGCAAGAAGACCATATCCGAGACTTAGAACAGACGTTTGAGAAGCTGCGAAATCACCAGATACGTTTGAACCCTGCAAAATGTGCATTTGGAGTCCCGGCGGGAAAGTTCCTTGGGTTCATGCTCACAAACCGAGGAATTGAAGCAAACCCGGATAAATGTAAGGCCGTGTTAGAGATGAAAGCACCAACAAATAAGAAGGAAGTACAGCAATTGACCAGGAGATTGGCGGCTATGACAAGGTTTTTACCAAAGTCGACCGAGAACGCCTTACCCTTCTTTAAGTTACTAAAGAAGGAGGCGCAAGGGGGATGGAACCGGGAATGTGAGTCCGCATTTTCAAAAATCAAGCAGTGCTTGGTAACCCCCCGGTCCTATCCAAGCCCGACCCAGGAGAGACAGTTTTCCTATATTTGTCCGTGGGAGAAGAAGCTATAAGCGCCGCGTTGGTCTGTGAAACCTTAGCCGGTCAAAAACCAATATATTTTGTAAGTAAGGCATTGCGAGCTCGAAAATCGGGTATCGAAAATTTGGAGAAGGTAGCGTTTGCTTTATTAATGGCGCAAGACGCTGCGTCCATATTTTCGGGGGCACAAGGTCGTGGTACGGACCGGCCAGCCAATCCGACAAGTATTACACGGCCGGACTTGGGCGGACGACGAATGACAAGCTGGGCTATAGAACTATATGAATTTGACATTACATACGAGGCTCGACACACGATCAAATCACAAGCATTGGCAGACTTTGTAAGGGAACTTACTCCAATCCACACCGAAAGAGATGTCGGATTTCAAGAATGGAAAGTGTACGTGGACGGGTCGTCAAATGCTAAGGGAAGTGGGCCCGGAGTAATAATCGAGAATCCAGAAGGAATCGCCGTTGAACACTCACTTCACCTTAACTTCCCGACATCTAACAATCAAGCAGAGTACGAGGCAGTTTTAGCCGGCCTCGAACAAGCAAAGGAGCACGGGGCTCAAAAAGTCAAAGTCCTAACCGACTCCCAACTCGTTGCGGCCCAGATAGACGGCACCTACCAAGCAAAGGGGCCGTTACTGGCAAAATACTTAAACAAAGCCAGGGACATGATCGCCAAGTTCGAAGAGGTAACAGTCACTCACATCCCTCGGGAGGAGAACACCAGGGTAGATATATTATCAAAACTGGCCAGCACAAAAGGTCCTGGAAACTACCGAACCGTAGTCCAACAAAATCTAGACGAGCCGAGTTGCATCATGAGCATATCCTCAGCCACGGATTGGAGGAAACCAATCAAGGATTACTTAGAAAGAGGGATCATACCCGTTAACACAACGGAATCTAAAAAGTTAATTCAGCAGGCCGCCATGTATACAATGGTGGACGATCAATTATATCGGAAAAGGGCTACATTCTCCCATGATGCGATGTTTAAATGCGACTGAGGCAAGGTACGTCCTCGCTGAAATACACGAAGGCATTAACGGTCAGCATATGGGGGAAAAATCCCTAGCATGAAAGGCTCTTAGAGCCGGTAACTTATGGCCGTCCATGGTGGCCGACTTAGTAGAAACAGTAAGAAGGTGTGAAAGCTGTCAGAAACATGGTAAGATTCTTTGGCGTTCGCCATCGGAATTGCAAGGCATCATGGCTCCCTGGCCTTTTTACAAATGGGGGATGGATCTACTCAGACCATTCAAAACAGCTCCCGGACAGCTAAGATATCTCATTGTCGCAGTAGACTACTTTACGAAGTGGATCGAGGCCGAGCCATTAACAACTATCACCTCGGCCCACATACAGCGATTCTTTCAACACAGCATCGTTTCCCGATTCGGGATCCCGGCTAAAGTAATCACTGATAACGAAACACAATTCATCGACAAAGGGTTCCGGGAGATGATGTCGGACCTCGATATCGTTCACCACTTTGCATTAGTTGAACACCCTCAGTCGAATGGACAGGTCGAGGCAGCCAACAAAGTCATTGTGGACGGATTAAGGAAACGGATGGAGGACGCTGAATCTTCCTTGGTCGAACAACTTTATAGTGTTTTGTGGGGCTACAGGACCAGCGTGCAAACCTCCACTCAGGAAACTCCTTTTCGTTTAACATATGGATGTGAGGCGATGATCCCGGTCGAGATAGGCCAACCGTCATGGAGGAAGATGAAAGCTGGCAGGGAGGGAGAAGACTCGATTAATGACGCTTTGAGGACGGAATTAGATCTGATCGACGAGGCAAGAATCCTGGCGCATTGCCGAGACCTAACAGCCAAGCAACTCATCGCGGCAAAGTACAACCGAAAGGTAAAACCTCGCACCTTCAACAGGGGAAACCTTGTACTCCGACGGGCCAACATCGTGAATAAGAACGCCAGGGATGGCAAGCTAGCAGCGAACTGGGAAGGTCCTTATTGCATTAAGGAAAAACTGGACAAAGGAGCGTATGTTTTGGAAACTTTGGCAAGGAAACCGGTCAAAAGGACTGGAATGCCGACAAGCTGAAAATTTATTATAGTTAGACCTCGGTCCGACTACCAAGATGTGCCAGAACAGTGCATTTAAATTCGTTTATTTCGGTTGATTTAATGTTTTCAATTTCAGTTTTTATGTTTTGCTTAAATACAACAAGCGAGTTTCTTCCGGACATTTTATTTAATAAAGGCTCCCGGTGGAGACACCAATTATGCATTATCGATTGGTCGAACAAAGTCACACTGAGGTACCTAAGCCACGGTTAAACGAGAATCCCAACATAAGGGACTACACTCGGGCAATTAAGCCCTGGTCGCGAAATGGTAAAAACACTATTTCTATTTAAAGTAGATGCATCAAAAAATACTCCTAAATAAGGAGGTGAATTGTCAAGCAGGTCCTGATCAGGCCGACATGTGTAAACGTGCATTTTTTCACCACATTTATGCATCTGACTTTTTGCCCTTATTCGGCAAATATCCGGACTGACAATATCCGGACCTCGGTAGCTCGGGTTTACTCCCCTACCCCTATTCCGAGTCAACCTATCGGAAGAAAATAATTAGTAGATCTGCGCACATAAGACCCTGGCCCGGTCATAAAGAACGTTAACTTAAACAAAGTTGGTAAAATAACTATTGATCGGTTGAAATCAATATTTACATAAAGCAGAAGTACAAAGAAACACAAAATCCGGTAGAAGACACCGGTAAAACTATACAAAAATCTATTGTATTAGCTCGGAGGAGCAGTTTCTTCTGAAGGGACCACCTCAGCAGTCGGAATTGTATAGGAGGCTCCTTCTCCGCGGCCATCCCGAGATCCCACGTTCGGAGCTTCCTCTCCTTCCTGCTCTTCCTCTTCCCCGCCCTCGTCCTCCTCCACAAATGAGCCGGATTCATCATCTGGAGACAAGGGTGGCGGATGAAGGACTCCATCTTTAACATGTGCCCGATAATCGTACCCGACGAGGTTGAGTTCGATCCCGGGGTTAAGATGACGAATCTGAGCAAGAGCCATCTTAAAGCAATCAGCGGCGGCCTCTTTTACAATGTCTTCACACTCCAGGTGGGCCCTTTTCTCCTCAGCAAGGGCAGCACGGGCTTGTTCAAGCTCAGAGCATAGGTCTGCCCGCTGGGTTCGAAGATCTTTCAGGGCGTCTAGGGTTTTGGAGTTAGCCTCTTTAAGAGCAGCACATTCCGAGACATTCTTCTCAAAGGTAAGGAGAAGCTCTTCGGTGGCCTTCCCTGCGCTCGCCCGCGCAATCTCAAATTCCTCCTCAAGTTTTAGTTTAGACCGAGCGGCCTCGTCCTTCTCAGTTTTCAGCTTTCGAGCCTCATTGAACTTTGTCACGTATTTCCCTTTCGGATGTAAGAACGCACGGGCCAACCCTACACCTTGACGAGAGGCGCGTCGAATATCATGAACCATCCCTCGTCAATATCGGCTAGAGGTCGGGGCGTTCATAAAGCGACGAGGCGGTAAGAAGGCGAGTTCAAGCTCTTCGGTCCTAGGACCCTTTTCCCAAGCAAGGCCTCGGGTGATCTTCAAACCGGGAGGTGCGAAGGATACCGAGGAGGAGACGATGGCCCCGCAGACACTTGTTTATCTTTTACCAAAGTAGTGGCTGATGGCTGGGCATGATCAATACTAGGGCCCGGAGAAGTCCGAACCTGGGTAGGTGCCTTGGCTTTCTTAGCTGCTCCGGCTCGGTTTTCCTTCGAGGACTTCCGAGCCTCGGAGGAAGGGCGTTTGCAAGAAGTTTTCTTTTGAGGAGCATTAGGGGCAGGAGCCACAACCGAAAGATATCGGGGCAGTTCCGCCATCTTTTGAGCTGCAAAAATAAATATACAGAGATTAGTAAGAAAGTAAAATCAAGGTATAAGCACAGTAACGATGGAATCACGAGCCGCATCTGATTACGTATTCCGGCTTTGGTGGGACCGAGATGAAGAAAGCGCGCTCCCGGCACCATACGTATTAACATATGATACCAGGCGGTCAACGGACAAGACCTCGTCGGCAGGAAGGTCATCGGACTCTACTTGGTACGAGGTGGAGGTTAACTTGTGATGATCGTACGTCCAGTAAAGGGGGAACCTCCACTCTACATTAAGTGCCTCGGCCCCTTTCAAGAACTAATTTGTTGGCGGGTTTGGCTACCACTTTGAAGAAGCTATTCTTAAAGTGTTTAAATGAATTAGAGAATGCCGTCAGCAGTTTTCTATCTGGGTCACCCCGGAGAGAGGTAAGTCCCTTTAACTTCTCTTCCTCTTTACCAGAGCAGGGAGTGAAAGGGCAAAAAAAGGAAAAGAATAAAGTGGCAGTACACGGAATAGGGACCGAGAAGGACGACATAGTTGCTCAAAAGCAACTATGTAAGCCCACCCGTTGGGGTGAAGTTGAGAAGGGGCTAGGTGGAGATGGTTTAAGCATGACATACGAAACTTGGTAAACGGAAGCGAATACCAAGCCGGGTCGAGATAAGCCTTGTAGAAGAAGAAAAAGTTGGTGAGGCCTTCGGTCCTCGAGACGAGATGGGCTCATCTTCGCTAGGGGCTTAAATGACGGCCCTCAAGGCCCCTAATTTCATTTGACGGATGGCATTGGCGGTCATCAATGAGTGGGTCTTCAACACATCTCGTGTCACCCAAGGATATTGTTCCACAAGATCTTGGTGAGGGTTGGGGTAGTCCGACCTCCCTGCGTCGGATGGGGCACTACTTGGCGAAGACGACGACTCCATTTACCTATAAAAAAACAAAAAATACTAAGGTCAGTAAGTGTGAGAATACCTGACACAGACGTAATAGCCGGTCGAGAAGAAGAAATGGGTGGACGCGTAGGAAGGCGATTCCCAAAACTCGAAGCTGGGGTAGAGACCGACCTATGACGGCAGGAGCCTAAGAAATCTTCGCCAGTGGCGATATAATAGGAGCTTGATTCTAAACAGTCCCAGCAAGGGCCGGCATATCCCTCGGGCATAGGAGCAGGTCTAGGACGAACAGGGGTTTCGCAAAGATTGATAAGGGGTACAGGCACTACCTCGACCTCATCCCGACCTTCGAGAAGAGGTCTCGCAGGGGGACGAGACTCTCCGACGGCTCTCCTACTCGAGCTACCACCTAGGGAAGAGGCAAGCCTTTGCTCCTCGAACAGAGGAATACCAAGCAGCCAATGGCTCATACGAGGATAACGAGCACGGAGTGCTTCCTCCTCTTCGAGGGTTAGGTCGCGACCCGATGAAGAAGGTTGATTAGTTCTATTCATTGTCACCAAATAATGCAGACCTAAAGAGACGAGAAAATGGTAATAAGGAACATAGTGGAGACTCCCCAGGAGTAAAGTCATACGACTACAGGTAGAAAAAGTAAACCTAACAGTATGAAACTACCCAGAAACCCCAGACGAAGCTCAAGCATACTGGTTTACATGAAAACCAGATTATGACACTAAGACCAGAGTGGAGAAATCAGGTAAAAAGCATAATACAGCTAGTAAAGAGGTATAAAGGACTTACCAGGAAGAAGGAAGGACGAACAAAGGATTATCAACGGAAGCAAAAAGCTTGAAAGTCGTTGTAACCAGAGAGCCTAGTTTTTCCCAGAAAGAGAGCAGTAGGCGAAAAACCAGAGAATAGGCGAGTGAAGTAAAGGAAAAGAAGGAGAATTAGGGTTAAAAACTTCGAAATGGAGGGAAAGGCGAAGAGGCGCTAGGGGGAATTAAGGGTAAAACGGAATTCACTGTAAATGAAGGGTGACGTGCACCGGGAAGCACGCGCATTGAATGCGCACGAAATCCAAAGGCGGCAGGAAATGACGGTTGCAGATCCTCTCCATTCCGCAGAGGCCAGGTGGCAGGAACATTCTGATAACGAAGTCGAAAGGATTCCGGCCTCGAAAGCAAGCAACCCACCTGGCCTCACCTCGGGCACGTGAAATCACCGACAGGAGTGCCGGCCTTTGAGATACTACCTCGAGTCTGGGAGCCGGATAAACCACCTCGGGTCGGGTATAGGGGAGGTAGCCGGACGGAACACCTCGGTGCAGGGGGCGGGAGGGCATCCTAGCCGGGGAACAAACCACCCGGAAGCTCAAAACCTTGAACTACCAAGGCGGGGGGCAACGGCATTACGGACGATCCACGGCCCGATAAGGGGCGGCCCATCGAGATCTATCAAATATCTCGGGTTCCTCCTACAATCATGGAACATCTATCATATCTATAATCAAGGGATATGATAGATCAAGCGATTAGGATACCGGTGAAACCCTATAAATACGGGGGTCAAGTCCTAAGGTGCACACGTTCTAACTCAAGCTATTTACTTTTCGTCTCACAACACAACCCCTTTGAACACATACCCCCTCCCCTTGAGCGAAAGGCCTTGTGTCCAGTGATTCATCGCTTCCGGGATATCTCGCTCTCATAGATATTCCGTCATAGCTATCCGATCCAAGATCAAACCACCAGCCTACTGGGCTGGACATCTGTGTTCCACACCGGAACAGTTTTTGACATAATTGTTTTTAAAATCAATTTCGGTGAGCAGTAGAGCACCAAGCAAACTAAAGAGTTGAAACGGCATACAGATTGAGACAAGAGGGTGGCAAGTTCAAATTTGGAAGACGAGATTTGCTGTCAAATATTGAAGGAAGCTTATATTACTCGATTTTACAAAGCGAAAGAAAAAAAAAATAAGAAAACTTATAAAGGCTTTTCGTTTTTTTTCATTTTTCAAAAAGAATATTATTTTTTTTATAAAATGCTCAAATGAAAATTAATTACCAAACAATTTTTTTAGATTTAGATTTATAAAACAAAATATTATTTTGAAAATAGGAAAACAAACAACGACTAAATATTTTTAAATAAATCAATGATAAATTATTAGTAAAAAGCTAATACTAAATATTTTTTCATATTATCATCAATGCCAATAAAATAAAATCTATAACAAATACCATTATTATGTTTTTGGCCAAATGAATAACGTTATTTAAATCTCTTCTAAATAACAATTTGCTCACTTTTTTTTGGCTTAATTTTGACTTCTTTTCAAGGGCGAATGTGTAAATTTAGTAATAAAATGCTTTGCTATGAGCGTCAACATAATTATCTTTTGTTAGATCTAAAAAGAAACATAATTTTTTTTAAGGTAGCATATATGGTAATTTTATTCTCACTCTCTATTATTTTAATATATTTTTAGAAGTATGTGCCTTTTTAATGAAAAATATATCACCTAGACGGTATGGAAGTAAGTCTATTTCAGTTAACCCTAAAAGATTCTGAAATTTCACTATACCCTTTGGGTCAAATTGAAATTAAGATTTGAGGGTGAAAAGACAATGATGCTCTTGCTTTATTTTTTGAATTCTCTAATTTGTGTTGTAAATGCATATATTTGTTTTGTAAATTCCCTTATTTGTTATGTGAATGACCAAAATTTTATAACTCCATGGATTTATTTAAATACCTTTGTTTGTCTTGTAAATATCTTTATTTGTCTTCTAAATTTTCTTATTTCTCTTGTAAATGACTAAAATATTATTGTTAACTCCTTCATTTTCTATGAATCCCTTTATTTGTTATAAATGCTCATATTTGTCTTATAAAAATGCTCTTATTTTTTTTTTTAAAAAAGTAAGGGTATTATTGGTTTTTTACTTGAAAAACTTAATTTCATTTTAAACCAAGCGGTACGGTGAAATTTCAGAATTTTTTTAGGGTTGATTTGAAATATAATTGTTTCCATGGGGTCTAAGTGATATTTACTCATTAAAAAAACGCACATATTTCAAAAATATATTAAAATAATAAAGAGTGAAAAGATTGGTGAGACCCATAATACAAAAAGTCATGAAAGTTAGCCAAGGTTAACGACATTGTCATATATGCTACCTTAAAAATGTGCATGTCTACTTTTGAAACCAACAAAAAATAATTGTGTCGGGTGCTTATAAAAAATAGTTCATTGCTAATTTACCCTTTTTATATATAAAAGGATTTGACCACACCATAAAACTATCTCATGTCATTTGACCTAGTTAGTCAGCTAAAAGAAATTGATATAGCTAAAAGAAATTGATATATAACCTTTTTTTCTAAATAAAAATTGAGGTAAGTTGAGTAGCAGGAATTCATTAGGATTAGTCATGTCTCAAGACTTTTTTTTTAAAAAAAAACTTATAAAAAAACTTACAGATTACTAATATCTTCACATCTGTAGTGTGATTTGAATTCTTAGCAATATGTGTTATGAACTAGCTTCTTACTATATTTTTCTTTGATAATCACTAGCTCCTTACTATTGATTTAAACATTTTACCTACTTATTGTTTCAAAATAAATGTCTACTTTTAGAATAAGAAAATACGTGTGTATTTTATTATATATGAAATTTAGCTAAGTTGAATTGAACGTGAAAATTAAAGTAAGTCTTTTTTTTTTCCTTTCAAAAAAACACTAATAGAAATAATTTTAGTTACCTACGAACAAGATTTTCATACTAGTCAAATTAGAAGATATTTCTTTGGACCTTATCCTACTACTAAGATTTAAACTCATGACTTTGGAATATAAGTCATATAAACATTTAGTTAACCATAGCTAACTCAATCTTTGTTTATTAGTTTTTTTATAATTAAATGACCCATTGATTTTGTTTTTTCGTTTTATGTTTTGGTCATCTTTATTTGGACAAGATGGATTTATGACAACTAGTAGGGACCTTTAAGGTGTCAAGCCTTGGCTCCTGGCCTGTAACATGACCTAATCACGTTTTGTTTTCTTATTTGATCCGACCCAGCCCAACATATTATTTTATTAACCATTTTTTTTATATATATTAACAATAAAAAATTTAAAATGTTTACCTCATAAGGAAAAAGTCAACTGGCACATTGATTTTTTTAATAGTAAAAATAATTACTGTACTTTTTATTCTTCTTCTATACATTATGTCAACTTATATGTCATCAGCCCGTATCATTTGAGTTAATCTCGAAGTGCATTTTAATTGATAATTCTTCTAACTGTTCTTCTTTCAACTAAACTACAAAGAAAAAGCTTAGTTGCATCAATGAGTGATAAAATAATTATTTTTTCATTATTATTTGATATATCACTAATACTAATACTAATATATTTAGAGAAAACTATTTTGCAAGTATCTGTACCTTCTTTCAATTTTTAACTTAGTACAAGTAGATGTGGGTTTTTCTCTTAATTAAATATTTTAATTTTGTTTTGTTGGTACTATTAGCTTTTATAACTTTACTCTGTTAGTAACGTTAGTGCCTGTATAAAAGCTAAGGGTATTAACAGAAAAATACCTTAGATGCTCTTATTGAAATTTGAAAAACGATATGACGACATTAACAGTTTAATAAGTAAAAATTTTAACTTACCAAATATAATAACAACTAAGACAACAACTAATTTCACTAAATTTCCTACTGAATATTAAAGACAATAACAATTTAATAAGTAAGAAGTTTAATTTATCATATAAATAGAATAAGGTAGTAACAACTAATTTCACAAAAAATTATTGCTTGAAATTAATGAATAATTTTGCAAGTAATAATTTAACTTATCAAATAACAACCACAACAGTAACTAAAAAAAGTCATAACTAACATGGTAATGTCCCTACAAAAACTATCAATAACATAACCCTGGGATGTGACAATTTCATTAAGGGTAGTTAAGACATTTAAGAAAAAACTTAATTCCAAGATATGTCGACATAAGAACTTTATAGAATTTAAGTCATTTTGAGGGACTATTTCAAAATTCTTTGTGTGGTTCTTATACGCGTTTCTCCATTAATCCAATCGTTCTTTACTTCACCTTTATAATTCAAATTTTGGTTGACACACATCATAACTTGACGAGGCCAGCAATCATGAAGAACAAAGTGGGATTGCCCACAGCACTAAACCTACCCACCATAAAAAGAAAAAGAAGCCAACCACCAACATGTGCACTATGGGAAGGCAAGTCAACGTGGGCAACAACAAATTAATTTAAATTTGGAAACATTCATGTGGTTCTCCAACTTTTCTAAATTAAACATAAATGAGCAATGAATACTCAAAATCTAACTCATCACAGTATCAAACAAAAAACCTTTTTCTAAAATAGAAATGGGAGTGAATAAAAAATTAGTACATTCTTGTCACTCAAAAATTATAAATTTTACTATAAAATACAATGTCCATGACAAATTGTTTATTCATAAAAAATAATGGGAAAATATCAATGAGGTTCCAAGGTAGATAAAAAAATATCAAAAAGTCTTAACCCTAAACCCCTTTATAAAAAAGTCCTTAGGGACTTTTTTGATATTAATTATGGAATTGTTCTCATAAAAAAGTCACGTTGTCAAAAGGGCTTTTCATATTGTCAAAATGGCTTTATCGGTTGTTGAAATGTCCCTATGAAAATCTCGTTGTCAAAATGGTTTTTCATGTTGTCAAAATGACTTTTTCTGTTGTCAAAAATTCTCTGAGTTTTTCTCCGACGTGTAGAATTTTAGAAACCTGGAAAATTTTTAGCAACAAGAAAAGCCATTTTGACCATGATATTTTCATAGGGACATTTTAACAACTAATAAAGTCAATTTGACAATAAGACTTTTTTGTGAGAGGAATTCTGTAATTAATATAAAAAAAAATCCCTAAAAACTTTTTTGAGAGGGATCTGGGATTAGGACTTTTTTGATATTTTTTATCTACTTTGGGACCTCACTGATATTTTCCCAAAAACAATATTGTAACTCAAGCAACAAAAGAAGGAGGCATCCCAATCAATTTAGAGTTCAAAGGATCGTTGTTGTCTTCTTCTTCGGCAAGCACTGCCTCTAGCCTTTGTCTTCTTGTTAGGTAGGCACTTGAGCTAGTGAGGTGAAAAGAAGAGAGAAAGAGTAAAAAGAATGGGCGGAGAAGAGAGTCATAAAGGGTAGGACAAATCTTTTTCCAACATTTGCAAATCCTTTTTTGCTACTTGCAGATGAATCTATAATTATGTAATTAAAATCACTTATTTGTCTTTTTCACACTTTGAGGGTATTTTTCTAGGATTTCCCCCCTTTTTACTTTTCTTAAAACTTTTACCCAAATTAAATTAACTACTTAGTTTTTGCAAGTTAAAAATAAAAATCAACAATATGTATAGTTGGTTTAATTCCATATTTCACTTTTGTCCGTTATTTTGGTTTAATTTTCATTTTGTTCATACACATGTACACACATATATACACACACCTTTTGTGTAACATCCCATTTTCAAAAGCAGTATATTTTTTTTTTCATCAGAGTAGAGCATCAGAGCAATTGAGTAACTGATACATTTATTCAAATTGTCGTAAGTACATTGATTCTGAAGCGGTACATTGACCGAGAGTTTTCAAAATGAATAACACCCGAAGAAAGTCTTGATCGGGACTACTGTACGGCACGCTCGCCTTTCTCTCCACGGTCCTCGGTTCTTCCCGAACGACGCTATGATAAGGCGAGATCCATTACAATTTGGATCTCGGGTATGATTAACCTCATGCTTAAAAACGACTACATATACACGACAGCAATGACAATCAATACAACAGTCCATAACGGATGTATGATTAAAAATACATAACCACGTATGTAAGATAATAACCACGTATGTAACATAACCACGTATGATACAACAATAATAACCTCGTATGTGACATAACCACGTATGTGACATAACCGTGTATATAACATAACCACGTATGCTACAACAACAAACGAGAACACAACAAACATATATAATCATACAATAACCATCGAGTTAGTGTTACGACGCGAACGTACCTTTTGGCGGTACAACGGAACTTTTACGGAAAAACGTGAAATTCGGACGGCGGGAAAAACAAATGATATGACGGCTGCACTGGCGGCTCGGCAATGGTACGATTATCTCAGATATCCTATAAGGATAATATTTAACAACTTTTAGCAGCATAACGGGCATTTTAGGTACAAATTACCATTTTGCCCCTGAACCCCTAATCGGCGGAATTTCGCGGAACCCGTTACTTTGACCGTATTCCATTTCAAAATTATCCCCACTATGTTTTTACCTCGTCGGGCATCTTTCAATGCAATGAGGCATAAAAACAAGCATAGGAATATATTACGAAACTTCCTAGATCAAAATAACAGTTCTACTATAACTACGAAGAAAGAACTACGGAAACTAAAAACTAAGGACATAAGAACTTACTCGGAGCTAAGGCACAATTTTTCAGAGCTTCTCTCTCTAGAACCTCTCTCTAGGATCTGAATTTTGGTGTGAAGAATGAGAGCAAGAGAGCTTGCTATTTATAGAGAAAAATAGGGACAAGGTGGGAATTTCCAAAAAGTCTTGAGAAATGATTCGGGCGTTGGATCTAGGGTTTTGTAAGATGGAATCTTGGCCATCCATGGTCTTGGTCGACATCTAGGGCCCAAAAAGTCAAAGAATGAGTTGTCATCCAATGATGACTCTTGCTTTATGGCCTCGGGTCCAGATAAAGCTACCGATCGTGTGTCCGTTTGCGATTTCGCGAAACTCAAAAATCCGGGCATGCAACTTTGAAGATCTTTTCATCCTCTCTCTTATTATCTATTTTGATCCTCTTTTTGATCATATCCAGGTATTCTCGGTGCGTCGGAAGATATTCGGACAAACGCGTCGTTACGGAAATCGCTTAGATAGAACCAACTTCCGGACAATAATTATTTGAATCGTAAAACGTCCAGTTGTTGTCTAACTTAATCTCGTGTTTAAAAAGACACAATTGTTTCTATAGGTTCTCACTTTGCCTATCGACTCCACTCTATCGATCAACTTTTCGTCTTATTTGAAATTAGGGTTTTCGGTTGCGGAATCGACGTACGGTAAATTCTTTCTTCGTGTAGAATTTCACTTGTGCTTAATTTGATCAGTCTGAAAAGACTTTTACCTCTGGTTTACCTGTAGAATTTATTTCTAACTTTTCCCCTTGCCTATAAGGTGACTCACCGCATTATATTATTATTTTATTCTAATTACCATTTTAATTATTTAAACAATTCTTTTTAATTAAAAATACTTAGAATTTCGGCCCCCTCTTTTAAAAATTCAGGTTTATTTATTTTTCTATAATTTTTTCCATTTTTTTAAAATATAATATTTTTTACCAAAAATTCCCGTTTTACCCCGCCGTTAGGGCTTAATCAGACCTAATTTCTTCGTTTAGTGATCTTTTTAGGATCAGGTTTCTTCATATATTTATCTTTACCAATTTTACAGTATATTTTTATCTTACAAACTTTTATCGACCTTTGTCATTTTATATCCTATGTAAAATATTAAAAATGTTTACTCCATGAGTTTACTTTATGGTTACGAAATGTTTTTTAAACTTTTCTTCATGTTATTTCCTCTGAAATAATTTATTAAATTCTCATATTTAGGGATAACACTTCCATATTTTTCTCATAATTTTTCATGATCTTTCGATCTTATCATAATATTTTTATTTGTTTTTATCACCATTATATCATTTTTAGTCATTACGTTCATTGATTTTCTGTAACTTTTTTGACAATTTACTCTATAATTATAACAATTTTCTATAACATTTTTAAGCTCATGATTTTGCTTTATCAAAATATTCGTTAATTTCCTTTATCTCAAAACTTCCCATTTTTAAAATCAAGGTATTACATTTTGTCTCTTAAAATTGTTCAACTTTTGTTGAGCTAAGTAATCTTATTTTAAGTTTCATTTCAATCCTTAATTTTATTTGTTTTCAATTCATAGAACTTTTATATAAAACATTTTAACTTAACAACTTCAGGAGGCAAAACAATTGAGTAGCTATAAAATTAGTGGTCAAATAAGAATGAAATAGAATCAAAAGATCAAATATAAAGTTAAATTCAAGGACTGAATTAGTTTTTTAATCAAATTCTTAAGCCTTGAGGGGTTATTTTTTGGTACATGGATTTAGAGGGAGAGAAAGTTTTTATAAGTTGGATTTTAAAAATTAGAGAAGTAGGGCTATTAAATTTTAATAAATATATATGTAAAATGAAAGAGTAAGAAAAATAAATTACATTTTTTTAATCACACCTCTTCCTTCTTTTTTTTTTTTTTTTTTTTTTAAAAAAAATTTCAACACATAGACATCCCCAAAAAATTCCCTCAAATATAAAAATGCTACACAATTAGATTACACATTCTCTCTCTAAAAGGGGGCTGGGGCTATGGTCGTAATTTTAGACAAATTTATTTAAGAATAATGCTATTTTATTGAATTAAACTTTGTCAAATGGATTAAGTGGATCATGTGTAATAATGAAGATTTGGATTATAAGGAATAATTTTGTGAAAGTTTTTAAAAACATGAATTAGTTAAGCCAAATGTTGTATGAATGAAAAAAAGCGTGATTGAAGTGAGGCGGTGAATAAATTACACCAATGTAAGGGATGGGATAATTTTATAGTAAATTTATAAATATTCCGATTATAAAAGGAATAATTTATAGAATTTTTTAATATAAATTAATTTATTCAAATGTTTTATGAATGAAACTATTGGTAATTGAAGTCATGCAATGAAGATATTGCATATATATGTTGAATATTTGTGAGTTTTCTTGCATCTAGAGAAAGATTTTTCAATATGAAAAAAATAAAGTGGTAGCAATAATTATGGATTAGTTAGAAGCTTTGAAAATCTCCGGCTTCTTGTTGTTAAAGCAAATATGCACATTCAAAGGAAGCTATTATTAAATGATCATTAATTTGATGGTTGAACTATATAATGAAGGCTTCATGAAGAAGAAATGGACATAAAAATATAGCGGTGAGCACTTTATAGTTCACATTAATATTTTTGATCAAGTATTCACATTAAATTAAGTTTACTGTCTATGCTCAAAAATTTAAGTTTGGTGTCTTTTCTATTTATCTTAAATGATCAATATAATTTGGCCAAAAAAAATAAACAAAGATCAACATAAAACATAAAAAAATTATAATAAATCACATTGTTTATAAGTAATGGACAATGCCACTTAGCATTAGTCTATGTGTAATGTATGTGAAAAAATATTTAGTTTTGGCCAATACTCAGTATTTACGGAATGAAATCATGAAAAATGGTAAATATACCTTTCAAAAGAGATTAAGAGAAGTGGTGAGGTGGGCCCCACATTTAATTATGATATACGTGGGCCATGTACCTCTTGTGTCACTTTTTTTTTTTTTTTTTTTTTTTTTTTTTTAAAAAAAAAATCCCTAAATAATTTGATCAATTAAAATGTTGAGATTTTGATTATTTGCCCAAACTCTAAGCTTCAAATGAGGGACTTCAAAAATTCGAGTTAATCCTTGCTTGAAACTTCAATTTCTTGCTATGGGTAACTTACAAATGTTTTTTAAAACTTAATTTTGTGGCTGAAATTCAAGTTTTGGGTAATTTTTCTATTAATGAAGGAATTATTGTGAATTTTTTAGGCATTTTAGTTAGGAGGAATATCCAAATATTGTTTGCTAAGAGATTATTTCAGATAGAAACCTCACAAGGTAAAGAGCTTGTGTGTCAATCTTTATGACAAATGGAGTTGGTCTGAATCATCATTTTAAATTTGATATTAAAAGAATTTGTTGGTATAAATGGTATTGGAATGATACAAGTAACTTCCTTTTACATGTTGAGTATACAAAATTTGAAATTGGCTTCTCTCAATTACCTTTATCTCATTTTCTCCTCCTTTAATTTGCCCTTTCTCATCACAATTGATTGATTATAATTATAATAATTCAGATCGAATATTTTACCAAACTATTATTATAATTTTATATAAAAATATTTAAATAAGTGCATTAGTTCATTCTTATTAGCACTAGAGGAAATAAGTGCATTAGTTCATTCTCATTCACACATCAAGTGATACTTGAATAACATTTCTAAGCAATGGTTGTGAATATATGTGATCGTATGACTAACAATTAACTAGGAGTATTAGACCCAACGTGATTACTTGATTTTAACTAAGACTTGATGAATTTTGACTCCCATATCATTTTGTCTACTAGGATAGTAATTGAACCAATGCCAAGAGATTCACCTCATTCATTCCCATATCCATCTCATTTCTATCCAAAAAGACAAAAAATATAGTAGTTTAGGATTTTAGTTCAATTTTGCATCTACATACTTTCAAAAAAAAAAAAACTATTTTCCCCTTGTTTTTATTGTATTACATGTCATTTAGATCTCCTAAGACCCAATAAAAAAATAATCAAGAAAGAGATTATGATCCTAGATTTTCCTATACACAATTTATTTTTGGTTAATTGTTGATCGTGGTCTCCAAGACTAACAAAACAAAAGTCCTCCTCAAGTATATTATCATGATGAGGCATTACATGACTTGGAAATTTCAAAACAACAACCCACGTGAACAAACAAAGACACCCACATCCTTCTCCATGACATAAATACATTCGATAATAATATCGAAAGATGACTTTAAACATTGATCTTATAAATTGCTTATGCTCTTTCTCCTTCTCGCTATCCTCTTCGCATTCATCATCAGGGAATTTCTTAATGTCGAATCCATTTTAGCTTTATGTCGTCGAGTATGTGTTTCTTGAAGCTTCAACCTTGACTATTATTGGTGAGCTTACATCCTCCTCCTCACGTGCTGGCTAAGGTACGAGTCCAACACAAGGTGTCACTCTTTACATTCAAGAGAATCTATCCGCAACGATTAACTCGCCATCTGTCTTAATCCTTTCCCCTTTTTTTTCACTTCCTATTCATGGCATAAGTGACAGTACATATTCGAAGAGAGAGATGCCTCTTCATGGTCCAATGAATCCTCCATGACCAAGTCATATTCTCCACCTCCATGAAAGGATTCATTGTGGCAGTACATGGGAAGACGCCAAAAAATGAAACAACTGAAAATTTTTCAAGGGTCAATAAGTTGTACAAATAAAAACAAAAGAGAGAAGTTGAATGGAAGAGATGAAAAATGAGTAATGGCTAGGGAAAAAGACAAAATTGAAGAATAAATGCATGGGAGAGAGGAGTGGGAAACAGGGGCCAAGGAATGAGTGCCAGTAATTTAATAAGGAAAAATATGTATATCTACATGAAAAAGTAAATTAGGTGAGTTATATATGAACAAATTTTACACACTCTCGTTTGCCTTTTAAATAGATCTAGAGGAGTAGTCATTCTAAAATTTGATATGAACATCATACGAAAATCGAAAGGGCGATTCGCGCGCCTTTGTGTTCTACTTGATCTGACAAAGTCGCTACAACCGTGTATAATGTTGAACGATAAATAAAAGAAGATTGAATGTGATGGGCTCCATCGAATATCTTCAACTGTGGCAACTATGGCCATGACGCTGAGCACTATCCAGTTACCAAACCCAAAACAACTATGGTACACACGAGTTAGCACAAAGCAATCGAATGGAGAATGTGTTTTTGGAGACGAGGATCTAGGGCACAGGAGAGGGTGCAAATGTCAGAGAGAGAGTGAGAAGCTATGTCTAAGAAGGGTAAAGTGGAGGGAAAGCGTTGGAGTGAGGTAGACGAAGGGTCTAGAGAAGTTAATCAAGCACTAACGGCTCAACGGTTATGGATTGGGAGTTGAGAAAATTTGAAAGGTTGAGAGAAGTTTGAGAGGAAATGTGGAAGGGTGCGAATGAAAAGATCACTGGAAGTGGAAGTGAGATTCAGATATAATCTGACTTTTCATAGGTTTGCACTCGAGTGATGTTTTAGTCACTACTACAAAAAACAGAAACTGTATTCCCAAAAAGCATCTGTTTTTTTAAAAAAGGGAAGTAAAAAAATAAAAGTGATGACATTTTTGTAATTATGTAGAGGAATTTTGAGATATTAGGTGTCCCTTTAACAAAAACGAACGCTAAAAGCATACTTTTGTCGTCCCAATTTATAAAAGAGACGCTAAAAGTAGGGATTTTTGGAGTCCTACCTCTAAAAGGGATGCCAAAAGTAGAGATTTTGGCGCCAAAACATTACTTTTTGAAAGGCAGAATATCACCTAAGAGGGGCGGTAAATCGGGTGATTTAAAAACTTATCGATTTTCCTTGAAAATCACACATAGAACAAAGCAGAACAGAGGAGAGAAAGAGAATGATTGACACAAGAGATTTATACTAGTTTGGTCTAAACTCTTAACCTACGTCCTGTCCCCAAACTCTCTAGGTATTATTTCACTATCTCTTTCAATTGATTATACACTCTGTTAATCTTAAGTGATCCTCTCTCTAGGATTCACTCCCCCTTACAAGTTGTAATCAATACACCCACTTTCAAGGTCCCACTACCTTGAGTTTCTTTACAGAAATGATGAATATAATTTAACTCTCTAAAAGAGTATATAGATAAACACTGAAGATTAGATATCCGAAGAGTACACAGTAATGAATGAAACAGTAAATGCGTATAGTTCGTTTGAGCGTTTGTGTTTTTGGTTGTTGAATCGTATTGAATGCTTTTGCTTATATTTGGTGAAGGCAATTAATGACCGTTGAGAAGCTTTCAATGAATCGTCGTGAGTAATCAATATAGCCGTTAGACGTTGAAGTTTATCCGTTACTCACATTCTTCGATTCTGCAAATGATCGCCGTCATTCACCGCTTTGACATTCTTTTTGTTTTGCTCGTTGAATGATGTAGCTTTCAATAAGGGAAAGGGAACATAAGTGCCTTCAGTTTGCTCAGAGAATGGTTTCCAAAAACATGCTTGGTTTTCTGCAACTTCATTAAATGCATATGACATAATCAAATGCTTTTTGATTAATCTGTATTTAATCTCTCATTTAATCATCTGAAACTCATTAATAACATGATTAAGCATAGTTAGAAACAATAATGAGTGATGATAAGAAATTATCAAATCACCATCAAAGATTTAAGTTTTATGGACATGGTGATTTGCAAAACTAGAGTCCAACTCGAGTTGATTTCAAGCACACTCGAGTTGACCATTTCACACTTGAGTCACAGTTACAACTTCTTTGAAAAACAATGTTTGAAAGTAATGGGAAGATGTCTCTGTATGAACTTAACTCAAGTAAAAAATGTTCACTTCAAGTTGATGACTCGACTCACACAAGTTCCACTCGAATCAACATCATTTTCATAAATGTCTTCAAGTTAAGTCTTTGAAAATGATTTGAACATCGAACTAACTCGAGTCATTAAGTGATGACTCGAGTTGTCAAAATATGTTTAGAGAAAATCTTTCCAGGTTACACTCAAGCCATTCAATGCTAGCTCGAGTCAATATTTTGACTGTTAAAGTATTTTGAATAAGGGACTTAATATAATTGAAAAATAATTTCAAGTCCACAAGAGTCCACTTGAGTCACACAATACTGGTTCGAGTCAACATCATTTCATAAAACATTTCACAAATTCTTTTAGCTCGAGTCACATAAAAATAACTTGAGTCAGTCAGAGTTAAAGCACATTTTGACTAAGGTTTAAAAAGCACTTGACTCAAGTCTGACAACCTCTAACTCGAGTCAATTTAATAGATACTTAAAACCAGTTATTGATTCAAGTTTAACCAAGTTAAAAACATTTTTACTTGAATCATTAACTTCCTTTTATTTACAATTGTCTGTTATCATCAAAACACACATAGAGAACTAATACTTTTGGCGTCCCTTTTAGAATTGGGATGCCAAAAGTTCTCTTTTTGTGTCCCCAATTAAAAATTGGGATGCCTAAAGTCTTTTGAATGTCAAATCCAATTAAAGCCAGCCTTGCCATAAACCAGAGCACCTATCTAAACCATGTGGCTACTCCTCTTAAAGTGTGCTCGTATGTGTAAGAGAAACTCATTTTCATCACTTTGTGTTTAACCCTTGAGCACAAGGATCGCCCCAAGGGTTGGACCTTCCCTACAGGTTAGATCTATAGGTTTGATTAAACCTTCCCTTCTCTTATTTGCTCCTCTAATTTCTTCACCTGGTGTTGGTCAGATTTCCTTATGACAAGTGAACTAGTCAAACAAGTAATAAAGTGATAAGTAGAACATCGTCCCAAAGAGATTATAACACTACCTTATGCAATACGAAAGTGAATGAGAGTCGCTTGATTTAGTAGGGTGTGTAATGTGAACACTTGATCCCATTTGAGAGTTAGTGTTGTGTATCACTTGAGTGGGCCCCTTTCTGGCGTTTTCACATGTTGTCTGTTTAGGTTTTTTTTCTCTCAGCACTCGAGTTCTTAAGAGCCTCAATCGAGTTCATCACTAGAGTTCCCCTTTTATTCACTCGAGTGGCATTTGAGCACTTAAAGTGATTTTTCAATTTTTCTTGGCATCACTCAATTTCTATCCTTGTCACTCGAGTGATTGCTCATCATTTTCACAATCACTCGAGTTCCCTTGCAAGTGATCCTTTCTCTGTTTGACTAAGTTTTTCAGTGCAAGAATAAGGGATCCAAAAAAACAAATTTCTAGGTACTCCGGTACTTAAGTTAGTAATTAAATCATCAAAAAATTCTTAAAATTATTTATAATGAAAGGAATTACTCACAATTCATTAGGATTTACCATTCCTAATTCTCTTCTTATGTAAAGAAATTGATCATTTGCTAATGGTTTTGTGAATATATCAGCTAACTAAAGGTGAGTAAGAATGAACATCACTTTAACATCCTTCTTTTGAACACGGTCTTTGATGAAATGATGTCTTACATCAATATGCTTGGTCCTAGAGTGTTGAACGGGATTTTCCGCCAAGCTTATTGTGCTTGTGTTATCATAGTATATGGGAATCTCCTTCAAATGGGTCTTGAAGTTGTTGTTTTAGTCAAAGTACTTGAGCACAATAACTTGAGGTAGCAATGTACTCAGCTTAAGTTGATGATAAAGATACAGTGTTCCGCTTCTTGTTCAACCATGATACGATTGAGCCACCAAGCAATTGACATTGTCAACTGGTACTTTTCCTATCAGTTTTGGATCCTCCATGATCTGAATCTGAATATGCAGTAAGATATTCATTGCCTCCTTTTGGGTACCATATCCCAAGTTCTGTTGTGTCAGCAAAATATATGAATATCCTTTTTATAGTCTCAGCATGTGATTCCTTAGGCACAGACTAATACCTTGCACACATCCCTACACTAAATTGAATATATGGCCTGCTAGTAGTTAGATATAGCAAAGAACCAATCATTCCTCAATATTTGGTGATGTTGACGTCTGGTCCTTTGCATCAACATCAAGCAGCACTGTTAAACTCATGGGAGTGCCTTGGCATGATCTATTCCATACTTCTTCAAGAGTTCTCTGAGGTATTTGGTTTGTGAAATTAATATCACATTCTTCTTCTGCTTGATTTGTAGTCTGAGGAAGAAGTTTAATTCTTCCATCATAGACATTTCAAATTCACCCTGCATAATATTTGAAAATTCTTAGTAGAGAGAATCGTTAGTCCAAATTTGAGTTCCAATAATAAGAGATATCAATAGTTATACTGTATAATTTTTTATTTATATTATAATCTTGAAAGATTATTGCTAAGGTTGGCACCCACTATTGATTTAGGTATAGTTATGAGGCATGAACATGCTTTTTTATATTGATGTTGATTTATAATTAAGGGTTAAGGTGCAAAAATACACATGTGATTTTCCTAAAAGTATACCCAACACCAAGTGCTTTAGTGGCTATGTGGTTACAAAAGTGGAGTAAAAATGTCCATTGACCGTTAGTTTGACTTTTTTGTATTTTTAAGGCTAACATAGACGATGACTCAACTAAATTTCATCCTAACTGGCAGTAAAGAACTAGAGAAAATTACAAAAAATGGCATAGATATTTTGGAAATTACAGCTCAGTCTTTCTCTCTCCAATTCCCCTTCGCTCTCTCTCAATCCTAATCTTACCTATCGAGCCGCCCATCTCCACCTCCTCACCGCTGTTGCCACCTTTTTGTAATTTTCAAAACTATATGGGCCCTAATATATTTTTTTTCTCCAGTTCTCCACTGCCAGCTAAGATGAAATTTAGTTGAGTCATCATACATGTCACCTTAAAAATATAAAAAGTCAAACTAACGGTCAATGGGTATTTTTGCTTCACTTTTATAACCATATAGTCACTTTTACACCCAAAAAAGCACTTGGTGCTGGGTGCACTTTTGGAAAAACCACATGTGTATTTTTTACACCTTAACCCTAAAATAATGAATAATAAATATCTATTTTTTGTTCAATTTTCAAATTGAAACATCTTGAATGTACTAAATTATAAATTTAAATTTGTTTAAAATTTACATTTAGTAATACAATCATAAATTTGTAATATTATTTATTTTCTTAAAAAAATCTTATTCAGTAAACTTTATAACATTCTAATATAATACACTTGTGTGTATACAAATTAAAAAATTATTTATTTTTATTTAAAGTAAAATTTAAAAATTATTTCCTTTATCATTAAATTTATATTAAAATATTATTATAAAAATAAAAAAAATTATAATCGAAATAGTAATATAAATATATTATATTTATGATTATAATTATAATTTAACATATGTGAACTTTTCAATAGATTATATAAAAATAAAAATATATAGTATAAATATTTTTTACCAAATATTTTTAATAAAAAGTATTAATTATTAATATATATTTACATGACAAAAATTAAATAGAAATATATAAAATTATATATATAATTATAAGTTTTTATTAAAATAAAAATAATATGTTGGCAAACAATGTATAAGATAAAAATATATATGTGTTTATGATGTGAATTTCATAAATTAATCTTAGCTTAATTAGTAAAGGCTTTGACGCCATCAAGTTAAAGGGTTCCAACCATGGTTATTATGCCTGAATTAGATTGATTCAGATCGGCCAATAAACTGATGAACTGGCCAATTAACCGGTTCAGGTGAGCTCTTAATCTAAGGTCTCATGAACTCGGCCGACTCAGCTTGACCCGATTATAACTCGGGCCAATCGTTTAATCCTTTTTTTTTTCATCTTCTTAATATTAGAATATGAAAAGTGAAACTAAAAAAATTAATTCAGAAGGTTTCAATGCCACGACCTACAATTGCTCTTTTTCTTCTTCTCACTCTCGGCCGCCGAGGCGAGGTGCTCTGATGAGCCCTAATTTGGTGGCGTTGGGTGAATGTTTTCCTCACTCAAATTTGCCTTTGCTATTTATATTCCCCATTGCTCACGCCATCATGTTTAGACGCCATTTGCTTCTTCTCGCTCTCGAACACCATGGGCAGTTGCAAGGTTTGATCTTTGGGGTCAGACTTCTGTTGGTTATGATTAGTTTTGATGATGTCTTATATAGATGCCATTCTTAAGAGCAAAAAGGTTGCACACTACATTTACATTATGCTTTGACTAATTCTTATATTGAATGTAGATGCAAAGTTTAATAATGGAGATTGATCAAGGAAGTAGATTGAAGAAAGAAGTTCTTGCACATAATATAATGGGAATATCGAATGTCAAGGAAGCAAGAAGCTATCAAAGGAATTTGGGAATAATCAGAAGAAGAGGATATTGAAGAAGGTAGAAATTTGTAAAGAATGATGAGTCCAAGTTAAATGATGAAGAATGATCAATTTGGGAGATGAAAGAAGGAAGAACTTGTGTATGGAATGAAGATATCATTATTCAAGTTCTTATATTGATGCTAGAAGTCTCCAAGATTATATGGAAGTTGGAATGGCTCAATTCGAGTGTTAAATCAAGCAAATATGAGGTTCAAGATGAGAAAACTCGAGTTTGGAACTCAAACATCGAGTTTTGAGTTCCAAAACTCGAGGTTTGAGTTCCAAACTCGAGTTTTGTGTCCTAAACTCGAGTCGTAAAGAATGATGAGTCCAAGTTAAATGATGAAGAATGATCAAGTTGGGAGATGAAAGAAGGAAGAACTTGCTGTATGGAATGAAGATATCATTATTCAAGTTCTTATATTGATGCTAGAAGTCTCCAAGATTATATGGAAGTTGGAATGGCTCAATTCAGTGTTAAATCAAGCAAATATGAGGTTCAAGATGAATTACGGTGATATCTAATTCTTACCTCATACTATGATTATATGAAATTTATTTTTGTTTTGCCTTTGGTTAAGTTAAAAGGTTTTGTAACTTATTCAATTTCAATCAGCAACTTTACTGTCAAAGCAAAACTCCAGGTTTCCAGAGAAACCTCCAGATTTCGTCATACAGAGACTTCTCATCAATTTTTCTGGAAAATGAAAAACTCGAGGTTACTGTTCAAACCTCGAGGTTTTGACTTACAGAGAGTCTCCTAAGGTTTGAACTCTTGAAAACCTCCGGTTTTGTGAAAAACCTCCGGGTTTGAGCTAAATGAAGTTTTCTCAAAGTTTTGAGAAAACTCGAGGTTTCTGGACAAACCTCGAGGTTTGTCTAGGCGAAAGTATCTATGTCTTTCCAACTTATAAAACCTCCAGTTTTACCTTCAAACCTCTAGGTTTATGATTTGGCGCAAAAACTCAGAATTTCACATTTAAGCGAAACCTCGAGTTTTGACAACCAGAGAGCACACGTCTTTTCTCTGATTTTGAAAACCTCCAGTTTCCAAGAAATCCTCCGAGTTTTTGACTTGGCACGATGTCACAAAGCTTTCATATTTAAATGAAAACTCGAGGTTTCTGGTAAAACCTCGAGGTTTGGCCAAGCAGAGAGTCTGATGCTTTTCATAGTTTTGAAAACCTTCGGTTTTGGATGAAAACCTCCAGTTTCGATGTTTTGGACTTAAATCAATTTTACGTGCTACAGTCCAAAACTCGAGGTTTGAGAAGCAAACCTCGAGGTTTCATCGCTGGATCTGAAATTCAAATTTAACGATTTTGTAAAACCTTCTTGTTTGATCTTAATACTTCCTACCATCATTCACTAATATTCCTAACTATGTTTAATCAATTTGTTAGTGAATTTTTGATAATCAAACAAGTGAATTTGTGCATAACTTTCTGAGTTTATGTTTTTGAAATGCACAATTCTAAAATTTGTTTGGATTTCAATTCACTAAGTTTTATAAAAATGTATAAAAATGCTTTGACAAATACTCATACTTTGGTTGCATTCAAATGATATTTCAAAATTGGAAGTTAATATTGTATATTGAATGTTGGATATGCTTCAAATCTATTTGGTAGAAGTTTCCCTATCATTCACATGTTGATCTTTGGTATTCAATGTGTTGCTTGAACTCCTCTTTCTTTATTCTCTAACTAGTTGGACCTCATGTCTAGCAAGTTGATCATCTATGAGTTTCAAGCTTATCTCCAGAAAAGAATTCAATTTGTGAAAATCTTATGCCCATTGTATAAATCCTTGTTGGTCAAGATATTCCAAGCTTTATGAATGCTCATTAATGCATTGAATCTTAATGCATTAACCATTAGTGGAACAACTTACTAGGACAATATTATGGAACTCTAATCATTTGGATTAATAAGTTTGTACTTCATCGTCCATGATTCCTAGTACTTCTTGTGTTACTCAAATACATCAGCATTTGTGTTCATCTATATTCGAGTAACTATCTCTGCATATTCCTACTCTTGCCTTGAATGTTCTTATATTTTCAAGACTCTACTCTCTAAGGCAAGATTATCTCTTGGTCGATAGCAAAGTCATTAAGCTTATATATGTTGTGCTAAGCATGTCTTGATAATGCTTTACTTTCATGACTTTGGCTTTTCAGAAAATTCTTCAACATGTTAACTTCAATGTTCAACATGTTTTCTAAAACTGAAGCATACTGATATATTCATTAAACCTATTGATTTCCAATATGTTTATAATGAGCATTGTTTTCAAACATGTTTCAAAAATGAATCTTTCATTCATCAAAATTTTGATTTCATAATGCATTATCACATTTTGAAAGAACATTCAAGATTTGAAACACTTTGCATATTTCATTATCCTTCTTGAAAAATCTGATCTCATTCATAAATTGTGAATTGATAAATGCTTATCTTTATGGATAAGATTTTCTATGCTCAAATTTACATGTATTTTATCAATGACATCTTTTTCGCATAAAATATATTTTCAAATTGTCATTAAGAAATAACATTTTTGGTATCATTTAATTATTCCCCTTTGGATTCATTGGCACGAACTTATTTGATTGGGTAAAATTATGTTCTTAATCTTTGATTGATTATACTCTTTGCTCAAACATAATATGATTTAATTCTATAAGAGCATAAGAGTTGTTATGTCTAATCTTGTGTGGACTCATGATTCATTGAGTACCAAAGAACATATTTTTGCAGGAGCTGATCAAAATGTTTTGTTATTGGATACAAAGAACATAGCTCATTCACATCCTTATGCATCAAATCTGGGAGTTCCTAAATATTGATCACATCATCAGATATTGGCTAGCTAGTGATGCATCTATGGATTACAAATGATTATGACTCAAGTAATTACAATAGTGAGTTTTACAAGAAAATTTGTTCTGTACAAAAACTTTCCTTAATGCACTACAAGGAGAAACTATTCAATTAAGGAAAGATGCTTTGGCGATCAATCATTGAAGCTGAGGAAAGGGATGGAAGCTGAACTACTGATCATATTCATTCGATGAGATACAACTCAAGAAGCCAGTACTTTAGTTTCATTTCACATGTCAAAGGCTATAAGGCTATTTAGAGCACATCACAGATCTCAAAGCTAGCAAATGGACTTCACAGATCGATCATCAATTTGCAAAAACCAACATGAGCATTTCTGAGCTATATCTTTTTATATTCAGTAGAAATGTTGCACATGTTTGGTATCTATATGCTTTAATTGTGAAAGATGTTTTGAAAACCTCTTCAAATTCTTTCAAATTTGTTTTCATAAAAACATTCCAAATTACCTCATATTTAGAAAGAAAACAATCGGGGAGAGAAAATCAGTTCCTTGACTCATTCTTGTCTGGTTTAATATTTGTCTCTCTAAGTATATCTTCTTTATACTTCAACTTTTTGCTAATGACAAATAAGGGGGAGAGAAATGACAAGAAAAATATGTTGGGTTTAATGGAATTTCATATTCATACATATTTTTCTTAAAATATTTGCCATCATTAAAAAGGGGAGAATGTTGGTTATGATTAGTTTTGATGATGTCTTATATAGATGTCATTCTTAAGAGCAAAAAGGTTGCACACTACATTTACATTATGCTTTGACTAATTCTTATATTGAATGTAGATGCAAAGTTTAATAATGGAGATTGATCAAGGAAGTAGATTGAAGAAAGAAGTTCTTGCACATAATATAATGGGAATATCAGAATGTCAAGGAAGCAAGAAGCTATCAAAGGAATTTGGGAATAATCAGAAGAAGAGGATATTGAAGAAGGTAGAAGCTGTAAAGAATGATGAGTCCAAGTTAAATGATCAAGTTGGGAGATGAAAGAAGGAAGAACTTGATGTATGGAATGAAGATATCATTATTCAAGTTCTTATATTGATGCTAGAAGTCTCCAAGATTATATAGAAGTTGGAATGGCTCAATTCAGTGTTAAATCAAGCAAATATGAGGTTCAAGATGAGAAAACTCGAGTTTAGGACACAAAACTTGAGTTTGGAACTCAAACCTCGAGTTTTGGAACTCTAAACTCGAGTTTAGAAGAACTGGACTGAGAAAACTCGAGGTAGCCATCAAAACTCGAGTTTTCAAGTGTCTTCGAGCGTCTCGGACTAGCAAACCTCGAGGTTTCCGTCAAAACCTTGAGTTTCCAGCCTATCATAAGCTCTTCAGCTCCACACTGTTTCACGTTCAGCACGGGCGACGTCTGGTAATTCGATGATATCTTCCAAACCAGAGATCCAATTAAGATGAAATCAGTGGCATATGAAACTAGACTCCAAATGCGTCATTTTTATATACAATTCAAGCCTAAAGGAGTTCAGATCAAGGAGTTATGAATTGTACAAGTTGACAATAAAATTCACGCCACATAGCAAACCAAGCTTCAATTTTTTGAGTGTAACTCACAAAATACAAATAATATTGAGCTGAAATTGGTGGCATATGAAAGTAGACTCACATAGAGTTCCATCAAGAGTTGAACGAACCAAAACGGAGTTCATACCAAGGAGATATGGTCTTCGAAAGTTGACAGTTATTTCAAGAAAGCTGAACAAAGTCAAAACCTCGAGTTTTCATCAGACAGAGAGCAACGAACTTCTGAGTATCTTCAAAACCTCGAGGTTTGGAACCAAAACCTCGAGTTTTGGTCAGACAAAGAGCAATTTGGAGTAAAGCAACCTCAAAACTTGAGTTTTGCAAATAAAACCTCGAGTTTTCATCTCAGCTTCAGAAAATCACCATTTTGAAAATCCTGATTCTTCTGATAAACATCCAGATGATTACCCAAATGATTTATAACACTTCTTAACATTATTTATATCATTTGTGGACATGTTTCAGATGATCAAAGGCTGTTAAACTGAAGATCAAAGGGAAAGTAAATGCTGATGTCATAGCTGGTTCAGAAAACGAAGTTCTAACGGCTAGTTCCATCTGAGTCTAACGGCTATATTTCTTTATCCAACAGTCATTAAATCTTCAAATGGTCATATATTGATCTCTACCTATAAAAGAGGACAGATTCAAGCGAAAAACGAGAGACACAAGATTACATCTTCAACATGCTTATACTATGTTTTTCATAACATTTACTCTCTGTTTTCAATGCTCACATAGTTCTTCATAGAGAGTGAAATTATTTTTAATGTTCTTCAGTGTTTATTCTTCTTCTCTTTCAGAGAGAATATTTCTGATTCTTAAATCATTGTAAGAATCTCAAGTCGTGAGACTTGGAGATTGGGTTATCAGTTTACAACTTGTAAGGGGGAGTGTATCCTAGTTAGAGGATAGCTTCGAGTACGAGTGTGTAAGCGATTGGAAGGAGTATCTCGGTGAGAGATTCGGCTGCACAAGTGCCCGGCTAAACTTGTGAGGTTGTAAAGGCCTTTCTCTTGTGCCTGGTTAAACAAGAGGATAGTGGAAAATCTCAAGTCTTTGCTTGGGATTTGGACGTAGGTCAAGGATTGGGCCGAACCAAGTATAAATCTCTGTTTGCATATTCTCTTCCCTTAACTCTTACATTTCCAGCATATAAGTTTGAATGGCTGATTATCGCTTTATGAATTATTATTGTCATACAATCTACTTTCAGTAAATTGCGAAAAGATTTTCAAACTTTACAAAAGTTTTATCATACACCCAATTCACCCCCCCTCTTGGGTGATAGCCTGACTTTTCATTTGGCATCAGAGCCAGGTTCTTGTTTAAAGGACTTAACCGTCTCAAGAGTTATCAATGGCTAATTTTGGGTGTTGCTCGTTTTCAGAAGGTTTTGATTATACCATTCCACCGTTCTTCAAAGATATTGATTTTTGGTTTTGGAAAGCTAGAATGACTAGTTTTATTAAAGCAACTGATTTTCATATGTGGAATGTTTTTACAAATGTTTTTGATTTTAAACCAAGAAAGGATTGGACTGAAAAGGAAAATAAAATGTTTTCGTGGAACATTAGAGCAATGAAAATTTTATATAGTGCATTGATAGAAAATGATTTTGAGAAAATAAAATCTTGCTCTTGTGCTAAAGATATTTGGGATACTCTTGATTCTATTTATGCTTCTAACAATTGTGTTGAAGTTGATAGTGTTAATAGTTCATCGAAATTATAAATTGCATACCTATGTGATGAACAATGGAGATTGATGAAGGAGAAATCATTGAATACCTCCATGATCCAGTCAACACAAAAGAACAAGAGGAAGAGGATTCCCAAGAAGAGCTCATGGACAATTGTGATCAATCATTATTTGGAGCTCAAAAGGCACATGTGGTAAACAACTCCAACCCTTCCCTCCGTAGATACGAAAATCGATTTTGAAAGTTTACATAAAATTGTTTTTCAACCATTTACCGATTCTATTTTGAAAAGCAAACATATTTTCAAAAATGATCTTTGGAAAATCATGTGGGAAGAATGAATGTTCAAATGAAGATTATTTGAAGTCTTACTCATCACTGAGACAATGCTTGCATAAAATATCATGGTGTATATCATTCTATTATTTGCAATTATTGTGGAAAGTCTGGTCATATTTCTCATACATGCTATATTAGGAGAAATTCTAATGTGAGAAATAAACTTGTTTGGGTTCATAAAGGACAATCAAGGTCCAATACTAACAGTCAAGGATCCAAGTATAAGTGGGTACCAAAATGTCCATCTAGTGCTTTATGTGTACAGGATGATTTGAAAATCAATGGACATAAAGGTACAGAGAAGAAGGAGAGTCCAAGAGTTTCACATGAATCTAAAAGAAGATTCACATCATTTCGGAGAACTCGAGGAGAAGCCATTGCTACAACCTTATCCTCAAATCAAAAGAAGCAATGGATACAAGCAAGAGGAGTATGTTTCACCTCAAGAACAAACTACCATAGAGTACCATTCAACTATCTTGAGGAGAACATGAAGAGAAGAATCTCTCAAAGATCAGACAGAAGATTCTTGAAGTCTATATCCCTTGAGAGAGCTTTGCCAACACCCACGGGAAAACATATGAAGAACCAATGGGTAAGCAAAGTCAATCCTCCAAGTACCTAAGGCAAAGGTATACAATGGTAAAACCTCGACGCTATTATCTCGAAATATTCATTGAGGTTTTATATCTTATAGCCTTAGGAATGAGCATTGCAAACTATTTGTCTTAAATTGGGTTTTCGCATCTTGACTTATTTTTAAACAGATTGTAATGTTCAATAGGTTGAACTCTTTATGCATACATGATGATTTGAAAAGAAAGTATTTCTTTATGCATAAAGTCATGTTTAATTCACTATGCTCGGTTGTTCGAATTAATTATATTCATAAGAGCATGTGAATTGTGGTTCCTACAAGCTAACAATGATTGGATCCAAGTAAGGTTGGATACCAAGAAAGAAAAAGATTTATATGGTTTTGTAGGGTCAAAGAAAGCTTCTCAAGAATGCAACATAGAGAAATGATCCAACTCTTGAGAAAGCTAGACAAGTTATGCTTAATGTTGATGGTGATTGTTGGAAAAGGAGTTATCTACATCAATACATTTCAACCAAGCAAGCTTCTATGAGGACAAGAGGAATTACGGTGATATCTAATTCTTACCTCATACTATGATTATATGATTTTTTTTTTTTTTTGCCTTTGGTTAAGTTAAAAGGTTTTGTAACTTATTCAATTTCAATCAACAACTTTCTTGTCAAAGCAAAACTCCAGGTTTCCAGAGAAACCTCGATTTCGTCATACGAGACTTCTCATCAATTTTTTCGGAAAATGAAAAACTCGAGGTTCTTGTTCAAACCTCGAGGTTTTGACTTACGAGAGAGTCTCCTAAGTTTTGAACTCTTGAAAACCTCCAGTTTTGTGAAAAACCTCCAGGTTTGAGCTAAATGAAGTTTTCTCAAAGTTTTGAGAAAACTTGAGGTTTCGACTTTGTTCAGCTTTCTTGAAATAACTTTCAACTTTCGAAGACCATATCTCCTTGGTATGAACTCCGTTTTGGTTCTTTCAACTCTTGATGGAACGCTCTGTGAGTCTACTTTCATATGCCACCAATTTCATCTCAATCCGATTTTTAGTTTGTGAGTTACACTCAAAACATTGAAGCTTGGTTTGCTGTGTGGTGTGAATTTTAGTGTCAACTTGTACAATTCATAACTCCTTGATCTGAACTAATTTGGGCTTGAATTGTATATAAATATGAACCATTGGGAGTCTAGTTTCATATGCCACTGATTTCATCTTAATCGGATCTCTGGTTTGGAAGATATCATCAACTTACCAGACGTCGCCCGTGCTGAACGTGAAACAATGTGGAGCTGAAGAGCTGATGATAGCTGGAAACTTGAGGTTTTGACTGAAACCTCGAGGTTTGCTAGTCCAGAGACGCTGAAGACACTTGAAAACTCGAGTTTTGATGGCTACCTCGAGTTTTCTCAGTCAGTTCTTCTAAACTCGAGTTTAGAGTTCCAAAACTCGAGGTTTGAGTTCCAAACTCGAGTTTTGTGTCCTAAACTCGAGTTTTCTCATCTTGAACCTCATATTTGCTTGATTTAACACTGAATTGAGCCATTCCAACTTCCATATAATCTTGGAGACTTCTAGCATCAATATAAGAACTTGAATAATGATATCTTCATTCCATACAGCAAGTTCTTCATTATTTCATCTCCCAACTTGATCATTCTTCATCATTTAACTTGGACTCATCATTTTTTACAGCTTCTACCTTCTTCAATATCCTCTTCTTCTGATTATTCCCAAAATCCTTTGATAGCTTCTTGCTTCCTTGACATTTTGATATTCTCATTATATTATGTGCAAGAACTTCTTTCTTCAATCTACTTCCTTGATCAATCTCCATTATTAAACTTTGCATCTACATTCAATATAAGAATTAGTCAAAGCATAATGTAAATGTAGTGTGCAACCTTCTTGCTCTTAATAATGACATCTATATAAGACATCATCAAAACTAATCATAACCAACAACTTCAACTTCATCCTTTTAGTGTTTTACAATAGACTTCATTGTTCTTCACTGAATCATCATCGCTTAGTCCATGCCATTGTTTCCTAGCGTTTTTATTCTTCATCAAAGGGTTTGGCCGAAATAGTGCTTGAGCCCTCTTTTTCTTCCTAGTGTTTTTCTTTAAATTTTTGGTTTGCTTTCTTTATTCCTTTACCTTTATTTCTATTTCCTATTTTCATTACTTTCATTATGTTGGTTTTCTTCAAAATCGTTTGTCCATGGTTGGTGCTCTATTTTTTGTCTTACTAGTGTTATTGGTTTTTTTTTCTTTCATTGTAGCTTTGGTAATGAATCCAATTGGGTGCTTTTGGCTTGCTTATTGAAACTTGAAACGGTGAGTTTGGTCTAGTTTTGATTTGTTAATGGGTGGAAATAATGAAGGAGCTGAGAAAGAAACCACCCCCCAATACTAATTCTACCCCTTCTAGTTCTAACAATAGTATACCCCCATTACATTCATCAAGGAGTGTGAAAAAATGGATCCTACTTGGTAATATGTTTTGGTTAAGAAACAGAGGAAAGTACGTGTTTTTACATGTCTTTTATGTGCTTCAAGTTACAAGGGAGGTGTAACACCATCTCTAACTAACCTTAAACTTAGTGTGTTTTTCAAAAATTTCTTCAATGATGACCTTGATGGGAAAGAATGTACTCAAATACTTGACCATCTAAATGAGTTCCTAAAATCCATATGATAATCAATCCCTCAAAATGTGTTCCTCAAATCCACAATCCAAATTAAGTAATTAAACATCCTAAATCCTCGGTCGTCTATCGAAAGAATGCAATTATATATTCTAAGAAAATTCACTGTGGCATGATGTAATAGGCAAAATTCTCTAAATGTGTCAATAAAAATAAAATAAGCAGTAACCAATAGTTACTCATTAGGGTAGCCACATCATCAAATGCGTTCCAAGTTGCTACTGTCCTTGAGCTCTCACCTAGATTGTAAGATATGATTTGATTAAATTAGTACTGAAACTAGGATGAATTCTGGAACAACTTGGTTGATTGAAGATTTCTGGAATGCTATAGCATTATGGAAGCTTCAACACTCATCAATCGTGGGTGAGCTGAAGAGCCTTGTTGTAGCATAGCTTTGCTGCAGCATTGCGGTAGCAAACTTGGGGAACCAGTTCAAGAGCTGGAAGATTACCAGGTAGTAACTCTTCTCTCACATACTATGTGTGGCATTATATGCATGTGTGAACCATGTTGTGTTTTGTGTTGTGAACATGTGACAGGCAGTAGGGCCTATTGGACCAGTGGTCCTTAGGTTGCAAAACCTGTTTAGCATTCAGTGGACGTCGTTCGAGGCCCAGTACTGTGGTATGATTTATGTGATTCATGTTTGTTGATCTTTGCTGCATGTGACATGTATGTTCTCTGAATGGTGTATGGATTGTTTGATGGTTGCCTCTGATGTATTATGCATGCATATTATGTGATATTAACTGTTGCTGTGGTCCCACACCTTGTCATTATTTGTGACATGAACAGTGAGTGGTCACAGTTCCCAGAGCATGGCGACAAATACCAGCATATGCAGATTCCGGGATGGGCCAAGAGCCTTGTTAGCTTTTGATGTAAAATTATGTATAGATTCTGTGGGTGGTCTTGTAATGTAATCTAGAGCTTTATATCAGTATATTTATACTATTTATGTTTTGCCTACTGAACTGCGTATAAATACTTTGATGAATGTTGATATCTAGGAAGGTTATTACAGTTGTGATATCAGAGCAAGTAGTTCTTGGGGAAACAGAATAGCATATTGATACTTGACTCATCAATAACAAGAAGGAGCAGTAGTAATTCATACCTTGAGGTTCAGGCTCCAGTGAGTTGAGTCTCTTGAGAGAAATGAGAGGGCATAAAATATGGATTGTGTTTCTAACTCTAAGGTTAGAGCCCAGTATTTCTGGGGAGACAAATATGTTGTCCTAGGGTTAGTACATGTGTGAGTTGCCGGTACTCAGTGATATGTAGATTTGTACTGGTACTAGTACCCAAGATCTTATTTGAACTTTGAGGTTAAGCGTGCTTAAGCCAAAGAAATCTCAGGATGGGTGACCTCCTAGGAAGTGTCATAGGAATTTGAGATTCCTTGATTTGAGACCTGAGCACCTTGAGGTATGAAACAAGGTGATCCTTTGGGATGCCATGAGAATGTTAGCAATGTTTTGTGTATGATTGAGGATTGATGATTGAATGATATTAGAATATACCCTTGTGACATTGAGGATTGAGATGGAATTAGAACCTTGTGAATAGTGTTGATGTTACTCGAATGTTTCAAGGATTAGACTAGGAAATGTGAATCATAATCCTAGTTTGTATACTAGTTTGTAAGTGTCAAATTATAAATTTGACTATTGTTGTTTAGGGATCTTTAAGGAAAGTGCCTAACGTTATGAGGATATAATAGAAGCTATAAATCATGATGATTCTAGCATGCTTATTGGGTATGGTCGAGGTTTCAGTATTAGGTTGATGAACGTAAACATTGGATGGGCATCTAGAGGGTGCTATCAATCGAATTGTGACCTAAGAATCGAACTTGATAGTTGAGTGATTCTTTAGGTGTTGAATCAACTTGAACGAATTGAGGCACTAGAATGTGGTACCAATATGTATGAGGTATCTAAAAGTTGCTAGCTTTTGATCTAGCATAGGGACTGATTTTAATCTCATAATATTTCTTGAGAATCTGTTCCTTGATGGAACTAAGTAATAGCTAGAACCTCAGAAGTCACGGGTTATGGTCTCATGAGTGGCATCAATAATCGAAGATCTGGTAGTGGCTAATAGATTCCCTGACCGATATGGGTTGAATACCCGATAGGGAAAGATGAATTTGTGATTATATCTAGAGTCAGATTTATATTGAAAGTCCATACAGAATGACCCCAGATGAGATGACGGAATGAAGGAAAGTAGACTACGAAACTACTAAAGAAAGGGACCTTATAAGATCTGGGTCTTTTGTTACAATGGTACTTTTATTCATATTGGAGAAAGCTACCTGCGGAGCGTTCTAATCGGAAAGGGCTACCTATGGAGGGTTCTGACCGAAGGGGCTGACCAGTCAGAGTGGACTGAGTAAAGCATCAAGTGAAGTACCGTAGAGAGGAGCCATCGTGACGTAGAACCGTAGAGTGAAGCCACTATGACACAAACCGTAAAATAGAGTTACCAGGGCATCGGCTCTCGAGGGTAGTACATTGTAATGAGACCCACATTAGATATGTTTTCTAGAAAGAGGTTTATGTGATACAATGTATCGCCATGGGGTGTTGTTGTTGGGATCCGTACACGCAGCGGAATTTAAAAATTTTACGAATCCCAAGAAGAGGATCTATCAACGGTGTTTAAATCAAGGTTCGTCAGAAAAACCGTACCTATGCGTAGGGTTGAGAGTTTCGTTGATTGGGATCGTGCGTCTCGACCGTCGTACGTCTTGAACGTGGTGCCATCTCGTTTGATCAAACAGAAGTGAAAGTGAAGGAAATCACCAAGAGGGGGGGTGAATTGGGGATTTTAAAAATTCTTTCCAGATCACCCACACAACGGATGCTTAACCAAGGTAAATGGAGTTTAAAGCTTGACAAGAAGATTTATACTGGTTCGGTCTTAACTCTTGAATCCCCGGACTCTCCGGGTTTTTCTACTATCACTCAAAGATACACACTCGTACTCGAAAGTTATCCTCTCTAGGATACACTCCCCTTACAAGTTGTAATCGATAACCCAACCTCAAAGTTCCACAACTTTGAGATTCTTACAAAGAATGATTTGAAATAAACTCTCTCAAAGAGTGAATGAATATAAGCAAAAGCACAATGTATCAAAGATACAAATGAGAAATATAAGCGAAAAGCGAGATCTTTGTATGCGTTTTCTGTGTATGTCTTGTCTACTTTCAGACTTCAAATCCTCATGTATTTATACAGGTTTGAAGCTTGTGAACGTTGTAGATCCGTTGTGACTTGATCTGATTCGAAAATATAGCTGTTGTGAGTGTGTCTCCATGAATCTAGTTGTTGTAGACAAATCTGTTTGAATATGGTTGTTGCAGATTTGAATATTTGAAATTTGGCTCCTCATGAATGTGTTCCCATCTTTGTTATGTTTAGTGGAGGCGGTTGTATAATGTTGTCCATTTGTTTGGAGGCTAGCTTTCTTTCTTGGAGAATGGTTGTGTTGCTATCCAGGTTGTAACCCATTGCTTTTGGAGAATAATATAATATTGCAAGTTGTCAAGTTGTTTGTCTTAAAGTCTTCTTTAAAACAAACCTAGATCTTCTGTAATCTCATAAGCAAACTGGTTAAATCTGGTTAGGAAATATTGATATGAATCATATAAAACATATACAACCCATTCGCGAGAATCAAGCTAAAGCATAAATCAAATGAACAAAATACACCCGAGATGCGTTCATCTGTTTCGAAGTTCCAAGCTCGAGTTTACTATACCAAGCTCGAGTTTGGTCTTCATTTAAAACTTGAGTTTTGCCCTGCGGAAGTCTCAAGCTCGAGCTTGTAAATGAGTAAGCTCGAGTTTAGCATTTGTCGGGAAATATGTTTGAATTCATTTTGAGAGCCAAAGTGGAAAAACGCAAGCTTGAGCTTATTAGTGACTAAGCTCGAGTTTGGCACTATTCATGTCAAAAATAATTTTAGTTCACAAAATGCAAGCTTGAGCTTAGAGGAGTAAGCTTGAGTTTGCTAAGCTCAAAATATGACATTGCTCTCGTCGACCCAAGCTTGAGCTTGCAAGGGCAAGCTCGAGTTTGGCAATGGTTTTAAAAACTTTGAAAGATTTTTGTCGACGCAAGCTTGAGTTTACAACCTTAGACTTGAGTTTACTCTTTGAAGGAAAAGCTTGAAAACTTTACGCACAGTGCAAGCTCGAGCTTGGTATGCCAAGCTCGAGTTTACAACTTTTGTAAACTCACAAACTCTACGGTAAAATGATAAGCTCAAGTTTAAAGGATTACGCGAGAGGTAAGCTCGAGCTTGTAACTCCAAGCTCGAGTTTACATATTTGTAAACTTAGTGAGAATAGTCTCGGAAGAGGCAAGCTTGAGCTTAAAACTAATAAGCTTGAGTTTGCAATTTGAGTAACTTGATAAAATCCTCAAACCTTCGTAAGCTCAAGCTTACGGGTGCAAGCTCGAGCTTACTCGAATATGAGTAAACTTTTGAAAACCTTCAAGCTCAAGTTTATGGACCAAGCTCAAGTTTAGAAAATGCAAAATAGCTTGGTTTGCTTTCTGTAAGGGGCAAGCTCGAGTTTGGAGACCCAAGCTCGAGTTTGGAGCTGACAGAATGTTTTTCAATTGAAATCATCAAGCTTTACCAAGTCTATAACAACAAAACATTCTCTCATGTTTACAATTGTTATTAATCATCAAAACACATTGAGAACTAACATTCTCCCCCTTTTTGATGATGACAACACTTGTAAACATTTGTTTCTTTTCAAAAACAGATTTGATCTTTGAGCATTGAGAAAGAGATTTTGGTAAAATATTTTCAAACTTGAGGTTTTGAAATTTCAATTTGATAAACTCGGTTTTAGCATAGAAAAGAAAAGTAAACATTAATCTTTCATGTTAATCAACTATCAGAGAATATTGAGCTTTTGAAAATTTCAGATTGAACAAATATCAGAAGTTTAAAAATCACTTGACAGATAATCATCTTGGACATTCAGAGATAATCTTAATTGCAATTAGAAATTAGCTGAAATCAAAAGGCAATAAAGCTAGAAATTAACCATTCATTAGAATTTAAACATACCGAGAAGATAAAAAGAGTTTCAAAAGCAAATATTCAAAATACAATTGAAATACAATGCAAAGATTGTTTCTCTTCTCCACTTTTCTCTTCTCCACTTTTCACTCTTGATTTTCCCCTTTGTCATCGGCAAACAAGGGTGGAGCAAGCGGGGTAGAAGGATTGTGCAGTTGAGAGGAGGCTCAGCCGATTGGTGAGAATGGTTTCTTCGGGTTCAATGGAGATGGTTTGGTTCGGTGGTTGGGGCAGGGTTTAGAGGCTGTTTTGGGCAAAGTAGAACTGGGTTCGGCTTGAAGTAGATGCACCCAAACCCGAACTTGAAGCGGCTATGGGTGATTTTTCAGAATTTGGTCCATTTTGTCACTCGGACTCATCATGGTTACCGTAAGAAGAGTGGAAATACTTGAGTGATCTCCAAGCCGACCACTAAGGTCTTTAACTTCCTTTTTCGCCGCGCGACCTTCTTTCGGCTCTTCCTGGCCTATATTGAAACCTTCCCGAGTATCCACCAGATTGTTATGACCCTTATTTACTTCGAGAGACCAATTTTCCCATTTCGCTTCGATTCCTTCGATAAATCGAAATAGCTTTGTCAACTATCTCTTTGATCCTTGCATCCAAATCGAGGAAGGCATAGTAGGTGAGAGGAGGAGGAGGAGGAGCACTCGTGCTTCTTGCACTTTGGAGTGAGTGGCTCTTGATCTGGTTGGCCTTGATAGAGGTGGGGCCCTTGATTGACCCGAGAACCTTCATCCATATTGATTCTCATGAGGTTCAAAATGTGCCTTCCAAACACTTGTGGTTTTTCTAGTTTTTCTTTGGTAGGGATATACCAAATTTTCTCATGAAAAAGGATGATAGAGATAAGACTTGCAAAAGGAATTCGAGAAGTCTTTTACGGAAGCAAAACGAAATTTTACCATTTCTTGAAAAATCCAGTACCCAACATTATGAGGTACCTTGGCAATAATGGAAGCAAAGATAGGATAATCCTTCTTTGCGAAATGGGTGAAGCTACCTCCTTTCCGTATGAGATTCTGGTGTAGATGTACCGAGATAGCCCCGAAGGTGGGGTTCATTGATCCGGGTTCAAAATTGAGAATCTCTAACCCTCTGGAATAGGCTCATTGGGTCTTAGCGGTTCATAGATTTGCCTATCAGTATAGTTCAATGAAGCTACGGGTGGAGGATTGGAGATTTGCGAGAATTGAATTTAGATAGGAAGGGGTAATGGTTATTTGTTTGTTTCTAATGGTTGTGGTAACCCTTTCCTCAACTAAATTTCCATCATTTGTCTAGCAAGTTATCGTAGGACATGCCATGGTAGAATACCTTGACAAGAGTGGGGTGTAAGAAACACTTATAGAAATCAGATTTTCAAAGCTGTTTCGGACCATGGAAAGAGATCCAAATTGCATTCTCTCCTAAGTGCGGCAAGGTCTACAGAGACGATGGGACAGAAAACTTTGGAACCAAATTTTTCTTTAAAGCTAATAGCATTGTCTCCTTCCAAACGAATAGGATCACTAGAGAATCCTTCAGGTATAGTAGAGTGATTGTAAATATCATATAGTGCAGGAGTTTCCTTGGATACACGAGGAGTAGGATCCTCTTGTTCCGAGACTCGAGGGAACTTGTGTGCTTGCTTGACCAGTCCCGAGAGGTTGCCTTCTTGCTTCGTTTGGACTTGTAGGTTGCGGTCGCCTCGGAATTTTGCTTTTCCCTTTCTTTGGTTGCTTCTTACGGATTTGGTCGTTTCTTGGGAGCCTCGGTTTGTCTCTAATTTCGATTCCTTTTGGTCTTGATGGAGGAGTCGAATGGGTTGTGTTACTCCGGGAATGTGGGTATCTATCCCAACATTAAATCTTTTAGGCAGCATTTTTGATCTACTAGGGCGTTCGGGGTTTTGAGTAGATTGAGAATCGAGACATTGACGGAAGCGAGTGTTCGGGGCCATTTTATTTGGGTTTTGACGAAGAAGATGAGAGAATTTTGAGAGGGAATAGGAGCAAGCTCGAGAGTTGAGTGAAGTGAAGAGGAACGGTCGGGTTTTACATATATAAAATGCGCGGCAAGCTCGAGTTTAGGAAGCTAAGCTCGAGTTTGCATAAACTTGCACTAACCTGGACTTCAAGAGTGTATGTGAAAGCTCTTGAAACTCCTCTGCAAGCTCGAGTTTACTCACTTATAAGCTCGAGTTTGGGTTTCTCCAAAATTTTATTTTCTCGACTCCTCGAGCTCGAGCTTACATCGCTAAGCTCGAGTTTGCCTCTTGACAAACAAACTTCAGCAACATGTGAGAGTTGTTTAACATTATAAATGCCCGCATAAAACACATCTAAATACTCCGATGCTTAAGTTAGTAAATTGTAATCATAAAACACATAACTAACATTTAAGTAGGAGCTACTTACAACTCATTGGGATTTACCATTCCCAATTCTCTTCTTATGAACACAAATTGTTCCTTTGCTAATGGCTTTGTGAAGATGTCGGCAAGTTGGAGATGTGTTGGGATGAATATGACCTTGACATCTTTCTTTTGAACATGATCCCTTATGAAATGATGTCTCACATCAATATGCTTGGTTCGAGTATGTTGAACTCGGATTCTTGGCCAAGCTTATTGTGCTTGTGTTGTCACATAGAATTGGGATCTCCTTTAAATTGATTCCCAAGTCGAAACTTGTTGCTTAAGCCAAAGGACTTGAGCACGGCAACTAGATGCGACCACATATTTAGCTTCGGTAGAGGATACGGCAACACTTGTTTGCTTCTTGTGAACCATGAAACAAGTGAACCACCAAGAAATTCACATTGGCCACTTGTGCTTTTTCTATCGGTCTTATATCCAGCATGATCTGAATCGAATAAGCCACCAATTGTTCGGAGTTGACCTTTGGGAAACCATAGACCAAGAGTCTTTTGTCGTCAGCAAGATATCGAATATTCTTTTCACATTCTCGATGTGACTCCTTGGGAGCGATTGAAATCTTGCACACATCCCCACACTGAATTGGATGTCAGGACGGCTTGCTGTGAGATAGAGTAATGATCCAATCATTCCTCTATACTTTGTGATGTTGAAGTCCTTGCCTTCTTCATCAGCATCCAAGGCAGTGGTTGAACTCATTGGAGTATCAGCTCCATTACATTCATTCATCCCAAACTTCTTTAAGAGATCATTGAGATACTTGGTCAGGAAATGAAAATTCCATCTTTCCTTTGTTTAATTTGCAGACCAAGGAAATAGTTGAGTTCTCCCATCATGGACATCTCAAATTCTCCCTGCATGTTCTTAGCAAACTCTTCACATAAAGCTTTGTTAGAAGCACCAAATATTATATCATCAACATATATTTGAACAATTAAAATTTCATTAAGTTTATTGTTCTTTATGAAGAGAGTTGTATCTCGCTTTACCTCGACAAATCCTTGATCAAGAAGGAATTTGCTTAATCGCTCATACCAAGCTCTAGGAGCTTGCTTAAGACCATATAATGCTTTCTTGAGGCGATAAACATGATCTGGATGATGATCATTTTGAAAACCAGGAGGTTGTTCAACATAAACTTCCTCTTGAATAAAACCATTTAAAAATGCAGATTTTACATCCATTTGATAAAGTTTGAATCCTTTAATACAAGCAAAAGCTAGAAGAACTCTTATAGCTTCCAATCTTGCTCTTTGGAGCATAAGTTTCTTCATAATCAATTCCTTCTTCTTGATTATATCCTTTTGCAACTAGCCTTGCTTTGTTTCGAACAATTATTGCAGATTCATCACGTTTGTTCTTGAATACCCATTTAGTGCCAATGATTTGGATGGTCTTTAGGCCTAGGTACCAAATCCCAAACTTGATTTCTTTCAAACCGATGTAACTCCTCTTGCATTGCTATAACCCAATCATTGTCCGAAAGGGCTTCATCAATCTTAGAGGGTTCAATTTTCGAAATGAATGCGAGAAAATGTGACTTCATTCAAGGTGCTTTTTCGGTTCTAACTCCTTGATTAACATCACCTATCACTTGATCGAGAGGATGACTCCTCTTTGTATCTCCATGATTTAGGTTGGTGTTGATCAGTGTTTTCACAAACATTTTCACAATGATTTTCAAATTCAGGTTCCTTTTCCAAAGATTTTTCAGAATTTGTTAAAGTACGAAGTGTTTGAACCAGTTGATTTGAAATAGGAGAAACATCATCATCATCATCCAAGGATTTGTCTAGATTGGTTTCACAGAATACAACATGCATAGATTCTTCAACAATACGTGTTCTAGTGTTAAAGACTCTATAAGCTTTACTTGTTTGAATAACCCAAAAATATACCTTCATCCGACTTGGAATCAAACTTACCCAAGTTGTCCTTACCATTGTTGTGGATGAAACATTTGCATCCAAAGATGTGCAAATGAGCTATATTGGGTTTTCTTCCTTTGTACGGCTCATATGGAGTTTTGTTCGGCTTCTTGGGAGATATGCTCGATTTGAAATATAGCATGCGGTGCTCATAGCATCACCCGAACACTTGAGAAGTCGATTTTCATTTAACATGGCCCTTGCCATCTCGGTGAGGACTCTATTCTTTCTTTCAACAACTCCATTTTGTTGAGGAGTTCTTGGGGGAGAAATTGTGATCAATGCCCATATTATCACGAGAATTCTCCAAAAGCATGATTTTCAAATTCTCCACCATGATCATGTACGAATTCTGCAATAGAGAATCCTTTCTCGTTTTGGACCTTCTTGGCAAATACAGCAAATTGATCAAATGTTTCATCTTTTGAAGATAAAAATATGGTCCATGCAAATCTAGAGAAATCATCAACTATGACCAAAGTATAAAGATTGCCACCAAGGCTCTTTACTCTATTTGGTCCAACTAAATCCATATGAAGTAGTTGAAGAGGTCTATTAGTTGAAATTTCATTTTTAGATTTGAAGGATGTCTTGGTTTGTTTACCCTTTTGACATGCATCACGGATCATGTCGTTTTTAAACTGTAATTTTGGTAAACCAATAACCAGATCCTTTTACGTAACTTGTCAAGTTGAAACATATTAACATGAGCTAATCGTTTATGCCAAAGCCAACTTTCATCCAAGTTACCAACAAAGCAGTTTTCGAAATAGAGTTACTAGAGAGATTGAGAGTATAACGGTTACCTTCTCTAGGAGCTCTAAATAAAGCTTTAGCTCTAATGTTGTCTAAAGAGAGAACATCTTTGTTCACAATTAAACATTCTTGAGAATCAAAGATAACTAAGTTACCTTTATCGTACTTTGACTCACACTAAGGAGGTTGTGACATAAGCCTTCTACAAGGTAAACATCCTTGATTTGTGGTCCTTCGTTGTTTCCAACTTCTCCAATTCCAAAGCAATCCTTCCGGATTGATTTCCACCAAATGTTACCTTGCCACCATCCTTAGGTTTAATTGTAGCAAATTTAGATTCGTCTCCGTCATATGTCTTGAGCATCCCTTTGTCAATGAACCACTTGTTGGATTTTGATGCTCTAAGACAAACCCGCATGATATAGAATATCAAGTCTTAGGTACCCATTTTTTCTTGGGTCCTTTTGGGTTAGTTTGTGTCTTAGGAATCTTATAGGATCCCTTAGGCACCCATTGATAATTACCTATAGGCTTGTTTCTTCTTTCCTTTTTATGAAAACAAGAAGAAGTTGCATGACCTTTACGATTGCAATAGTTGCAATGAGCAAAAGGATTAGAGGAGTGAATTTGTTTTTCGAAAATAGTTCGGATAAGATCTTTGTCCAACCTTCTTCTTCCCTTTTCGTTTATCGAATCAGGTCTATAACCAATTCGACTTATCATTTGTGAACCTTTCTTTGTTTTAAAATAACATTGAGCATTTCACTACCTCTAGTGAATTTCTCAAGAGTTTTTGTAAGATGCAAATTTCTTTTCTCTAAAATACAGCAATTGTCACAAACTTTTTTCGAAATCTTTTCGCAATTCTTTTCGAAATGTTTTCACAAGGAGAAACAAGAAGAAGAAGAAACTTGAGTTTGAGCTTGTTCTTCCAACAATTTAATTTTCTTCTTTGAAGACAAAAGCTCTTTTGCAATTTTTCGAAATTCAATGAAAAGAGAATTATATTCAGTGAAAGTTCATCATAGGGTGAGTCAGAATTGTTTACCTCTTCACTATCTGAATCCTCTTCTTGAGCTACAAGACAAATATTGGCTCTGTCTTCTTCTTCAGCTTCATCTTCATCGGATGAGCTATCGCCCCATATAGCTGAAACATAAGCTCTTCTTTTGAACTTATTGAATTTCCTATCTTTGTTCTTTGTGTGGACATTCGGACTTGATGTGACCAGGCTTCTCACATTCATAGCATATGATGGGTTTCTTTGTTTACGTGCTAGAGCTACTCTTGTGAAACTTTACGTAGGCTTGGTCCTTTTTGTAGAATTTCTTGAACTTTCGGACCATCATGCCTAGCTCAAGCATCTTCATCTTTATCTTCATCATCGATTTTACCTCTTTGAGTCTTGAGAGCAATTCCTTTATTCTTGCCATCAATCTCATCAAGTCCTTTTCGAATTTGATTTTTCCTTCATATTCGGAAAGAGCGCAAATAGTCTTTGCTCATCGAAGCCATTGATTCACCGCGAGCTTCTTCGATTGCGGTGACCTTAGCTTCCCATTCCTTGCGAGGATATTTAGTATTTTCCTCACTTGGACGGGTTGGTCATAGACTTTTCCCAATGCGGCAAGTTGATTGATCGGATGAGTGAATCGATTTGGAATTCACTAATGGATTCTCCGGACTTCATACGAAATAAATCATATTCAGTCATGAGAGTGTTTACTCGATTTTCCTTGATTCCATTTGTCCCTTCATGGGCTATCTCAAGAGCATCCCACATAGCTTTAGCAGATGACAAAGTGCAAATTCGAAAATATTCTTTTTGGCTTAGAGCACTTTGCGGCATGTGAATTGCTTTCATGTTGAGAGTGACTTGCTTTCGTCATTTTCATCATACTCTTCTTCTAGCTTAGGAGTTCGACACCATCTTCGTTGTTCTTTGGTTCATAATTTCCTCTCTCGAATACCCTCCATAGGCCATACTCGGTTGCCATTACATAGACTACGAACTTGGCCTTCCGGGGAGTAATGTTCTCCATTGAAACACGGAGGTCTCGTTGATTGAAGCTCCATCGGGTAGAATTCCTTCCATTGGATCTTTGATCTAGGATGTTAATCCTTAATGTAGATAACCAGGCTCACGATACCAAATGAAAGTGAAGGAAATCACCAAGAGGGGTGGTGAATTGGGGATTTTAAAAATTCTTTCCGGATCACCCACACAAGATGCTTAACCAAGGTAAATGGAGTTAAAGAGGAAGAGCTTGACAAGAAGATTTATCTTGGTTCGGTCTTAACTCTTGACCTACGTGGTCCCGACTCTCGGGTTTTTCTACTATCACTCAAATCGGATACACACTCTGTGTACTCGAAAGTTATCCTCTCTCTAGGATACACTCCCCTTACAAGTTGTAATCGATAACCCAACCTCAAAGTTCCACAACTTTGAGATTCTTACAAAGAATGATTTACAGAAATAAACTCTCTCAAAGAGTGAATGAATATAAGCTTTGAAGCACAATGTATCAAAGATACAAATGAGAAATATAAGCGAAAAGGCGAGATCTTTGTATGCGTTTTACGTGTATGTCTTGTCTACTTTCGGACTTCAAATCCTCATGTATTTATACGGGTTTGAAGCTTGTGAACGTTGTAGATCCGTTGTGACTTGATCGATTCGAAAATATAGTTTGTTGTGAGTGTGTCTCCATGAATCTAGTTGTTGTAGACAAATCTGTTTGAATATGGTTGTTGCAGATTTGAATATTTGAAATTTGGCTCCTCATGAATGTGTTCCCATGTCTTTGTTATGTTTAGTGGAGGCGGTTGTATAATGTTGTCCAGTTTGTTTGGAGGCTAGCTTTCTTTCTTGGAGAATGGTTGTGTTGCTATCCAGGTTGTAACCCATTGCTTTTGGAGAATAATATAATATTGCAAGTTGTCAAGTTGTTTGTCTTAAAGTCTTCTTTAAAACAAACCTAGATCTTCCGTAATCTCATAAGCAAAGGTTAAATCTGGTTAGGAAATATTGATATGAATCATATAAAACATATACAACCCATTCGAGAATCAAGCTAAAGCATAAATCAAAGCTGAACAAAATACACCCGGATGCGTTCATCGTTTGAAGTTCCAAGCTCGAGTTTACTATACCAAGCTCGAGTTTGGTCTTCATTTAAAACTTGAGTTTTGCCTCTCGGAAGTCTCAAGCTCGAGCTTGTAAATGAGTAAGCTCGAGTTTAGCATTTGTCGGGGAAATATGTTTGAATTCATTTTGAGAGCCAAAGTGGAAAAACGCAAGCTTGAGCTTATTAGTGACTAAGCTCGAGTTTGGCACTATTCATGTCAAAAATAATTTTAGTTCACAAAATGCAAGCTTGAGCTTAGAGGAGTAAGCTTGAGTTTGCTAAGCTCAAAATATGACATTGCTCTGTCGACCCAAGCTTGAGCTTGCAAGGGCAAGCTCGAGTTTGGCAATGGTTTTAAAAACTTTGAAAGATTTTGTCGGACGCAAGCTTGAGTTTACAACCTTAGACTTGAGTTTACTCTTTGAAGGAAAAGCTTGAAAACTTTACGCACTTTGGTGCAAGCTCGAGCTTGGTATGCCAAGCTCGAGTTTACAACTTTTTGTAAACTCACAAACTCTACGGTAAAATGATAAGCTCAAGTTTAAAGGATTACGCAGAGGTAAGCTCGAGCTTGTAACTCCAAGCTCGAGTTTACATATTTGTAAACTTAGTGAGAATAGTCTGGAAGAGGCAAGCTTGAGCTTAAAACTAATAAGCTTGAGTTTGCAATTTGAGTAACTTGATAAAATCCTCAAACCTTCGTAAGCTCAAGCTTACGGGTGCAAGCTCGAGCTTACTCGAATATGAGTAAACTTTTGAAAACCTTCAAGCTCAAGTTTATGGACCAAGCTCAAGTTTAGAAAATGCAAAATAGCTTGGTTTGCTTTACGTAAGGGGCAAGCTCGAGTTTGGAGACCCAAGCTCGAGTTTGAGGCGATGAGAATGTTTTTCAATTGAAATCATCAAGCTTTACCAAGTCTATAACAACAAAACATTCTCTCATGTTTACAATTGTTATTAATCATCAAAACACATTGAGAACTAACAAGAAGCGAGACTTTTCGAGTCTCCTCCCTCTACTAGTGTCCACACCGAATAGCTCTCCAACACGTACGGCAGCGTGCTAGCGCCTTCTCTTTTGTGTCTCACGTTCTTCTAAGATTTCTTTCGTGGCTTGTCTCTCAAAAAAATTTCAATACGACTAAAGCTTTATTTATAGAGTTTCTAAAACCCTAAATGGGCCGTATTAAAATATTCAAGATTAATCTCATTAATATTGAAATTCGAATTTTAGATTTAAATAGCATTAATCAAATCTGTCCAACATATCTAATCTAATCTATTTATTTAATCCGAATTAAAAGCTTGCTAATTTAATTTATTTCTATAGTTAAATCGAGATATGATATCTATCTATTTAATTAAATCGAGATCTTTTGTATCTCAATTCAAATTAAATCGGATATATGATATCTTTATTCGAAAATTAAATCGAGATACAATATCTATATTTGTTTTAAATATTTAATTTATCAAATAAATTAAATACAAAACAAATATTATATAATAATATCATTAAACAATATTATTATTATTTAATTTCGAAATTACATATATATATATATATATATATATCCATCCTAGATTAAATGTTGTATTCATTAGATCTTAGACACATCTAAGATTCAATGAATCTGGACACTATTGCTCGTGTTGAGCTATTCTTGTGTGTGACCCTGTAGGCCCACATGAGATTGGAAGTGGGCGAATACAGTACCAGCCCACAAGCCCCAAGCGGCCTCTAGCAAGACATTGCGACTACCCAATTCATATGGGAATCGATAATACGATACAACCTATCATACAATCATGTCACATCCCTTTTGTCACGCAATAATTTGGTCAAGGATGAGGCATGGATAATGTCAACTTCCTGTTCTTGACCACTACTTTCTCAATTCTCAAGTAGTCTAATTGAAATGGAAACTCATTTTCATCGTAGTATGGTCATACGTTTCTCAGACTCACTCATCGAGGGGCCCGGTATTATCTTTCTACAAATGTGAGGGACAAGTTCCATCTTGACCATTCACATTCCTCTGCATGAAAACCACTGATCCCGATCCAAGCCTTTATCATCACCCGGTCAAAGGTGACTTTTGACTAGGTCAAAGGTCAGCGACTCATCATGTAGGAATCCATGATGATCTCAGGTCAAAGGGCGTTGTGACGCGGTTATACATGAGATAAGCTTATGACTAAATCCATGCAGCTTTCTCATAGTGGGTCGGTCCAGCACCTTGTACCCTTACAAGTGCCTATGACTTTGATTTGTATCTTCATACCTCATCAAAGTCACACTGGTCTTATTTCATCTTCGCTCCCGCGTAGATGACCGACTAGGGACATTTAGTATAATCTATAAGATATATCCAAGGATACAGTTATCACTATAAACATGCAAATGAAATGATAACTAAAGGAGAATACTTTAAATAACATAAACGTCAAAGTATAATGACTTGCCCCTAGGGCATAATTTCCAACAGTTGTAGTGCTATGTGTATACCATTGGGTATATTTATGTCATAAGTATACGGTGGGTAGTAAAACCTTTTAGGCTGGTATGTCCTTAGGTCATTAGATTTGATATGTGTTCAATGACAAGCCCTAAGCCCTGTGAGACTAATGTGTTCATAGGCTGGCAGAAGTCCATGGTTAAGACCATAAATATCGGGCAGTGTCTCGAAGTGATTGCGAAGTTTTAAAATTGTAGGGAATGTCTTGGAATGGCAGGAAGGCTGTAATAAAATGGACTGACTGTCCCATGAATGGCTCGAGAATCAAGAGTTAGAGCCTAAAATGTGTTTAGAATGAATGACCTCCTATAGCAGTTGTATGGTTCCTGGTACGTTTGAAAATTGAATTTTCAACATGCCAATGCACTTGTTGTACTTATGAATTTTCGAAATTAAATTTTTGAATAAAATGTTTTGCAACAAAAGTTGAGACCAATTTGTAGTGGTCATTTCTTAACTATGTTATCTCTTAGGAGGGATCCTTGTGGAACCCAAAATTGGAACTGAATTTTGAACAATGTTATGGTGGAAGCAGTACGGAATTAGAAGAGGTCAAAAACTGTTGTAGTCGTACTCAATTTTTTGGGTCTTGCCAGATGTTTGTGAAATATTTTGAATCACTTGCCATTGTTAAAACCCATTTGAATTGAGAATTGTTATGATGGGATAAGTTTACGAGAGGTTGAAACCCACACCATCCAATCCTAGAGAGAAACCTTCAGTATGTGTTATTGGATATCTCACACGATTTAGTTAAGCAAAGAACTCTTCAGTATGTGTTACTGGGTATCTCACACAATTTAGTTGAGCAAAGAAACCTTCAGTATATGTTACTGGATATCTTACACAATTCAATTGAGCAGGGAAAACCTTCAGTATGTGTTACTGGGTACCTTCCCGATGGTATGGTATGTATTGTGATCACACAATTCGACTAAGGGAGGAGACCTTCAGTATGTGTTACTGGGTATCTTCTTAGTGGTCTATATTATGGTCACACGACTTAATTGAACCGAAGAACTTTTAATATGTGTTATTGGGTATCCTTCTGATGGTAGTCGAATATGGAATGGAAGAACCTTCAGTATGTGTTACTGGGTATTCTTCCGATGAAAGGAAGAAAGGATTGGGATATGTTCTGGTGGAACATAGCAGAATGGTGGAGAGTGTCTCTCAATTGTTGAACCTCATGAGATGAATTATCTCATTCACGAATTTAAGCCACAAGAAAATGTGTTTCCTTGAATTTGAGCCAGCAGTGAATTCTTTTTTTTTTCCTATGAAATTAAGCTAGAAGCGATTATGTTTTCATCGAAAATGTAAAGCACTATTTTGTATAGTGAGAATTGTGAAAATGTACTGCAACCATGGAAACTTTGAGTATTTGAAAACTCAGAAAAGTTGAATATAAGATAACATACAAGAATTGAAAAGCAGAGACATGATTGTCATCGCCACTTTGTTGAATTGGAAAACCGATGCAGTTGGTGATTATGATGATACAGGAACATAAACTGATAGAATGGTCTAGAAATATGAACCGGTTAGGTCATATAGTGTTTGCCAACTACAGTGCTAAAGAAGAGGAAAGTAGTCTGAGTGCTTGCATTAAAGAAGCTCAGACATGGGATAGATGAGCAGAGGCTCGAGCCAATGAGACCTGGTGTGCAAATTTGCATGGTGCAGTATCCCTGAGCTGTAAGACCTGTATGCCTAGCACTATGTTGTTGCCTAGTATGATGACCTTAGACCAATGTGTCCAAAGTATGTTTTGAGGCTGGCAGAGTATTCAAACTGTATCAAGTTGTAGTCGAGGTGCCTATGGCAGGAGGTGATACCCTAGGTAGTAGAATGAGCTGAAAGGGCCAGAATGAAATAAGCTAAAAGGAAAATTGTAATGGGGCAGTGAGGCCTATGTAACTGAGCGCTTAGAAAATGGATCAGTGGGTCTTATGTTTGAATACTACACTCTGGGTACAAGATGAATGAAAATTTTGTATGATTATGTTGCATGCTTAGTGAGCATGCATAGGAAAAAAAATAGACTGAGTGTCTAAAATGTTTTCCCGAGGCTAAGACGTTCAAATTTCGAGGACAAAATTTATTGAATGGGGGAGAATTGTAATATCGTAGATTTTAGGCCTTGAGACTCGAGGATAATCTTGTTTCAGGCATACGACTAAGCCCAGTTCGGGAAGTATGATAACTGCAAGAGGTTCTATAGTGATATTTTTGCTACAACAATCTTTGTCTGACTTGTTGGCCAAGCTCATCCCTTTGGCTTATTCATCAAGCTTTTTCTCTAACTTGCTGGAAAAGGGACACGTGGCATATTTTGGGCCACACATGTGTAATACATGTGCTAGGAATATTTATTTATTCATTTCCTTACTCTCATTCATTTTAAGTCGGTGAGAATAGAGAAAATAAAGGGAGAGGCCGAGAAAGAGAAAAGGAGAGGCGGTGGAGAGAAAGGGAGGAAAGAGAAACAGTTTGAAGTCAATTTCACCTCCAATTCAGCATTTCTAGCTCACAAGGCCTTCTCTAATGTTGTTTCTCTCGATGAGAGCAACATTTCTATGATTTCGGATTCTTGATCAAAGGTCTTTGGTGATGCCTACAAGGTAGAGGTGCTGCCAAAATCAATAACTGACTACGGAATCTAGTAGAGGTATGTATAAGCTCTGATTTAAGCCAAATAATTTGGGGTTTTCATGAGTTATTCATATACCTTGTTTGTCGATCAGCATTGTTTCTGCATGAAAAGTTGTATGGTATAAAGGTGAGCAACTGATCCCGGAAGCATCGGTAGAGAAAACTGAATTTTTGGCCAAGAACCCCTGTTTTTCGGCCAAGCCCTATTTCTGTAAGAAGGGATTTGATTTTGCTGTTTTTGAGGTTAGAAATGGATTACTTGGGCAAAATTGTGTGGGAGTAGGTTATGATCATGAATTTAGAAGGATTGGAATGAAAACCCAAGGATTAAAGATAAAGAAACAGTTCTGCCATATTACATTTTCTAGAGCCAGTCTGAGTGTGCCATGCTTTTGACCAACCAAATGATGTCCACTAGACATGAAACTTTCCAAAATAATAGTAGACATCTCAAGCTTTAATTTGATATATAATATATGTCATTTGGGTCAGTAGATTGTAAGATATGATTTGATTAAATTTTGGCCCTGAATCTAGGATGAATTCTGGAACAGCTTGGCTAATTGATGATTTCTGGAATACTATAGCATTGCGGAAGCTTCAACACTCATCAGTTGTGGGTGAGCTGAAGAGCCTTATTGTAGCATAGCTTTGCTGCAGCATTGCGGTAGCAAAGCTGGGGAACCAATTCAAGAGCTGGAAGACCACCAAGTAGTAACTCCTCTCTCACATACTATGTGTGACATTATTTACATATGTGAACCATGTTTATTGTTAACACGTGACATGAAGTAAGCTCGATTGGACCAGTGGTCCTTGAGTTGCGAAACTTGTTTAGCATTTAGTGGACGTGGGTCGAGGCCCAGTAATATAGTATGATTTATGTGATTCATGTTTATTGAACCTTGTTGCATGTGATATTTATGTTCTCTGAATGTTGTATGGATTGTTTGATGGCTGCCTATCATGTATTATGCATGCATATTATGTGAGATTAACTGTTACTCTGGGATTAATTTGAGTCCCAAACCTTGTCATTATTTGTGGCATGAGCAGTGAGGTGGTCATGGTTCCTAGAGCAAGGCGACAGATATCGGCATGTGCAGATTTTAGAATGGGCTAAGAGCCTTGTTCAGCAGTCTTCACCTCCTCCGGTTCAGTCTTTGCTGCACCCTATATCGCCTCTCCCAGTATCGCACACCCCCTGTATCACCTCCCCCTGCATTGCACACCCCTTACATTGCCTTCCCTTACTTCTCCCACATCGTCCTCCCCTCCTCCGACCTCTCCGCCACCCGCAACTCCATCACCAACCATTCTGATGAGTCATATTTATGTCATATTTTCCCTACTTGTTTTGACTGTTTTGAATAATGAATCTGAGCTTATTTGTATGTTATCTGATAAAATATGTAATAATTCATGCACATAGGGAAAGAGAGGATAAATTCTACAAATTGCTGCATCCACATCATTATCCTGCTCATGTGCATAAGAAAAGGGCCACACTTTATACTTTACCGTAAAAGCACATAATGAAGCTGATATAATGCTATAGCATATGGTATACTCACATCTGTGCAAGATATACAATGTGACCACTATGTTGTAGCATCGTAAATGATGCAGAATTATGCGCTACTTTACTTTGACCTTTCCTTGTGAGTTTTTAGGAAATTAATACAAGTTATCCAAACGGACGTTAAGACGGCAGCTGAATTGATTAAGACTGAATCAGAAGATGCGAAGAATCGAAGGAAAGATCTAAAGAATCCCGCAATATTAAAAAAGAATCAATAAACCAAATCTAAGGATTGTGACCTAACAGATTTGGAAGGCTCCGCTCACTGGATGTATGGCGCGAGTAGACCTGACTATAAGAGGAAAGCACGGCTAAACCTAAAAACGTCGTCGAAGTCGTGAGAGTCAGAGCAGTCAGTACAATTCCAATTCGACTGGACTCGCATCGAAGGAACAAGAGAACTACCAATCAAGAGAATTGCAGATGAGATCCAACTCTTCCCTGGAGCAAGACGGACTGTAGAAGACGTAGAGATGTCGCATGACAGGATGCTCCCTACACCGTCGATCATTCTGACGAGCTCCTCTGTTTTCTTCTTTTATTTTATTTCGCAATTTTTTCCATGGGTTGTTCTGCATTACTCTGTTTTGTGTTTCCCTTATCAGTCATGAACTAAACTTTCATTAGCTGAGTGAGGATGGATTTCTAAGTTGTCGAATGAACCCAGTTTGCTAAGTTATTTATTTAATATATTCAGTTTGTTTAACAGTAATTTAACACATAGTTGGTTAGTGGATGCTAAGGGCTAGATCAGTGGCCTCGGCTTACCGGAGGGAGTTGATGTTAGACTTGTGTTAGACAGTGTTTGCTAGGCAAGCCTGTGCAGGGCTCAACCTAAATTGTAGGCTATAGGAATGGTTCTACCGTTCATAACCAAGAACACCTAGGTTCAAACCGACAATCTAAACTGGAAAATTGTCATAGGAATATGGGAGAAGTAGAGTGAGGACTGTACTTACAAAATACTGACACTTCTATATAGGATAGTGGTGGGTTAGCTGAATAACGTTGTGAAAGGCGGTTTTGCTGTAGCATTCCGAAAGCTAAGCAACATAATTGTTATAGCAATGCATTGCGTGCAAACTGGAGGACTAATGTGACTTAGGATGAAATCCAAACTCAGCCTACTTTTAAATTGATATATTCCTTCCGACTTCAGAACACTTATTTACTACTTGTCATTAGTAATAGCAAAAACAAACAAACCAACCATACTTTTATTACACACAACTGTCATAAAAAAACCGACATCATCCTTGGTATCAACAGTCTCTATGGGAATGATAACTCTACTTACATTTTATTACTTGTTCGACTGGTTGACTTGCCACAAGGAAATCGACCAACACACTCCTTCCCCTGCTCTCACACCAACTCCACTCACAGCTCCTTCAACTACTACTCCAGCCATGACTCTGGCTTCCACTCCAGCTTTGAGAAAGGCTCTAGCACATCTCCAGGCCCATCAACGGAACTCTTCACTAGCCCCGGTTTCCTCCTCAAGGGTTAGAATCCTCACTCTTTACTACTCATCATTTTAGGGTTCCTACTTGAATTTTGGTTCCTCTTCACTCTAAACTGTTAGTCCTCGTTGATTGGTTGTGTCTTATACTCTGGTGGCTTTTAGATTTAGTCAAACCTTGATAGATTTGGGTTTTGGTTGTGTCCTCATAGATCTGGGTTTGATTGAAATTTTCATTTTTGTTGCTTGGTTTTGTGCATCAGAAATGTTGATTTTGTCAAAAAGCGATTCGATTCAAATCAGGTTTGATGAGCAACGCATTATAGGGATCAAGATGTTTGATGTATATGTCTACAAGCCAAAGTTGGAATGATCTAGATGAGCAATGCCTGTAACACCATTACGCATTCCATGTTTGGGGGTTTTTTTTTTTTTAAATTAAAAACAAAGTCTTACGGTGTAAGTCTCTTATGGTTTTTTTATAATTTTTTTAAAAAAAATCTTACGGTGTTAGTCTTAGACCTTCCTATTTTTAGGGGCGCCGTAATTCTCTTATGGTGTCCCTTTTTTAGAGATGTTATTCTCATACTTTAATACATCGCTCACATAGGCGTCCCATGAAAAGGGACATAAAAATACCATAAAAACAGACGTTAAAAGTGTTTTTTTGTAGTAGTCTTGGGACATGGATTGAGGGTGAGATTGAGATTTGGAGTGGGAGTGGGAGTTGGATTGAAGTTTTTAAAATTATGTTTGGTTTGGATTAATATTTGGAGGGATTGCTAAAATTAAAATTTTATTTTATAATTAGTCATAAATATAAAAAGACACTAATGATGTCCCTCATAATAAATTAAAAAATATTATAAACAATCATTTTTCCTCCTCAACCGCAGTGCAAAGCATAGTCTTCTTCTTCCCCATCTTCCTCCTGCTTTCTCCACGCTCTTAAGGACCTTTCACTGACCCGGTGGCGGCATCGATTCTCCACTAGCAGTGGCAACGATTCTCCTCCCAGTGTCTCTCGGATCTTAGATCAATAGCTCCATTATTGTTTCTCGAAGCTTCTCCCTCATCCTCCACACCATCCAGCTTTCAAAGGTCGGTAATGGTTTGAAGGTCTTGGGTTCGATGGTCCCTGGATTGAGAGGGGGGAAGATGGAGATGACGTAGGGATGGCATGGAGGAGAGAAAGGGAAGATGAAGATGGTAGAAGGATGGAGATGACGGTGCTTCGTTGATGAGAATAGTTTTTTGTCCAAAATTTTCTTATTAACAAGGATATTTTTGTCACTCAAATTTGCAATCCCAAGATTGAAAACGCAATACCAGGCATTGGTGCAATCTCACTTTCATGGTATTCACAATCTTAGATTATCTTTGGTCCCTCGTACCAAATAATATAATTTGGTTCAATCCCTAACTCAATCACAGTCGCCTACCGCCAGAACCAAACACGACTTAAGGACCCCATCAAATAAGGAGAATATTGGTACTAACGAAGTACTACAAAATTGAAAAACGTAAGAAAAGGACGGAACCACTTTCGGTGGGATAGGCACCATCTACTTATTTGGGATTAGATTTGGATGGTCTAAATTTGATTTTTTTAACTACTTTTTTAAATAAAAAAAATTATTTTTTGAAAAAAATTTAGTTGAGAGATTATCTTTATTTTAGATTCTCTACCCATTAAAAAAATTTTTTTTTGAAAAAATATAAAGTAAAAAAAATTAAAATCCTGATTATCCAGGGAAAAAAAAGCTATCCATGCCTATCCTTTGGATAGGCAGAGAAAGTGATTCCAAACCGGGATCGATAGTTGATTATTTGATCCAAAACTGATGAGCGTGGGAATATTAAAGTGGCCAAATTAAGTTGAAATAAGTGTATTACAGGTTCTCATCAATTAAATATTAAATAATTCAATCATAAGTTATAAATTAAAAATGAGTGCTAGGAAAACCGATGATCTGGTAAAATACAGGTTTGCTAATGGTTATCTAATATTTTTTAAATAATTGTATTTTTAATTTGAAACTATTTGAATTAGTCATATGTCCTGTTCTATTGTCTTATGCAAACGTGCTTTTGGCTGCACGCTACATACTCTTTCTTTTGATTATAAAAATGAACAATCTAATTTTTAAATACATAGAAGACGATACATCAAACCATGCAATCCATATGTCATAAACCCGTCGTGAAATTCATATATTTTTTAAATGAATTTATTTGTGAATAACACTACAAACACTAAAAAAGTTATAATTTCATATAACAATTAAAAAAAGGGTAATAAATGCCTTGTGTATCATGCCTCGTCAGGGGCGGAGCTACACTGGTGCCCATGTGGGCAAGCGCAGACACAAAGTTTTGAGAATAGATATATATTTTGAAGGAACTTTTCTAGAAGAAACACCAATGGTCTAGTGGTAGAATAATACCGCTAGGCGCCACTTTCGCATGCACCCCAAGTTCGAATCCGTCTTGTGCATTATGCTTTTCTTTTTGCAATTCATGTTGAAGACTCACTGAATCTATCATTCATCTTCCTCCCTTCACTCCAACTTCCTCTCTTCCCTGTTCGAACCCTAACCCTTTCCCTTCTTTTTCTTGTCTCCTTTCTCACTTGAACCAATCTAATCAACTGTCCTCCTCCTCCGATCTAATCGACGTCGATGCTTCTTCTTGCAACGCCGATCCTCTCATTCGCAAGCTCGAAGATTGGATTGGTAATTGACCCCAGTTCGAATCCCGTCTTGTGCATTATGCTTTTCTTTTTTGCAATTCACGTTGAAGACTCACTGAATCTATCATTCATCTTCCTCCCTTCACTCCAACTTCCTCTCTTCCCTGTTCGAACCCTAACCCTTTCCCTTCTTTTTCTTGTCTCCTTTCTCACTGGAACCAATCTAATCAACTGTCCTCCTCCTCCGATCTAATCGACGTCGATGCTTCTTCTTACAACGCCGATCCTCTCATTCGCAAGCTCGAAGATTGGATTGGTAATTGACCCCGATTCGAATCCGTCTTGTGCATTATGCTTTTCTTTTTGCAATTCACGTTGAAGACTCACTGAATCTATCATTCATCTTCCTCCCTTCACTCCAACTTCCTCTCTTCCCTGTTCGAACCCTAACCCTTCCCTTCTTTTTCTTGTCTCCTTTCTCACTGGAACCAATCTAATCAACTGTCCTCCTCCTCCGATCTAATCGACGTCGATGCTTCTTCTTGCAACGCCGATCCTCTCATTCGCAAGCTCGAAGATTGGATTGGTAATTGTTTTATTTTATTGTAATTTTTTCCCTAATTTTTCATGCTTTTTAAAGCTTTTATTAGCGTAATGATAGACATCGTCTAATATTGGGTATAAGCTGCTTCAAAATATGGGATGGAAAGGAAAGGGTCTGGGGAAGAATGAGCAAGGTTTGTAGTTGTATTGGAGTAGAAGCAATCTTATTGTTAGCGTAACTCAAACTTCTCTCTATACACATGGAATCATTTTGAGCTTCCACATAGTTTTTGTTGATGATGTTGGTTCAGTTGCTTGTAACACCTTTTAAATTGATCTCTTGACCAACATTCTCCGGTGCTTTCGGTTTTTCAAATAAACCCACTCAAACTTTCAATATGTGGCATACTACCCTTTACATCATTGAAATGTAAAGGAAGCTAACAAAAAATTATCACTTTTATCCTAATTGCTTGTTTTGTGAATTTTCAATGTTCTCTCTGATTTGAATTTCTTTAACTGAGTTTTCACTTTATGCCTCTGAATTTATGTGCAGGAATTATTGAGCCAATAAAATCTAGCATTAGAGATCCCAGATTGGGCGTGGGTAAACAAGAAGAAGATGATTTTTTTTCATTTGAAGAAAACATCCAAGCGAAAGAAACTTGATGTAGAGTTGGAGGAGACGGAGGAAAATATGAGGAAGCGAGAGGTATGATTCAGAAATTATTAGCAGTTGCCTTTAGTGTTAAAATCATAAAGTAGTATTGAGGTTGATGTTTTCCGTTTTCTGGAACCTCTACCTAATAGGAGAAGGAAGCATATACCACATATTTTGTTTTTTGATGGTATTGAAAATTGGATGTGATTGTTGCAGGATGACCCAACTCATATTCGTGTATTTGTTCATATTTTTCATGATATTTCTTGTAGGTAACTTGAGGGAAATTCTTGTTGATGTAGTTAGCTCTTGCTAATTTATATAGGTGTGATGCTGCTTTTGTAGGTAACTTGAGGGAAATTTGTGTATTTGTTCATGTTATATTTGCAAGTAAAGTATAGAGAATGACCCTGAAGGTTCTTCTTTCATATAAGCTTATATGCAGGGACAAGTGATTTCATGTTTTTTACCTCCATTACTCTGACGTTGTTTATAACTTGCTGGAAGTGGCAAAAGCAGATGTGGTTTTCACTTTCCTTGCATGTTTTAATTTATTTTTCCTTTTCAATGGTGATCATGAGCCGTTGTGATTGTGTGTTTGTGTTGAAGTATACTTTGTTGATATACTTTGCATGAATTGTCTGGTTTGGAACTCTAGTAAAACTATTTATCTCGTTTCTCTATCTTCCAGCTCTTCCTCCATGAATTACAATTGTAGGAGTTTGTTAGATGTTGTTTCTTTGGTCACCTAATTTTTGTCTTACAGAAGTGTGATGGATAGTTTGTGCCTCTTGACATCGGATGAAATTTGTTAGGATTTAGAAAATTCATTGTTTATTGTTGATTTGATGGTAGATGCTGATCCTATTTTATGCACATTTGATTTGCTTAACTTACTGAAAGGAGTTTTCTTTTCTTTTCTTGTCTATATTCATTTAATTTTTAATGCATTTAAAACTTTCCTTTAAAAAAAAATTCGGGGGCACTGTCCCCGAATCCCCTCACAAATTATGCACCCACAAATATAAATTCCTAGCTCCGCCACTGTGCCTCGCATAGATCACCTACCACCAGTTACTATACGAAACTGGATATTATGCATATCTATAAAACATGTTCTAATGATGTGCCCCATTTAAAACATTTGTTAGAATTCAACCTTCTAAATTTATGGTAAAAAAAAAAAAAAAACCTTCTTATTTTTTTTTTTACTTTAATATTTAATTTAATTATCGATTTATAATTTTTATTATTATTGATATAACAAACTACAAAATACAATTATTAAAGATCCTAAGAGTTTGACGGCGATTGGGCTCATTAACAGATTGGTTTAAATCAGAAAACCATATTTATGGTGGGGTCGTGTCGGATTGAAATTGGGCCACCATTGAGCAGTAATCCGGAATTAGACAAAGAATTGAAATGATTTGTAGAAAGCTGGATGAATTTTGAGTTTGACTTCAAAAAATTAAGGGTAAAGATACAATTTCACATGATGAGGTTTTTGCGAATTTTGACACAACGTTTTTCGGGGAATAAAAGACACACGCGACGTTACGTTTTGAGTACAAAAATATATCGCCGTTAGTTAGTTGATCATCATTAGATTGGACTTATTTGACGTGCGATTGATTTGGATCGACATAATTGCGTGGATTAAAAAATTGAAAAAAATTTAGAAAAAAAAATCAAAAAAATTCAAATAATTAGGAATTTTTTTTAATAATTATCAAAAAAGTAGGAAATTTTTTTAATAATTAGGGAAAATTTAAAATAATTAGCAAAAAATTAAAATACCCCCCACCAGTTCTTAGTTAGACTTCACACATCGATTAGATTTATCTCTATAGGGAGAATTGACAAGAAGATTATCTTAATTAATTAATTAATATTTTTTTTAATGAACAAATTTTACCCTAATGCTTTTTCAACACCGCTAGCGGCTTAGTGTATATACAACTCTTCCTCCACCAGTTGGTTATCATCCGCCGCCCGGCGACCAATCAATCACCGCGGGTAGCGTGGTGGCGGCGGCGGCGAGTTTCGGGTTGTGGGGCCCACTAACGGAGGTATTTTAATTTTTTCCTAATTATTTGAATTTTTTCCTTAGTTTTTATTTTTTTCTAATTATGTTAATATTTCCTATTTTTTTCTAATTATTTGAATGTTTTCCTAATTTTTTAATTTTTTTCCCGAATATTTTGAATTTTTTCCCACTTTTTTTAATTTTTCGAATTTTATTTATTTTTAATCCGTCCCGCGTGTTAGTCAAATCACATCGTCGTCGTTGCTCCATCCAAGTTTGACGGTCAACTAATGGCTCGTGGTATTTTTACCCAAAACGTAACGTCGTGTGTACTTTTGTTCACGAAAAACGTTGTGGTCTTGGGCGTTCCTTTGAAAGAACCTCATGTGTAAATTTCTTTACCCAAAAATTAATAAACCAATAAAAAATTGACCTTCTCATAAAGCTCAACATATTTTCAGATCATTTTTAACTATATATGGTGTTATTCATTAAAACTTGTGGAGTTATTTTGTTTACTATTAAACTTATATTATTTATATATATATATATATATATTAAAAATAATAAACTATATGTTTGTGTGTATTATATGTATATAATTATATCATCAGTTCAAGCGTCATTCTAAGCAGTTGAGCCATAAAAACCAAGACTTGTTAGCTTTTCAAGTTTGACATTTAGTCCGGCTTTATTTAAAGGTAACATTTCTGCATTTAATGCAAAAAAATCCATCTGCAGCAGCCCCTAAAATGACGTTGTTTCATTATTGTTTTTAACAAGAATTTGTCACAGTCATTTAGTTCGGCAACTATGATTCACCACCAAGACCATCCAAAATCAAGTCAAGTGAAAATCCAGCTGATCTTTCAAACAAATTCAAAATCACTTACCTCACCAAACTTGGATCCGCAAGTCCCACGATTCCCACAAAACACCCACGAATCACAAAGAAAAGGTTCATCGTTCCTAGTCGGTGGCGGGCCGGGATTTTAGGTTTGTGGGTGCACAATTAGTGGTGGGATTCGGGAGTTTGGGGGCAGCGCCCCTGAAAATTTTTTTAAAGGAAAATTTCATTAAAAAACAAAAAAATATAAACAATAAAAGAAAAAGAAAACTTCAACTTAATATTAAAAAAAAAATAGTAATCAAGAATCATCTAACATTTACATCAAAACGATTACAAAACCATTCTTTGATTCTTTATTCCTTGAAAATATTGCATTATATCTTCATCATCAATTGTATCAAATATATCACGTTCAACATGAGTTAGCATGCATCAGAAATTTTTAATTGTCTTTTTCTGCTTTTTTCCTTATTATTTGATTATGTGTAACTTTTCCTTATTTTTTTATCTGAATATGAGCATTTTGAGATTTTATTGAGATTTTAAGAGATATCGTCTAGATCATCATTTGTGGGATTTCAATTTAAAATAAAAGTTTTTGAGTTTAGGAAATAAATAATGATAATGAGAAGCTTTCCAAAAAAAATATTATTTAATATTATTATTATTATATAATTATCTTTTGCTTTTTCACAATGAGTAGCAGAGCCCAAGCCGGATTGATACCACAATTGAAGGATTTGGATTTGGAATAGATATGGGCCCCACATATTATAAAGAATTGAAGACCTAATCTAAGAGAGAAGACACGAGGGATAAAAGGAAAGGCAACCATGAATTGAGAAAAAAAGAACCAGGGGTGAGCGAGAGTTTGTTTCTGGTTCGAACAGGGGACCTCATAGGTGTAAGACTGAAGTCATAACCACTACACTATCAAGACAATTGTTATTAGACCCCTTCAAAATGTATATATATTCTAAAACTTTGGGTGTGCACCTGCCCACACAGGCACAAGTTTGGGTCCGCCACTGTTCCTAGTACACATAGATTTACAAGCGTTGCAGGAATCTTCGGAATTATTAAATTTAAATTGAGAACCCCACTTCACAGCGCTTCCCCATAGTTCAAGAATTTCAATTCCTCTACAGCATCCCCCTTTACCTTCCATAGAATTCTCCATTGCCACGCCATCTCCAACCAACTCTGAAATGGAAGAGGTCCCTGAGTTTGTGAGCACTATCGAGACGGAGGCGTAGACCAAACCGCATGAAACCAAGCAAACCAAAAGGAGGATCATCCAGCTGCTTCACGTTCTCATCTTCTTCGTCTGCATCACCCTAGGTTTCCATTGTGCCGTCGGGGATACTTGCAAAGAAGATTAAAAGTAGGGTAAATCAGATAGAAAGAGGGCAAAAAAAAAAGTGAAACACCGTCATTTTTTTTGGGTGTTTGTAGATGGATTTAAAACATTTTAACACTTTTACAACTAAATGTAGAAATGTTATTCCCTTATTTAAAACATTAAAATAATAACACTTTTACAACTATTACTATATTATAAAAATTAATACTATGAACTTTTTAATAAACTAAATTAAAGATCTAATAAATCAAGTAAATCTCATCTGGAAAGGCTTACCTACAAATTAATGTGTCAAATCCAAACTACTCGTTTAGGAACAAATATACTCCTCCAGTCCTCCCTTACAAAAAAAATTATAGTATTTATTATATATTGATTTTCATTGAACCTAAATAGAGTAGTACATGGGTCATTTATGTATATGACTTTTTTTCTTGGCCAACGCATACATATACATAATTTATAGCTATAGTGAATGGCCTGTCATGGATTATAAAAGGAAGGCAAAATGGTAGGTGTATGAATTTAATACCCCAACAGGCATCAATCGTCCCTTTTGTTCTTGTCCATAAGTCGTCGTGTGAACGTGGCACTTCCCAATTGACTATGCAACTTAAAATCATAAATGCTCAAGATGAACGACCAAACACGCCGTTACGGTCAACCCTATAAACCTATATATGTGTCATTTGTTCCTTTACACATTCACCTATATGTGACGTATTCCACATAACACCCACACATTCCTAGATGACCAAAGACTATAAACAAAATCAACGATTATTGGATTTGAGTAATTTTTTCTTTTTTCTTTTTTCGCCTCCGGAAATATTGGATTTGACTAGTACGGATCTTAGTCTTTTGATTTTATCTCAAGTTCATATCTTATAAATAATAGTACAAAAAACTAAGTTAGAACTATTTTAGGTATTAAATTTAACATGAATCATTGGCAAAAAGAAATAAAAATAAACAAAATTAAACTTGAGTTGACTAATTAGACCAATAAGCTAATGAACTAGTTTCCTGAAGCGTTCAAAAGTTTTGAATGTGATCGATTATATTGGATTTTTATATTTTTATTTAAGGAAAAATGACACTTAAATACCATATGAATTTCTTAAACCCAGAGAAACCTATTGAACTTGTGAAAGGACAGAGAAAGGATAAGGGGCAATCAGAGATATGGAAATTTTGGAGAAAAGTCCAAACTGTCTTCATATAATGAAGAATACCAAGAAGATCTAAGGCTTCGACCTCCACGATCTCCTTGGAGACTAACGGAATCACGCCGAAGCTTTGGCTGGCTAAGGTACAAGGCTTGTCGGAGGTTCGATTACGAAATGTAGAGGAAGATCAGAAGAACCAGAAAGAGGAAGATGAAGAGGAAAAGGAAAATCAGGCTCCAACTTCTTCTTCCTCTAACACTCACACTCGCATCGTCGTCTCTAAATCGGGTTGGGTTGGGTTCAAGTTTAAATCAGTTTGATTTTATTTACTATTTACACACACAAAAATTAAGAAAAGAAAAATAAAATACCACTTAAAATTCGAAATGAATAATATCTGAGTTTTGAGGAAGAAGAAGGTGAATAGTAAATGTGAGATTTAACAAAAGTCGTAATGGGAATAAAAAGTTCTTTAATGGGATTAACAAGTTAAGTAATGGGTTTAACAAGTTTATTAGTCAGGTGAAACTTATGTCACTCTGGAAAAACTAAAATCTAAGCACCATTAACAAAATTAGTAATGGGAATAACAAGTTCTTTAATACTATTAACAAGTCCAGAGTGACATAAATTCCACCTGACAAATGAACTTGTTTATCTCATTAAAGAACTTGTTATTCCCATTACTAATTTTGTTAATAGTGCTCAAATTTTGGTTTTTTCAGAGTGACATAAGTTCCACCAGACAAATGAACTTGTTAAATTCATTACTAACTTATTAATCTCATTCATGAACTTGCTATTCACACTATTAATTTTGTTAATGGTGCTCAGATTTTAGTTTTTCCAGAGTGACATAAGTTCTACCTGACGAATAAACTTGTTAAACCTATTACTGAACTTGTTAATTTCATTAAAGAACTTTTAAATTCCATTTCAACTTTTGTTAAATCTCACATTTACTGTTCACCTTCTTCTTCTTCAAAACCCAAATATTGTTCATTTCAAATTTCAGGTAGTATTTTCTTTTTCTTTTCTTAATTTTTGTATGTGTAGATAGTAAATTAAATCAAATCGATTAAAACATTAATCCAACCCAACTCAATTTGGGGACGATGATGCTAGTGTGAGCGTTAGAGGAAGAAGAAGTTGGAGCCCGATTTGCCTTTTCCTCTTCATCTTCCTCTTTCTAGTTCTTCCGATCTTCCTCTACATTCGCTAGAATCGAACCTTCAACAAGCCTGGTACTATAGCCAGCCAAAGCTCTGGCATGATTCCCTTGGTCTCCAAGGAGATCGTGGAGGTCGAAGCCTTAGATTTATTGATGTTCTTCATTATGTGAAGGGCAGTTTAGACTTTTCTTCAAAATTTTCATATCCCTGATTGCCTCTTATCCTTTCTATATCCTTTCACAAGTTCAATGAGCTTCTCTGAGTTTTGGAAATTCATATGATATTTAAGTATTATTTTCTCATTTTATTTCTCCCATTAAAACTGGTAAATTATGGCTTTAAGTTACTTGTTTTGTTTTGTATGTTTTCTTTTGATAATATATATTGTAGTTTTTCAATTTAAAAAATGACGTTGTTCTATATATATTAAGTTTGTAATTTAATAACTTTGTATAGTTTATACATAAATATTTCATTTATTCATGGACTAATATCCTCTTTTATATAAATATTACTCTTTTTAAAGTTATATATGAACATTTTTATATTTAAATTATATTCTCTTATTTTAATCATGATTCAGTTGACCCCCACAGTTAAACCGCTAACTTTACTGCTAACTTTAGAACCATTGTTTCCATTCATTTCAATAAACTATCCAGTTTTCATCACCTTAGTTTAAACTTTAAAGTTTAAACCATGGAACTTATCTTAATTTTAATGAAGCATGACAACATAATTAACTCACATATTTTCGTTTAAACAATAGAAGAATATAGAAATATTACCAACAAATAGGTGATTGAGATAGTAAGTAGCCTCATCCATATAAAAAGGAGAATATAAGTTTAAAACTTGGGAAGTGTACTTAATGGGAGAGATTAAAAGCTTTTGCACTGTAAACCACAAAATGGACTATACCCTTAATTAAACAAATCCAAGAAAAAAAGAAAATAGATATATTGGATGATTTGTTTTAAAAAATACTAATTAAAAAAGAGATTTTTTTTTTCAATTGGGTTATCCCCTTCTCAAATCTAATTTTTTTTTTTTTTTTTTTTTTTTTTTTTTTGGAAAACAAGTCTAATAGAACAAAATAGAAACTTTGCAAAAGCCAAAAGATTGATCGCTTAATTTCTTCCTTATTTCGAATGTTGAAATTTCAAAATAAAGAATATCCTATTCTATGCATGCTAAGAAGAACAACGAAAAATATCCACCATGGGTTGATTATTATTATTTTTAAAATAATTTCTTTTTCAAAGATTTAACATCAAAATTTGATAATGGTTTCATTCTCCACTAAAAAAATTTGATAATGATTTCATTCTCCACTAAAAGTAATGCCTCTTGGGTCTACAATATGAATATTGTATTACTTTCTACTAGTGGGCACAATTAAGCTATAAAGTATATATGCTAGCTTAATACTGAAATGTCATTGCAAAAGCTTAAACGGGATGGTTTGGTTAAAATCTTCAATAAGTTGGAAGAGAGGAGAACTTGAAAGCTAGTATATATGCTAGCTAAGCATGTTTTCACGATGTTGGGCAATAGGATATTACTCCTGTGTGGAGCCGAAGTTCTAATTGTTAAATTTTATTTATTTTCTATTTGTGTTTTCTATTTTATGAAAAGAGAAAAAAAAAGGAAAAAGGAAAAAAAAAAGGGAAAAAAGAAAAGGAAGAAATAAATAGAGAACACTAATAAGGATTGTGTGAGGTAGTCATATTTTGTGAGAGGGGGAAAACAAAGTTTCTTAATAACTCTTTGTAAGAGAGAATATTTTCTGCAGTGTTTTAGCCTGGGCAGTTTTTACATAGCTGAGGATCGGAAGGGGATTTATTAACATATTGATATGAAAATTTTTGTGGAGGTTCTAGATACATGGAGCTTCATTCTAGATGGTCAGATCATCCATTAGATTCTTCTATTTTCTCCAGAATTTTTGTGAAGCTCTGTTCACCTCAGCTGCAGAGTTTTCTAAGCGACTTTGATTAAGTCAACTATCAGACGATGATTTCTAGTCCAGTTGCCCTGAAATTTAGTGGAGGTGTCCGACATATATAGGTCTTGGATTTGAATAGTGGAATTGTTGATTGGAGCTTCCTACCATCCCTAGATTTGGTGCGAACATTGGTATACATTTTGTAACAGCAGATTTTGCGTTTGGTGGTTTTCGACACATGTATATTGTATCTTCGCCCAAGAGATACATATTTTATTGCTCTACTTGATCTTCTATTTTTTTAATATAATCCTTTAGTGATTTTTATGGATGAGGTGAATTCATTGTCATCCTACAGTTGAGCTTTGTATTAGAGCATTGAACATTATATTCCTTTTTAAGATAGTGAAATCTTTTTGCTTTGGGCCATGGTCGTTTGCTCTCACTCACATTGAGTGGGATGTTTTTCCACATTAAATTCTTGTGTCTCCATTTATTTTGTTGCTTGTTTTATTTTCTAATTTTATTGACTCCATACAATCCTTTTCATTATGAAGATTTAAATCCGATGCGCTCTTACTAACAAATGATGCCTAAAATTTAACTTAGTTCCTATAAAAGATTTTTGTTGGTTTCAGTTATTTTTCTTATATGAAAAAAGGAATTTCAATTGAATTTTGTTACTGGAATCACTCTTTATACATTGCACAGAGAAGGAAAAAATTGGGAAAAAAACTGTTATTTTATTCCATACATATAACAATTTGTTCCTCAAGTTTGTCCTAATTTTGAATTTGCTCCTTTAATTTTTTTTTGTTTTTTTCATCGATCCCTCAAGTTTCAAATCAAATGTTTTAGTTTCTCAAGTTTTATTCCACTTAAAACATTGGTCGTTGTAACTTTATAAAAACCTGGACCATTTTCTCCTAGAAGAACCAAAATCAATAGTTTGAAATTTGAGGAACCAGAACCAAAACCAAAATGAGGGTAAACTTAAAGGATCAAAGATGATATTAACCCTAAATTTTATTTTAAATATATTGATAGATTTAATTAATAACAATTTATATTATTTACAATTACTTATTTTCTTATTTAAAATTTAAAACACATGGAATTTGAACTTTGAAGTACCTCTTTGATGATGTCATAGAGATATAATTTTTAAAAGATATAATCTTAGCATATAACTTTTTTAAAAATAAAAGTTCAAAATATATGTTTGGTCATTTATATCTGCATCAAATTTTATTTTAGTTCTTTAAATTCTTAAAGCTTATTCTTAGTCTTAGGATCTAAACATTATTAGCCTTATTTAATATAAAATATTGACTCATCAAATTTAAGTGGTGACAACATAATTAAATGTTGACAAAACATGTTTGTATTTTTATTCTTTTAAGGTAGGATTCTTTATATTTTTAATTGGGGTAATTAAAAATGAAAACAACCCTAAATATCTAGGTTTCATCCTTGCTACCAACATCTCATCAAATTTAAATGATGGTTGTATAATTCAATACTGACAAAATATGTTTTCAGCTATGGATGTTTGTATTTATTTAAATTTAAATTATATGAGATTCAAATTAATTAATGTCATCTATATAACAGTATTATGGAAACTGGGATAATTCCTAAACAACAGCAATTCCAACAAAAAAACAGAGAAAAAGGTGTTTTGAGAGCAAGCTCTGTTATAGATTCAAAAGAAAAATGTTTTCCAAACCTCTAAACAGAGCTTAAATGTTATATTAAAAGAATAAAAATGTAAACATATTTTGTTAGCATTTAATTGTACATTGATTGCATAAATTTGAAGAGTTATCATTTTTCGTTAATAAGGCTAACAGTGTTAAAATCGTGGGACTAAAAGTATACTCCCTCAGTTCCTTTTTATAAAAAAAAATGTTTAACGGAATCCCGGTTCAAAATATTGGCTAAGAACAATAATTGTGTCAAAATTGTAACTTCCCCCCCTCTAAAATACCCTTCTTTATAAGGACATAGAGAATAGAAAGAGAATAAGGAAATTAATATAATAAATATGATTGTAGAAGAGAGAATAAGAAAATAAATCTGGTAGAATTAATAGGTCTTTAGGGCTGTAAATTTATTATATTGATATTAAATAGGGTAATTAAATAAGGGCAAAAAGGGAAAGTAAGAAATTAAAAAAAGAAAGATATAATTTGAATGTTTCTTATATAAAGGAATAAGATATGTGTGGTCGGTTGTTTCTTATAAAAAAAGGGAGCAAGTACTATATAAACGTATATGACTAAAATGAAATTTGACACAAATATAAATGGCTAAATGTACACTTTAGCCATAATAAAAAATTCTTGGGATGAAATTTCAAAATTTTTATTAGACCATTATTAATAATAAAAACTATAATCAGAAAATTATATCTAATGAATATAAGTAAAGGACTTAACTTTTGTCTAGCTTTTAATTTTTAGTTAACATAGTAAAAAATGGGGTTAATACAAACTTAGGTCTTTAAGTTTAACCTCATTTCAGTTTTCGTCCCTCAATAGACAAAATATTTCAACCTTTAATTAAATTATAATGACCAATGTTTTAAAGAGAATAAAACTTGTTGGATCACAATTAAAATAAGGATAAACTTAAAGACATGGTATTAATTCTAAAAAGTAAAATGGACACTTTTTTATTATATTTCCACTAGTTTATTTTATTATTTATTATTTGTTAGTCTAGTTTAAAAATTAAAAATCTACCCCTTCTTTAAAGGCGCGTGCTTACCTTTAGCGTTATAGTATCCGTTAGATGTAGACAGAGAGAATATGATTGGCACATGGTGACGACAAAGCCGAAGTATGACTTCTTTGACTGAATCAAGGTTCCATATGGAGCGTGCAGATGACGCCCTTAGTGAGCCCTCAAAGCTCAAATAATTTTTTGTTATTATCAAGAAAAATATATCTTTTAATCTAATTATTTTAAATTATCATTTAGTATCCAAAATTTGACTCTATACGATTTAATTTATTTAATTTTTTATTTCAAAACAATTCAATTCCTAATTGTATCTGAATAATTTTGTCTCTTTAATTCATTGACTCTAAATTGTTAGAATTGCGTTGTAGATTATAATTAATCAAAATCTAGGGACTAAATCAATAATCAAAATAAAATTTAAGAATAAAAATTCGTATTTTATTTACTATTAATTATTAATTAATAATTATCAATTACTTCAATAAAATGGACCTGTAATAAAAAAAATTAAGCGATAATACGATATGACATTTCAAAAATTATCATTAATTATTAGTTTTTCCAGTTATCATTTATTATTACTACTACTACTATTATTACTTTTATTATGTATAATTAATTAATAATAATAATTTTAAAAAGTTAAAGGTAAACCCACATTGATCAACCAGCAAATAAGTAGATGCCGATAAGGCAAGAAATCGGTGAGGCACTTTCATCATCTAATCATTATATTTATCTCATCTTGATTGTGGGATCAAAGTCAACAATCAGACATTGAATTTTCAAATCATAATAATTAAAATGATTATGTCATAAATTATCCACCTATTTCGATCCAAAAGTAAATTATCTACCAAAATAATATAACATGACAAATTTTGTATGTGTGAAAGTCAATTATAACAGACAATATTAAGATAAAATGACAAATTTGTCATATAATATAACATCTAAAAAATTTGGAAGAACGACAATTAAAAATCTAATAAAAAATAATACCAAATAGGGATCTTATTACAACACAAGTTATTTTTCTATATTTTATAAGTGAAAATCTGCACAAAATTATAATTTAAGGGTTAATATTTTTATCTTTTGATTGATAAAGTAGATTCTTTGCTTTTTTATATTTTTATTATTCTTCATTTCTTAGTTCTACAGATATCAATGTGAAACATTCGAGTAATAAGTGAAATATTAAATGGAATGGTTTAAATTTAATTTAAAAATTGTTTTTATGTTGAATGTTTCGAAAACACATTTTAATTTGTTTGACTTAAAAACTGTTATATAATCTAATGATATATGACTAAGTAACTTATTTAGTTTCCTTAATCTTTTTAAAAAATCAACAGATCTTAGTAGCAAAAATGATATTTTTTTCATATTTAAGGTTTGATTTGGGAGTAATTTAAGTAACTTATTTAGTTCCCTTAATCTTTTTTTTTTTTTTTTTTTTGGATAAACGACAGAAGAGGGATTTATTCCAAATAGCCAATACCGTTTTCTTTTGTGGAAAGAAATAGCCCTTACCTTTTACTTGCACACAATTCTCAGCGTATAACCCCCAAATCCAGTTACATACTTTTTATTGGTAAACGACATGACTCTTGTTCTATTTTGAATCTGTTCTAACAAACTTTTTATTGTCAAAGTCAGACTCCACCGTCCGGCTGGACCGGAAAACTAACCATTTCCTCTGTCCAGTTGCAGTAAAAAAATCAGCACAAATTTTTCAGTAATCCAAAATTATGTTTGTTTGTTTGTTTGTTTGTTTGTTTTTTTTTTTTTGTGTGGGGTCTTTTGATGGGTTTTTCTATAGTTGTTATATACGTTTATGCTAATTTATTGGTAGTGTTGAAACATGAAAGCTTTTGGTTGGACAATTAATCTTGCATATTAATAGTTTTGGTTGTAATAACCATTAAATACTTTTATTATAATGTCGGTGCAATGTGTGATCGACTATAAATTTACAAATTTACCATGTATGACGAGGATATAAATATTGTCCACGACTTTTTTATACATATTATTTAAATTATATTCCTTCTGTTCCTTTTATAAAATATAATTAATTGTATCATGTCCTTTGAAAAGATAGTTAAAATTAGGTAAGTGTAATAAATATATAAATTTTCAAAAAATGCCTTCAATTACCTAGGAGGGATAGAATATGTTATATCAAATGTTTTAGTAAAAAATAAAAATTAAATATAATAGTTTTGTCAGTAATGTCTGGATTTAAATGAGATAAAATATGAAATTTACAAAAAAGATAAAAAAACACTCTTTAAACATCCCTAATTCTATCATATAAAAAAGAACCTGGCATACTCAAAAATCTTACCTTATACAAAAGACTGGATTGAGTGTTAATTTTATTAAAACTAATCCAATCATAGTCTTATTTTGATTTACATAAATAAATATTTTTCATATGTTTAAAAGTGATCCCAAACAAATACGTATCTTTTTACTACATTTGAAGAATAAATTCAATAATGAGTTTTTTTTTTTCCTATTTTATGCTCCAAGTTACTAGTATAAGATAAATATCCATTCTTCTGGCGCGTGCATATTTATGAGTCTCAACAGGCAAAGCAAGTACTAATACCTTTCTCTCTCTCTAAAATTGAATAAAGAATTGAAGATACCCTCCCAATCCCATGCCTCAAACTTGAGAGTTGAGACTCTACCCTCTCCTCCTTCTGCTTCACCCACTTTACTATCTCTCCCTCTCTAAGCAACAAGACAAACTTGTCTCACGGTGGGCTATCAGAAGCTCCACCACAGGTTACTGTACTTCAAAACGGCGTCGTATTGAAGCAGGTGATCCTCTGTTGTCTGGACGAAGCCAAGGGGTTTCGATGAGGTGTCGGAAGCACCAGCCGGAGGACCTGAGCAGTACCGTCGGAGTCTGCGCCTCTTGTCTCCGGGAACGGCTCATCGCACTCATCGCAGCACAAGAGAAGGCACATCTAACGCGCGTTTCCTCACGCGCCTCCGATGATCACCCTCGCAAATCCGACCCTAACCCTCCTCCGCTTGTTTTCCCTCGTTCTGTGTCGCCGTATGTCTCTCGGCGGAAATCGGACTATGCCAGTTGGCAGAGCTGTGATAGACGTAACAATCTCTTCTATAGCACGCCGCAACTTGGCCCTACCTTCGGTACTGGCAATTCTGAGGCCAATTCAGGATTCCCTGGCAGAACGAGTTCGTCATTAAAGAAGAAGACGGGGAAATTCTGGATTTTCTCAAGTCTATTTAGATCCAGATCCGAGAAATTGGAAGCGAATCCGAGGATTTCTTCTCAGGAATCATGCGAACCATCGTCATCGGGGTCTCCCTCATGGTTCTCAATGATCTTCCCCACTCGCCGGAAGAATATGGATAGGATGAACTCTCTGGAAGGTTCGATCGCCACATGTCGGAGGCGGTATCGGCCAACAGATCGGGGAATGTCGCCGGTGACTAACGAAAGTTGCGTGGTCGATTGCGATGGATGCGACCGATCCCCTTCAGCTGGTACCTACTCAACAGAAACGTCCCCACGGTGGCGGAAAACGCCATCTACCGCATCGTATGCGACACGTCGTTCCCGCCACGTAAGGAACGTATCTGGCATGGCTTTTTGCCTAAGTCCGTTGGTGAGGGCGAGCCCGAACCCTCACTGGAACCCCAAAGGGTTGCCTCCAGAGATGGTTGCCGCGACGGAGATCAGAGGCACGGCGGCGGCGAAGCCTCACCTCTCCACTGCGTCGTCGTTTTGTGCAAACCGTTCAAGGAAGTTTGCTGACTTCGGAAGAGCCAACAACATCCGTTGATTTCGATGACCATTGACCTTGAACGGTGATATTTCCCATGTGTCGTCTCTTCCTCCCTGCTGGTTTCTGCACATTAAATTCTTTTTTTTTATTTGAACAAAATAGATTCTTTTTCCAATTTTTGCCTTATTTTCTTTTATTTTTGAAAAACAATTTCTGTACACAGATGCTCACTAAAGAGAAAGTATTTCTTTTTTAATGGCATTATTGGGGGTGAACTGCTTCTTAAAAATTCATGATGGTTCTTAGCATTCACCCAACTTTACAGGTGGGACATTAAATATAGGGGACGCAAAACAGGGTAACTATTTTCAATTTATTAATATGATTAAAATTAAAAATTGTTGATTTAGAATATATTGTTTGATTGTTTAATTTGATTATTGTTAAGTTTATTTTGAGATCAATCAAATAATAATATGCATTTGAATTTCGTCTTATCCAGTTTGATGGTTTGTGAAGTGTCTTGACTCTTACTTTTGATTCATTCCTCTTGCCCGTTTAACACGGTGCTGGTTTTTACGGCAAAATGCCATTAAAAATCTTAATTTTTAAATTACTTGTAAAGAGTTTTATTGACTTCCAAAAACTTTTTTTTTTTTTTTTTTTTTTTTTTTTTTTTTTCTAATTTTATATAATAGTTGGAAATATGAAATGTGCCATTGTGTTTATTGTCATCAATGTCATGTTACAATTTTTTTATTCTATATTCATATGTGTAATATCAATGCCATTTCTGATAAGTCTGATTTAAAGTTTTAGCTTTTTTTTTTTTTTTCTAAAAAAAAAAAATGAGTATGAAAGGGACAGAAATTTCAGCTTTTGATTTTGATCGTTTGAAAGGAGATTCGCAAGACATCAAGTTTTTTCTCCTAATAACATTGTAGTATATTGATGAAGTTTAAATTAATGACTTTGTTGTAATTAGATATTTCAAAATGAAAAAATAAAATAAAATTTGCTTAAAGCTTATACTCTCAACGTAATTTTTACTAATCAAATAAAAAAAACTGTAATTTTGACGACTTATTTGTTAATTTGTTATGTAACTAATTTTAGTTATTAGCACTTTTATTTTATTTTTAAGGGATAAATACTAATTTTGCTACGGAAGTTTTGGTTTTGGAGCATCCGGCACCCATAAGTTTTTTTTGTATCATTTTTATCTCGGAAGTTTATAAACGTAGAATCTTACCCAGTTAATCTTGGACCGTTGGATTGATCATTTTTTGTATCATGTTTACCTAAGAAGTTTACAAAAATTTGCTCCAAAAAACTTAGGGGCAAATTTGCTCCTTTTTGTAAATTTTTGGGAAAAAAATTATACAAAAAAAACTTCCGGGTGTTGAATGCTCCCTAGTAAATACTTCCGTGGCAAAAATGATTTTTAACCCTATTTTTAAACATCTAATTCATTTATTCTAATTGCCTTGGATAAGAGTGTATAAACTTACCAAAGTATTACAAAACTATATAACCTTAAAGGACATAAAATTTCTCCTTTTATAGAATAGTCTGAATTATAGACAGATTCAATAATAATAATAATAATAATAATAATAATAATAATAATAATAATAATAATAATAATAATAATAATTATTATTATTTAAGGCTACCTATATCTTGTAATTTTTTAAATGACGATTTGAGAACTTAAACAGTTAGTAGTTATATTGATTTTTTTCCCTTAAAAAAGAATTAGATAGCGCTAGTGCATTTGTATCCTTGCAACTTTTTATGTTGTCTACATGGAACTAGATATGGACTTTGAGCATCACTTGGGATTTGAGTTAAGTTACATTACTAGAAGGTAAGGTGCACATTTAATTTAACAACGAAGTTTTAAGTTAGGAGTGCTTGACACTTAAGTTTTAAATGGGGTAGTAAAAATACACATAAGGAATTAAAAATGGAGCCTCCAGCACAAAACCCGTTAACTTGCTCATAACGTCCTTTCGGTGTAATTGGAAATTGTCCAAATGGCATTTAATGAGATAAGAGTGGCAATGAGATGATTGAATGGGTTTATTAAAAACAAAACCTACCTCTGTACAACTTGATTTATTGGACTCGGAGAAGTAGCAATGAAGTTGACCTGGAAGAGCAACGAAGACTAGAGGCATCGAGTAGGTGAAGCGAGGTGGAAGAGTAACGTTGATGGTTGCATCTTCATCATTGTTGAAGGGAAGATGCAGAAAGAGGGTCGTATTGCTACGACAACCCAGTCGTGAGGACGACTATGAAGGTCTGAAAAGGTATTGTTGTCACATATTGGTGGCACCGCAATGGATGGCTTGGATAGATGGCAACCTGTTCTGTTATAAGAACATAGATGTCTAACCACAATGGGTTAGTGAATGATTAATGTAGGATCAGAAATACTCTCCGGGGTATGTGAATGTATTTAAACCGAAGAGAAGGTTGATGTTCTATGATGTCTATGAGGAAGACACCGAAGAACACCAACAGGTCACTGTGCTACACGAAAATGACGATTTACCAGGGGGGTTGTGTGCATAGTGAGACTGAATGGTAAAAGGATATGAATCAAATGTGTGCACTTGGTGGGTAATCTCCTATTTATAGAGATTACCTCTAGGGTTTCAATCCTTATGCTGTGCGCGCCTACAAGTCCGAGTGTTTGCTCCACTATCTGACGCATCCCTGCTCCACTACATGTACTGTCGGGATTAATGCCTTACTTATATGGCGATTAGTGTTTTTCCTGTTTAAGGAGAGTTTCTGCCGTAATGTGTTCTTGTTGGGCCGCATCATACCTGGGCCCAATATTCGAGTCCATAACAGTTGCCCCCAAGCTCGGAAGTTTAGGGCTCTAAGCTGCTGAGATTGATTGACTGATAAAAACGCTTTTTATTTGCTTTGCTCTCCCTCTCCTTCGTTAATTTCTCTTGCTTGATCTCGGAGAATTGCCGAGATAGATCGACTCTTCCACGGCTTACCCCCTGACTTGTGTGCCGAGCTATTTTGCTTTGAAAACTCTAGCTTTTATGATAGCCGGGATTTCATTTGTAACTTTGAGACTAAATTACTATTTTCTCATACCTCTGCCACGTGTGTTGCCCCCAATATGGGATATCATGAATGAGAGGAACACGAATCGGTTTCAATTTGCCTGTATTGCTAACATCATGGCGAAAACAGCCTTTTTCCGTGCATTACCATGATCGCCGTCTTTGAAACTCGTGAGCATTTAATGTGCATGTCGCTCCATAGCAGTTGCACGTTGTTTCGTAGCAGTCATCATTGCACTTTTAGGTTTTCAAATCTGATTCTCTATGCTAATGGTCTTTACTTCCCCTGATGCTTTGGATTCAAAATGTTTATAAATTTACGTTTTCCGCCTCTCTTCAATACTTTTTGCCAGATGTTCGCTCTGTCTCGCTAGAAAAACTCTTCTTCCTTCGAAGCCCTCTTCTTCTTTATACTGTTGCTTGTGAATTCCAACTTTCTGCAACTTTTCATAGAATCAGGTACTCCCTCTGCTTCCTTGCCCTCCTTAACGTCCATCTTGCTTCGTCTAGTCTTCTGCTACTCTGCATTTTTGTTTTTCATCGCATCTCATCACTTGGTTTTCTGGGTACGCCACTAGGGTTTCTAGGTAGCTTCTTTGATATTTTCAGTATAATGTCCTCGCCTTCTTTTATTTTCATTCAAACTTGCCTGGGCTGGGTGGCGGTGATGACCATATAAGGAATTCCTTATTGAAGGCAAAAGCTGACACCTTGGTTCCGAGCCATCCCAGTTCAACTTCTTCTATTACCTTTACTTTTTTCTATAGTCTTCATGCATCGCGATAGTCCTCCACCCGTAGATATGTCTGGTAACCCAATTCCTGAAGAAGATAGAGAGATACTTAAAAAGCTCTTAGGTGGGACAAAATATTGGCTATGGGTAGTGGCTCGTACTGAGGAAGAAAAACAAGCCGCACTACTTCGTAAACCCAACATGAGTAGGAGTAAGAGGAAACCCCGAGCACCATTGCTAGATAATCGAGACCCCTACTCCTCTTTCCCAGGGTTCCATTTTAGTCCACTCCAGATTCTAAACTGAGATCCGCCCACACCCTTCTCCTCTTGCCCAACTAGAAAACATACTCCTAGATAAACCTGGGTCTCGAGCTAAAAACGTTGTTGACCCTTGTGATGAATGTCTCCTTTTAGGCATTAAACTTGCCAACAGAGTCCGTAACTCAGAAGTCGAGCGGATGTTGGCCTCCTGCAATCATGAATGTACTCTAACTTGTATCTCGGTTCCTGTCCATCTGGATAGTCTCGGCTTGCCGACTGTTGATTTTTCTCATGGCTACTCTTTTGACCGAGGTATACTTCTTGTTTCTGACTTGTACTTTTTTACTTTTTCATTATAGGTATAAATGAGTTCACCTTCGCATCACACCAAGTTATCCGCTACGGGTTATCGAGTTTTGTTGGAAACTCGACACCTCCTAATCATCCGCCCCATGGATCGACGAGGTGCTTAGTATTAGAAGCACAATGACCGCTGAAGAGGTCACCGAGCTAGGTCTCCGTGACAGGAAGGACTATGTCTTTCGCCTGCCGCGCCTTATCGAATCCATATCTAGCTGCCGAACCAGTAATGACGATCCCCATTCCTTTTATTTTTACAAAGATTGCATATCCCGGCTCGGTATGCGCTTCCCGTTTACCGAGTTCCAACTACACCTCTTACATCACTTGCATCTCCCTCCCTCCCAACTTCATCCCAATAGCTGGGCCTTTGCCATCGCTTTCGAAAACCTTTGCCAAGAGAAAAACTTAACTTGCACCCTTCCGATATTCTTTCATTTTTATTTTGTCCACAAGGCTCGCAGTAAAAAGGCCAATAAGGACGCCAATAAAGAGGCCGACGATGAAGCTTCAGCTCGGAAAGCTTGGACCTCTCTTCGAAGTGTGTGTGCCCGCAAACTCTTCAGAGTTTTCACCGAATCATGGAAAAGCTTCAAGCCCTCATTTTTCAAGGTAGTTGTCGTGCCCAAACAACTACCCTGGTTCCTTCAAGCCTATGAGTTCGGGGCGATGGAGGAAAGATTTCCCCTTTATTGGACTCTAGATCACCACAAAAAATATTCTTCCGATTTCGACTTTTCTTCCCATTCCTTCTCTTCTGCTGAAAAGGAAACAATCACCTTTTTAGAAAAATAAATAGCTGAACTTGGCCCGTTGAAGTCGGCGGACTATGTTTTAACAACCCAGCCGAAGAAACGACTTGCAACGAGTATGTACATTCTTTATTGTGCTGTATGGCATGCTTAATCTTTGTTGGACGAATAACTAATCAATTGCTTTATTTTGTAGATTCGAGAATGGACAAAAGACCGGCCTTTGCTGCTGCCTTAGACAATCCCAGCATTAAAGGTACGGGACACTCAAGAAAGCGATCCACGCTGGAATCTGGGACGGCTGGTGCGAAAAAGGCTAGCCGGGTTAATCCCTCAAAACGATCCAAGACCAATAAAGCAACCCCGTCCTCATCATCAAAAAAGGCCATTCCATCCACTACGGAGATTCCTGTCCCCACTTCGACGAGCATTCCAGTCGAAACTCCTCCAACAGAGACTCCTACCGCCTCTCTTCCTACCACCTTTCCTTCTGCAAGTGTGCCTCCGCCACCTCCAGTCCCTGAGCTCCCATATGGCATCATCTGGAGAGAAGGGGTCCCTATTCAACTCAGTAATGCTATCGGGCTCCCAGAGCGCTTCTTTGCACTAGAAAAATATGACACGCTTGAGCTACAGGAACTGTTGAATATAGAGCACTACGGCTTGAAATGTGTCGGGTTAGCCTAGGCTTTGACCACGTTAAACGTGAAATATGCTAAAAAGGCAGATAAATTGAAGAAGGTCAAGCTGGAAGCCCAAGAACATATTCGTAAATTTGACAAGCTGGTGTCAGATATTAAAACACAAGTGCAGGTAGCCGAGGCAGCGAGGGACAAGATGGGAGAAGAGCTGCAAAAGGTCAAAGAAGACCTAGAGAAGGAAAGAGAGGCCTGGAGGAATACTATCTCAGAGTTGGATCAGCTTCAGCAGTCAAAAACTTGATAGGGAAAAACTTTATAGCCTATAACTCCGCAAGTATACGGGTCGTATCAAGTAATAAAGTGATAAGAAAAGTATCATTGCCACGAGGACTTAGTACCCACAACTTCAGTTAAGCATTAATTTTACACTTTTGTTTAAGTTGAGCAAACCAAATTAAATTTAATTAAAGGAAAAAAAAATAAAAATGAAATCAAAATAAACTAACTACGACAATAATCAAATGAGCAACCCAGAGTCACTAATCCCTTATTAGTTTCATAAACCTTGTTTTCACTAATTTAATTAGCCTTAATATCAATTTTGTTAATCTCGAGTATAAATAGCTGTAAATACCTGTCGGTCTACTTACAACCTTCCCTTGAGTATAATTTGTTATGTCTAACATAATTACTCAAGAGGCAATAAAACTCGAACACACCCTTTAACAATTATATGGGGCCATTAGGTATATGTCTATCCTAATCATAAATTAAATCGTAATCTAATCCTATATTACTTAATCTAAGAGCTTAATTAAAATTCCCTTCGTCAAGGTAAATCCTAATTCTCAAATTCATATTCAATGATGGCCATTCACTAAATAGATAAATTTAAATAAGATTAAGTAACCAAAATTAATATTAATTATAACTAAAAAATGAGAACCAAAGTCTAATATACCCATAAGTTCATAGTTACTATAGGTTGCAAAACAAATTAGCCACACATGGCTTTAATTAGATCATCACAGCAAGACCAATAAATTCAGAGTTAAAAGCCATAGAATTAAAGGAATCAAAGGCAAATGGGTAAAGATAAAACAAACAGCTCCCACTATCTGTGCCTCTGCTTCCCACTTCTCACCTCCAACTACTGCTACTCTGCTTGTCGATGGCTGCTTGGTCTTTTCTGGTTGCTGAAGCTCGGTCTTGTGGTGGTGAGAATGGAAAGATGAAGAAGGTCGCCGGCGACGATGGAGGTGTGGGTGAAGGTCGCCGGCACGGAGAAGGTGATGAAGATGGAAGAACGAAGACGAAGGTGAAGGCCTCTCTTGTTCCGTAGCGGCGATGCTCGCCTCGGCTCTACGTGATTTTTCTATCAAGTCGTGTTTAGTGTCTAGCGAGATACATCACACTCAAATCCAAATTGGCTTTTAGGTCTTGCTTTCCGTGGTCAATTTTGTGGGCCCCATTCCATTCAATTCAAAACAACCTTCCTAATTGATTCTTAGTGCGTGGATGTGGAAACAAAAAAAATAATTGATAATAATAATAATAATACTGATTTTTATTTTTAAACTTCTCGTTACTATTATTTATTTCTTAAACTCAAACTTTTATTTTAAATTGAAATCCCCTAAATAATGCATCCAAATTGATATCTCTCAAAATCTCAATAAAATCTCTTCAATTTAGTATTGATGACTTCCAAAATATATCAAAATATATCTCAAATCTATTAAAATTGAGAAGTCATCACACCCTCACACTTGCATCAAATCTTGTCCTCAAGATTTTAAATTCTAAAACAACCAAATTCAAGAAAACCATGGAAGCAAGATTTTTAAAGCAAGCATTACAAAATTAAAGTCAATTCGAACTTTCAAGAAACAAAATTTCTCAGAAATCTGTTCCACATTCCAAAAATGCAAGTAGCAAGACAGTTAATTTGGCAAAGATAAATCACAATAGAATGTCCCTCACAAGTCAAGTGTTTACACTCATATCTCAAGATACTCAAGGGCTTGTGTTTAACTCAATTCCACATATTGCAACTTATCTACCATAAGCTTGTTTATCATCTCAATCTCCACTATATATATTAGCCAATTGCACACTCAAATCAAAAGGATTTTCTCAAGGTTTTAATGATCAAGGTAGGATAATGAAATGAAAGTGATCAAATGGTATGGGAGAATACTTTAATTAGTGCTAAGTAATTTAAGGAAATTCATGATGAAGAATGAAGGAATACTACCAAGAGAAAACAAACTCACTAACACGGTATATAAACAACTTTTATTTTATTGGCCTTAACAATCTTATATATATATATATATATTCCTTTGTTTCTATCTTTCTTTTCTTTTTTTAAATATTCCTTTGTTTCTACCCCCTTTTTTTTTCCTGTTTTTCACTACCCACACATACTCTTATGGTGTTGACTTCCTAACTACTAAAGTAACAAAAATGAATGGGAAGAAAAAAGATATAAAAATTGCATATCTCAAACAAAGGGCTATTTATTCTATGCAAATTTCTTTTCTTTTCTTTTTTTTAAAAAACAAAATAAAGGCTCAAATGGGGTAAACAAATGATTTTTATGTGATAAGGATGGACATTTGGCCAAACTAGCTATGAAATGAATGCCTAAATCATCTTTGTGCATGTAAAAGGATTTCAAATTTCAAAAGAGATTCAAGACAAGTTCTAGAGATGAAATCACAATAGGTGTACTCTCTCTTATAAAGATGAAAATTAAGGCTCAAATTCCTCACAGGTTCTTCGACATCCTAAAGTAAAGTACCAAAACCAAATCTTTACCTCTTTACTAACATTCAAAGAACATAGAATCAATTTCTAATCAAATTCACTCCTCTTCATGTTCAAATTAACCCAATTGTGACAATGCTCACAAATAAAATTCAAACTTCCATAAGATTTTTTTAAAAAAAAAAAAGAAAAAAGAAAAAAATTGAGGACAAAGCAAGTTAAAATCAAGGATACCCTCACCCCCACACTTAAATGTCACATTGTCTTCAATGTGAACAAGTAATAAAAAGTAATGGAAGTGAAGAGCAACCAAATTTAAGTGTAAAGATAATACCAATTTTAGAGATTTCAAATTTCCACCAATTAAACAGCTCAAGTGCTAACAACTATTCAATAGTCATCACAAACATATTCAACTAAGACCAGCACTCATTCCCAGTAATATATCATCAACAATCAAATATAACAAATCAAAGAAAAGTAGAAGAAAACTCCCCTATTTGTCCTTGATTGCGCTTTCAATCCTTGCTACCAAAGTGGAACACCTCATCAGGGGCTTTCAACAATCCTACAAAATAAAATAAAGCATCAAATCATCCCTTGGGTTGCCTCCCAAGAAGTGCTAAGTTTAAGTTTGAGGTAGGTGTCGGTCCACTTATACACCTACCTCAAATAATTATGCAATGTCTCACACAATTAATTAAGATGCAATTCAAATCGGGCTCACTCTAATTTGATTATGCAGAGCTTCTAGGTATATGTCTATCCTAGACGCAAATTAGATTAAAATCTAATTCCACATTATTTAATCCAAGGTCAATTTAAGATTTCCTTCGTCAAGTTTAATCCTAAATCCCCAAAACATGTTTAATGTTGGCCAATCACTAAACAATGAATAATCAAAACAAGAATAAACTGAATTACCATTAAGCAAAACTAATAAGTGGGAACAATTTCTAAGTCTCAAACAAGTTCATAATACTCTAAGTTGCAAAGGAAAAGTTAGCCACACATGGCTTCAAGCATCATCACAACAACCATAATATTCGGAATCAGAGACATACGATAAATGCTAATAAACTGGAACAAAGTTAAATGAAATAACAAAACCAAGAGATAGACTCAGCAATAGCATTTTTTTGTTCTGTCCTTCCTCCAAATCGTCACTCTGATCCAGCTCAACGAACGAAGAAGAAGAGAATGTTGAACAATGAGAACACAGTGTCTTCGTTCTACAATTCCAATGTATCCTCCGTTCTGCGCTTCTCCCCCTTCGTCCGTCTCAAACTCGCGATGATCAATTAAAACAATAGCTGCCTCCTCTGTTTCTTCGCTCCAGTCCGCCTCTGCTATCTTCTTTTTCTATTCCAAATCGTGCCCTTTGCGTCTCTCTCTCTCTTTTTTTTAAATGCCGCCTCCTTTTGTTTCTTTCCTATAGCTTTTTAGGTCTTCAATTGATTTCAATTTGTGGGTCCCATTTGTATATTCAATCCAAACAATCTGAATGTTTGGTTGTGACTGTTAACCATAAGAAGCATTATTATATAATTAATAATAATAATAATAAACTGATTTTTATTTTTAAACTTCTCATTACTATTATTTATTTCCTAAACTCAAACTTTTATTTTAAATTGAAATCCCCTAAATAATGCATCCAAATTGATATCTCTCAAAATCTCAAAAAAATCTCTTCAATTTAGTATTGATGACTTCCAAAATATATCAAAATATATCTCAAATCTATTAAAATTGAGAAGTCATCAGCAGGAGAGTGCCTGTGATAAGCAAGCCCTGGAACAATCCCAGTTGGAGAAAAAAGAATATCTTAAAGACCTGAACGCCCTCCATGCTGCCCTGGACTCCGCCCGTGATGCTATTGATATAAAGGATGCGACCATAAAGAAATCTGTCAGGGAATCCTTTGAAAATGCTATAAAACAGATTTAGCTTTTGAACCCTGACATTACATTAAACAAATTCGGGATGGATTGCTGGTCTTGGGTGACAGATGGCAAAATAATCCCACTCTTTCCTCTTTCCGGTGATGCCTCTGAAAGTCAACTGGGAAAGGATCAGGATGAAGATGGAGGTGAAGAGGCTGAAACTGACGCTAGGACTCCATCCAGCTGAGGGCCAAGATTCCGGCATTGTCTAAATTTTCTATCTTGGGTACTGAAGCCCCTTTCTTGTTTTTGTAAAAATCTCCTACCAGGTTATCAACCCGGCTTTGCTCTTGTAATCCATGCACATTATAAAAAGATACTTACAATGAATGTAAAACTTTCTTTTTGTAAATATTGAATGTCTGAGATTTTCTTGTTGAACCCGAATACTCCTCGCATCGCATTCGCGGCATTTCACGAACTTGAATTTTGCCTCCCAAGTTCTTTAAGTGACTTGGCCAAAGTCAAAAAGTTATGGCGCAAAATACATGTTCTGGACCACACAAGAACTACACGCTCCAGTGTGGTTGACTAGAATTCATCCCGGAGTAAGAGCAACCCGTCATTTGTTTTGACTTGATCAGGGTCATCGTGACGGTTTTCTTCGTTACCCCTAGTTTTGATGCATCAGGGCCGCAAGGGCTTTTCGGTTTTATCGCGTTCCAAAGGAAGCACGTTTTAACCTTTAGCCTAGCTTTACCACATCCGAAAGGAGCATGTTTTAACCATATAATTTGGCTTTACCGCATCCCGGAGGAGTACGTTTTAACCGTTCTCTTGGCTTTACCATATCTCAAAGGAATACGCTTTAACCATCAATTCGGCTTTATCGCGTCCCACAGGGAGCACGTTTTAACCTGTATTTTGGCTTTACCGTGTCCCAAAGGAGCACGTTTTAACCTTTATCTCGGCTTTACCATGTTCCAAAGGAGCACGTTTTAACTGTCATATTGGGCTGTATCGTATCCCGGAGGAAAACGTTTTAACCTTTATCTCGGCCGTGCTTCAAGCAATGCGTAATGAATTCTCAAATGAGAAGCTCTTTCTTTATAACAAACTTCGCGACATGGTCGCTTTTACATGATTCCTAAAAAGGAACTTACAACACATGAAGACATGGCCTTTTTTTTCGTGGTTTTCGGTCTTAGCTGTAGTAAAACTTCAACTTATCCACATTCCATGTTCTCTTGACCGCCTTCTCATTCAGGGTCTCCAGCATATAAGCTCATTTTCTGAGATTTTCTTTAACTCGATATGGACCTTCCCAATTTGGTGCTAGCTTCCCCTCTTTAGCATTTTTGTTGCCTATATCGGCTCGACAAAGTACCAAATCACCTTTTTCAAATGACCGGGACTTCACCCTTTTATTATATCTTGCTGCAATGAGTTGCTTTGTGGTCAAATCTTGAAAGTGTGCCGTGACTCGCACTTCATCGATCAAGTCTAACTCAATTGCCAAAGCTTCATTGTTTCTTTCTTCCTCATGCAAGACTTTAATTCTCCTCCATGAGCACTGGCCAATTTCGACCGGGATCATTGATTCACAGTCGTATGTCAACCTAAAAGGTATCTCCCCTGTTGAAGTCTGAATGCTGGTTCGGTGTCCCCCCAAGACATAATACAACTGCTCTACCCAATCCGACTTTGCCTCCTCCATCCACTTTTTAATCCGTCTATGATTACTTTGTTAGCGGCCTCAGCTTGCCCGTTGAATTGGGGATGTTCTACAGAGGCGAAGTGTTGTTTAATTTGAAAATCGGAGACCATTTCTCAGAAACCCTTGTCAATAAACTAGGGTCCATTATCTGTGACGATTTCTGTCGGGATTCCAAACTGTGATATGATGTTTCTTGCAAGGAATTTCTGTACCCGAGCTAAAGTAATCATCGCCAATGGCTCTGCTTCTATCCATTTAGTGAAATAGTCGACGGCTACTATGAGCCACCAAAATTGTCCCAGAGCCAGCTTAAATGGTCCCAGTAGATCCTTGCCCCATTTGAAAAATAGCCAAGGTGCCGAGATAGATTTTAATTTTGTCGAAGGGGACCATATTATCCCGGCATGCTTCTAGCAAGTATCACATTTCTGTACATGATCCTTGGAATCTGCCTTCATGGTAGGCCAATAATATCCGGCTCTTAAAGCCTTTTTGGATAACGCCTTGGCACCCATATGTTGCTCGTTAATCCCTTCATGGATCTCGGCCAAAACATATTCAGCTTCTTCCGAATTAAGGCATCTTAACATTGGGGAATGCAAGCCTTTGCGATATAACTGATCATCAACCATTGTATAAATAACTGCCTGCTTTCCAACTTCTTTGCTTCAGCTGAATCGTCAGGTAGGACGCCCCTTTCTAAGTAATCCACGATCGGCTTCCTCCAATCTCTGGATTCTGAAATGACCATAACACAACTCGGCTCCGATAAAGTTTGCTGAACTACCGTTCGGTGATTTCCGGGATTCTTGGTACTAGCCAGCATAGAAAAAATATCAGCCTTAGTATTTTCTCCTCTGGGGATATGCACCATGGTCACCTCCTCGAAGTCCGCGATGACTTCTTTAACTTTCTCCAAGTACTTAATCAGTAGTGGGCCCCTAGCCTGGTATGTTCCTTCGATCTGGGCTGCCACCAGTTGGGAATCAGTGGAGACATGAACTTTCTTAGCTCCATTCTCCTTAGCCTGAAGCAATCCGGCAATAAGAGCTTCGTATTCAGCCTGATTATTAGAAGTTTGGAAATTAAATCGGAGGGAATGCTCCATAGAAACTCCTTCAGGGCTTTCCACGATGATTCCAGCTCCACTTCCCCTGTCATTCGATGAACTGTCAACAACTCCATTAAGAAGTCTTCCAAGGCATGCGCCTTGATGGCGTGCCAAGCTTCGTAGGTGATGTCAAATTTGGACAATTCTATTGCCCAGCTAATCATCCTTCCTGCTAAATCTAGCTTATGTAGCACTTGCCGAATTAGCTGGCTTGTCTTGACTATAATCGGATGACCGTGAAAATACGGGCGGAGTCGCCTTGCCGTGGTAAGTAAAGCAAATGCCATCTTCTTCAGCTTCTGGTATCTTAGCTCTGACCCTTGTAGAACTCGGCTCACAAAGTACACTAGTATTTGACCGTCTTTCCTTTCTCGGACCAGCACGGCACTTACCGCCTCTTTTCCAACAGACAAATATAATATCAAAGTTTCTCCTGGTTCTGGTCGGGACAAGACCGGCGGGGCTGCCAAACACTGCTTTATTTTCATGAACGCTGCCTCGCATTCCGAGTTCCACTCGCCTTGAGATTCTTTCTTTAGTAACTTAAAGAAGGGCAGAGAATTCTCCGCCGACTTAGGTAGGAATCTATTTAAGGCAGCTAGTCTCCCGGTTAGTTGTTTACTTCCTTTTTGTTTTTTGGAGCCTTCATATCCAGCATGGCCTGGCACTTATCTGGATTAGCTTCAATTCCTCTATTCGTCAGCAAGAAACCCAGGAACTTCCCGGCTGGAACTCCAAATGCACACTTAGCCGGGTTGAGCCGAATTTGGCGTGTCCACAGCTTATCAAATGTCTGTTGCAAATCATGGACATGGCTTACTGGCTCCATCAATTTGACAATCATGTCGTCTATGTATACTTCCATATTCTTGCCAAGCTAGTCTTCGAACATCTTATTCATCATTCTTTGATAAGTGGCCCCAGCGTTCTTCAACCCAAACGGCATCACATTATAGCAATAATTGGCCTTCTCAGTAATGAAAGCCATTTTACCTTGATCCTCAGGGTGCATGGCAATTTGATTATACCCAGAATATGCATCCATAAATGAAAGGAGTTGAAAACCAGATGAATTATCTACTAATTTATCAATGCTAGGCATTGTAAATGCGTCTTTGGGATATACCTTATTCAAATTGGTGTAATCTGTGCATACCCTCCACTTTCTGTTCAGTTTTTTGACCATCACCACATTAGACAATCAGGTGGTGTATTGCACCTCCCGAATGAATCCGGCTTCTAACAGCTCCTTCACGTGCTCCTCCAAAGTGTTCCCTTTCTCTTCACCAAGGTTTCTCTTCTTCTGGGCTACCGGGACAGAACTCGGATGAATTTCCAACTTGTGTCAACAAAATTCTGGATCCACTCCAGGTATCTCGGATGGCGTCCATTCAAAAACATCTTTATTCATTTTTAGAAAGTCTTCCAACTCAGATTAAACCGCTGGATCTAGTGCTTTGACGATTCTGGTAACTTGTCCCGGCTCAGCACCCAAGACTAAATATTCCAATTCTCCATTTGGTTTTGCCCTCTTGATTTTATCTTCTTCTCACAAATCCAGTTCCACCAGATTGACTGACTCTTCTAAATGCTCTCCCTCCTTACTCGAACTCTTCCCCTTCATGCTTCGAGATGAGGATGATGGTCCATCCTTTCTCTCTTTGACTATCTCAAAATAACATTTCCGAGACTCCTTTTGGTCACCCTTAATCGTGACACCTCGTTCTTGTTACTAATCAACTTCAACTTCTGATGCCTAGTAGACACCAACATATCCCAGTTGTGTATCGTTGGTCGTCCCAAAATGATGTTATATGAAGATGGGAAGTCGGCCACAATGAATCTTACTCGTTCTGATTTGAAGGCCTCCTTGGTCCCCAATGTTAACTTGAGATCAATATATCCCTTTGGGCGGGTATCTTGTCCGTTGAAAGCTGTCAAAGTCGTCTTGCACGACTTTAAATCTTCTGGGTCAAGTTTCATTCGCTTAAATGCGTCCCACAAAAGAATGTCAACCGCACTCTCATTGTCCACAAATATCTTCTTAACCCGGCAGTTGACCACCGTTCCCGTAATCACCAAACCATCATGATGGCCTGGAGCTATATCTTCTAAGTCCTCCTTAGTAAAACAGAATACAGGAGGTTTCGGCTTTGAAGAAGAAGAAGAGTTCTTCTTGAATTCGAGGCGATCCCTGATGGAGAGAACCTCCCTTAGGTACTTCTTCCTCTGGTTTACTCCTCTGCTAATAATGTTGCACTCGTACTTTGCCATTCTTGGTCGTTTGGGAATCAAAGTTTATCTCTTCCCACGGTCGGCGCCAATGTTCTGTTATAAGAACACAGATGTCTAACCACAGTGGGTTAGTGAATGATTAATGTAGGATCAGAAATACTCTCCGAGGTATGTGTATGTATATAAACCGAAGAGAAGGTTGAAGTTCTATGATGTCTATGAGGAAGACATCGAAGAACACCAACAAATCACTGTGCTACACGATAATGGCGATTTGCCAAAAGGGGTGGGGTGTGTGCATAGTAAGACTGAATTGTAAAAGGATATGAATCGAATGTGTGCACCTGGTGGGTAATCTCTTATTTATAGAGATTACGTCTAGGGTTTCAATCCTTGTGATGTACGCGCCTCCAAGTCTGAGTGTCTGCTCCACTACATGTCTCTACTCCACTACATGTACTGCCAGGATTAATGCCTTACTTATAGGGCGATTAGTGTTTTTCCTGCTTAAGGAGAGTTTCTGCCATAATGCATTTTTGTTGGGCCGCATCATACCTGGGCCCAATATTCGAGTCCATAACACAACCCAAGTAAGAGGTTTAATGGATGTCTATACTACTATCAGGTAAGCATTCGAAAGCTAAACTTGAAAGGTTGTGGCTAGGTGGGTGCAATTTCGAATCTAACATGTAACGGTTATTGTGAACACAAGATGGGGGTTGTGGATTCTTCTGTTAGCATGATAATCACTTTGGTGAGAGGGAAAATACTATGATTAAGGAGCTATTAGATGATATTGACAAATTATATGATGAAAATTGCATTCTTCAAAAGGCAGAGCATGAGCAAAGGTTGAGTGAAGAGCTTGATGCAATACATTGTGAGTTGAGGAAGCTTAAACACATAAAAGAGCTGAATGATGGGGAACTTAGGAAGGAGGAAATGAAGTTTAAAGTAGCAATTTCTGTTTTGTTAATTACATGTGTGTGGTTATATTTCTTGTATTTGAGGATGTAATATTAATTACGAGTTGTAGCTATTCTTTAGTAATTGACGGAAGTGCACTTTTAAAGTTATTCTCAACTGATATTTGTCGAGAGTTTGAATTGATATTTGTTTCTTATAAGTTGAAACTTGTTAAAATTTTACTTTTGAACTGAAATTAAAAAATTAAGGATGAAATATTAATTACGATCTGCACTTAATGAAAAATAGAAAATCTTTTTTGGATTTGGGGGAAAGAAGGAACCCTTTATCTCATCTTTATCCATGAGTTTGAGCTAATATTTGCTTTCAAAGACTTAACTCTTGTTCTGAACTTGGGGAAAAAAATTCATTCTTATTTTTCTGAGAAAGAACATGTTGATTCCTCATATGCTGCCAATGTTTATTTTTATTTTTATTGCATTTTGAGTTTTATAATTAAGAGTAAATCACAACTTGATGAAGTATATATTTCATGATAAATGACACTTCCACAAGACAAATAAAGGTCCAAAAATAGTTTAATGGGATCCCATATACACAAAATACACATATGAAGTTGCAATAACCATGTCATTTATAAAACAAGAAGATGGTTAAAGGTCCCAAAAGAGTTTAATGAGATCCCATATACACAAAATACACATATGAAGTTGCAATGACCATATCATTTACAAAACAGCAAGGTGGTGTTTTATCCCATGCACACATATGAAGTAGGCATAGGCTCTCTATTTCATTGATTATTGGTCTTTTTTTTTTCCTGTCTTGAATTAATCCCTATTTATAGTCAATTGAAATTGAGACCATTGTGAGCATATGTCTATATCTATTGGAGCATTTGTTCGTTGTGAATATTAATGTTGTGACCATTCGATCCGTTGGAGAATTTAGCCGTTGCTTTGTCGTCTTTCTTGTGCTTTGCTGTTTGCATGTTAGGATGTTGAGACAATCTTCCGAATATGACCGTTGTTAGTAGCCTTTTGTGATGACTCTTCGTTTTGTCTGCCGCTTGCTAAATGACCAGTTTTCACGTTTGTTCGTTGGAACATTTGAACATTACTGTAACATCCCATTTGAAAACGGCGGATTTTTTTTTTTTTTTTTAAAACGTTTCCAAATATTTCAAGCAGAGTAATCAGAGTAGAGCATTGGAGCGAGTAAGTAATTTACATTACATTCAAAATATGGACCATAGTGTAAATGTATCGGATTACGTCGTCATCCGGAATTCTCAAAAGTTAAAGAAACTAAAGGAAACGATGAATAATGTAGACACGTCTTGGCCTACTCCGGCTTGCTTGCCTCGATCGCCAAACATCAGTCCTCCGGACCACGATGCTACGGTGAGATCCATTCCACATATGGATCTCGGAGTAACGGTTAACCTTATGCTCAAATAAAACAAGTATACGTACAACGAGATATTCATTTCAATACAAGCATATCATCACAAAAGCAAACGCGAGATGTATGATCAATAACATGGACGAACATAAGCACAAAGCGTATGTAAAGTCTCTCTCGACTAGTTCTGCACATATCCAGTGCCACGCCACTAACGTGTCCTCAGCGCTAGGAATAACTCAAACGGCATTACCAATACTATAATCCGTGGGTAAAGCTGTAAGTATCTCTGACGATTCTCAACAGAACCTCAGTCTATGAACGTATCTATAACGCAAAAGTATATACGCAGCATAGAGTTAGGGTTACAGTATGTGTCCGTACCTTAGTTGCAGATATCCGGCTCTTCCGGCTAAAAACGGTACTGTTTGACGGCCGTACGTAAAACAGCGAAACAGCGGAACGATGGAATTTCGACAGCGGTTCGACGTCAGAAGTATTCTAATCAGAATAATAACACACTTATGAATATTTGGCAGCATAACAGGCATTTTAGGTGAAAAAGACCATTTTGCCCCTACTACCCCTATTTGGCGGAATTTCGCGAACTTCGTTACTTTGACCTTATTCCATTTCAAAATTATCCCCACTAGGTTTTTACCTCGTCGGGCATCTTTCAATGCAATGAGGCTTAAAAACAAGTATAGGAATATATTTCGAAACTTCCTAGATCAAAACAACAGTTCTACTATAACTACCGAAAGAACTACGGAAACTAAAAGCTAAGGACAGAAGGACTTACTCGGAGCTAGGAAGAATTTTTGCAGAGCTTCTCACTCTAAGATTTCGGCCAAAGAAGAGAGAAGAATGGTGTGAATTTTCAAGAAGAGGGGGGGTATTTATAGTGAAAACTCGGGATGTAACGGGAATTTTCTGCTTTGTTTCTGGACCGTTAGATCTAGGGTTTTGTGAGAAGAAATCTTGGCCATCCAAGGTCAAGGCCGACATCAAGGGGTCCCAAAAGTCAAAGAATGAGTTGTCATCCAATGATGATTCTTGCTTTATGGCCTCCGGCCCGATAAAGCTACTCGATCGGTGTCCGTTTCACGCGATTTCGCAGAAACTCAAAAATCCAGGCATGTAACTTTGAAGATCTTTTCATCCTCTTTCATATTATCTATTTTGATCCTATTTTTGATCATATCCAGGTATTCTCTGGTGCGTCGGAAGATATTCGGACAAACTCGTCCCGTTATGGAAATCGCTTCCGATAGAACCAAACGGACAATAATTTGAATCGTAAAACGTCCAGTTGTTGCCTAACTTAATCCCGTGTTTGAAAACACGAAATTGTTTCTATAGGTTGTCACTTTGCCTATCTGGCTCTACTCTATCTGATCAGCTTTCCGTCTTATTAGGAATTAGGGTTTTCGGTTGCGGAAATCAACGTCTGGTAAATTCTTTCTTCGTGTAAAAATTTTCTTGTTCTTAATTTGATCAGTCTGAAAAGACTTTTACCTCTGGTTTACCTGTAGAATTTATTTCTGACTTTTCCCCTCGGTCTGCCTATAAGCTGACTCACCGCATTATATTATTATTTTATTATAATTATCATTTTAATTATTTAAACAATTCATTTTAATTAAAAATACCAAGAATTTCGGCCCCTTCATTTTAAAATTCAGTTTTAATTATATTTCATAATTTTTTCCATTTTTTAAAAATATAATATTTTTTACCAAAAATTCCCGTTTTACCCCTGTCTTCGTTAAGGCTTAATCAGGCCTAAATTCTTCGTTTAATGATCTTTTTAGGATTAGGTTTCTTCATACGTTTATCTTTACTAATTTTTCTTAATATTTTTATCATAATTATTAAGTATATTTTATGCTAATTACCAGCCTTAATCTCTTAATTAAGGATTTTAACATAAATTTAACTTCTATATTTCTCTTGTTTTCTTGAATCAATTAGCTAGTAATTATCTAATCATTCTCTTACCAAGTGGTTGATAATTTTATAATTTACAGTACATTATTATCTTACAAACTTTATCTTGACATTGTCATTTTATATCCTATGTGAAATATTAAAAATGTTTACACCATAAAGTTACTTTATGGTTGGAATGCTTTTTAAACATTTCTTCATGTTATTTCCTCTGAAATAATTTATTAAATTCTTATAATTAAAGATAATACTCCCATAATTTTCTCATAATCTTTCATGATCTTTCAGTATTTATCATAATGTTTTTATTTGTTTTTATCACCATTATTGCATTTTTAGTCATTTCTGTTCATCGATTTTTCGTAACTTTTCGAAAATTTACTCGACAATTATAACAATTTTCTATAATATTTTTAAACTCATGAATTTGCTTTATCAAAATATTCATTAATTTCTCTTATCTCAAGAATTCCAGATTTGCTAAAATCCGGGTATTACATTTCTCTCCCCCTTAAACAAAATTTCACCCTCGAAATTTAATCTATACTAACTAGACTACGGGCCATAAACTCTGGGTACTTCTCCTTCATGTCACTCTCGGTTTCCCAAGTTGCCTTGTTTGGTGACAAACCCTTCCAGACCACCTTCACTATCGGTATAGTTTTAGTCCTAAGCCGTTTCTCCCGGTGTTCGAGAATTTGCTCGGCTCGACTACAAAGGTGTTATCATGCCGTACTTCAACATCATCGTACTCTATGACATGATCTCGATCTGGTAGGTATTTCTTCAGTTGTGACACGTGAAAAACATCGTGGAGATTACTCAGGTTCGCGGGTAACGCTAGTTGATACGCAACTGGTCCTCTCTCGGCTAACACTTCAAATGGTCCAACGTAACGCGGACTAAGTTTCTTTCTCTTCAGTGTCCTGCCGACACCGGTTACTGGAGATAATTTCAGAAACACATGGTCTCCGACTTCAAACTTCAACGGTCTTTCTCCTCTTATCTCGCATAGCTCTTACGTCTCATTGTGTGCAAGCAATGAGTCTCTTCTTGATCGAGTGATCTGCTCGGAGGTCTCTTTTAGCATATCCGGTCCAAGCAAGCGCACCGGGCGCATTTGTCCAGCATAAAGGCGATTGGCACTTTCGCCCATACAAAGCCTCGAACGGGGCCATTTGTATGCTTGAATGATAACTATTGTTATATGCGAATTTTGCTAGTGAGAGGTGTTCGTCCCAATTTCCTTTGAAATCCAGGGCACATGCTCGCAACATATCCTTCTGCGTCTGTATCGTCCTCTCTGATTGACCGTCGGTTTGAGGGTGATAAGCCGAACTGAACTTCAGCTTGGTACCCATTCCTTCATATAGTGCTTGCCAAAAGCGGGATTGGAATCGAGTATCCCGATCGAGATAATACTCTTAGGGACTCCGTGCGGTCTCACGATCTCTTTGATGTAGATTGCGGCCAATCGTTACGGAGAGTAGTGGATGCTAATGGGTATGAAATGTGCCGACTTGGTTAATCGGTCGACGATCACCCAAATGGTATCGTGATGCCCGATCTTAGGTAGACCTACCACAAGATCCATGGTCACATTCTCCCATTTCCACTCCGGCAGTTCTAGTCCTTGCAGAAGACCAAGGGGTCGCCGGTGCTCAATCTTTACTTTCTGGCAAGTTAGACACCCAGCTACGTACTGAGTTACGTCTCTTTTCATTCCAGGCCACCAAAACTCAGCCTTCATGCTTTGGTACATCTTGACCATTCCTGGATGTAAAGTATACTTACTCTTGTGAGCCTCATCCAGACACTTCCGCCTTAATTCATCAATCGGCGGTATGTAGATTCGTTTCTTGTACCTGACCAATCCACTAGATGAAAGGTCGTGGTCTTGGGTTTCACCTTGAGAGATCTTCTCCCGCATGGAGATTGCCCAATCATCTTGTCTCTGAGCTTCATCAACTTTATCTCTCAGGTCGTACTCCCCTTGACTTACAAGAAGATTTGCAAGGTAGGCGTCACTTGGTGCGTTGAAATTCATGCAGATTTGGTTTGAAAGATTCAGGTCTCTGAAATCTTCAAGTAATTTCTGCTCTTGTATCATCATGTATGATACTTGCACCTTCTTCCCGCTTAGAGCATCCGCAACGACGTTTGCTTTCCCGGGTGATACTTGATCTCCATGTTGTAGTCTTTCAAAGCAATTCCATCCAACGACGTTGCCTCATATTCAGTTCCCTTTGATCAAAGAGATACTTCGGTGCTCTTGTGGTCGCAGTATAATTCTACGGTCGTACCGTACGGATAATGCCTCCATATCTTCAAAGCGAACACGATGGCGGCAAGCTCCAAATCGTGTGTAGGATAGTTCGACTCGTGCGGCTTCGGTGACGAGAGGCATAAGCCACCACTCGCCCAATTGCATTAGGACACAACCCAATCCTTGCCCACTTGGCATCACTATAGACCACGTAAGTCTCATCGGGATCCGGGATGATCAATGCGGTCTTTGTAGTCAACCTCTCCCTCAGTCTCTGAAAGCTCTCCTCACAGTCATCTCCCCATACAAAGGGTTGATTCTTCCTCGTAAGCTTTGTCAATGGTAGGGCAAGACGCGAGAAATCCCGTATAAATCTGTGGTAATATCCCGCCAAACCTAGGAAACTACGAATCTCCGTCACTGTTTCTGGTCTCTTCCAGTCCAGAACTGCTTCCACTTTGCCTGGATCAACTGCAACTCCGCCACTTGATATAACATGGCCCAGAAATCTAACTTCCGGCAGCCAAAATTTGCATTTGCTCAACTTGGCGTAGAGTCGCTTCTCCCTCAGTATCTTTAACACGAGTCGCAGATGTTCTTCATGATCTTCTCTACCTTTAGAATAGACGAGAATATCGTCGATAAACACCACCATGAATTGGTCCAGGTGTTGTCGGAAGATACAGTTCATGTAATCCATGAATACCGCAGGTGCATTGGTCAATCCGAAAGGCATCACAAGGAATTCATAATGCCCATATCTGGTTATGAAAGCCGTCTTGGAAATATCATCGTCTTTAACTCGCAACTGATGATATCCTGAACGTAAATCGATCTTTGAGAATACGGTGGAACCAGATAATTGATTCAAAAGATCATCAATCCGGGGAAGTGGATATTTGTTCTTGACGGTTACTTTGTTGAGTTCATGGTAGTCGATACAGAGTCGGAAACTTCCATCTTTCTTCTTTACGAACAACACTGGGGCTCCCCACGGTGATACACTGGGTCGGATGAACCCCTTCTGTAATAGCTCTTCTAGTTGTTTCTTCAATTCCTGCATCTCATTTGGAGCCATACGATACGGCGCCTTTGAAATTGATCCTGTACCAGACATCAATTCAATAGTGAACTCGACTTCTCTCGTAGGAGGTAGCTCGGTGAGATCCTCCGGAAACACGTCAGGAAACTCATTTACAACGGGAATGTTCTCAAGTGAAAGCTCGCCGGCTTTAACCGAGAAAAAGATCATATATGCTTGGCATCCTCCTTCATGCATCGTCGGCCTCCATAGCGTAGAGAAAATTCAGGCTCACATCAACTTTGTCTCGCTAGGTGAATCGAAGAACGTTATCTTCTTCGCTACGGTTGATCATCGCACCGCTCGTTGCTAGCCAATTCAACCCGAGTATGACGTCTATGCCATGAAGTGGCAGTCGGATAAGGTCCACTTTTGAAACTCGTCCATCAACGCTCACGGTACAATCAATACATGCATCAGAAGCTAAGGATTTCAAGCCAAGTGGTGTAGATACTATCAGATCATAAGACAATCTAGAGGCATGTATTCCTAGACGATTTGCACAATCATAGGAAATAAACGAATGGCTAGCACCCGTATCAAACAATGCTTGCAGTAGATTTCTGTTGATAATAACAGTACCTTGCACCATCTCTGGAGACTCTCTGGCCTCCGTATCAGTCAGCACAAAACCCAGCCTTGGCTCTGCAGTCTTGCCACCGCTGCAATCTCCGGACAGTTCCGGCTGATATGCCCAGGTTTTTAGCACTTGTAGTAGATCGACTTCCCATCACAGCTGGCTCCGGGATGGTCCTTTCTGCACTTTGGGCAAGTTTGGGTCCCTGCTTGACCGGGATAACCTTGTTGCCCTTGTTGGAATGGCTTCTTGCCTCCTCCTCGGGAGTTGTTCCATGGTGCCTTCCTCTTATGCGAGGAACCTCCGCGACTTGACCCGCCACGGTTTGCATTTTTGTTGTTGAGATGTCTGATCCTCCTGAGCTCCTTCAGATTACGCTCGACCAGATGGCATGATTCTATCGCTTGAATCAGATCCGAAAATTGCTGTGACACCAGCTTTTCCCGAATCTCAAACCTTAGACCATCTACCAATCGACTCGCCTTCCAGTTTTCGTTGTCGTTGGTCTTCAGATATGACGAGTATCGAGATAGGTTGGTGAATCTGGCGAAGTAATCCTCGAATGACTCATCATGGTAAGAACTCTGACTCTTTTATTACTTGTAACGAGGGAGGGAAATTTTGTTCGTTAAACTTTTCCAAGAACTTCTCCCAAGTCACAGGGCAAACGCGTGCCCGCAATGTCACTGCCACGGTCTTCCACCAACAGTCGGCATCTCCTTCCGGTTGTAAATTGCCATTTGGGCCTTGCGGTCTTCGGGACGGTCTAAGACCTCAAAGATCTTATCTAATCTCATCAGCCAGTCTTCAGCTAAATTAGTCTTTCCGCGGAAAACCGGGGGTTTCAATTTACAGAATTGAGTTACCCAATGTTGCGTGGCTTCCACCTCTCTATTTCGTTGAGGTAGAACTACCAAAGCTCTATCAGGCGAAGGTGATTGAGATCCCTCTGACTCATCAGCCTCTTCCGTCCGTCTGTCCTCATCTTCGTCTTCTTCCTCAGTGTCGTTCCTTTCTTCTTCATTTTGTTGATTTCTGGCTTGTCTTTCTTCCAGAAGTACGTTAATAAGAGCTCTTTGCTCTTGCAGCATTTGCTTCACTTCTTGTAACTCAGTCTGCTCAGGTTGGTTATTCTCGAGCTCGGGTGTTGGACTTCTTCGGTATCGAGGTTTTGGATGTCCGGGAAATCGAAGTTGTCTCCTACAGAAGAGTGAGTTGAACTATCAGGGGTTGCAACGGGTGCATCTTCAAAATACATGGGTTCGGGTCTTCCTCGATTCTACCGGTTCGGGATCGTAAATATAATCCGGGTATTCCGGTCCGGGGGTGATGCGGGGTTCGGAGTTATCGGGGTCCGTAACAGCATAGTCAACGTCATAAGCCGGTACATAATCGTATGCGGGGCGGTACAGTTGTACAAGCTCGGTTCAGTGGAGGGTAGATTGGATCAAGGTTCAATCTTCTTCCTATCATCTCAGTCCCCACCGACTTCCTAGCGGTCTGATTCCATCTCCTATACCGCCAAACGAACGGATTATCGTCTCTGTTCATCTCTACACATTGCACTAGGTCATATCAATACTCATTTTCCAAAAAGTTCTCAAAGTTTTTGAAAAAGGCTATTTTGAACATAACTCCGTTAACCGAACATAATGGCCAGATAAGTGTCTATCATGGGGACCTTACCAACTCTATGGCAACTGATTGGCCACACCCACATAGACTAGCCTTAACTGTCCTACCATACTGTCCATAATAACATAGTCATATCAATGCCAGGACTACTGCTCTGATACCAAAAATGTAACATCCCATTTGAAAACGGCGGAATTTTTTTTTTTTAAAACGTTTCCAAATATTTCAAGCAGAGTAATAAGAGTAGAGCATTAGAGCGAGTAAGTAATTTACATTACATTCAAAATATGGACCATAGTGTAAATGTATCGGATTACAGTCATCCAGAATTCTCAAAAGTTAAAGAAACTAAAGGAAACGATGAATAATGTAGACACGTCTTGGCCTACTCCAGCTGCTTGCCTCGATCACCAAACATCGGTCCTCCGGACCACGATGCTACGGCGAGATCCATTCCACATATGGATCTCGGGTAACGGTTAACCTTATGCTCAAATAAAAAAAGATACGTACAAAGATATTCATTTCAATACAAAGCATATCATCACAAAAGCAAACAGCAGATGTATGATCAATAACATGGAGAACATAAGCACAAAGCAGTATGTAAAGTCTCTCTCGACTAGTTCGCACATATCCAAGTGCCACGCCACTAACGTGTCCTCGCGCTAGGAATAACTCAAACGGCATTACCAATACTATAATCCGTGGGTAAAGTCGTAAGTATCTCGACGATTCTCAACGGAACCTCGTCTATGAACGTATCTATAACGCAAAAGTATATAGGCAGCATAGATTTAGGGTTACGGTATGTGTCCGTACCTTAGTTGCGAGATATCCGGCTCTTAGGCTAAAACGTCTTGTTTGTGGCCGTACGTAAAACAAATAAACAAAGCGGAACGATGGAATTTCGACAAAGCGGTTCGACGTCGAAGTATTCTAATCAGAATAATAACACACTTATGAATATTTGGCAGCATAACGGGCATTTTAGGTGAAAAAGACCATTTTGCCCCTACTACCCCTATTTGGCGGAATTTCGCGAACTTCGTTACTTTGACCTTATTCCATTTCAAAATTATCCCCACTAGGTTTTTACCTCGTCGGGCATCTTTCAATGCAATGAGGCTTAAAAACAAGTATAGGAATATATTCGAAACTTCCTAGATCAAAACAACGGTTCTACTATAACTACCGAAAGAACTACGGAAACTAAAAGCTAAGGACAGAAGGACTTACTCGGAGCTAGGAAGAATTTTTGCAGAGCTTCTCACTCTAAGATTTCGGCCAAAGAAGAGAGAAGAATGGTGTGAATTTTCAAGAAGAGGGGAGGGGGTATTTATAGTGAAAACTCGGGACGTAACGAGAATTTTCTGCTTTGTTTCTGGACCGTTAGATCTAGGGTTTTGTGAGAAGAAATCTTGGCCATCCAAGGTCAAGGCCAACATCAAGGGGTCCCAAAATTCAAAGAATGAGTTGTCATCCAATGATGATTCTTGCTTTATGGCCTCCGGCCCGATAAAGCTACTCGATCGGTGTCCGTTTCGCGCGATTTCGCAGAAACTCAAAAATACAGGCATGTAACTTTGAAGATCTTTTCATCCTCTTTCATATTATCTATTTTGATCCTCTTTTTGATCATATCCAGGTATTCTCCGGTGCGTCGGAAGATATTCGAACAAACGCGTCGGTTATGGAAATCGCTTCCGATAGAACCAACTTGGACGGACAATAATTCATTTGAATCGTAAAACGTCCAGTTGTTGCCTAACTTAATCCGTGTTTGAAAACAAAAAATTGTTTCTATAGGTTGTCACTTTGCCTATCGGCTCTACTCTATCTCGATCGCTTTCCGTCTTATTAGGAATTAGGGTTTTCGGTTGCGGAAATCAACGTCTGGTAAATTCTTTCTTCGTGTAAAAATTTACTTGTTCTTAATTTGATCAGTCTGAAAATACTTTTACCTCTGGTTTACCTGTAGAATTTATTTCTGACTTTTCCCCTCGGTCTGCCTATAAGTTGACTCACCGCATTATATTATTATTTTATTATAATTATCATTTTAATTATTTAAACAATTCATTTTAATTAAAAATACCAAGAATTTCGTCCACTTCATTTTAAAATTCAGTTTTAATTATTTTTCATAATTGTTTCCATTTTTAAAAAATATAATATTTTTTACCAAAAATTCCCGTTTTACCCCCGCTTCGTTAAGGCTTAATCAAGCCTAAATTCTTCGTTTAGTGATCTTTTTAGGATTAGGTTTCTTCATACGTTTATCTTTACTAATTTTTCTTAATCTTTTTATCATAATTAGTAAGTATATTTTATGCTAATTACCAGCCTTAATCTCTTAATTAAGGATTTTAACATAAATTTAACTTCTATATTTCTCTTGTTTTACTGAATCAATTAGCTAGTAATTATCTAATCATTCTCTTACCAATGGTTGATAATTTTATAATTTACAGTACATTATTATCTTACAAACTTTATCTGACATTGTCATTTTATATCCTATGTGAAATATTAAAAATGTTTACACCATAAAGTTACTTTATGGTTCGGAATGCTTTTTAAACATTTCTTCATGTTATTTCCTCCGAAATAATTTATTAAATTCTTATAATTAAAGATAATACTCCCATAATTTTCTCATAATCTTTCATGATCTTTCAGTATTTATCATAATGTTTTTAGACTGTTTTTATCACCATTATTGCATTTTTAGTCATTGTTCATCCGATTTTTCCGTAACTTTTTCGAAAATTTACTCGACAATTATAATAATTTTCTATAATAGTTTTAAACTCATGAATTTGATTCATCAAAATATTCATTAATTTCTCTTATCTCAAGAATTCAGCATTTGCTAAAATCCGGGTATTACAATTACCGTTGTGGCATTCAACTTTGTTTCTTCAAGTTCTTTACTACGTTCTATCTTCTCTTCCATTTGTATATGTCTGTAGCAAACTTCATCAAAATCTTGAACGTGAAAACCGCTTCTAACAGATTTTGGCTTCTGTCAAGCTTGAATTTAATATGAGTTCTAATCACTTAAAACTTATACATAAATGAGATAATTAATTTTAAGAAGTAGTATAAGGCCCTGTTTGTTACACAGAATTGAGGTGATTGAAAGGAAACTTAACAGGCTTCCCTCAAAAAAGACACATTTGGTGTGCCTGTCTTCCATCAAGATGAGTTCCCGCGTGGCTCGAAGTTCCCTTATACGTGAGAACCTTAAATCCCACCAAAAGTGGTGGGAGAGAGATAATTGAATATTTCATACACATTTTTTATCTCTTGATTAATAATTTAGGACTCGTTAGTTAATAAATAATGGCTTTTATACTTATTTGGGCTTTGGGCCTTTGATTATATTTTAGCCATTTTTAATAATAAAATTTCAGTTTTATATTGCTTCACTATTTTTACCATAACTCTTGAACCAGACATCGAATTTTCCTTATTCTTGTTTCATATTTCAGATGCTTCATAGAGCTACAATTGTTATGAAGACATGAAGGGCAAATTTGGACAAAAGAGCGGTCGATTTTGGAGCCAAAGTCAGATGCATATTTCTGGATTTTATTTGGGCTCGAATTTTGTAATTAAAGCCCACTTTTATTTTATTTCCGTTTTGGGCCTGAACTAAATTGTGGATTGGAGCCCCATTTCGTTTTTTCCATTTTAGGTTAAGTAGATGGCAGCCACAAACACTTTTTTCATTCACCTTTTTACACATTTTTGGATTAAACACAGAAGTTTCATTTTCTCTGCAATGTTCTTTGCGTTCTTCATCTGTTCTTCATTTTTTCCAGCCATGCTTGGCTAAACTTCTGTGATTAACCCAACGTTGAGGATTCCATGATTCATCCAGAGAGCTTGTGCTTAATCGGTAATTTTACTCGTTTCTGTTTTCATCTTATCGGATTCGAATTCTGGAAATAGTTCGAATATTAGATTTAATATTCAGTTTGGTTCATCCCAAAGACTGAGTTTGAACTAGGTTTCAATGTTACTGTGCGATTGCACAGTGAGACGCCACTGTTCGGACAAATGCTAGGCGATCGTCTAGTCGAGGGAATTTCTGGACGAACGCAGAGATTTCGGTTCGTCCAGAACCAAACGTGAGTTCGTTCATATTTTGTTCAATGATGGAAGTCTCTGAAATCTGAATGTTGGGTTGATCGATTTTAATCTGTTTCTGTTTATTTCGTTCTGTTTCTGTTTATTTTAGTTTTAATTCTGTTTGAACCAAAAGACCCCCATTTTTACTGTTTCTATTCACACATCTTGTCCATTCGAACTCTTTGTGAATTCGTTAGGGAAACGACCCAGGTTTCCTATTTCTTTAAATCATTTTCAAACTTGGTTATTTTGGGAGATACGGTAAAACCTTTTTAGAGAGTGAAATTATGGGACAAAAAAACCCCTTGAAAAAACCGAAAAAGAGCACGGAAGTTAATACGTCGCTAGTAAACCTCTTCCACCGGTCGGTAAGTTAATACCATTACTGGTGGCCGTATTCTATCACTATAAAGCAATCTTTTTAACACTTTTCTGTCGGCGCATTTTTATTTTCATTCCCCCTCGTGGTTGGTCATAGAAGCACTTGTATCTCTCCTGTGAGCTGGTTTCACCCTTACACTCTTTGTTCTGCAAGAATGTGGTGACTCTGGTTCTGTTTGAAGACTTTATTTTAATCTGTAACCATAGGGATCGTGATCTAGGCTTTACCTCTAGGATTTGGATATCGTCTGTGATTGTTTTCGTGATTTCTCCTTCAAGTGTGTAAAGACGGAGACATACAAGGAGTGACTTCATAATGAAATGGTAAGTCAACGGTTTTTCTTAATTTTTCTTATTGTGCTTGATGAAGAGACTTGTGTCAACTTTTCCTTTGACGAATCCTTGACCTGGGTGGAATTTTTTTAGTCTTTTATATCAAGCTCTAAGAGCTTGTTTAAGACCGTACAGAGCCTTTTTGAGATGATAAACATGATCAGGATGAGATATATCTTCAAAACCAAGAGGTTGTTCAACATAGACTTCTTCATGAATGAAACCATTTAGGAAGAAACTTTTGAAATCCATTTGATATAGTTTGAATCCTTTGACATACGCAAAGGCTAAAAGTACTCGTATGGCTTCTAATCTAGCTACTGGAGCAATAAATTTTATCATTGGTTGTTTGGATTGAATGCTCTTCGTATTTATAGTTGAACTTCATTAATGGCCATTAGAGAAGCTTCAAACTATCTGTTAAGAGATTTCAAACTTTCTGTTAGACTCAGAAGCTTTCCGTTAGACACAAAACGAAGTCCTTGGAAGATTTGAGGATATGCTATTTTTGTATAGTTGTCGAAAATCTTCGCACGACATGCCTTTGGCCTCTTTATTAGACTAAAGTAGAGTCGCTATTGCTTTCGCTGGAATGGGTGTCTGAGCATATGATCATTTGACCTGCTCTAACTAAGTTTCCATGCGCATGCTATGTTTCTGGTACAACATTTAATGTTTTGACACAGATCTTGCTATTGGGTCGATTTCCTTGATGGCAAGTGAACCAGTCAAACAAGTAATAAAGAGTAAGTAGAGTATCGTCCCACAGAGACTGGGATACTGAATGATGACACTGTATTGCAGAATTAGTTGTGTTTAAAAAGATAATAACTTTGATTGGTTTGAGAGTTTTGATAGCTATACTAATAAACAGGAAAATAGCTAAATGATCGTAGTCGTAAGAAGATATTAGTAAAAAGGTAGACTAAACTCGGAATCCTTTCTAAGCACATCATTCCCCCAGCTGCCTATACGCAATGCTATAGCATTCATACTGTACAGCTCTCGCAAATGCTACAGCATGAACACCCTATGCAAAGTTATTTAGTTAACCACACCACGCTAATCTACCGAAGCTCTCGCGTCTGATACTTACAATCCTAGTCTGTACTTCTCCTATATGTCTATGGTGATTTTTCTAGCCGGATTATCAATACAAATCAAGGTGTTATGGTTATGAGCGGTAGACCCATTCCTGAAGTCTACAATAATAGGTCAAGCCTTGCACCAGCCTGCCTAGCAATCACTGCTTCTCAAATGGCTAACCCCGACTCTCTCTCAGTAAGCCGAGGCCACTAATCTAGTCCCTAGCTCTCGCTAATCGACAAGAAATTGAATTACTGATAAGCAACCAAATATATTGAATTAAGAACTAGCAACTGGGTTCATTCTATACTTAGAAAATCATCCTCGTTCAACCTTAGGAGGTTAGTTCATGATTGACGAGGGAATCACAAAACAGAGTACGACAGAATAGCCCATGACAAAAGATTGACTGGAATTTAAAATAAAGAAACAAGAAACAGAAGTTTGATGGATGTTCCGACGGCGTGGAAGAAGCCCTGTCACGTCACAACTCCACGTCTTCTTTACTCTGTCTCACTAGAAGGAAGGATGCTGGGTTCTCTTGGGGTCCTCGTGCTTCGTGACTTCTCTCACTCTTCTTTCGAGTTTTGGCCGTGTATGATTTGACTCTTTTCTTTCAACGACTTTCGACCTCTTTTTAGGGTTGGCTATTGTTTCCTTATATAGTCTGGTCTACTTGCAGTGTACGTTCAACAATCTGGCATAAATCATGCTCATCACTTTCTTTTTGAGGATTTTCATGTAATCCTTTGTTTGATTATCTGAAACTCATTAACAAACATGTTTAGAAGCATTGAGAATAATAATGAGTAATGTTGGGGATTGGTATGATGATTGTGATGACTCCCTGCCATTGTCAGCAGTTTTGAAACCTTGTTCAAGGCTGATTGGTGCACTATAGTGGGAGAGTTATTAGAGGTCACTGTGTATACTTGCAGCACCTTTTTCACTTCCTTCTTTTATAGGCTCAGAATTGGTTGTCAATGGCTTGTCGTGTAAAGGGGAGTTAGGCTCATATGTAGCCTTTGTAGAAGGAGCAACCCATTGATCTTTATCTGCCTTAAAAGTAGCAAACTCCTTAAATTCTGTGGCATACAAGTGAATGAACTCTCGAAGGTCCTTAAAGTCAATCGCAATTGAACCCATGCATGACTCTATGTCATTAAGGGTTGACTGTAGTTCAGCTTTCATTATTCCCTGTTTTTTCTCCACATTTTTTGATTCAAGGGAGTGTTCTCAATCGTTGCAGGTCTAGTCTAAAATGACTCAAGCTACTCATCCAGGGGATCTTGAACACTCTCACGATGAATCAGATTATGTTGCAAATAGCATGCAACGATGTATCTATTTTGACTCTCCACTGGGTAAAAAGATGAGCTCCTTAGTATTGCCCAATGTAACTTTAGTATGCCAAAGCACCTTTCTATCACATTTCGGGCAGCAAAATGTTGCATATTGAAGGACTCATGAGCAATTTGGGGTTGGTATTCTTGTCTCCACTCATTAAGGTGGTACCTTTGACCTCTATAAGGAGCCAACAAACCTTAAAAATTACTGTACAAAGCATCTACCAAGTAGTACTTCCCTACGCCAACGAAGCATATGCATTTGTAGTCTTGTCTAACAATTTAAGGCACACAAATATTATGTAATTGTAACCAACTAGCACACCCTTATACCCTTACCTTGCGGTACTCTTAGCTCGTGTGATCTCCTTATAGTATCTTTCAACACCCTCCCATCAACAGCTGAACCTTCCCACCCTGGCAAGACAAATATGAATTGCTCATTTGGTGAGCATACACCAAGGACACTAGTTGTTACCTCTCCTTTTCTATTTCGGTACCTTCCCTTATGTTCTGCAGGGACTTGTACATGTATGTGCGTACCATCCAATGCACCAAGGCACCTTTGAAAACACAATAGCATTATCCCACTTCATGTGAAACCACACTTTGTATAGTAAATTAAAATAGTCAAACAATAACATAATGTACGTAACTTGAATCACTTCCAACGATTATAATTTGAGTACTCTAGAATTGGCTCAGATTTCTTCAAAAGTAATTATTGAAGTCTAATGGTAGCATAGAGCACTAGTTTAAAGTATCTACTAATAGTTTCCCCTGACCTTTCAAACTCAAACTAAATGACTCTGTTCTTGACATGATGTGCCAATATGTGAAAGAACATTGCCACTTGCTCATCAACTAGCATATGTTTAGTTGCTCTCAATCCGCCAATGGTGTCTAACATGTGACACAATTTATCAAACGTTGCCCAGTACATCCTAATTTGGTTGAAGCAAGTGGTGTCACTATTATATATCATAGCGCTCAAATTCGCTCTCTTGGTATGAAAATCTAAATAACCCATCTGGTAAGTGCCTCAGTCTAACTACTCCAACTACTACTACTATCATTATCACAAGCAAGCTCCTCACTATTAGAAGCAAAGCTAAACACCCAACCAACATTGCAACCATTTCCTTTGACCCTTGCTCCATACCTACACAATTTTTTCTACCCCGATTTCCTTTTCATCATAATCTACTACTCCTCTTTACAAAGTACTGCTATTCAACATTCAAACATTTCTACATTTCATCCCAACCTGTCAATTTACATCACCACTTATGACCCAACACAACACATCACACTTCACTGAATTAACGTCCCACTTATTATATAGTTCAAGTGTGTTAAGTTTGTATTTCAGGGGTTGCGTTTTCTCGTTTTCAATTTACACTTACATATGTAAAACCCAATTGTCATTTTCATTCCATTTTACACATTACATATCCAACCTTCAATTTTCCTCAACTAGCAATATGTACACATTTAATTTCATATCTAACACAGTTCACATTATGGCCACATATATCATTCACAAAACCAAAACACACTATAAAGCAACAAATAATATTTTTAATACAAAACCACAGCACAATGTATAGGAACAAACAACATTTTTCATCACCTATTCCCATTGCACGTGTCACTACATCTCCAAACTCACCATAACAAAACTCACAAAAATACCCATTCACAGACATGCATTAAAAAAGGTCACCCTTGTTGCTTCCCAACACATTTTCTGTCTATGTGTACACAACTAGAAGCAACAGGGCATCGGCAAGCTTTATACAAAAACCCGTAAATCAAACATCTATGCATACCCATTTCCACTTACCTCGATTTCAGCTTCAGTTTTGCTTGGGTTCAACTTCTCCTTCGCCTCCAACTTCGAATGTCGTTCCAACCTTCTTCACCGCGTCCTTCGTCAAGCTCCTTGGTACCTCGTGCTTTTAAACAGATTTGATTTTTTAAGAGGCATTTTTGTCCAATTATTTCACTCTCCTGAGAACATTAGAGCTCTCTTGCCACATTCGGATGGATTGAAGGTTCCCACGTTTAAGGGAACTTTGGACAAGGCAGGAACTCATCTTCTGGGAAGACAGGCGCGCCAAACATGTCTAATTGGAGGGAACCGTGTCAAGTTCCTTTTCCCTTGCCTCAGTTCCTTGTAAGGAACAAGGCCTAAATGTCTTGACGCTCTTCTTTGTCTCTCACAACAAGTGCCCATTTTTTTTTTTAAAAAAACCATTAACTTGGTAAATTGTCCCAATAAGGTAAAAAAAAAAATGATCCCGCACGTGTCTGCCACATAAGCATTCAGTCTTCACGACATCACTACTTCAAGTCAAACTTCTTTCTCCTTAACAGTTAATGAGGTCCAAGTTAACAGGTCTGTGGTGGATGCTCCATTTTTAATTCCTTATATGTATTTTTTTTTCTGCTTTTAAAATTTAATTGTGACATATGCTCTTAGTTTAAAAATTCGTTGCTAAATCTACACCTTAACATTTAGTAACATTTAGTAAAAAAGCATAAGCTTTAAGAACACCATTCTTAAAGCAACAACGACTATTTTTAATAGATTTTTTATTTTTATATAAATTTTCGTCTGAGACCATTCGGATGGGATAAAAAAAAAAAAAACCAAAGGTCATGATGCTGAGGACATACACATATAGTGGTGGGATGGTAGGGACGCAGCTGCCCACTAGAATTACGAGCCAAATGAGCCGAAGTGGTGGGCTCCTGCCTGAAGTGCGTCCTCCCTCCTATCTATATTGGAAGATGTTTCTAATTGATTTAGATATATCAATAAAAAAGATTAGAATTAATAACTTTATCATGAAATTCAAATAATTCCTAATATTACCTTTATTAATCATACTAAACTCTTATATCATGTTTATTTTTACTATCTTTTCACCATTCTTATTAAATATGGGACATATGGAAAAAAAAAATAGAACTAAGAAGCAAAAATATCCATAAGCTTTTACCAAAATTTAATTTTAGAGGTCCAATAATACTTATGAACATTGAAAATGGGAACAAAATTGCTAGCAAAATTAAATATAACATAGCACAGTTACATTTGTATATGCAAAAAGAGTGTGGCTCCACTACAAAAAAAAATGGTGTTTGGTTAAATTTAATGGTGCTAACATTTTTTGCTTTCATTTTGAATAATCATAGGTATTTTTGCATATTTGAAAAGCATACGATGTTAGATACACTTTAGATAAAAGTTCATAAATATTTTTGCACCTCAACCCAAATAAATATATAATACCAATTGAAACTATTAAAACATCTTAAAAAAAAGGACCAAAATGTCTTCTAGAAGATGTCTTATGAAGGAACCGGAGGGAGTAGAGAGAATCATAGTTTTTTTTACTAGCAAGGCAAGCGTTAAGCTTTAAAAGTACAACCACCAATATTAGTGGTTCCCTATAAGTGTGTGTATAATCTCAAGATCCCAATGTGAGGAGTGAGAGACTTTTTTTTTTTGGATATAACAGGAGTGAGAGACTTGATATCAACAATTTCATTCTTAAAAGGGTGAGAAGACCCACAGTCAGTAAGTAACATATGAATATCATCCAAGGAACAGGGGTAGAGGTTCAAAGACTTGCATGGTTGAAGCCCAGCACGAATGACCAATAATTCTGCAGCAGTAGAAGGAATATTCGAAAGATTTGATGTTTGAAACGTCCGTTATCCACCCCTTCAAAAAAAAAAAATGGAAGAAAGCTTGTTGCACCATGGCCTTCGGAAGATCACTAACACCTTCATATACTATCTTGCAACGGTTCTTCCAAATTAAATAGTAGAGTACTGAGCCCAAAACCCTGTTCCAAGGCCACATGGAAATTAAAGGTTCCTTGAACCAGGCTCATTATTTGAGTTCCATCTCATCCATTCTTGCAAATTACCACTAAAAATCACGTATACATATAACGGTTTAGTTAAGGAAAGCCACACCCTCTTCACGCTATTGGATTCCTCACTCTTACATTCAAAAAGACACTCCGATCGAGTAAGAATCATATTTAATTTATTAGTATTCTAAATATCAATTTAATGATAATTATGTTTTCAACAATTTTTTTAAAACAACCCGAACATGGTTAGCTTCAGTGATTGTTGAGGATTCCAGTTGGAAGCTCAACACTTTTTTTTTTTTTTTTCCATCTTAAAAATTAGTTGGAGCCAAAGTTTAGCATATTGGAAACAAATGAGCTTTTATTCAAGAAGCCAGAAGCTTATTAAATTGGCTTTTCTTCAAATGAGCTTTTATTTTATTTTATTTTTAAAAATTAATATGCTTCTTTTATATATATATATATATATATTTTACTATTATTCGTTTAAATTTTAAATTTTCACAGATTTATATTTTTATTCATTGAATACATCATTTTTTTTTAACATTAAAACTTACTTTTCAATTATATCGTCCAAAGAAGTTTCAGCTTATCAAATGAATTTTTTACTTTAACAATATCAATTTACAAAAAGCAATTGGGATATAAGTCAATTTTGCAAACAATAATCCAAATAAACCCTATATATCAGTTAACATAGTATCACTAGGCCATACTAGGCCGGGCAAACATGTTGAGCCCGTTAGGTTACTCCGGGGGCACAGTGTTGTCTACTTAGATCACCCTACAGACACGTATGTGTGGGTGTGTTTTGACCTTGAACACGTGTATATTGTTGGAATATATAGTAGAATAGCATCAATCAATTCTAAATTAATAACCAAAATAATATTGTTCATGTTAAGTAAACTGTCATATTATATTTTGCACTTATTTGATTGTAATGCTTTGAAAAGAGGTTAGTGAAGACTGAAGTGAATATTCAATTAGGTTTTGGAGCAGTATATTTTGGTTACTAATTTATGTAAATATATGGTTTTTGATAGAGCACAATAATATCATGCAATCTATATGGCTAACCATATCCAATAAGATAAGACTTTGTTGTTATTGTTATTATATTTAATCGGAGCTCTCCTACTATAGTGTGGTAGGCCATTGAGACTCTAATTCATGCTTTTACTTTAGTTTCTATTAGGCTTATGGGTAGGGTTAAAAGGCAACGCCTGGAAAGTAATACTCCTATGTACTTTCAAATTTTCTTTGGGAAAATCCTATAGGACCAAGAAAATGTCACAAAAAAATTAGAAAAAAATTTTGATATAAAAATGGTTCCATTAAAAACTTCTTCAGAAAGGTATTGACAACTCCATCGGTAGGTTTTAACAACTTCTTGAGACCTTTTTGATATTAGAATTTTCTCTAGGACCTTTTTGACATTTTTTTTATCCCTTGGAATCTTATTAAAGGAATTTTCGATTCCCATTTTCTTTAGAGAAAATACTGTATTGGAGTTTGCTGAAAGTGGAAACACGTGGTCACTACAAATAAAAAGATGCATTTGCCAAAAATGTGGCAAATCAGCATTGCTACATTTTCTGTAAACCGTGGGGTAGTTGCCACAATTTTCAAAGAAAAAATTTCAATTTTGAAAAATATATTTAGTAAATTCACAACGTCTTTGTGAATCCACAACCTATATAAAGGAGATGCAAGCTATAGCTTGAGTGCACCGCTCTTGAGCTTTTAAGCGCTCTCTTCTTTTAATCAACTTACATACTACCAGTGTTGCTGCGAACATGTAAGCCTCCAACCAAGAAATTTCCATTTCAAACGACATATTTGCAACTTAAAAATAGATGGTGAAGCCTCAAATGACACTAGACTAAGGTTGGTGGGATGGTTGCTTACCTCACCAATGACACTAGACTTATAGACTTAAAATTCCCTCTGATTTCTTACAAGAGAATTTTGTAGGGTTCTCTTGGTTCAATTTATAAGAAACAACATCTTTTCTAGAGTATTTATTTAAAAATTTTCTTTTATTAAATGAAGATATTTATGAAAAGAGAAATTTATATTTAACATATTTCTTAATCTAACTGCAAATTTTTTAAATTTTTAGAAAAAAGAACCTGATTAATGCCTTAAGTTAGTTTATAGCCACCTCCAAATAGGTTCACATGAGAACCCTACTAAAATAGTGATAATTTTCCATTTGAAGAAAGCAACAAGACAAGACAGTTGGGGAAGTGGTGGTAACGTTGAGCCAAGGCATAATAATGTGATGGCGATTAGGTCATGTCCAAGATATTTTGTCACTTTAGGGGATTGTATTCCAATCTCATGGAGGATAAAATGACATATCATGGTGACTAAATCTTATATATATATGGTAATGATTGTTTTGTGAGTGGAGTAGTGTGGTTGAGATGATTACTAAGCCAAATAGGCACATGCTTGGATTCATCTTAGGATCAAAATCATGATCATTTTCCTTAAAAAAATGTCCTAATTGTCTTGTAACATACTAAAAGGGCCTATTTGGTTTAGTAATGGGAGCCTAGATAATTTTGTTTGAGTCCAAAAAATAGGGAAAATCTACCTCAGGGTTCAAATTAGTAAAAAAAATGTCAAAAAAGGCTCAAAAAAGTCACATGTCAAAAAAGGCCCAATGACCTTTTCTGGTATTATTTCATAATGTTTAACAATAATATTAGTAGACCATTAACAATTAAATCAGTCGCATTAACAACAATATTCTAACAACAAAATCAGTACCCGTTAACAACAAAATCAGTACACGTTAACAACTAATGTTTTATAAAATAATACCATAAGAGGTCCTGAGACCTTTTTTGCCATGTGACTTTTTTGGGTCTTTTTTGATAATTTTTTGCTAATTTGGGCTGTAGATTTCCCCAAAAAAATAACCAGTTATGTCGATCGGGTAATTTTCCTAAGACCTGATCATCGATCGTAATTTTTGTTATGTGCGACATATTGAACATAAGCAATGAGCTGGTGCTTCTGGATTGTTAACATCCCAACGAAGTTTCAACATTGAAAGTTTTTCCTTTCTAACCTTTCTGGCCATTTAATTTATTTCTTATTTAATAACGATGTCTTTTATTTATGTAATATCCTGAATTTTGAACTCTGAGAATTGAGAATAAGCCTAAAGTAGACAGACGACTAAACCCGGTTCGGGAAAAATCACAAGGATGTCGAGAGATAGGAAGCCTCTCAAGGACTAAGTAATTTGACTATACGGGTCAGTGGACCTAATGTGTATAAACTGTGGAATTAAAGTGTCAATGGGAAAAGGGGCACAGAAAACCGAGATGGTATAAATTTGGTTGGAAAAGGTGCCACCTAATTATGTCCTAAGGTAAAGGACAATTAGTTGAGTAAAAATATGTTAGTATAAGTAAGTATACAGCATTTTCAGGGCAGTCAGAGATGCCCTGCGTTTTTGAAGATAATGAGTCAATGTAATCATTGCTGGATGACACGTGTCACTGTGGGATTAAAAAGCAAAAAGTAAGTAATGATTACAGGGGTAGAAAAGTCAATTCTTTACCCCTTAAGCATTGAATTTCGTCCACCTAGGAGTGAGAAGGAAAAATAAGATGATTTTATTTGTGCTCAGGCCCAAACACAAAATGCGGGTCCCACAGGTGATCAACCGGTAGAAAGGGGACCGATAGAGACCAGTTAGGGGTTTCTTTTGAACTGAATGAGACAAGTGCGGGGCCATATTGGGAAGTTAAGATGGCGCCACACACGAAGTAGGTAGTCAGGGGAAAATATTTGAAAAGTTGAAGAAAAATATAAAAGGAAGCACCCTGTTAACCAGTGGGGCCCAGCGTGGACCGGTGGAAGGAGATTGGACCGGATAGAGTAGAAAAGACTGAGGAAAAGTATTAGGGCAGTTTTGGTGGGGCCCAAATGGCACCACCTATCCATTATAATTATTAAAATTTACTTGGAAGAAAAGAAAAGCAAAATCAGTCCAAAAGTTAAAGTGTGCGTCCCACTTTCTAGATAAAAAGGGAATAAATCAGATAAATTAGGAAAAATAAAATAAAATCATAGAATCTGATTTGAGGGGTCTAGAAGGTGCCACCTAGCCCTGGGAAGAGTCTAGAAAACTTGGAGAAAAAGAAAAGAATAACAAAGAAATTCCGAGCCAAAATTGGTAATTTCCATAAATTCCGGGCCAAAGAGGTAATTTTCCCCAAATGAAAAGAAAATATCTAGATATTTTGGAAGGGAGAGACGCCACATGTCAGCTCCCTAGAGACCCTGGAATTTTTTGGAATACTTGGGGAAAAAGTCAAGAAATCAGATCCAATTTATTACACAACGGATAGAAATTTACGCTTGTTAATTCTAAATTACCGGATCAAAGTTACCCTTTATTAAAAGGTGTTTTGACCCCTCATTTTCACCCTAAAGGGCAAAATTTTCATAAGAAAGAGAGTGGGATCAGCAACCTCGATAGCCAAAGCTCAAGAACCAAGCCACCAAGAACATCCAACGATTCTCCGATCTTAGGTAACCCCGAAGATCTTACTTTCTTGAGTTCTTGCTATGGTATTTTCGTCCAAGGGGTAGGGGCTTAGTGTTATGGTTGGATTTTTGTATTTCTAAGGTCTCCAATGGTTTTGGAATGTGGTTTTGTAGGGGGTATAGTCATGGCTTAAGTTTTCGAAGTTGAGAACACCGAAAACCTTAAGTAAGAGCTTGCTGCCAGTTTCTGGGGATCTGAGTAGTGAAGCTTCAAACACGTTTTTAAAATAGTAAACGACCTTTTTTTGAGCTGAAAATTTAAATGAAGAAACTAGACATACGGGGCATTATTTTAATATATAATATGATAACTTTTGGATAAACAAATGGGTGAAATAAATTGTTGAAAAAGGATATGGAAACAGGGGAGCGAATCGGACCAAAGAGCAAAATTTGAGCTCCACGCCAAAATATATGTCCTTTTGGTTTCTGAAATATTTTTTCTGAAAAATAGGCATTTCAATGGTTCAAATGGCGCTAGTTTCATACAAATATGATGCTTCTAGAATTTATTAAAAATGCTTGAAGTTGGGTAAAATTTTCTGGATTCTCTGGAAACTTGGTGTTGGGCTCGGTTTTGAAGGAAATTGGGAGGGTATTTTTGGGAAATACTTAAATAAATTCTTTTTGTGTTATTTAGGGTCAAACAATATTTTGGAGAGCTAGTGGGCCCCTTAAATTTATAAACACCAGGTAGTAACCACTTTACTCAGACACTTTTATGTGTTTTGTTGTATGTGTTGTTTGCCATATGTGTGTTTTTGTATATTTTGCCAAATATGCATACACAACATGTTTGTGATTGTGTCCCTAGCCCTGAGGGTGCCTGCTGGGGTCTGCTTATGTAGCGACTCAACGGAAACGGTTTTGTGATTTCGATAATTCAAGGGCTTGTCTTGGTAAGGCGGCCCAACGGTGCGAAGACGTGTTATTGTATATGTTTCTGTTTGTATATGCGGTATATTTGGCATGTTATCAGTGTTTGCATACATACATGGTTGCATGCATACACCTTACACATTTAGTGCATGTGTATTGATGGTTACTCTAGGGGCCAATGTTGGACTCCAGAAGCTTTTGTTGACACAGAGGGGTGTGCTTGACGGATAGAGGCCTTTTTGGGAAGGTAGGCATGGCCAAGTTGATGAAGGATAGGGAATACCCTATCACATTTTGTACTTTGTATTTTGGGATGACTGTACCTATTATTTTGGTATTATTGCCGGATGACTGTATTTTAACCCTCCGGAGACTTTACTTTATGTTGATTTTACTTTTATTAGTATGATAGTTTGTCCAAACCGATCCTGTGCTCAGTTGCGTGTACTCTGACTTACAATTAAATGGACTTATAATAAAGGAAATGTAACTTTTAAAAGGAATCCCTCTAACCCGCCACCCGAAAGGGCGAGGCCGGTAGGGGTGTAACAATTTAAGATTTGTACTTCACATAAATTTTAAAATTATTTTTTAATAATAATTATTATTAAATGAAAATTATATTTTTTATTCAAGAAAAAATGATATAGGAGTTTTACAAATTACATATAGTTATAATACTATTATCAAAACTAAAAAACTTAAAAAAGATATGGCAAGGTAATGATTTTGACACCAATTAAAGAGAAACCATAAACAACTTTATATTTAAATATAAATTTATTTATTAAATATTTAGGTCATTTCTTAGATTTAATATTAGTAATATTAAATATAATATGGAAATATAAATAACTTTATATAATTCATAATCTTTACTCTTTATGGTAATTATATAACGATAAGTAATCTTAGGCCCTTGACTGTTTCTGAGGTATGCTCCCTCTCTGCCTCTGATAATGAGTCTTTAGACCATCTATTTCTTCACTGTTCTTTTGCTAAAGCCTGATCATTATTGCAGTGGATTAGTGCAGTGGTTAATGATTACAAAGATAATGGTAATTGCCTTTTCAATTACTTGAGTTTATTTGGTATGTGGTGAAATAGTTTTTGTCGGATCTAGCTTCTCTTTTTTCCGCTACCGGTCCGCTGCCCTCTTGTTTCTAAAACCACGTCATTTTGGCGTAAAACACTACCAGCTGATGCTTTTTCTTAAAAAAATTATTATTAATATTTCAAGGTATTAAAGGGTACTAAAAAGATATTTTAGGAAACCGACCGGTACTGAAAAAAAATTGACAAGTACTTCATGATTATTGAAAATTTATTTTAAGATCTTGAAAAAATATTTCAAGAGTCTTGATTTGATACTAAAAAAAGATATTTCACGATACTGACTGATATTGAAAAAATATTTTATGATCTTTAAGAATTATTTTAGGATCTTGAAATTTCATGAAGTATTTTTTAAGTATAAGTTAGTATCCTCAGTCAGTATCGTGAAGTATTACCCATCAGTACCATTCAATATTTTTGAAATTTCTAAAATATTTTTTCAAGATCATGAAGTATTTTTTCAGTAACAGTCAGTATCCTGAAATATCTTTTTAGTATCTATTAGTACCATGAAATATTTTTTAAACAAATCATGTACTGTTTTGGTGCAAAAATGCCCAGTTTTAGAAAAAAAGGAAGGCAACGGACTCGATGCACATAGGAGACAATAGTACCAGATCAGCAGATGGAATTCGATATGGTCCAGCAACAACATCTGTGATCTGGTGAGGGTTGAGTTTCTCTCCTAATCCTTTTCTCATTATCTCTAAATCATTTACGTCTCATCAATCACAATACCACTTTAGCATATCTCTCATCTTCTCAATCAATGGCCTAGATAGATTGATGAGAGAACATGAGAAAATAGACGAGGAGAAGATCCTCTTCCCGTGATCTGCTGGTCTGTAGACAATAGTACCAGATCAACCTCTGAAATCTTGGGTTTTGCGGTTCCGCATCAACAAGTACTTCCTCTTTTTTGTAATAGTTAGACCATTGCGCCTCGTGTTCGTCTGGGCAATCTACACTTACAACTAGTGGCTCTACAGGATGCTCTACATTTTATCCTCACCCAACGCTATTTGGCAGACCCTCAGTACTTCCTCTTTTTTGTCATCTTGTCAAAAAGTCACATGTTAAAATATTTACTAAAACTAGGTTAGTTCCGTGGAACCTTTCCTATATTTTACGAGATGTATGTGATATGTTACAATCTTTTGTATTTCACTCGTTTATCACATAAATACAAATTTGTGGTTTTATCGAAAACAAATTATATAACCATAAGTTATTTTAGAAAATGAAATCCAAACATAATCAAATTTCTCAAAGTCACTTATAAAAAGAAGTTTCTAAACAAAAATCATGTTTAATCGACGTCTTTGTTAATCAACGTCACTTATAAAAATTATGATAATCTAAAATCACAGTTAATCATCGCTATACTAAACGTGCATAAAATTAATTATGAAGCCAAAATAATGGTTATATTGTAAGGTAGTATTATTATTTGCTTTTCAATTTTATTTAATTATACAAATATCATTAGAAAAATTCTAAAAAATACCATTTGAACTTGAAAAACCTCAACAAATCCTTAACACATGGAAGGACAAATAGGTCTCCAAGGACTAATATAATATTTTGAAATGTTGTGCTTTTACTAAAATGCCCCTCAAGTTTTTTTTTTTTTTTTTTTTAAAAGAAAGAACCCTCGTTGATGCCGTCGAGTCGGGGTGACAACACCCGCCTTCTTGGCGGTCATCGGTGCCGGTCAATTTGGATCTCTAGTGAGAACTTGAGTAAGCCATATTTAGCGTCATTGACAAGTTGAATAAATGTAATGGCAACTTGAGTATAGCAATTGACAACTTGAGCTCCCAAGGTTATAAATGACTATACTCAAGTTGTCATTGCCAAAAACTCAAGTTATCATTACCTTTATTCAACTTGTCAAAAATAGGAGATTGATTTTATATCACGTGGTATAGCCACCACTTAGCGCGCAGTGGATGGTTTTGACATTTTTAGGGCCCTTGGTATTACACTACTACTACAAAAATGCTAAAAGACGACCTAAATAAGACCCAATTAACGTCCCTTTCTTGCGGGACGTCTTGGAAGGGTAGAGGAAAATTTTGAATTTGGCGACGATCTTAAATAAGGTCGCCTTATTAAGGCGACTGATTTAAGATCAGTCGCTTTATTAAGGTTAATAAGACGACTTGATTAATATTGAGTTCGCCTTAAAGGCGATTCGATTTGTATGTCAGTCTTCTTATTACTTACATTAAGGCGACGATTGTAATTTGGTCGCCTTAATGAGTTCATAAGGCGACGATCATTAATTGGTCGCCTTATGAGAACAAAGCGACGATTTCAAAATCAGTCGCCTTTGTTGAGTTTTTTTAAATATTAGCTACATTTTAATTTTTCCTCATACATTCTTGGTAACAATGAGATAGGAGATTAGCTACCAAGTTTTGGATCATATCGGTGTAGTAAAATCTGAAGTAAAATAATACGATAAACTTGGAAAGACACAAACTAGACAATAACACCAAACTTGGAAAGACAAAAACTATCAATAGGATTACAACTATGAGATATCTACCAAGTTTTTTGCATCGGCCGAAACCACCAAGCAACACAAGAATCACACTAACACAATACATAAAATAATGAGATAGGAGATATCTAGCTACCAAGTTTTGGATCATATCGGTGTAGTAAAATCGAAGTAAAATAATAAAGTAAACTTGCACAAACTAGACAATAACACCAAACTTGGAAAGACACAAACTATCAATAGGATTACAACTATGAGATATCTACCAAGTTTTTTGCATCGGCCCGAGAAACCACCAAGCAACACAAGAATCACACTAACACAATACATAAACACAATATATAACACCAAACTTGCATATTTTGAACTGACAAAACATCAAATAGATACAAATGAACAACAGTAGCAAATTTGAATCACTAACAAAAATAACATACTAATCATGCTCACTATACTAACTAGGCTATGTGTTGAAGAAGATGTCTAGCTATCATGTCTCGAACCGAATCGATCTCATCCCGTGAGTACGGATCCCTAGTACCCATAAAGCGTAAATTGGAAAACGTGGAATAAGATAAACCAATTAAGTGAAGGAAATAATTAACAACTCAAGTACAACAACAAAAATTCAATAAACTTGAGAATCACGGAAGCGATTACGTACTTTTTGAAAATTTTGAACACGTCGGTAACGATGGATTGCATCCAATTCATAACGTAATATCTGCACTCGGTGCTCCCTGGTTGTTGATGGCACTATAAATCAAAAGCAAATTGTTAAAAACGAATAAAGGCATATCGAAAGCTACTGTGTCAATGAAATAACTTGAATTGAAACTACTCACCGTCGGTTTATACCACCTCGGTCAACCCTGCTCTTTTGCATTGATAAAGTTTGTCTATACGTCTTGAGGCCCCTATCATTAAAATGGAAATTAACGAGACATGTTAAACCATTCATTTTAAAAAAGAATCGATGATTCGAGACAAAAATGTACTTACTCGGCAAACATAGTTTTGATATCCTCGTTTGGAGTGCCACCTCGAATCGAACCAATAACGGAGTTCTTTCCGGGACAAACAACACACGGCGTCCAATGACCACTACAACATATACGTATTAATATTAAATTAAGATAAGAAAGCAATTTATTCACAAAAATCTTATATAGACAAAACAAAAGTACGCACCTTTCATGTATTGGCGCTAGATAACAAGACGATTCTCCGTCGCCCATTGTTAAACCAATATAAATTGACCTCCTGGGTAACGTATTGCGGCCGAAGCCGTGCATCCGGGGCATAAGTATCCATACGAACCCGCTCGCTTTGTCTTGGCGCATAATTCATGGCGAGACACTATGAAATGAAATGATAAATGTTATTGAAAATATTAAACAAAAACAAGAGTACTAACATAATTAAAGGGTTAAAAAAACTTACGGGATTGCAAGTTGAAGAAAGCGTATATCTAAACAATCCATCGTCAAAAACTCCGTCAAATCTTTCTTGTCAAATGTTATCGGATATGTCTTTTCTGCACCGACAATGCCCGGAGGCATCTGCAAGCTTATAAGGCCGATGTCCTTGTACAACTCTCGCAGCTGTGCTAAGTAGGGAAATAAGCCCGCAGCTTGTTCATCCTATGAAAACATAAAAAACATATTATGAGTGAATGAGCAATATAATGAAAATCAATCGGGAAACAACTCATACTCAATCATCTATGTATTTCCTACCATCGGAGGTGTCGTCCCCATCTCAATAAGATGAGCCGGCCAAAGGATGAACCATGTGATGGCAGCGCCTAGTGTGGTAACCTCCTCGTCATCAATCGGGACATTTGTCTCTTCTTCCCCTCTCGCACACTCGTCACGGTCACCCGACGTTGGGATTACGGAATTTGCTTGTCGTGGTGTTTGTCTTGTTTGCAGGTAAACAAGACCATCGGCAACAATCCGCGGTGTGGGTCATCCAAATATAGAGTGCAAGGTATACCTCCCTGTGGAGTGTGAGACGGCTCGCCAATATGTACCTGCGGAGGGGAGAAGGTCCGCCAATAGGTACCTCGGAGTGTGAGACGGCTCGCCAATATGTACCTACGGAGGCTGAAAAATATCCTTCTTGCTTGGGGATCCTCGGGGATTCGTCGGTTGTACGTTCTTTGTTGTACCATAGCTTGCATTTCACCCCGTGGTTGTGCCATAACCTCATTTACGAGGTTTGCTCGAATTCTGGCTGCAAGCTCCTGATGGCTCTCTTCGGCATACAAACGTGAACGCCGTCCGAAATATTTTGTGACACTCTCTCCCCTCGAACAGCATCAGGGTAATCCGGCTTCCCAATCGCCGTTGACAAAATGTCCTGCCGTGTACCTGGCGTGAATGAGCCTTGGCTGCTCTGCTGCTCAAGTGAATCTGTACCATAAGATTTTTCATAAATAATAACTAAACTCTTATATAGTATGAAACAAGCGAGGCTATTTAATACTTCTAATTCAACTACTTACAATCTTTGAGGCAACCGCACAGCAACATCTTCATTGATGAATTTGTCACCCTTCATCCTCGCAGTTTTCCATTTTTTGTGAGGAGGGACGGCGGGGGCCGGATAGCGAGTGGAAGGATCGGATTGGGAAGCTTCCTTCATTCGCCGTAGCTCTTCCTCCATCATCTTTCGTTCCGGCTTTACGTAGCCACCTCTAGACAAGCAATGCGGATACTTATTTTTCGCTTGCCTCTTTCTATTGGCTTGGCTTGTTTCCTGTGACACGAATTCAAACAAAACTGATCGTACGAATTCAAGTAGATTCAAATTAAAGATAAGATATGACATAAATTTTACCAGAAATTCAGGATTCTGCCGGGACGCCACAAACTCCCTTCAGTCCTATGGAGAAATGAAGTCATAGGTCATACATGGATCCTCGTCCCTCTTTGGCCCGCGAAAATACTTTTTTGTAAGCTTGTTCTTAAAATCCTTCCAACGGAGACGAACTTCACCCATCCAATGCTTGTTCATGGCCTTAGTGTTAGGGACATCAAATGTTTGCTGCAAGGTGAAATAGAATATATGAAAGAAATCAAGTAATAAGACTAAAGATACAAATGCGAGATATATTGAAAGTGAGATACCAAAATCGTGTCCAAATCAACTCCTTCGTCTTCTCGAGAACGAACTTCCAAGCCGAGTAAACAATACGCACTTTGCTTCGAGCCATATAGCCTAAATAGCTAATGAAGCTGTCTTCCTCTCGCAATTTGGATTCATATTTTCATCGAACTCCACATGCGGCCTCTTTTTTAAATGCATCACGGCGAGCAATTAGCGCACCCATGTGTGCTACCTCTCCCTTTCTCACAACGGGCATATCAACCCTATCTCCCGAGGACTCATCGAGCTATACATATTCCTATTCATCAAAGACCACAAAAATTTATGTTAGATAGGTTTTTAAATAATAAACAAAATAATAAAATGAACCAACATGTTAAACGACCACAAAAAGAACATAGTAGTTAAACAAATCATTTCGTGAATCGAAGATCTTACTTTACATGGTTTCCCATATTCCTTCACAATGATCCTTTCTTGCAGCATATTCTTCATCATCTACCAATTCAACTTCACGTGTTGTAGGTGGATTTGTCTTTGAAAGGGAGTGTATCGTCAAGGTTCAAGGATTCTTCACCATACTTCGTTTTTTTACTTTGAAGTACAATTGACATTTCTTTATTTTCAGTGGTCCGTAACATAAAACACTTGTTTCTTTGACTTGCTAAAATGAATGGCTCATCTCTATGACCAAGTCTTTGAAGATCAACTGAGACAAATCCAAATTTAGGATCTATTACATGACATTATTGCTAACCCACTTACATTTCAATAAAGCAACTTTGAACTTCTTGTAGCTGATCTCCCATATTTCTTCGATCACTCCATAATAGGCCATTGATGCTAACACCGGGTTTTTGTCTTTCGAACTCGAAAAGTGCATGGATTCGGCTTCAACCATCACCCCACTATTTTACACAAAGCACGTCATCTTGGTCTTTTGTGTAGAAAGAATATCCGTTTACATCGCTTGCTCCAAGTGA